>JALMGJ010000064.1:1270000-1870000 GCA_023362775.1 Charina bottae
ACCCCCTGCCAAAGCCCAAGGCAGGAATTCCCAAACCAACCCCCCCCCTCAAGAGCAGTACTGTACTCAGAACACAGTCCTGCTTTTCACAGAGCATTCTGTGTTTCTAGAAAGCGTGCCTATTCCTTTGATGAGTTGTTGAACTGGACTTTAAGTAGGTCCCGTTGCTCAGGAGCAGGACCCCTGGGAGTTGCAGATTGCGTTCGGCCGTTTTTGTTGCACAGGGTGGGTAAAATATTTCTGGCCAAAACCCGGACACCAGCCAGAAAAGAACGGAGGGCTGAGAGTCAGACCAGACCAGGGGAGTTTCATCCACCTCTGATGCCCCACACTGCACAAATACAAAATCCTTTATGTGCAAGATACTGCAGGCTCGGTCCTTGACCTCTCTGCGTCAGAAGCTGCCCCCCAGGTGGCAGGGCCAACAGAAGACTTCCTCTGCCCCAGTTCCTGGAGAGGCACTGGTGGCCTTGGTGGACCGGAGTATCCACCCCCCGTGATGCAGATATTGTCCTGGTGAATGTCTGCTGCTGTGGAATGGAGGTGGTCCCCAGGGAATCCTTGGGTGGTCCTCAGCTGAGAGAAGTCGCAGGACCTATTTCTCTGTAGCAACGGGGATGGGAGAACTTCGGAGGAAAGGCAAGGGGGGCAGGTGGCTTTTCTCAAGGACATGTCCTCTGCTTTGAAGCCAAGAGCCTTGCCCAGATGCAGCCAACCACCTTCTGTTTGGCCCCCATCCTTCTCCCTGGGCAGACAGCAGCAAGAACCATGATTATCCCAGCGGTCAAGACGTAGAGATGGGAGTCCATATGCATAAAAAGGGCCCGAGGTTGCCAACGTATTAACCTGGCCCTGCTCCTCTGCCTCTAACCACTTCTCAAACTATGAGCATTGGGAGATAAAGACGCATCAAACTTGAGCTGCCTTGAAAAAGCCCAAGAGGACATCCATTTTTTTAAGCTTTCAAGATTGGACCAGAGGCTCATCTGATCAACAACCCAATGTATATGGATCAAAGGGAATTTATGCAATTGTGTATTTATTACTGAGCGTAATAGCGTATTTTCCTGTTAGCATTCCCACTACATGTTTTAAGAGTTTTATGGTCATTTACTCTGTATCATTTATCACAACCTTAGAAGGTAGTGTATTGTCGAAGGCTTTCACGGCCAGAGTTCGATGGCTGTTGTGGGTCTTCCGGGCTGTGTGGCCGTGTTCTGGAAGTTGTGGTTCCTAACGTTTCGCCAGCATCTTTTTTTGAAAACACAGAAATACTGGACAACACCAAAAGCCACTACACCAGATTATACAGAGAAGCCACTGAAATTCACAAACACCAGCACAGTTACAATAAAAAACAAGAAAGTCTAAAAATTAGCAAAACCTGGCTACCAGTCCTGAAAAACAGCCTGCAAAAGGTCAACGAACTCAGTCCAACCACCAGGACATGGGAATACTTCTCACAATGAACATGCTAATCACGCTCAGCAGCCACTCGTTAACATTTCAACACAACAACAAAAAAACCCACCTAATCTCCTATAACTTAGCTCTATAAATAGAAAAACATTGCCACTCTACCTGGGCACAGAGAGTTCGCTTCTGTCTGTGCTCCTGCCCTCTGAAGACGCCGGCCACAGATGCTGGCGAAACGTTAGGAACCGCAACTTCCAGAACACGGCCACACAGCCCGGAAGACCCACAACAGCCATCTTAGAAGGTAGGTTAGACCCTGAAATAAACAGAGCCATCTTGACTGCACCCTTGTGCCACTGAGGTCTGGAAAAATAGTCTGTGTCTGACCTTTAAATATTCCCCTGAACTTACTCAATGCAAAGATTGGGTCTACCTAACAGGATTCGTCTTCCCCCATCCTCAGCTACCACCCACCCTGTGCTAACCCCCATCAATATCCATCCTCCTCGTTCCCCCCAACGTCAGCCGGTTGTTCGCTCATTCCTCCTTTTGAGTCCACAGATTCTGAACATGGAAGATGACCAGAACTGGTACAAAGCAGAGCTTTTTGGCATGGAAGGATTTGTCCCCAAAAATTACATCAAAATGAAGCCTCATCCGTAAGTAGCCTTTTCTTTTCCACTTGGCCAAAATACTGTAGATAGACTCAACAGAGATATTATTGTCGTCGTCGTCGTCATCGTCGTCTAACTCAATCCTAGCAGGGATCTGACATGCTTAGGACGATGCAACAGACAAAAAACGAGTAAACAATAATTTTGTCAGAGTTCCCGTATGAGATTAGCAAATTGGTATCTCTACAAAGCAAAAGTTTCTCATGGTGACGTGAAGTGCAGGGGCAAGATAACGACTGTCACGTGTGTATTGTTATGGCTACTTCGCATGAGAACAATTCCCCCTGAAGCCTTCGTGGGAAGCCCTGGGAGAACGGGAAGGGGGAGATCACGTGCTTGCTTAGATGCAGCACTGCCACCCAATAGCAGGTCACGCTAATGTGCTATGGCCTACTGCTTTAGGCCTAGTGTGTGTCACACCTAACTTCCAGCCAATCAGAAAGCTGGAAGAACAGAATCTCTAACCATGCAAAATGGTGTTCTATGCTTCTTCACTTCTGTCCCTGGTCTTTTAGCCATGTTTGTGTGTGTGTTCTACTTCTGAGGGTAGCTATGCCTGGCTATACGTTTCAGCCGTGGCATGAGCTCTGGCCCAGGAAATAATACACAAAACTCTGCTTGTGAGTTTGTTTTCCTTTTGCAGTGCTGTACCATGTATATTCAGCTTTCCTTTTTGCGATAATGTGATTGTATATACATTATTGCCTTATGCTACAAGTAAACACTTTTAGCCCTAAAAGCTGCACTCTGTCTTGTTTATTCTCAAGCCTCGATTTTTTCCCTATGAGCCAGCGCACACCCCATCAAATTTATCCATCTATTTCTGCATGTGTGTCTCTTATCTATGCATATAAATAAATATATGCATATATAAAATGCATGGATGTTTGCTGGTTTCATCTCATCAAGATCAATTCCGTACAGATCGATGATGCCATAACCATTTTCTGCAGCTTCTGGGTCACAGCTGGTCCCACACGAAGCCCAGAGAATCCAGCCCTTTGCAAGAGAGATTTGTAGTGGTCAGGCAATTGTAAAAACAGTCACAAGACCCGACCGTTTTATTACCGGGCTGAGGTTGGGATCTCTTCGTCTTTTCTTCCCACCCTCACATTTCAATGTCACTCACCCAAACTGGGGGGGGGGGGCCGAGGGAAAACCATGCCATGGGGGAGATTTTCTCTCCAGCAATGCATTGCCTGGCAAACAAGGGATCCTAGAGAATGAATAGGTTGGGAAGTTAGACGTGGCACGAACTGGCATTCGCTGCTGTTCTGGTTGGAGAGCTTTGATCAAGAGACTGCCTAGCATCCAACCAGTATCTCTTGACACGCCTTGGATTTCCTTAATCATCATTAATTCCCCTTTTTAGACACGGTGCCATTTCCCCGGCCCGTCTCAGCCGTCAAGTCGTTGGCCCTAGCGAGCGGTAATTAGAGCCCAGGCCATTAGCTACCTTCAGGGTTATCAATAAAGTGCGGTTTCCCACCTATTTAAAACACTGTAGGTTATTCCTCCAGTAAAGAGAGTTTGGCTCAAGAGTCTCATCAAAAGAACCCGAGCAAAGTAATCTGCTCTTGTTACGGAGACAAAAATAAACCAAGAGTGACAGGCCACAGTTTTCTACATGAACGAGAGCGCACGTGCTCTAAGTGACAAGTGGAATTGAAACTATTCTTTGCACCCCGATGGCTGTTGCATTTTACATGTCTGGGAACCTTTCACATGCGGGGGAGGGGGGGTGATGTTGTGCCCTATGAGTAAAAAAAAGAGGACATTTTACCCTAGTATGCCATTTTAGCAAACGAAACTGTGTTGTTGTTGTTGTTTTAACTGCGCTAACCTGCTTCTCCCACCGTCCTTAAGCGTTGTGGAGCAGTACTTTAAAAAAAGGTAGGCATAACTAATTAATAGATTTTTTTTTAATTCCACTGGTTCTGCTGTTTCCAAAAACAGGGGATCCTAAGACTAACTTTCCTACTCCAACCCTGCAGGAATCCACCTCTCATCCTCCTCAGCCAGCCATTTTAAAAAAAGAACAGCGCAAAGGTTGCTGGGACCGAAACTCCCCAAATGCCCATCTGTCTCTTTCTCTCCTGCCGACTTGGTTGCCAGCATTTTCACCAGTTTCGTGGTCCTGGGCTTTTGACCATCAGCCTCCCGGCCGGTTCCAGAGTTGGTTTTCCAGGCCCTGAAAGGCTTTGCTAGTTGGTTTTCTACAGGTCAAGATGTTGGTCCGGCCAGGATACAGGCTGGCGGTGCAATCTGTTTCTTGCCCCTAATTCCACCTCCTGCCCTCTCACCTAGGTGGTACTCTGGCAAAATCTCCAGACAAGGGGCTGAAAAAATCCTCCTAAAGCGACAGTTTCGGGGCGCTTTTCTCATCCGGGAAAGCGAAAGCAGCCCAGGGGATTTCTCCATCTCCGTGAAGTAAGTCGTTTCCCTTGATGCTGGCAGGAGGCGCGCGTGTGTCTCTGTGTGTGTGTACACCCACGTTGGAAAGTCATTGTGCCCCAGAGGACCCAGATGCTCATCAGAAGAACCCAGAGGGCTCTCCTTTTTTGCCCAGGCTGCCGTCAGTTACAGCTCAGACCACCAGAGGGTGCTCTGTGCACGCCGGTAAACAGCAAAAGAGCTTTTCCAGGAAAAAATGCCCAAGGCTTTTGGAAGAAGCCACCTTCAAACAGCAGTGGGAAGTGAGAGAGCAATTAAAATAAATAACTGAGGATGCCTCCTAGTCTAAAGCACACTTCCACTTCTGCAGGAATCTTGATTGGCTGTTTTTGCAGGTGTTTTTGCTTATATTTTAAACCCCCCTGGCCCAAGAGTCACCTTCCTCCCGTTCCACCATCCCAACCTGGCTTTTTGGCAGCTGAGCCAACGTTCCCTTCCAGGCCTCAGAGCCCAACTCAGGGCTACCAAGAGGGGAACCTTTCTCCCCAGAGCCGCCTATGTCCCATACCCGAGTTGGCCAGATGTTTGCCAACAAGCCCCTGGAGGAAAGCAGATCCCCTCAACCACCAGCCCCTTCCAGAGACAAATTTGCTGAGGTCCCAGGCCTAGAGAGGTGGGTGGTGGAAGCATCAGGTAGAAGAAAGGTGGCTATTTTAGATGCCTTTGATCCCCCAGGGCAAATGACAGGGCAGGTCATTGTCAGCAAGCCAGAAAAGGAAGTCCTCAAGAACCTTGGAGCCATCACAGTTGCAATCCTGGACACCTTTTGATATTACTTCTACTCGCTTGCATCTCCTCCACAACAGTTTTCCAAAGGCAGGATGAAAAGTAGAGTAACATCCCCACTGGATTAGGCCAAGATCCTGCCCAACATCCAAACGTCTTGGCTTGCATTAAGCAAACAAGCTCTAGAAGAGTAACCATGAAGGAGAGGCTTCCCTTTCTTGGTTCCTTGTGGAGTTTTAAGAAAGCAGCCTCTGGTTGCCCAGTGGGGAAAAGAAAATAATGGGCCAAGCAAAGCTTGAATATGTGAACCCTCTTAAGGCCTTAAAAAGTAAAGGCTCCTTCAAATCCTGGGGACTACAAGGACTTGTTCATGCTGTTTTTTGTAGAAACGGTTTGTCACTGCCTTTGTCCAAGATGTTTTCTTGACTTCTACATCCCATGGGGTTTCCAGATGCACCAGGAACAAAGTTGACTCTGCTTAGTTTGATAGGTGCTGCCCCCTGCTGGACATTGCATTTCTCCGGAATGCATTTTCTTTACTTCTCAGCCACTTACAGCTGTTGGTCTCCCATCCCAATTCTAACTGGGTCCAAACCCGCTTAGCTTCCAAGCCCCAGGTAGGCCAGGTACAGCCACCTGCTGTGACCTTGTCTCCTTGGCTGAGTCAACTCAGTTGACGCCACCCCCCTTTTATTCAGCCTGAGTGTCTCCTTCCAGTCAAATACTAGGACACACCCCGGATTTCTTCCTTCGTTCTTCCACCTTTCTCTCTCTCACAACCATCATTTCACACATTGTAATTGTGCCTCTCACCGCATTAGTAAAACTGCGGCTTCTCCTGCATTTCCAACGGCCTCGAAAACCTCCCCACCTTGCCAGCCCGGGCAACTGGGTGAGGAGCAGGTGATTCACCCCCAAGGAGCTTGGCGTCATTTTTCTTAAAAAAGAAACACACACACACACACCCGTTTCCCAGATGAAGATCCGGAGAGGTCTCAAATTTATTTATTTATTACATTTATATCCCGCCCATCTCCCCCACAAGGAGGGACCCTGGGCGGTTCCTGCAAGGGTGCTTGTGGTCAGTGGCAATCCATTTGATTTAACTGTAGCTTGAATCATGTCAACTGGATTTCTATTTTCTTAGTGGAAACGTTTCGCTCCTTATCCAAGGAGCTTCTTCAGTCTGAGCAAAGTTGGTAAGGGAATCCTAAATATGTTCCTAGGTAGCTGTGTGACCTTACACCTGGGGCTAGGTCGTGGTTATATTGAGATGTTATTTTTAAGTCCTTTTATCATCTAATGGAGGGTCGTTAAAATCACCATGCTGCTGTTGAGCTTGTGAAATGGTCTTAATCTTCCTAGGCACAGAAGACAACACGGGGAGGAAGATGGGGGAGAGTTTGTGCCTGAGGCCCCCACCTCTATTCAAGGAAGGATTTTCCAAGTTGGCATAAATGGATTCCTTGACCCCTCTCTCCATTTATGCCAACTTGGAAAATCCTAAATAAATAAATGGAATCCATTTATGCCAACTTGGAAAATCCTTCCTTGAATAGAGGTGGGGGCCTCAGGCACAAACTCTCCCCCATCTTCCTCCCCGTGTTGTCTTCTGTGCCTAGGAAGATTAAGACCATTTCAGAAGCTCAACAGCAGCATGGTGATTTTAACGACCCTCCATTAGATGATAAAAGGACTTAAAAATTACATCTCAATATAACCATGACCTAGCCCCAGGTGTAAGGTCACACAGCTACCTAGGAACATATTTAGGATTCCCTTACCAACTTTGCTCAGACTGAAGAAGCTCCTTGGATAAGGAGCGAAACGTTTCCACTAAGAAAATAGAAATCCAGTTGACATGATTCAAGCTACAGACAATTCCACCTGGATGACTGAGAACCTTCATAGACATTTGATTTAACCCATTCCTGGGGTTGGGGAAGGCGGCACTCCTCACCCAAGCACATCTGGAGGGGCTCAGCCGCTCCTCGGGACCCCCACCCCTGCCGCAACCACCTTGGCGCTGCCACGTAAGCAAAAGGGCCACTTGCCAAGCAATGTTCCTTTGCTGAAGGAGATGCCCGGGAGGGAGGGTGGCGAGAGGACACAATTCGCGTTCATGTTCAGACTGATGCGCCGAGCACATGTGGAGAGCAGGAGGGAGGGAACAGCCTGGCGTGCCAACCTCCCAGCAAGCTTTCCGTGCCAAGGGCAACCCATGAGGAAGAGAAGCCCCCGGGGGACAGGGGACTTCACCCATCCCTCTGCCAGCCTCACGCCTGCCAGCTCCTTCCCCCTTTCCCTTCTCGGCCGGCCCGTTTCATATTCAGAGTCAAAGCGGTGAGTTTTCTTTCTCTTTGCCCTGTTCAAACTGACAGAGGAGAGGCTTCACAACACCTCCTCCAGTTCTGAGGGACTAGAAACTTGTAACGACAAGCCCCAAAGCCTCCCATTAAACGTGACAGGACTGAATAGCTGACCTCTCCTTTATTTACCAGGGTGTGGTACTGCTCTCCACGAGCACAATTTTCAAACGCATCTGTCGCCCATTTTACCATTTCGCCGCCTGCATGATTTATCCCTGCCGTTTCTAGATCTAGATCTGCATTCCTTCCTGCGGGACGAGGTGCCTCTGCTTCTGGTCTCAGCGGTTCCCTGGAGTGGGAACAGACCAGACGCATCAGGCTTGGGGAATGCCACGATTTTGTCCTTGTGGTTGTTGCACAATTCCACATTCTTGTAGGATCTCTCTCAGCCCTCCCCACCCCCCAACGCCCCCCGCCAGCCTCCTCGAGATGCGTTAAGGCCACGACTCCAAGCCTCCTTCCGTTCTGCTGGGGGAGGACCACCCAATTTCAAAGCCCTTAAACACCAGCAAGGACAAGAGGGCACAAGATCCACCTTGGCGGCAAGAGATTTAGTGCCGAGGCTGTTCCAGGGGAGAAGCCTCACCCTGTCCTGCAGCTGTTTTTCACGCTCATTTCCATCCGTCCAAAGAGGCACATGTGTTTAGTTTGGCAGAGGCTGCGAGGCAAGCCTACAGAAATGGAGGAAAAGCCTTCTTCAAGATACTGCTACCCCAAAAGTCAAATCCTGGTTCACCTCCGGTACCCCAAAGCCTTTTTGGGTGGCCTCTGACCAAGAATGATCTTGGGACTGGAAAGATCAGTCTGAATGCAACCAACCAGCTGCAGCTGACAGACACAGAAGGACCCTTAGCTAGGAGGGCTTAGAAGCAGTTTAGCGACTGTTCGAAGTTACAATGGTGCTGAAAAAAGTGACTTACGACCAGTCCTTGCACTTGATCACGTGATAAAAAATTGGGCACTTGGCAATTGGCATGTATTTACGTTGTTTGCAGCGTCCCGGGGTCACGTGATCGCCATTTGCAACCTTCCCAGCTGGCTTCCGACAAGCAAAATCAATGGGAAACTGTGTGATTCACTTAATGACCACGTGATGCACTTAACGACCACCGCAAAAAAGTCATAAGATTGGGTGCAGTCACGTGATGCCTCACTTAACGACCGCACCGCTTAACAACGAATTTTCCGGTCCCTATTGTGGTCGTAAGTGGAGGACTACTTGTAGTCATATTCTTCAGCCAGTAGTGCCCAAAGGTGGAAAAAAAGAAAGCAACCCCCAAGCCCTGTTACTTTCACACAACATGCACTTGTACGCTCCTGCATAATTGCATTTTGGCTGTGGGTGTTGTACGAACCCAGCATGGTGGATGGTAAACCATGATTTCCAGCTCAGCCTGATCTGTGAACCCTTCTAATTGGGGCTGTCAGCAAGCCTATCCTGAGGCACATGAACCAAGGCACTGAGTTGGAAGGGGATGTTTTGACCACCTTTCAAACTCTCTGAATAGTTCCTAGGTACGTTTCAAAACACGACAGGTAAAAGGCCCGGGCGTTTTGCTTGCCCTTGTATGTCCTGCTCAGAGGGAGGGGAAGAAAGCTGAGCTGAGCCTTGACATCACAGACGCTGTGATGATTCGCCCTAGGTCAGGGTGCATGCTGGCTGGGGGATTCTGGGAGTTGAGGTCCACCCATCTTAAAGTGGCCGAGGCTGAGAAACACGGCCCTAGATCAACAAGGGAGTCGAGTTGCAGCAATGAGGGGACTCTTCCCACATGCCCTAAATGGTGGAGTCATCCTGGGTGGATTTTCAGGGCCACAGGGCTGTAAAACCCAGTTCCGGAATCCAAAGCACACCCGTGCTGAAATCTCGATTACAAGCCTAATTCTCTGGGCTCAGCTCCAGAAGTGGACGTGGACCTCCGCTTTTAGGAAAAAGGGTCCCAGGAGGTCCTGCTCCTACTGGGAGTTGAAGTCCACCCGTCTTCAAGTGGCCAAGGTTGAGGAACACTGCCCTACAGCCTTGTGAATCGCTTCTCCCCTGCCTAGCATGGCTGGCACAACCAGGGCACTCTTGCTGCCCCGTCCCCAGATTTTCTTTCGTTCTCATCCCAGGATCGTGTGTACTTCAGGAACTGGCACCCAGACGCAAGAAATGCGTTTCCCAGCGCATTGTCTAAAGCAAAGCGTCATTAAAACTCTCTGGGATGTTTGCTCTGCGACAGCAACTTTGCGGATGCAAGTCACCACTTGACCCAGGAGCCAGGAAAGCAAAGCTGCTTCTCATCACCTCGCTGTGTTTGTGCCAGCTTTAAGGCTTCCCTGTTTCAGCTGACTTTCACAGCCAAGAGCGGATAAGGCAGAACAGGAGACGAGGGTATAATTATGACTTAGCCCAAATGCTAGAATTTGGGGGGAAGGGGGCTTTAAAGGGAAAACAGCAAGCAGTGCTACCATTTGAGGACAGCCCAGCCAGGGTTGAAACCCACAAAGATTTGGGACTTCTCTGAGCATTTAGAAACAGAATAGTAGAATTGCAGGAGGTTTCTGCTCTCTGACAGTTTAAGCCAATATTTTTCAAACTTGGCAACTTTAAGATGGGTGGACTTCAACTCCCAGGATTCCCCAGCCAGAAATGAGAGGCTTTGTTTTTATCCAGTCTGTACTGCGCATGGCGGTAGGCGCATGATAAATGATGTTACCCTTCTTCTTCCTCCGTGATGGACTCTGGTCCATGTGATAAGTTCACAGAAGCATCAGCACGGAGGGCCTTTCAGGCCATCAAGTCAACCCCTGCTCCACAGAGGAAGCCCAATCCTTGGCCAAATGTTCAGCGGCGCTCCGAGCACACCATTCTCCTGTCTAACTTCATCCTCTGGCTTCTCTCGTAGCCACGGAGATCAAGTGCTGCACTTCAAGGTGCTCCGGGAGAAAAAGGGGAAGTACCATCTCTGGGAGGAGAAGTTTAACTCCATTAATGAACTGGTGGACTTCTACCGAACCACCACCATCGCTAAGAAAAGGCAGGTCTTCCTGAGAGATCGCGGAGAAGCCGAGGAGGTAAGGAACAACCCAGCTTTCCCTCTGAACGCTCCCATAATTGTATCTCTTAATTCAGAAGATCTCCTCTTCTAAAGCATCTCTTGCTTTCCTGGGCCCTCACTGCCCACCTGGCCTCAGGGTATCTTGCCTCAGTGGGTTCCATCAATCAAATTTAGATGATGTGGACAACGGAGTTGCGAATCTTCTGCCCTTCCATGTCATTGAATTATCCCCGACCTCTTATTATGAGAAAGAACCACCATCTGATTTCCCACATCACATCGACCACAGAGCTGGGACGAGGGCGGGGGGAGAGGCTTGCTAACAGGAACCCAACATTTCCCATGTCTTGCTCTTTTCCACGCAGCCCAAGAAGCCAACATTTGTCCAAGCCCAGTTCGACTTCGTGGCCGAAAACCCATCCCAGCTGAGCTTCTACAGAGGAGACATCCTCAAGATTTTGGACTGCTCTGACCCCCACTGGTGGAGAGGGAAGCTAGGGGTGAAAATGGGCCTTTTTCCTCGGAACTATGTTTTCCCCCTGCGCATGTGACCCGCTCATCTTCCAACCAGAGGATCACCTGGCTGAAGCGATCAGCCGTCCCATCTGGACCTTTTCTTCTTTTGCAGAAAGTCAAGACAACGGATGCCCTGTCCAATCCCCCACCTCCCACCAGAGCCGTGCAAAACCTTTCGTTTTCACAAGCCAACCTTAAAAGAGGCCTGTTGCAAACCCAGAGGGCCATTCTGAGGTTGAAACAACGGGGCTCACTTCAAGGATGAAATAGTTTGCAGCCCAATCCCCATCGCTCACCTCGAGCCCAAACGTGCACCTGGGGATGTTTACTTATTTTGGTTTTTAAAACAATGGATTCGCAGAAGTGAAAGTGCAATCCAGCTTCCATCAAAGTTCTGTCCTGAGTCAGCCCTTGTTAAAAACTGCCTTATGGTCCATGTTTGCCTTACCAGCATCGGATGCTTTCAAAAAGCTGAAGGCCTGGAATGATCTACAGCACAGCTGGAATAAGAGAAATCTGATCCACTGGTGTGACACTGAGAGACAATCAGTCATAAATTCCTACCACCCCACATTTATAAGAGAGTAACTACAATTCCCAGCATCCCTTGGCAAGATGGCATCAACTGCAAACTCACAATGGAGGCTTCCCTCCTAGATACACCCTCTGGGGTGCTTCCCCCCCCCCCCCCCCCCCCCCCGTTGCTCTGGTGTTGCTCCTGTTTGGCTGCTGCAGGAGAAGATGAGCATTTTCTGCAAATCCTCAGACACGCTCTGGGCGCCCTGCTGAACCTGGGTCTCCTGCAGTGGAGGAGATCATCAAACGTGATGCGGGGAGCTATGGACTCAGAAAGGAGGTGGGGAAGTTCCCTCCCTTTTCTAGCTTTTGTCTCTCTTTTTAAACGTTGAATCGGCATTTTGCAGGCCAGGCCAGCTCCATCTCTGTTCCGCAGCCCTTGGCTATCTCGGTCCGCGGCCGAGCGCAAGGAACGAAGGAGCCGAGAATCATCCCCCGCAGGGCAGAAAGTCCACCGGCTCCCTCCTTGACCTTCTCCTCTTCTTCTAACCTTCACGAGCCCTGCACAAAGTCTGGCGTCTGCGCAGCTCCTGGACCGAGATGCTCCCGAGGCTCGTCAGGACTGAGTGGGGCTGGAAGCTGTTTTCCAGCACGTTGCTCTCCCTTGCCCAGGACTGACCACAATACGGCCTCGAAGTGGCACCCAGACCAAACCTGCTGCCCCCCAAGGAGGTGGGACGGCAGGCCCCACCTTCCCAAGCGGCTCTTCTCCGCTGTGCCAGAAACATCAACGTTCAAAAACTGACTTGCCGGGTCCCATCTCATGCTACCGTTTGGGCAGAGCAAAACGGTCCCGAGGCCGTCTCCTGCGCCGTGCAACTCGAAACGCTGTCGAGCTTCTCAGCGGGCCAAGGGGCAACCAGGACGTCGGAACCACTTGCCACTCAGAACTCTTTCCTGCCACCAGGTTGTTTATTTCGTTTTCAGGAAAAGTCTCTTAGTGAAATAAAGCTTTCCATTTAAAGTTGGAGAACTGTTCCATATCCCTCCCACAGACCCCTTCCCAAAAGGTCCCTTTGATTCGCAAGAGACCCCAGGGCTGAAATCTATTGAGGAGCGCCCCCGAGCCCCCTTCGATTCCCCCTCCTTGCCCCCTGGGCAGACTCAGGAAAGAGGCTCCTTTAAGCGAAGTAAGCGTAGAAGAAGAGGTTGACGCAGACGAGGATCACGGCGTTGGCAGAGCAGACCCGCGACCAGAAGCCGGGCGCTGCCCTGCCCCGCCTCTCTGGGGCGCCTTCAGCTTCCCTCTCGCCGCAGAAGGACCTCGGCTGGAGGGTTCCCGGGGGAGCTGGCAGGGAGAGAAGGAGAGGTTCAAGGCTGGCAGGGACGGCACTCTCCACAGGCGGAACTGCCCCCGAACCTCCATGTGCAGCAGCAGTCTACCTTAGAACAGCAGCGCAAAGGATGTTTGCCTCCTGCTAGCTGGGGACTGGAAAACACGTGTGTAGCAGGCAAGGACTGGCTAAAAAGCCTGTCCCATGACTCTGACGTGCCCGGTATGTGTGCTGCAGGGAGGGGGCGGGGGCGGGGGCTGGCTTTGGGGGGCACGAAACGGCAATGTCCCCTTCTCCCCTGGGGGGCTGAATAGCAGACAGCCCACCGCTGCTCCGGCTTTTTCATTCTCCTCCTCAGAGAAGAGCTGCCTCGCCTGACGTCACCTCTAGGTAGGTCGGAGTTCCCTGAAAAGAGATGATTGGCTCCCGCACGAGAGACCCACCGTCTCTCTCTGTTCCAGGCAGCGATTGGGGCACAGAGAGATGGGGGGACGCAGGCGCCTCCAGGGACCGACAAGTCCACCAAGTCACATCCTTTATCTACAATTGTTGAAAAAACAGAAAAAGAGAGTCGTAGCAGCTGATAAGGCAAAGATCTCCAAGAAAAACAGTCGCTCCTTCTATGGCAGGGGCGCAAAAGTCTGGCCTGGGGGGGCCCAGGCAGCCTGCCAGATTCCTTTAGAGGCTAAGGAGCAAAGGGGGTCTTAAACTTTGCAGATGCCCTAAGCCTTAGGGCCTTAGGGCCTAAGGCATTCATTGCGCCCTTTGAAACGCCTGAACACACACACCCCGTTTGCCCTGGCCCCGCTCACTTTTGCAGCAGGCTGGTATGACCCTCAGGCCCCAAACATCTGTCCCTGCTCCACAGGCATTGCCAGGGAGGAGGAGGAGGAGGAGGAGGAGGAGGAGGAGGAGGAGGAGGAGGAGGAGGAGGAGGAGGCATGGCTCCCCAGAATCAGGGTGTCCTCAGCATCACCTCCGGGCTCGGAGAAACCCAGCCAAGACCAGTTCCACCTGAGAGGCCCTTCCTCCCTGGAGGCATGTCCTGGTTTGCCCTGCGAGGCCTCAGATACCAAAGACAACAGCCTCCCGTCACTAAGGGAGGACCGAGGGGCGGCCGCTACTAGCCTGGCTGGGCCAAGCAGAAACAGCTCTCCTTTCCTTTTCCCTTTTCCCTTTTCCCTTTTCTCTTCCTTTGCTGGATTTTGCCCCGGGGCAACTTTTCCAACAAGGAGCCAGAGAAGAGAACACTTCAGGGTGTCAGTTTCAAGCCCAGGAAA
Source organism: Charina bottae (assembly GCA_023362775.1). NCBI lineage: Eukaryota > Metazoa > Chordata > Lepidosauria > Squamata > Charinaidae > Charina > Charina bottae. The sequence goes on from JALMGJ010000064.1 coordinate 1,284,327, forward strand.
TCCTTCCTGCTGCAAATTCCAATGACTCACGTTTTCCCCTCAGCGGAGCAGAGAGACAGAAGCCCAGCTCAGGTCCCGTCTCCCCCTTCCGACCAGAATTAAAGCACCCCAGCTCACTCCAGAAAACCACATGGTTTCTGAAGGTAGAACCTGGAGTAGACTCCAGGACACGGTTTTCCCCAAACAGTCCCTGCCTCCTAAGACATCTCAGTGCTGAAGACTGCGTTGTTTGGGGAGGTGGTTGTTTTTAAGGGGGGGGGGGGCGAGGACGAGCCGTTGGGAGGGGCAGGTCCACTCCCCTCTGCCTCACGCCAGGCAAGAATGCAAGCCGGGCTCACCCACCACGCTCAGCCCCGGCGTGGCTGGCCGGCTGCTCTGGAGCTAAGTGCCCCCAGCCCTGCTGCTTCTCAGTTGTGGCTTTGGCTGAGCGAGCGGCATGAGCCAAGCCCTTGCTTGAGTCAGCCAACTTAGCATCCTGCATGGACCCAGCCCCCAGACGCCTCCAGAGGGCCAGACGCACCCGCTTGTTCTCCTCCCCACCCCAAACTGCTCTGCCACTAAATCGGTCGCGTCCTGACCCTCAGGGTCTCCTGGATGAGGGAGGGCAGGTTTTGCCCTTAGGCTCCCCTCTGTGGATGCCCCCCAGCTTTCTTGCCCGCCAACGCGTTCCAGGGGCTCTGCCACGCCACCTGTCTGGACTCACCTGGGCTTCAGACGGAGGCAGAGTTAGCCAGCTGATGCCCACCACCACAGCAGCAGTCAGGAGACACAGGAGGACCGCAAAGTGCAGGTAATGGACGTCCCTCACAAAGGGAGGGCGCTGGTCCGGGACGCCGCAGCGGGGGGCGGGGGACGCGAACTCCAAGGCCATCCGGCTCAGCCCCGCGGCCAGGCCCACCGCCAGGCCCCAAAAGGCTCCCTGCGCAAGAAACCCAAGGCCATCCAGACCAAGGTCCTTGTCAGAGTCAATCGCTGGGGTTCACGCAACACCTTTCACCCTACATCCAGGTGAACGAAACACGGTCACCGTCCTCCCCATAGGCAGGCTTCCCATGACAAATGGCCAATGCAACGTAAGGCTCTCCCGAGTCGGTGCGGATAGTTTGGCACACTTGCCAGGTGTGTAAAGAGCTGCATGAATTGGTTTCGCCTCGCCAAGCACTGTTGGGGCTGCCAGACGTTTGCCATTGTTGAAGACACACACACACACACACACACTACAGAGGTCACCTGCTCATTGGCTCGCTTCCAAAAAACAGCCAGGAGAAAGACGGCCGTGACGGGAGGGGCGAGGTAGCTGGTGACCGACTGAATGTAGATGAAGAGTTGCCCGCTGTTGGAGTTCTGCAGGATGGGAATCCAAACCACGCTCGCTGCCATCAGGACAACGGTGACCACCCTGGCGAAGCAGCAAAGACACACCCACACAGATCAGCTTTCCCTACATCTCTCTTCCACCCTCCAGAATCACCCCAGGGGGCTGCAGAGAGCGGGATCCTTTCCATCACAGCAGAAACCTTGCAGAATGAGATCTCCAGGGATTCTGTATGATCTGCAGCAAAAGATTGTAGGGTGCAACGTTCCTACTGAGGATTATTTCATTCACTTGCCTTCCTGGGCTGGGCGTGGACTACAATAAACATCCTTCTCCTTCTTTCTCTCCTTCTCTCCTTCCCCTTCTCCTCCCTTCCACTTCCTTCTCTTTCTCCTTCCTGGTTTCAAATGTGTTCCCCCAACTCAGATAACCTTTGGAAGCCACTGAGCAACACTCCGTCCTCATTGGAGTTCTCATTTATTTTAGGTTTTTTTCCCTTAAGATTTCAAGTACTTCTGCAAAATTGGGGATTACCCTGAATGGCCAAATAAGTAACAGCACCCAACCCTGAACATCAGAAATCGAGCAATCCCTTTCCATTTAAGAGAGGAGATGTAATGGGCTGTGAGAACAACCTTGAGAGACAGAAGGAAGAGCTGCAGCCTAGGCAACAGTCTGATAAACGAAACCTGAGTCCAAACCAGAAAAGTAATTTGAGAAAGCGTCTCAGAATTGACCCTCCCTAGTTCTCATGAAGAGAACTTCATGAGAAGGGAGAAGCGCTTTCAGACTTGCAAGATTCTGTTACTGTAACCTTAGAATAAAGGTAGTATTAGTATTTGTGATTTTGGTTTCCTGGCCTGGACTACTTCGGACGGTTGACAGGAATGCACAGGCTTGAAAACACCACCACCTTTGCAGCCCATTCTGCCCCATTTGTCAGTACAAGTGAAGATGGAAGAATGAATTTTGCAAGCTTGTAGAAACTTGGATGACTCATTCTCAATTTCAGGGAAATCTAATCGAACCTACTCATTACACAAATGTGGAAGTGATTGTGTCTCCTGCTTTTCCCAAACATTACGGCATGATAGTCACTGAGAAAGGAATTAAGATGTAAGGCTTATTAACGTCTTTGCTCAAGACTTCACACAACAACGCCCCAGCCAGGAATGGTGTTTCATGGCTACGGAGCCCCACCATGAGGTCCACACAGTTCTGGGAAGCCACAGAGAAGCGAAGTTAGGGCCTTCCACCCACACGGTACAAACCCACAAATCTCTGTAATGCACCATCAGCACTGGGGAAAAGGATGATAAATAGAAGGAAACAAACAGGTTCAGGCACATCGTTATGATAACTCTTTATTCATACCTCAGGCCAAAAAACCCAATCAGATCTTAATTAAAGAATCCCCTTATTCTGGTAGCTATCCTGGGGAAAGAAGAAAGATTACTAAGGAGAGAAGATGGGAGAGATGTGAAGTCAACCCTGCCTTTTCAACCTGACGTTGGAAATAGGATTTTTATGAAATAGGCTTTAGCAGCCCAAGAAGAAATTTTAAGAAAGGCAAAAAAGAGAGATAATGGCATTGCTAAACGAGGCAGATAAATGAGAAACACACATCTTTAGTACAAACATAAATGTCTTTGTTCTTTGGAATAATCACTTTGACAGTTTCCTGCATGGTCTACGGAAAGCACCTTTTGGCAAGTGATGGCTCTTGGCCAGCGTGCTTCCCCCAATTCCTAAAGCAACTGCAGTAACTTTTAAAATGTCTGAACGCAGGCTTTTCTGGAAGACTAAGGAAGATGGTAGAGAGCCAGTTTGGTGTCGTGGTTAAGGCTCCAGGCTAGAAACGGGGAGACTGTGAGTTCTAGTCCCGCCTTGGGCATGAAGCCAGCTGGGTGACCTTGGGCCAGTCACTTTCTCTCCGCCCTAGGAAGGAGGCAATGGCCAACCACTTCTGAAAAACCTTGCCAAGAAAACTGCAGGGACTTGTCCAGGCAATCTCCGAGAATCGGACAGGATTGAACGGATTAAAAAAAAAAGAGGAAGGTATAAACATTTACAAAGAAAGGCGGCCAATCTCACCGATGCAGCTGAGGTTTGCAATCCAAGTCACCTGGACAGGGAAGCTTCAAGAAGGCCTGGGTGACCTGTTCCTAATACAGAGTGATCTTTTGGCATTCCTCAAAGTACAAGATGAGAAAGGGCCAGGTGGACTTTTTAAGTAACCTGCTGGGTTAGCCAACTCCGCAGGGCTGTCCTAGGGCAGCCACGCACCCAGGAACGCAGGAACCACGGAAACGGAGCTTTGGGATAACTCCCCATCAATCTCAGAACCGTTTGCGGGAGTCGGGCACCCCGCCCCTACCTGTTCTTTCAAGGTGAAACCGGGGCACCAGTCCAGTTCTGCCCATGTCAGGTATTTCTCAATAGGCATTTGAACAAAAAGGCTCCAGCCCCAGAAAGGCGAACAGGCAAGGAGAGGAAAACATCAACAAGAGCCGAGGCAGTAAGACATCATCTGCATCGTTGGCACGATGATGTCGTGATGCCTGTGATGTCATTGCGGCTTCTTCCAGAGGCTTATGCACAGCTGGAGATTCACCCAAATGGAAGACACTCTCGGACTCCACCACGGCTGGCGGTTAGGGAGGCAGGGAGCTGTGGTTCGGCATTGGGTCATCGATCCAGCCCTGGAATGACTCACTCGCCCGTTGGAAGCCACAGCCTCGCTCCTAACGACTCACGTCTACGGCCCGGCCCGCCTGCTAACCAGTTCTGGGAGCAGAGGCCGCGACTGCGAACGACGCCCCCCCCCCCCCTCTCCTCTGACTCGCCCCATGGAGGGTCACCAGCAGAAGCCACGGGGTGCCGAGAAAGCCTTCGCCCCGAGTGGTCCTTCTCGACGCTGTTTGCCAGCATCTCCTCATCTCCCCCAGGAGAAGCTGGAGACTGACCGGGCAACCGGCGGCACGTGAAGCGACCCTGTAGCAACGGCTGCCAGTCCTGGGGGTCTTTGGGAACGGGAGACGTGCTTCGATGGCTCTATTACGATTGACATGCTTGCTCTCTCCGCGGGGATTGGTATATTTTAAACACTGTTTGTTAATATTCTTCTTTTAATAATTGCTTTTGTCTTTTTATAACGGTTGTTTTTTTACTCATTTGCTGTTTTTATTTAATTGCTGTACGCCGCCCAGAGTACAGTCTTGGGTGAGATGGGTGGCGAGCAAGAAATAAATCAGTCAGTCAGTCAGTCAGTCAGTCAGTCAGTCCAGTCATCGATCCAGCCCTGGAATGACTCACTCACCCGTTCGCTTCCCTTCCGGCTCCTTCCTCGCGTGTCACTCCCCAGGCAGGATTACGCAACCGACATCGACTGCGACATCATAGGCAAAAGGGAAGAGATGAGAAGGAGGGGGGGGAAGATGCCACCTCCTTATAAGGGAAGCCGGAGCTTTCCTGTTACCTGGAGATGAGGCCTGCCGAAACACGATTGTTCTTCCCCAACTGGCACTGTTGTCTTCTTCCCCCTGGCAACCTGGGGCACTGTCCCCACCATGTCACAGCTTGAAGCTCATCCCCTGAGAATCAGCCGTCCCTCTTTGTATGCAGAGGACGAGCAACCTGAACCCTGAGCCTCGTCCCGGATACCTACCAAAGGTGACGCGCAGGAGCAGCTTTTCCCAACCTGGCCTCGTTGGACTACAAATCCCACCATCCCCACACCAGCTGGGGATGATGGGGATCGTAGCCCAAGGCAAGACCGTGTCACGCCGCGCTACCAGCATGGAGCACGAGACGGCAGAATTTCCACAGGCTGCTTGTTGTTCTCTTCACCGCCTCGTGAAGCCATGGATTCCAAAGGTGGAGAATATTTTAAACCCAGCAAGCACGTGCCCCCGATAAGCCACAATAATCATTAATATATTTTTGCTTTTCCCCCAACCGATCCATCTCTCTATTAAGTCATTCAGGTAGTCCTCGACTTACGACCATTCAAAGTTACGACGGTGCTGAGAAAAGTGACTTGTGACCGGTCCTCACACTTATGACCGTCACAGCGTCCCTGTAGTCACGTGATCAAAATTCAGGCACTTGGCTGCCAGCATGTATTTATGACAGTTGCAGCATCCTGAGGTCATGTGATTGCCATTTGCGACCTTCCCAGCCGGCTTCCGACAAGCAAAGTCAATGGGGGAAGCCGGATTCGCTTAATGGCCATGTGATTCACTTAACGGCCGTGGTAAAGGTTGTAAAATCGGGCGTGACTCACTTAATGGCCGCCTCGCTTAGCGACAAAAGTTCCAGTCCCAATTGTGGTTGTAAGTCGAGGACTACCTGTACTGCAATCGCTTCCCCAATGGAAATCACCCAATTTCCCAGATGGGTGAAGCGGGATGCCAGAGGACAGAAGTGCAAATGATGCTCCTGATTCATCTTAACCACCCAGGTTCTGCCAGTGTCTCTGGAAATCCCCTTTCAGAAGCGAAGGGGCATCATATTGAAATTCCTGTGTCTACCGGCAGAGAGGAAGACTGGCAACTTCAAGAAAACATCAAGGAGCTCCGTCTGCCAAATTAAACATTGTGAAATCGCTGAAGAATTAGGTTAAAACATGGGCGTACCCTTCCTGCAGGTTTCTTTTCATTGCAAAGTTGCACCCCGGCTGGCATTTCTCTCGGTCCCTCTTCACACATCACAAGGAAAGTGGTGAGCCCCAGAGATAAAAGAGGAAAACAATTAAGTTCGGGGAGCCACGCCTTGCCAAGCGCAGTCCAGGCCCAGCTGGGGAGGAGTCCATTCTGCTGCTTGAAGTGACATGTGGCAGGACCATTTGCCCTGTAAATCACCCAAGGACCCAGCCGCACCGGGCACAAATGAGCCACACGAGGAGAAAGTAGACCCGTATGATTACGCCCTTGCTGCAAATGGGAAAAGCCAGCTAGGAAAATAACACCTCCTGAATAAGCCCTACTCTACAGTGACATCCGAAACAGGGAGCTCACTTTAATTTGAAAAATTGGCACTCCGTTTTTCTGCTTAACATTAATAATCCTCTTGGCTTGTATTCTTAGCTACTTCAGTTGAGATAAACACAAGAGATCTGAAAGATCTCGCAACGTTACTGGGAAAGAAAGCGTACAGTCGCTTCAAAGCATTCTGGATGTTTGCTGTCCTGCATTGTCCGGTTCATACGGCCTAAGATGGTCCCCAAGGCAGATTTATAGAGTGACAATGAAGAGGAATCGCCTATGGTGAGTTTAAGCATTTCCTCCAAGCCATCCAACAGAAACTTAAAGGGTTTTTTTAGAGACCCAGTGATATGTCTCTAGACACACACACACACACTTATAATAGTAAGTGTGGTAATTTTGTAGTAATTTTGCAGTGTGGTAAATTCCAAAGGATGACAGCAACAACGTTGGCGGTTTGGCTTCATCAAGCTGGAGCCAGCCACGCACGGCTCAAGCCAACAAAACGGGGCATCACTCGGTGATTAATTATGATGATGATGGTGTGCAATTCAGACAATTGTCACTGAAGTCAGCAGATGCTTGTGAGATCTGAGATCGTTAAGGCCATTGTACAGGAAGATAAACAGAGTTGCAGGCGAGAGTGGGAAATTACTCAGGAGACTGATAAGGGATACCGTTCTCAGTTCCTACTTGGCACTGAAGTCTCTAGAATAGTTTTGCCCAATTTGGTAGCCTCCCTGCCACAATCATCATTCCAAGCCTGCATCAAGTATGTTTTTGGAAGAACCACATTCACACCTCGAGATTCTGGCACTCCCTCTTTTCCCAACGTGATCAGGCTGAACCACTGTTGCTTTGACCCCGGGTTTTAAAAACCACGGTTTTTGGTAAGGCAGCTGAATCATGGCTTGTCTCTTCAGCATTCCATCAAGGATGCCTTTGACTCTTCAACCTCCCTCCTCAACTTTATCCCAGGTACTAAACCCTGATCTTCCAAGCTGGAGATGAATTACATTCCTCACCTACTGATCTGAGTTTCCCATTTTCTCCCTCCTCCAACAGCTAGCCAACATTCATGGATATCTGGCTTGCTCAGCCCTCACTGGGCTGCTGTAGACCCTCCAACATCCATTGATACTCTTCCAAGCTTCTGAAAATGTTTAACTTCTTCTTCCTCTCATAAAGTAGGTAGTGCTGGTTCAGCTACGTAATATGGGACAGCAGACCTAATAGGATTTTGGATCCCTCTTTCTCCGGTGCCCAGATTGAAACCACCCTATAGCGCATTGCCCTCACCTTCCAACCAGCAGCAGCTCCTTCTCGCTGGCCTCCTGCCGGACCTTCCTCCAGATGTCCATGGTGAAGAGGGCACTGCTGCTATTGAAGATGGACGTCAGGGATGACATGAGGGCAGCCATCATAACAGCCACCATCAGCCCCCGCAGACCTGGGAGGTTGTGGAAAGGTGAGATGGTGTTAAATGCAAGAAATAAATTGGGGAGCTCAGTCGAGTTCCAGGCTGGGAATTCTCCAGGTTCTCATGGTGGGAAGTACCACCCTTGCTCCAGTTCCAAGGGATCAACCAGCAGCAGCAGCAGCTAAACTATCCTATCAACAATTCAAGACCAAACGGTGTCCTGAAAGAATACCTTTAATCGCTTTCTCCATTTCTTTAAATTCCCCCCACCCCTTTATTCTATTCTATTTTGCCCGGTTGGCACCTCATCACCAACTTCCACAACAGGACCAATGCTGGGCTAGCAAACCGAAGCTCAAACGCAACAGAGGCTTCATCTCTTCTGAGACACAGAGCTTTCACTCCCACCACCATCATCCTGTCTTGTTTGGAGAGGGCTCCAAGGCCGACTCACACGATCCCAAAGCCTTGCCCCGCTAAGTGGCATCTTCCCTCCTCGTCAAGTTTCCTAGCTGATGGGGCAGCATCTCACCTTCAATCGAGCCAACCATGCAAAACCGTCTCATCACCTTCCTCGAAGAACAGACGTGCTGGAAGACTTGTGAGCATCGTAATCCCATTTGTAGCAAAACGTAGGCACATTAATCCCTCCATTAGATACGCTGCATTATTCTACACTTAGATGGAATTTAATATTAGATAAATATTATTGCTTTTGTTTTAAATAAGCCTCTCTTGGGGAAGTTAAATGTAGATGTGCTTTGCTTTTTCCAGAAAACTGAAACAGGAGGAGGAGGAGGAGGAGGAGGAGGAGGAGGAGGAGGAGGAGGAGGAGGAGGAGGATCACTTGCCAAGGACAGACCAGCAATATGAAGCTGCTTGTACAAAACTGAGTGGCACCATCTCATCTTCACTTACCGCTAGGCATGAGTTCCATCACCAGTTTGGGATAGGCGATGTTGGCGCATCCAACTTCTGCTCCACAGACTTGAGCGCATTCTTCAGGATCAACACACCCAACAGCATCTGAAATCCACATAAACATGGGGAACCTTCAGCTTACTGGGCCTCTAGCGATAGGCTGCATGTGGGCAAAGCCCACCTGCTCCCAAGACCTGGAGGCCAAACTCGATGGCATTGGATACATGGGATCCAGCACAACTGAAGGCATGTCCATGCAATGCAAACTAAAGACACAATGCTGCAAGGTGGAGAAAGAGTCCCTGGTCAACTTCACCCAACCTTCATCCAACCTCCAGACTCATCTCCTCCTCCTCCTTCCAGCTCCCATTGGGTTGCTTTTCATCCTGCTTCACCCTCCTTAAAACGTCCCCCCTCAGGACCTTCTTTCTCCCCCCCTTGTCTATTACCAACAACAATCTTCTGGTCCTCTTGGAATTCACCCACCCTGACCGAAACCCAGTTCAAGCGAAGAGCTAAGTCACAAGGGAGAGTCCAAGTGCCAAAGCAACCATCTCAGACCCTGGAAAATGTGCCTTCAGAGCAAACAAAGGAGGGAGCGAGATAGAGAAGGGTCCCGTTCCGAGCTGGGCTCTGCTGCCATTAAGAAATGATGCCTAAGAAAGGCCAGTTCTTGACAGAGGAAAGGTCCTCACTCCTAGATTGTGTATGTGACCCCTTCTCCACTCCCCCAAAACCCATCCCCAAACTCGTTTCTTGAAAGGTCTGGCTAAACCACCATGTTCTGCCCCCTCCCAATAAACAGATGCTCTAATTCCTGTCTAAAACCTTCTCCTTCCTCCACTGATCACCAACTCCCACTTCTCAGATTATAAACTAAGATTTGCCTTTCTGGCAGATGTTACACTTTCAGCGGGCCCTCGAAATCACCAGGAATCCAACTCCACTTTTTTAAAAAGTTACCTTTTCTATTTGCATCGTTCCTAACTTGGAACCCTCCATGGGAGATAGCTGAAACGGAGCATTCCATTCCGAAAGGGCACTAGCACTGGGGAAGGCGGGTGAACAGTAACAGCATGATGGGGGGGGGGGCATTACTTTTAACTAAAATTGTAGGACAGCCAAGATAGTCTATGGAAACCCCAAATCCGAAGACGTCTGGTAGCACTTTTTCCAGAAAAGGCACCAGCTTTGGTGAACTAAAGTCTAAGGCATGGCTGGCTGGGGAATTCTGGGAGTTGAAGTCCACCCATCTTAAAGTTGCTAAGGTTGAGAAACACTGCGCTAAGGTGTTAAAATATCGGCTATTTTCCCCGGCCTTGGAACAGGGTGGTGGGTGAACCCCTGTAAAATCTTGTTGGTATGATTTTGTCCTGTCATATACAATCTCTCCGGATGCATATAATGTGTTTCTTTTTCATTATTCACACCCGGTGTCTTTAAACCTAGGTACATAGATAAACAAACCAGCTACATCTGGCTTCATCATACACAGAGCAGCTACAGCATCTGACGAAGCGAGCCGTAGTTGACGAAGGCTCGTGCCTTTTCATAAAATTAGTCTGAAAAGGAGCTACCGGACTCCTCCTGATAATTAACTGGCATAAGTCATAATACTAATTGGGACATTAGCTGCTATTATAGTATACAGTACGTGATTAACCATTCATGGCAAGGCCAACTTCCGTAGGATTCCAGCACGGCCATGGACATCCACACCAAGAAATCCCCCCAGCCTTCCGTTCTCATCGCAGGAAAGGCCACGCTCATCCACAACTCCACAAGCAGAGAGTCTTTGAGCACCAGCGGAGGCCCGGGACCCATCACGAGCAAAGGTCCTGCTTCCCTGCCCAACATGGGCAGAAACGGGGTGCGGTGGTATCAGAGAAAGAAAGGAAGTGGAGACAGAAAACTTGGCCCCAGCATCCCCAGGAAAATCGCAACCAAAATATGATGATGATGATGATGATGTAATCTACAGTTAAGTTAGATTCACAGTCTAAGAAACTTAATAATTCAATCAAGGAACTCCTAAGGAGAGAATAACACCTCCACCAACACAAGCAGGACAAGCCAGGGTATATAAACAGAGAGCAAGTCCCACTCCCTTTTCGCACGGAAGATGTTGCCTAGCCTGGCAATGAAACATCTGCAAGAAAACAACCAGGCTCAGAGAGCACCAAGGACTCCACACTTAATAATTCAAGTCCTAACCAAGGGCCTGAGAATTATTAAGGTAGCGTCTAAGAATATAGGTGGTTCCAAGCAGGATTTTTTTTGTAAAGTTAGGAGGTTAGGAGGTTTGTAAAGTTAGGAGGCAAATAAATTCAATATTTCCAGATATCAAGGGAGTCTTTTAAGTATTTCTCCAAGGGCTCCAGTCACGATTGGTATAACAACGGATTTCTTTTTCCATTGGTGTTCAACTTCAATCTGCAAGTCCCGGTATTTTGTAATTTTTTCCAGTTGTTTTTCCTCAATCCCAGCATCACCCCATATAACAACATCAACGAACCAGACTTTCTTCTTTTCAATAACTATTATATCAGGCATGTTATGAACAGGATGTTGTTATTATTATCATTAACATTGTTATTGTTATTGGTAATCTACAATTAGATTCACAGTCTAAGACTGCTGGAAACTTAATAATTCAAGTCCTAACCAAAGACCTAAGAATTATTAAAGTAGTGTCTGAGAATATAAGCCATTCCAAGCAGGGTGGGTTTTTTTTTGTAAAATTAGGGTATTCAGGGCCGATAAATTCAAAATTTCCAAATATTGAGGGAGTCCTTTAGGTATTGCTCCAAGGGCTCCAATCACAATTGGTATTATTATTATCATTATTATCATTATTATTATTTAATCCACCCATTCCACTGGCCTCTGGGAAGCTTACAAAATATAATGGTAATTAAAACAATTAAAAACATGAACAAAATGAAACAAGGCAGCCCAGATTAAAAACAACCATTAAAACCAAGCACAACAGCAGCACCCCACCCCCCCAAAAAAAAAAAACCCCACATAATCCCAGGCCTGGAACCAAAGCCAGATTTTAAGGCAGTGTTTCTCAACCTTGGCCACTTTAAGATGGGTGGACTTCAACTCCCAGAATTCCCCAGCCATGCTGGCTGGGGAATTCTGGGAGTTGAAGTCCACCCATCTTAAAGTGGCCAAGGTTGAGAAACACAGTTTTAAGGGCTTTGGGGAACCCCAGGAGATGTCATCCATATCTCTGGGGGATGAGGGTGGGGGCCATGATAGAGAAGGCACAGTTCCTGAGTCCCACAAGATGGCAACGCTTCAGAGAAGGGACCTGGAGTGCCCCCACGTACTGGGGGGCAGAAAGAACGTGAGAAAAGCAGCCCCCCACTTCCTGGGCCTTCCCAGGCAGCTGTCAGTCTCCCCAGTCAACTCCTCCCATCTCCTTGAGAGACCCTCCCCAGCTTGCAAGTCCCTGAGACCAACAGAGGAGGATCAACACCCTCCTGTTTGCAAACCGCCGGGCTGAGTTGGAGCCTTGCCCGGGTCTGGAAAATACGCAGGCAGCATTTTGCGCGAGGGAGGCCAAAGTCTGGCCAGCCAGCCGGCCGGCCGGTCCCACCACCCCCCGGCCTGACGTGGAAGAGCAGCGATCTCACTGCTTGCAATGAGTCAGTTTCAGGTTCGGCTCAGCTGGAACCCTGAATGGGGCCGGCAGGAACAGGGACCGTCTGAAGGCGGGGCGACGTGTGACGGCAGGTGAAACGAGGAGGAGCCGCTTACTCAGCCGGGTCCTGTCTTTCGTTCCTCCTTCCTCCCCTCTTTCCCCACCTCCTCTCCTCACCTGATCTCACTCCTGGCTGCCGCCGGAGATTCCACGCTGTCTCCCGGCAAGACCCGGCTGCCTCCAGACCCGGCCTCTCCAGACCACACCTGGAGAGGAAGCCCAACGCCGGAAGGGAGCTGAGATTCGGGGAAAGAACAGAGCCGCTTCTCCACCCAGTTCGGGGGACCTGGGAGGGGGCCCGTGGACGAGGGCCACCCAACCGAGCAGCAGGAGACAAAGCCGAGGAGGGAAAGAAGTCTGGCTCTGGACCGAGGCCTGTAACCCTTTTTCATCCAAGGCCTCTGGGGATTTGGAAAGTCAAGGCCGGAGGTGGGGAAAGTGGGTTGTTGGAAGGTTTCTGACGGAGGACCAGGTTGTTGTCATTTGAGGAGGTGACAGGCCTCCGGTTGCTGGAACAGCTGCTTTCCGCTGCCTCTGATCTGCTTCCAAGAGCTGGGGAAGAGAAAGAACCCCCCCCCCCGGACCAATTTGGGGGCTCGTCTGCGCTTTCTGTTCTACAAGATGAGATGAGGAACAGCCAAGAAACGAAGTGGACGTCTGAAGACTGTGAAGCACCGGAAAACTTAGCAAAAGCCAAACCGGGAAAGAGTTCCCAAGACCTTTTGAAAGAGCCAGAGGACGCTATTCTCTGCTACTAACTGTCCGACTCCGGGAAACCTACCCCTAACTTATTTCTTTACGTATCTAAGCTTTTATTTATTCTCAGTGGACTAGTCTCTCCTCCTGGTTTCGAACCCCGCCATGGCTTTCTCCCAGGTTCAGTGTCTGAACGACAGCCACGTCAACTGGAGATCCAGTGAATCCAAACCAGAATTCTTCTACAGCGAGGAGCAGAGGCTGGCCTTAGAAGCTCTGGTGTCGAAAGGGCCAGAAGCTTTCTACGAAGTTCTCAAGAAGGAGAGCATTCGGGACTTCCTCTCCGAGCTGGAGCTCCAAAAAGTCCTGGAGACCTTGGAAACGTACGACCCCGGTGCCGAATATCCCCCCAAGGACAGGAGCGGCTGTGTGGACGGCGGCAGCCAGACCGATGACCAGGGCCCAGGGCCTTCTTTGGAATACTGGCCGGAGAGGTCTGACCGATCCATCCCGCAACTGGACCTCGGCTGGCCAGAGACCATTGCTTACCGCGGGGTGACCCGGGCCGCCGTCTACATGCAGCCACCCATTGACTGCCAGCCCCACATCAAGGAGGTTGTGCGCAAGATGATCTTCCAGGCTCAGAAGGTGAGAGGGCTGTGGAGGTGTGTGCCTTGGGGGGTTAGATGTCCCCTTGTCCAACCCCAACATCTCAGGGACTTCCTGGGCAGGTCCGTCTGGAGGATGAGGCACCACAGAGCTGATCTGTTACCTCGGTCAGCTCATCCCGGTCTCTGACCTGGTGGCAGGTGAGTCTCCAGGTCCAATCTCCCAGAAGGATCAGAGAAGAGGTGGGGACGGGTAGAGCTGCCCAAACGAAGAGTTAATGGTTAGAAACCAGCATCCATGATGCCGGAAAGACAATGGAGAGGTGGAACGGGGTGGAAGGAAAAGAGCCCCCCCCCCCGCCCGCTTCCAGGGATCTTTTGACTTTTTCCACATGCTGTCCCAAGAACGTGCATCAGAACTGAGCCAACCCATTCTTCAAAGCCTAACCATTTCCATGCCCATTCCGGTCATTCTTTAATGTTCTGGGCCCCCAATTTATCAGCTGCTAACCTCCTGTAACCCCGAACGTCTAGCTCTGCTGGCTAGGGAATTCTGGGAGTTGAAGTCCACCCATCTTAAAGTTGCCAAGGTTGAGAAACCCTGGTCTAGCTATTCAGTGGGGAAAGGCACTTTGCAGATGCTCAAGAATACTCTCTTTCTTACTAGCTCCTTCATGGATTCCAAGTCTGGGTGAAAGGCAACCATTGTTTTACGCCTTCTTTCTGCATGGGCTCTGAATGCCCCCAAGATTAAACATAGCACAAAACCAAGCCAATTTGTTTCACTTAGTAAAACTGGAAGGGATCAGATTTGGGCCTGCAAGAATTTATTATGAAGCCCAGCTGGAAAAAGCCAGCATGGTTCAAAGGCCTCGGGCAACTTCCAATGTCAGTTTTCCCATCTGTAAAATGGGAGTAACTGTGACCTGGTTTTTCAGGCTGTTGCAAGAGATAAAAGGCTACCTATTAAAATTCAACCCATATCATAAACAGCTACCTCAATCAAAAGGAACTGCAAACGATCTCATTGTACTTTCACTTTATTAACATACTTCAAAACCTCTGCTCAGCCCTGGACCCATCTCTTCCTCCTCCTCCTCATTCACTTTCAATTTAGATTAAAATTGGGAGCATGAGATCTGGGCCCAGCTGCAGCTGGCATTTAGCAATCAAGGATCCGTAGCTGGAGCGAAGGCGATTTCAAAAGACGAGGCTGCCAACCCAGAATAAATGCATATATTTAATCATTTCTCCACATTAGGTTGAGAAACTAAACCTGTCAAGAGACAAATGAGTGTGTTTTTTGTGTGCGCCTGCTGGCGGATTCCCACACATTTATATCCCTCCTGGATTGCAGTATCAAAGGGTAGTTTGTAGAGATGAAGGAAGCCAAGAAGTCATTTGTTATCTTCAGTTGCCTGTCATCAAGCCGTAATGAGAAATTAAATGTATTATAAGAAATGAAATATAATGACTGTAATTACGTTTTAAAGATGCTGAGTATATGCCAGTCTACTGCATTCCAAGTTGGTGGGATGTTGGCTTGCAAGGAAGCCTCTAGATTAGAAATCCCAGCATGCAAAGGTGTCCACAGGGAGGGGGTCAAAAGAATCAAGATGGCCGCTACAGCCACGCCATCAAAAACCTGCCCCCTCTTTATATGCGTTGTGTGTAAAAAAGCGGTGCAGCTTTGTTTGCATGGTTGTGCGGCCATCTTGACTCCCTTGCAAAGAGAAGCGTGGACGGACGCTCTTGGGTTAAAATTTTATTTGGGTTGCACTTGTGGGAGACAGGTCAAAATGTGCCCCAGTGACCAGTGTGCTTTACCATTAGCCGCCGGGAAGGCTGCCTGTGGTAATGGCTTATCAAAAAGCATGATGTGAAACTTTGATTGACCAAAGCCATGATGGGCATTGGAGGTCAACATCAATGGGCCTGTCTGATTATGACCACGGCATATGGAAGATTGTGCTTTAGAGTGGAAGAGGATAAAACAGTAAGGAGCGATAATTAATACCCGAAATGAAAGAAAGAAAGAAATATAGATCTGTGGCCTGTCTGGGAAGCCAAGAAAAAGAGGAAGGATGTGATTGGTCTGAATGAAGGTGGGCTGATCTTCTGGAGTGGAGCTGATGAATACATGCAGGGAAGGAAAAGTGTGGATTCAATAATAAAAGGGATAAAATATAAGTTAGAAAATGTACTTTGCTGTCATCTAGGTTGTTGTGTGTATGAAAGTATGAAGCCACAGGTTGATGATAATCACATATTACACTCCAGTGAATGGTGACATTGGAAAAACCAAGGATGATTTTGGAGGGGAAAATGTGCAATATTCTGAATGAATGCAATCCAGGGGAAAAACACTCTACTAAGTGACATGAATGGATGATTGAAAACAAGATGAGAGGGCAATGGAAACTTCATGGGGACATCCAGAAACCCAAGCATGATGACTGTTTGGTGAACATCTGCTTAGGACAAAGTCTTTCTTTCAAATACGTGGCTTAAGAATAAGTCTATTCATACATATGCGTGGAAAAGGAATTAATATAAATCTAGAAGCATAACTGATTTTATTGCTTATAATGAATGATTGAGAGAATTAGTGGATTCAAGGGTGATAAGATTTTCTAAATGTGGAACAGATTTCTTTTTGTAGTTTCAAAACATCAAAAGAATACAGAGGTGACAAGAAGCAAGATTGGGAAGTTCAGTGCAACTTTATGGTGGGCAGGAGGTGTTCAGACCAGATTCTTGCTCTTCAGCGGGTCACTGAGAAAAGTATGTCTGTGAGAAAGAAAATTTACCATCTGTATATTAATTTAGAGAAAGCATTTGATAAACTGGAGTAGCCTTGACTTACGGAATGTTTTTCGCAAATATGGAATGGAAGGTTGGTTGCTGAATGTGTTAAAAATGGCATAAGATGGAAATAGATCATGTATGAGAAAAACTGGAATGCTTTGTGAATGGGTCAGCAGAAAGCAGGATATTAAACAAGGATGTGTGATGTCCTCTGGGTTGTTTACTGCATTTCTGGATAAATGTATAAGGAAAACTTTTGGTGACGAAGACGTGCTTGGTTTGGAGATGTGGACGCGTCTGTACTTTGCATGCAAATGATGCCATGTTGTTGTCTGAATAATTTGCAGCAAATGTTAGATTGTGTGATGCAACGAGGCATATAGCTCTGAAAATTAATGTAGCAAAGACCATGGAATTTGTGTCTGAGGGGCAAAAAAGAGTGAACAATTGCAAGTTATACATAAGTGGTGAAAAACAAGAGCGAGTCGATTAATTTTTGTACCTAGGTAGAATGTTAACTAAAGGTGGGGAAAATGGATGGAGACATTTTAAGATGTGCAGTTGCTGGTAGAAAGGTAGTGGATGATCTGTGGTCTACAGTGAGGAATGAATGTTTGCCGAAAAGAAGTGAAAGTGGTTTTACGTAAGAATATGCTTCTGCCCACTGTTAAATGGAAATAAAGGGAATGTCAAGAGAAACATAAAAATAATCCGGGTGCCATGGAAATGGGCTACTTAAAAAGGGGGTAATAAAACAAGAGAGGAATTAGCAGGCTAAAAAGGATGCTGATCCAAGCATTAACAACTGACTGAAAGGCCAGGTTCACAAGTTACATTAAGCCAGGATTTTCTAATTAATTTGTTGCATAGACCAGACTGACCTGGCTCTTGAAGCATAAGAGCTGAGTTCACACCTTCTGGTTAAGCCAGAAATCAACCATCCCATGATTGCTTCACACTGGAACTCAGGCGCTGAGTCTTTGTCGAACTGATCCATCCGGACTCCACCAAGAATCTGTGGGACAAGCTTGGGCGGGCCCCTTCCAGCTGTAGTATCAAAGTGGCCTCAGGAGATTAAGCTTGTCTTTTGAGCTGCCTTGGTTTAACCGAGGCACCAGGAACTCCGCCTTATTTGCAGCAGCAAAAGGGACAATCTTTCGTTTCTAAGAAGCCTCCAGAAATCGGCCAAATGTCCACTTTCGGAGCAGGTGAAAATAATTCTAGGTATTTCAAAGCTCCCATAGGGGATATCTGGTGCCTTTCATCCCCTGCCCAAGTTTTTATTTGGGAAGAGTCAGAAAATGTGGTGGTTGATCTCCCATGGGTTTGGCCTTCGCATCTCCCGCCATGTCAGATGCAGCTCCCAGTTTCTGCATACTTCGTAGCACGTCGTCTTGTTGACAAAAGATACCCCTCCAGGTTCAAATGTGCTTTTTGCACAGAAATGGAGCCTTCAGTGTAGAACTATTTAAAAGCCCTAGAGAGATTTACAGCTATTGGCTTTGGCTGGCTTGGCCAAGGGGCATGAGTGTGAACACATCCACGGGGGACAATCTGATGAAGAATGACATGGCTGAATCCATTCGGTTGGGTTGTTGTTTATTCGTTCAGTCGCTTCCGACTCTTCGTGACTTCATGGACCAGCCCACGCCAGAGCTTCCTGTCCGCCGTCACCATCCCCAGCTCCCCCACGGTTGAGTCTGTCACCTCCAGAATATCATCCATCCATCTTGCCCTCGGTCGGCCCCTCTTCCTTTTGCCTTCCACCTTCCCTAGCATCAGCATCTTCTCCAGGGAATCCTGTCTTCTCATTATGTGGCCAAAGTACTTCAGTTTTGCCTTTAATATCAATTCGGTTGGGTAATTCCCCAAATCTCAGCAACCATCAGAGGCACAGAGCTGTGTCAGTGTGAGCCATGGGGTTTCCAGTTTTTAGAGCAGAGCTTTCCAAACTTTTCATGTTGGTGACATACTTTTTAGACATGCATCATTTCGCGACACACTCTTACAGCAGGGCACAAGGCAGGCACTAGGACCTGGGTGGAATCCTGGCAGGGCTCGGAGGCAGCAGCAGCCGCGACACACCCAGACACTGCAGCCGACACACTAATGTGTCCCGACACACAGTTTGGAAAGCTCTGTTTTAGAGGAACTCTACTGCTCGATTGCACCTGCTGAGGAGTTATAGCAGGAGACAGGGAAATATATTCCCAACATTCAAGGGTAGTTCCCCATATTCTCTGGGACGATTCCACCTGTCTCTTCTCTGGCCACCGAACCACAGACCAGGTTTAGGGCACATGAAGTCCACTCCACTTCGGCGTCAGATTTTCTCGCAACATGTCATTTTCAAGACCTGTTGCTCATAGCTACCATTGGCAAATCCTTGAAAGGGCACCTGGTTGGGGAGGCTGTAATATAGCTTCACTCAAATTCTGTGGTGCATCTTGTGAGTTTCTCCTTGGTGACGTTCAGTGCTGAATAGCGCCTTCCTCTACAAGAACAGTCTACCTTGAGCAGAAGCCCTGACAGAGAAAAGGGGGATGTGGGGGTCTTTCTGTCCCTCTCACAGATTTCACAGATGCACTAGGGACCAAGATGCTCCTTGCTCTCAACCTGCCCACCCTTTTGAAAGGAAGTACGCCGCAGCCAGGCCCTTTCTTTTGCAACCTGACCTCCTTTGGATCCTCGGCGGCTTCTCTACCCCTTTGTTTTTCTACCTCCTCGAAAAAGAAATCTTGCCCTGCTGAGGGAAGTAATTACAGGATACACAGGAGTTGGTTTAGAGATGAAAGGACGGGAGAAGCAGCAGGTACAATTAGCCAATTCTGCCCCGATCGGTGGTTTTCCCAACAGTCATGCTTCCAACCGGATTGCGTGTTTCTGGGTGCAGAACAAACCGATGCCGTTGGTTAAGACGGTGGGAAAAACAGCTCGGGCTTGGCCCGCACCGGAATGAGTCGACATTTAAGACGGGCTGATTTAAAAAAGCAATTGAGGCCGCCTCGTTCTTGGGTTCGGCCTTCTAAGGCCATAAACAGGCTGGAAGGAATCTAACTCTGTCGGTGCTCCCTGGTTTCATTCAAAAATGCAGACCAGCAGCATATTCTAAATAACTGGCAGCACGGTGCAAATCCAGAGGTGGAAAAAGCCCCCCCAAGGGGGCTGGGATCTGTCGTTCAGGCCAGGCCAGCAGCAAGCAGGTGTCCGGGGGAAACTGGCCGGTGTCTTCCGGGGCAAGGAAAAGGAAGCAAGGGGGGGGGGGGGCTCTGGGTTGTGCGAAACCACAGGAGGAGCAGGTCCTTTGCTAAGCTGCAGGGAATGTTTGGGAAACAGATTTTCTTCCTCTGGCGTTTGACAGCCAGAGAACTAAATTCAATTTCATTCTGGATTGAGAGCAGAATTTATTTTGGCAGATCAGCTGGGGGAGAGGGGTTAAAACCATTAATCCATGGTTTGAATTGCGGTGTTGGACGATATTCCTGAAGTGTTTCCTTGAGTGCGTTTTTAAACCATTCCAAAGCATCCTGTCTGGAGGCAGTTTATAAATAGTACTTACACACGAATAAATCAATACAGGGCACGGTTACTTTTCAGAGAGAAAGCTGCTTCCTGTAAGACGCCGGGTTTCAACTTTGAGACCCTTCTGGAGACAGAAGCCCCGGTTAAGAAGGTTGCAGAGCGGGGTATCCTGGTGTCTTTTAGGGTAGGATGTCAATGAAGTCTTTAGCTGGAATTCATCAGTCTGGGAAGAAGGTATGTGGCCCTCTTTCGCTTTTTGAAAAGGCTGAAAACTTCCTTGCATTGTTAGGGAGATAACTGGCGAAGAAGGAGGGGGCTCCCTCCAGGGGGATAAATGCGTGCACAGTACTGAATCTCTTTGCCTTCCTCCCGAGAGGCTAAAGAAGGCACCCCCCTAGTTTCTTGGGCCTTTTCTCTGAGCATCACTAGTTCATTTCAGTTTAGCTGGATTCTGTCTAGCAGAGTAGAACAATAAAACACTAGAGCCTGTACACCAAGTCTCGGCGTGTTCCTTCACTCGAAGTCAGGACATGCATTCCGGGGACTACGCTCAAATTTGTCTCTGTTTTAATAGAGAATTTAACAGATAATGATTTCATTTGGCTGCCTTGAAAGATGTATCAGAAGAAAAGTCCTTTTGTGTTCTGACTTTAGTCAAGTCTGTCTCCAGTGAGCCGCTGATGTTACTTACCTGCAGGGGCAGGTAAATGCTGAATTTACAGAGCTCTGAATATTTCCCATGGTAGCCAAAGTCCTGAAAACAATTATTGACTCACAAAGGAGGGGGGGAAACGGAAAGGCTGCCTTGGGGCCTCTGCAACCGTGGCAGCCGCTAGGAACGCAGCCTCCGAGCAAACAGACGGGCCTGAGCAGAGTCCGCGGCGCACTGTTTATCCACGCTGTTGCCCAGCCTGACCTCCAGATTAATCCCGTTGCTAACAGCAAACCCCCTCGCCAAACCTCCAGGCCCTGAAGTCTTCCAGCAAAGCTCCTCTTCCCCACATGAATTCAGTTCTTTCTTTCCACGCATCTTGGAGAGGCTGAGGCTTCCCTATGTAGAGGCAGTCTACCTGCAAATGCGGTGGCCAAAGACCAACCCTTGCGAAAGGCTACTGGGTTGGTGCCCTGATCTCCCAGCATCTGACTGGCCGGGGCAGGAAAGCAGACACGGAGGAGGGTAAGAGTTTAGATTGGAGCCTGTTTCATGTCCGAGGGCGGCTGCGTCGATGGGGCCATTGAGGGCCACCAACTGAGGCCCAGCCTTGTAACGGAAGGGGAATTAAAGCAGCTGGGCCAGATGTGCTGACACCACTTCAGCCAAAGCTCCCGCCACAGGCAAAATGCTGCGGCTGTGAGCAAAGTGTATGTGTTCCTCCTCGCTTCTTTACATCCAAAGAGCCGTGCACATCTGGGGAACTTGCAACCCCGTTTTTCCTATGGCAAAACAAAGATGATGGAGCTGCGCCGAACACAGCCAAACAGAACGGAAACGCGCCATGGACACCACCATCAGCAACAACAAGAATCATGAACGGGGATAAGAATATGGGAGGAGGAAAAGGCTGTGGGTGATGGAATGGGGAGGGTGTCAGATGCTGGGTGCGTTGCAGCACTGACCATTCCTATTCAAAGCCGCTCATCCGACGGATTGTATGAGACTGACGGACAGCAGGAAAATGGACAGACCGAAGGATGTACAGAAGTAAAGATGTCTGCAAGTTGAGGGCAGTTTTTTGGGCAGCGAGACAGAAGCAGTTTGCCCCTGCCTTAAAAAAAAGGATGTTTTTTTTTACTTCCCAAGCGAGCCCACTGGCCTGGGTGGACCCCCACCCAAGAACCAACCATGTTTCTCTGTGCTTAAACAGAAGGGTCCTGCCACCTGCTAAGGCAGAGACAGACGATTTGATAACTTCTCAAGAACATTTCCCCCTGGAGAAGCAGAGTTTTCAGGAATTGCTGTCTGGCACAAGCAACTCATCCCATTAGAATCGGATAAGAGATTTATCGGTTGGGAAAACAAAAACGCCGGATCCTTTTTCAGCAGGCAGAAGTTGCTTCCCAAGAAGAGTTAGGACCCATGAGACACTCATATTTTTTCTCCGAAGAGCTTCGAAAACAGGTTACGTATGCCTGGCCCAAGATGAAAGCAGAAGGAAACAACATCTGCAAATGCCCTAGGGGAATTATGCCCTTTATTGCAACAAATCCCCTCCAACTTCCTCAGATTTGGGCTCCAGATGTGGGAACACAGGTGAGATTTACAATTGGCTCCAGACCCCAATGAAGCACCGTGGCCATCTTACTTTGGTAACATCAGGGAAATCTTAGATTCAGATATCGCCACCTAGTTACACACCAACGTGGGTGTCCACAGGATATGGTCAAAAAAGTTAAGATGGTGACCCCCACAGCGCGATCAAAGCTCCACCCATTTTTATGTGCATTGTGAAAGTTCCACATTTCCATGTTTTATGTGTGATTGAAGGTCCTCATGGAAGTTCAGTCCCACCACTGGGGCCACCATCTTGACTTTTTGACCACACCCTACAGAAACCCAGCACACCAACTAGTCTTCCCGACAAATTAGTTTCCTGCCTCCCCCCTCCCCGTCTTCCGCTTGCCATTGGGGAGTGAGCAAAGCCAGCCGTTGTTACACAATTGTCACTCGGATGGTTTGCATCAAGATAAAAGTGCTGCTTCGCATGGGGTATTTGCGAGACATTTAAGGCGCAGGCTGATATTAATGTGATTAAGCATGATTAAAAGACAGCGTGGTGAGACGGCTAACTAATTGCTCCACGTGACAACTCCACAAGGGAACCCTAAGTAGGCCAAGGGAGAGGCAGCCGTTCGGTCACGAGCTGGCACTTAGTAGCTTGGCTTGGTGGCGTACGCAAGCCACTTAGCCTTGGTGGCGCGCCTCAGTTGCCCAATCTGCCAAATGTAGGTTATGTGGCGGCGTCCTGACCTCCCATGGAGAAGAGGCGATGTTCAATCATGATCGCCTCACTCACAGATATCTCCCAAGCGCCGGAATGAAGGCTCAGCTGATCAAAAGGATCCGTGAGATGAAGGGCTGGTTGGGCACGGCCGCTTCAAAGTTGGGCTCATTCACTCCCACATGGCTTGCTTTTGAGTAAACACTAAAACAGCTGGCACCATTGCCAAACCATATTCCCTGACACATCTCAATTGCAACAGGTCCACCAGCACCATGCAGGAAAAGGGTGGCCTGATGAAGATCTTTCATTTTGGAAGTTCAGCAGAAATGCAACATGGGGGTGGGCTATCTTAACAGCTTCTAGTGACCTCTTGGTCACGCATGGTCCGTTCTGATCTATCTAGGGGAGTGCAGAAGGAGACACACTAGGAATCTGGACTTCTTTACACCTGAAGGACCTCCTGGTTCTTGGTTATGGTGGAACCTTGACTATGTGGAACCTCTTTTCTCAAAGACGGTCTACCACAACTATGACCTTTGAGAGCAACAGAGACTGCCATCATGCCCAGCTGGTGCTTTTTCCAAGAGTCATCTGCAAGACCACTGTTGGAAACTGGGGAGCAGAGCAAATGAAAACGCCTGTTCCCACCATGCAACTTTGGACTATTCCAGAGACTGGAGGATTTGCAGCATGAGCACGTGTTCCCACACTGCAACCTCACGGCGTGCTTCAGTACTCACAGACACAGACCCCAGTGTGTTCTGCTGGCTTTTTCACGGTGGGAGGGGGATCAGAATTCCTAGCACAAACCAGCTCCTGTAGTGTCCCCCCCCTTTTTTTCCCTTCTTTCAACAAACAACAGACGCTCCAGTGCAACAGGTTACATTCCAAAAAGGGCTTGGCCGGTTCCATCTGCAGTGTTGACAGCGTCGCTCAAAACTGGATCCTACCTCTTCCTAGAGACGCCCCGATGACCGTGTTTCTGGTCCTGCACGGTGCCCAGAACCTTATTCTGCACTGGCTGTTCACACAATACATTAACAGATCAACTAAAATCAAAGCACTAGACTCAGCTCGGCTTGATTGAATCTCGGACAGCTTTAGGGTGTTCAGCGAACCCAGCCTGTTCGGCTGGTTTACTTTCAGCGTCCTATGAGAATCCAGAAAGTAGATTAATCCTGTAACCTGGTCAAGCACGTGGTGCGGAAACAGCAATGTGTCCTGTGTTTCTTTTTAAAAAGGATGTTTGGCTTCCAAGGTCTCTGAGTTTTCTCTTCACGCTGGAAATGTCCGGCTAGGTCTCTACTCTAAGAACCCTGCCAGGAGCTTTTTTTGTTGTTGTTGTTCAGTCGTTTAGTCGTGTCCGACTCTTCGTGACCTCATGGACCATAGCACGCCAGGCCTTCCTGTCCTCCACTGTCTCCTGGAGTTTATTGGACACCAGGAGCTACATACATTTAAAGTTTTCAGGGTTTTAATGGTTTTCTGTTGTTACTGTTTGATTATTTACGTGTATCTGTTTTGTTGGTTTGTTTTTAACTGTGTGAGCTGCCCAGAGTTGTGTATGCACGATGAGTGGCTGTACAAACTGAATGAATGAATGAATAATCTTTGCTAGTAAACAAAGCCCATTATCAACACACACATGAATGCCTTACAGCAGTGTTTTTCAACCTTGGCCACTTTAAGATGGGTGGATTTCAACTCCCAGAATTCCCCAGCCAGCCATGGCTGGCTGGGGAATTCTGGGAGTTGAAGTCCACCCATCTTAAAGTGGCCAAGGTTGAAAAACACTGCCTGACAGTGTTCAGCCGACAATGCAATTCTCACAATCGGGAAGGTGGCAAAATTTGGAGGACGGGGATGCAAAGAATTTGGAGATTTGGAGGACGGGGGTGCAAAAACTCACAAAAAAAGCTCACGGGGTGTCCCCACATTGATTTACGCGGCCATAAATCCTGGAAAGGGCACTTCTCTTGGAACCCATGCATTTCCGTAGAAAAAAAAAACTTCTCCCTACAGTGTGTCAGATCCTTTAAAAAGAAAAGGCAAGTCAGCACCAGCCCATCTCTCTCTCCACCTCTTTTGCTCCACGATCGTGTTTCAATCCTGTCCTGTTAACTTTGCCGCCTGCCTCAGTTTCCCCTCGCTGACCCTGTGGCTTCCCCACTCTTGAATCAAACCACTCCAGGCTAAGCACTGACTCTTGAGCTTGTAATAACGATATTACTCAACCCAGACCCAGCTTATGCTAGAACCGGTACTCCCCCTTTCCTCTTTCAGGATGTAAACACATCTTGGCTCCTTATAAGCAGGTTGCATCAGACCTTGGCTCCATTTCTCCCACTAAATGCTTAGAAGGAACGCGTTTTCTTGCGCTCTTGTTCAGAGAAACCACACGCCCTCCCACACGGCTGGGACCCAGATGGAAAAGCTTTTCCTTTTGGAAAGGCTGGCCAAGCGAGAGGGTTTTTTTTTTAATTCAACATGGAATCAAGCCATTTTAAAACACCGTTTTGCTTACAGTATATCGCTTTCAGCCAAAGCGTGGATTGGGGTTCTGATTCTTAGAAGAGGGTTTTTCTCTTGGCTCCTCTTTCGAAGCTGAAGCTGCCCCAAACCCAGGCTCTAAAGGGGGAAAAAAGCAAAACATACAATGCCACTTGACAGCCAGGAGCACTCCTGGGGGAAAGAGGGTCTGCGTTGAGGGTTTGTCCTGGGAGAAATGGAGTCTGTTCTGCCCCCAGCCCTGGAACATGGCCCCCATCCAAGCAATTAACAAATGCCACAAGCTCAAGGGTGGAGGGTGGATTTCACGGGGCGATCTAACCATGGATCTAAATGGGCTCTTGAATACCCAGGGTGGAATGGAGAACCAGTGTGTGTTGATCCAAGGAGAACATCCCACAAATTTTGTGAGGTGGAATCAAGGAGCAGCATTTGCTCTACTCCAGCACATACTGTAAGTCTTCCTCTACTTGGGGTCTTCCTGCAAGGGCTGGTGGGATGGGAACCACTGATTCCCAGGCCAGACGGAATCGGTAGGTAAACCTTGAGCAAAAGTCTCCCATCTCAAGGCCAGGAAGAGAACAGCCAAATTTCTGTTGACTCGAAAAGGGTGGAGGAAAAGGCCTAGGATTTGAACCCTGAAGTGGGCACAGAGAAAGAGCTTAATTGTTATGTTCTGCACGAGGCAGATCTTCTGTGCAGATAGTGTCTGTCTTAACTGCAATAAAGCAACTAAGATAGCCATGTTGTGTCCATGAGTTTCTGCAGTAAGCCCGTCCTTGAATTTGGGGTGATGGATCTGGAGAGTCCAGATTTATTGCCATGCTTGGTGTAAAGAGTCCCCTTTGGGGGAGATGGGGCGGTGTTATAAATTCAAGAATAAATAAATAAAAATAAAATCAGGCACCTCCAGAAATGCTGGGACTACCATTCCCAGAATTCCCAGCCAGCTGAGGCCAAGGCAGCGCCCGATCAAGAAATACGTTTCATTCCCATGGCTGAAGCCTCCTTTCTCCCTCTCGGCAGGTTGTTGCGGTGGTCATGGACATGTTCACAGACGTCGACATCTTCAAGGACCTCCTGGATGCAGGCTTCAAGCGGAAAGTGGCCATCTACATCATCATCGATGAATCCAACCTGAAATACTTTCTCCAGATGTGTGAGCGAGCCCAGATGCACACCGGCCACCTGAAGGTAAAACAGGCCCAAGCCCAGCAAGTGGTCCAGTTGGAACGTTGTCAACACAAGGGACGAGGAAAAAGACCCCTGGGGCACTTAGGAGGCAACCTTTTGTAGTCTTTATTGGGCGAGTTAGGGCATAATTAGCTTCCTGTTTTGCATTAATTGCAACTTTCCCCAATTCCTTTAAGCCTTGGCTTAAGAGGTGGCAGCACTCTCCAGCCAATCTGGAGGACCCCCGGGCTTGCGTGGAGAATTCTGACCGCACCCGTTGGCCGTGATACTGATCTCTTACTAGCCCATGCCTGGGCTTTGCCTGTTTTCTCCCAACCATTCTTTCAACAGTTCTGAGAGGGGGGCCAAGGAAAGCAGCAGAACTTCACAATGATTCCAGTTTCCAGGAAAACAAGATCCTAGCCCTCATTAATGGAAAGATAGCCCCAAAAGTCTGTGATTAACGCCGAGTAAGCTTTTTTGCCCCATCCAGTCAACCTCTGACTGCTGATGACAATAGAGAGACGTCCCTGCAGTTTTCTTGGCCATATCTTCAGAAGTGGCTTTGCCAGGACCTTCTTAGGATGGAGAGAGCGGGACTGGCCCAAAGTCACCCAGTTGGCTTCATGTCTAAGGCAGGACTAGAACTCCTGGTTTGCCATTGGCTGCTTCCTAGAGCTGAGAGACAGAGACTGGCCCAAGGTCACCCAGCCGGCTTTCATGCCTGAGGCGGGACTAGAACTCTCAGGCTCCCGGTTTGCCATAGGCTCCTTCCTACGGCTGAGAAAATGTGATTGGCTCAGGGTCACCCAGCCGGCTTTCTTACCTAAGGCGGGACTACAACTCACGGTCTCTCAGCTTCTAATCCAGGGCCTTAACCTGTAGACAAAAACAGGCAAAGAGGTGGCCCAAATAAATTTCCCATGCCAAGAACGGGCTGTCGGAGCTCTGAACAGCTTGTTATTCCCGCTCACTGGCAAATCTGTATTTTGCAGGGACTCCCATGACGGCAGGATGTTGTAAAAGCCGAGAAAAAATAGCACCCATCTTGCATTATTTGCAGGGGGCGAAGAAAGAGCTTTACATGTTGGCTTGTTGTTTCAAATGGTTGAGCCCACCATGCACATATCTCCAGAATTATTATCCCCATTTTGCAAAGGGAAAGAAGGGCGGGTGTAAGGCCATCGACGAGCTTTCAGTGATGGGGGGTTTTCCAAAATGCTTGTGCTGCGTCAGAAAGCTGCTGGTCGTGGGGGAGGGGCAGATTCGCAGCAGCGCATGACCGTCTTCACATCAGCGCACGCTTGGGATTCTGAAACGCTGCTGAAAGAAATGTGAGGCTGAGCAGATGAGTCAACGCCATACCCTTTGCCCTCTTGCTAGTCGCACGTATCTATCCTGTGGGCCAAAGGTGAGAGCTCCCCTGGTCTCATTTTGAAGCACAGGAGTGCACTTGACTCGCCAGGAGACTGTAAACACAACCGCCTTTGGCTTGAGCTGCCCTGTAGGAAGGCAGCATCTTGGTTGTCGTTCCAGCCCAGCTATTTTCTTTTATCACTCACTAGGGTGCAGCTCCACCTTCGGCACATAATGCCGAAGAGAGGCCTGGCCACGAAAGGGAGTCTGTATTTATTTACCATGTACAAAGCCTGTAAGCTGCTCCGATTGAAGCCAATGCGTTTGATCCGAGGCTCTGGAGATGTTTGCTCCTGTGGGCTCCAGAAGGACCCCCGGAACTGGATTCCTTGGCACCCTGGACAGAGCCGTGCCAGTGGGGCCAATGACCCAGAGGAGGTTGAGGTGTGCCAGACGGGGGTTCCTGCACTGGGCTGGATGGCCTCAAGGAACCCTCCCACCTCCAGGATCCTAAGATCCCACGGTTCCCCTGGAGGGAACGGCAGCTCAGCTCCGTTCCCACAGGTCTTCACACCTGGCAAGAGCCAGCACGCAGGTGCAAGGGGTCAGTGACAAGGCTTCAGCTCGGCAAGCCCGTTTGCCCAGTGACTCAGCCCTTGGCCCCAGCCGAGCCGCTGCTCCGTCTTTGGTGTTTGCTCCCGTTTTTGTTCTCCCGCTGGCTCAATAAACAAATTGCTCTGGCTTAAGACAGCTGCCTCAACCGCATTTTTTCCTTTCTTGCCCTTGATTCAGGATACTGAGTCCACGCTTGCTTTATTTAGTGGTTGCGCTGGAAGGGAGGGGGGAAAGCATCACACACTGTCGTTGAGTAACTTAAAACAAGGTTTTCAGCAATAAAGCTGGCTGGGTGAGGAAGGGCCTGAAGAATGAAAAAACGCTTTTGGAACAAGAGCAATTCAGAATTAATCGAGCCTCCAGTCTCCACCTTCTTCCTGGAGATTTTCCTTTCGGAGAGTCTCGGCTTCCCTTTGACCCAAAGTTTTAAAGTTCTCGAGAACTGTAAAAAGCCGTCTTCCTGTTCTCGAGAACTGTAAAAAGCCGTCTTCCTGGTCCAGACCTCCAAACTGAAAGCAGACTTCCAAAATAAACTGCTATGCAAGTAAGAAATCCATCTAGAAGACCAGAAGGACGGGAAAATCCAGCGCTGGGCTTTCTTCAGCTTTCCCAAGAACTTTGCCCATGCCTTTGGCACGTCACTCAACTCCTGTTCCAGCAGCTGTTGCTTCAGTTGACCTGCTCCTTAAAACTTGCCCTTTGTTTGTGCAGTTTGACCTGTTTTTACAAGGGCACTTTTATATTTCTTTGTTCAGGCTTTCCACTTATCTTTTCCTGTTCCTTTAAAACATTTCTTCTTCTGCTTCTCCTCCACGAAGCACCCCAAAAAGACAGAGCAGTTGTATTTCATCATTCCCCTCTTGCTGACATTCAAAAACATGCACTTGCCATCCGATTGCTAGAGCAGCACCATGGAACCTCAAGTTCTGCAGAAGAACCAAACAATTCCTCTTCTAAATCCTAAGGGGAACAAAAACCTCAGACTAACGAATCCAGACTAACTAGGGCAGTGTTTCTCAACCTTGGCCACTTTAAGGTGGGTGGACCTCAAGTCCCAGAATTCCCCAGCCAGCCCTGGAAGTTGAAGTCCACCCATCTTAAAGTGGCCAAGGTTGAGAAACACTGAACTAGGGTGTGGACTGAAAAATCAGAGAATGGAACAGCGTCTTCTGAATAAAAGTGTGGCTGGCTATGTAGAACAACACACAGAATTGTTCCCCGCTGCAACCTTTTGCTGCAATTTCAGCTCTATAGAATAAAGCAGAGGTCTAAATTTGGCAACTCAATGCAGGCATGCTACATGCATACCCGCACTGAGACACACATGGATTAATATGTCCTGTGTCCACCAGGGACATAGGTTTCGCACAGCCCTTTCTCAATACGTAGGATGCTATATTACAGGGAGCGCATCACGCGTGTCCGCGTGTTGCAATTCTGCAATTTTCTTGTTTTCACACTCCACATCTTCCCACTTTCTTACGCCACTAATGAGTGCCTCAGACAAGCCCAGCTACCGCCGCTTTTACTCTAGCCCCACCCTTCATCAAAGCCAAAAGCTATTTGGAAAACAGGCATCGCACAATCACCCCCCCCCAAAAGAGGCTTCCGCAAAGATAATCATCCCTGTTGCCTGTTTCTTGCAGCAAGCAGAATCAGGTGTTGTGTTGAGTAAGCACACACTTTTTTCTGCCCTAGGACTGCATACCTTGATCTGCCACGCCAGCTCCACCCTCTGCCCATCTGGGTTTGAAATCGCCACCCCCGGGCCAGAGGTGGAGGAAATTTAAAAATGCCCCTTAAATGCAGACTGCCTGATGGCAATCTTTGGTCAGCTGTTTTCAGGCTCGGTTCTCTCCTTCCTGTCTGCAGAATCTCCGTGTTTGCAGTATCGGAGGGACCGAGTTTTTCACCCGCTCAGCCATGAAATTCAAGGGGGCCTTGGCTCAGAAGTTCATGTTCGTGGATGGGGACAAAGCCGCGTGTGGCTCCTACAGGTAGGTGCCCTTTCTCGGAGACCCTGGGGAATGCCCCGATTTGCCCCCCGCCCCAGCTTGCTCGGCATGGCTCTTGTGGGCAGGAAGGACGCCGTTGGAAAACTGGGAGGGAGGGGGGACATTAAAGACCCCATACAGGAGAGAAGCTGCAGCCCAAGAGAGCCTTCCACTCTCATGGGAGAAATCAGACGCCACCACCATTGGGGGGGTTTCTACAGCCAATGCATTCATGCCCACCTTCTTCTCAAGCCTGCTTGCATGACCAGCACGCAAAATGAACAAGCAGCAGTGTTTAGATTTTGCACAGAAAAGTGGCCTAGAGATGCTCTTAGATGTGCTCTGAACGCAAATACTTGGCTGTGGAAATACGCCCCCGCGCGCTCCAGCAGGTCTGAATAGCGCTCCTCCTCAGCCCGTTTTCCTCTTTTCCGTGTCCTTCCGCTTAAGTTCCGAGAGATGGTCAGCCCCCAACTCAACCCCCCTGTGTTCCCCTCCAGCTTCACCTGGTCAGCTGCGAGGACCGACCGGAACGTCATTTCCGTCCTTTCGGGCCAGGTGGTCGAGGCCTTTGACAAGCAGTTCCAGGAGCTGTACCTCATGTCTCGGAGCGTCAGCCTAAAATCCATCCCCATGGGGGAGGAGCCGGAACCCGAGCCGGTCATCATGCCCGCTGTTATCCCGCTGAGCCCGGCCAACTCCACGGTGAAGAAGCTGGTCAATCCGAAGTACGCCCTCGTCAAGGCGAAGAGCACCGAGCAGATGGGCAGCGGCAAAGCCAGCAGCGACAAGGTCCTCCCCAAACAGCCGCGGGCAGAGGCCGTCCCCGAAGGCCGGGTGTCCGAGAGGCCCAGCAACCCCCTTGAGATGGTGCCGCCCGTCCACCCGGGGCTGCTCCACCTGGAGAAGGCCAATATGTTCGATTACCTGCCCACCTGGGTGGAGCCCGACCCAGAACCCGGAAGCGGGGTTCTGGGCTACATCAACATCATCGACCCCAAGGTGAAGAACATCCAGCTCTCCCAAATCAACCGCATCAAGGTGTGCGACGTCTCCAAGGCCAGCGCCCAGCACAGGCAGATGCTCAAGCAAAAGGCCCAAGAGGGCAAGAACAAGCCTGGCCCAAAGCCGTCCCCGACTTCTCCCCCCCCGGCGGAAGCTGCCCCTTGCCCGGCCCAGGACCAGGAGCCTCCCCCCGAACCGTGGGCCGCCAGCCCCACGGAAAAGACTCTCAGAAACCCGGTCAACGGGGAGACGTTGGCCACTCTGGCCAACAACCGGCACTTGAAGCAACTGCTGGGCCCCCAAGGGGAAGACGGAGGGGCTGCCGCCCCCGCCCCCAAACCGAGGACAGCCCATGCGATGGAGCCGATCTCCAAGAGAACAGGACGTGCGGACGAGGGAGCAGTGACGGCAGAGGACCCCCTCCTACGTCAGCCAGGGACCCACACCACAAATCCATCACCCAAGGAAGGGACCACGCAGGTTGCAAACGCAGGGAGCCATCTCAAGGTGAGCAAGGAAATGGCTGGGACCCAGGAAGGAAACCTCTTCCCCGTGAACGGGGAGCAAAGTGGTGCGGGGGAGGAGGACGAGGAGGACTACGTAACCCTAAGTGACCACGGAAGCCTGTCCAGCAGCTCCCCCCCCCACAGCTGCCACCCCCCCAGCGCATCCTTCCACTCCGACCAGCGTGGGGGGCACGGCCACATTTGCCTCCTGCGGAGGACCAACTCCGACTTCCTTCTCAACGGAGAGGGGCCCGGCCTCCACCACTTGCAGAGGAAACTGAGTGAGCCTCACATCAGCCGGGGAACCTTTATAAGCCCCCTGGGGAGCCCCCCACCAAGGCTAGCTCCGCCTCCGGAGGAAGCCAGCCAGAGGAGGAGGCGGAAAAGTGACAGCGTGGAGGAGACGAGGTGCGTTTGGGAAAGGGGCCGTCACCCGCATGCTTTGCCTGATGGCTACCTTACCTGTCCGAGCGATGCTCCACAGGTAGGATTCTCTGTTGTAGCTTTCTGTCCTTAAGGATGTGGGTTCGGGTCCACAAAGTTACCCAGCCTGGTTGCCTAGCAGAAAATATGGCTGTCGTCTAAAGCATAACTTAGACTGGAGACGGGCCATTTGCTTGGTTACGCCATGTGGGAACCTCTCCACCTTTCTCAGAGTGGTGGGCTGGGAGGCAAGGATGACCCTTGGGGGTTGCTGGTCAGAAACACCCTTGTATTAAATGAGAGAAGATAAGAGCCTTGCTGCTTATCTCACTGAGCATTGTATCTTCTCAGTAGCCCACGGGAAGCCAGCAAACAGGACGTCAGCACAATTGGTCCATTCTGCTCATGGTTCCCAGAGCCAATGATGCCTCCAATGCTGGAGGTCAGATGTAGGCATTAAGATCAGTAGCTGCTGATAGCTTCATCCTCTACAAATTTGCCTCTTCCCCTTTCAAAGCCATCCAAGTCGATGGCCATCGGTACACCTTGTGGCAGCAGTTCCACAGTTTCCCCGTGAGAAGACCATAAGTTAACTCTAAGGAAAATTCATGTAGGTCAGATGCCAAAGGCCGTAACAAATCGATAACCTAACCCTGGGCCTTGGTCATGCCTTCCAACCCAACCCAACATTATCCGCTCATAAAAACACTCCCTGTGTCCACCAACGTTTCTTTGAGGTATTATGGGGCTGGGTTGGAATGCTGAAGAACATCCTTTGGCTGCGAATTATGGGAACTGAAGCCCATGCCAGATCCATCAGGTAGGGAAAGATAGACTAGATGTACAATAACTGCTAACAGTGGGAGCTGTCCATCTGGAATCCCCCCTCTGGGCCCAAGCGGGGAAGCGTAACTATAATTTCCAGGACAGCCTGCAGTCACTCTTGGTTGCTCTCTCAATACTGAAGTTACAAGACAACAGTTAATTGTACAAAGCTATAATTTTTAGTCTCTGTGGTCCTCTCATCCAAAGAATTACAATTAGCTCTAGCTGTTTAATTTCACGGCCCCAGAGGCGACATGTCTGCCAGTCCCACATTTTTTCTCCCATCTTCTGATTGTGACGCTTGTCATATGGAGACTCCACCTCCCCTCAAAGGTCTCCTGGTTTGGGAACAGCCAGCTCCACGGTTTTGGTTTTCTCCTGGATTTATCAAGTGTTTCCTCAAGAGCTCAGCTCTCGAGAAGACCTTGATCTGTACTAAGTCATCTAATGGTGAGCCCTCCAGCAGCTACACTGCCAGCCTTTCTTCTCCCAAAGTGCCTCAAAATCCAGACTCAGCACCAGTGCTAAGTGGAGGTGCCAGGCCTCGACACACCCAGCTGCCAGGGCCCTCCATCAAAAGCCTCAATGCTCTAGGATGTGGCCGCTCAAGTCCATCAACGGTCAACTGCTGGATCTTTCTGCTCACACTCCAAGGGTTGCTGTGGGGCATCTAAAGCCAAGCACCTCCTTGTGGGCTCCCCAGGATAGTTTGGGACCAACAGCCTCTAATCAGATGCGTTTTCCAGCCTGGTCCTGATCCAGATGAACTGGCCATCATCTTCTACAGCCTCAGAAGAAGGGGGAGTTGGGCGGTCATATAAATTTAATTAATTAATTAATTAATTAATTAATTAATTAAGAGCTGTGAACCCAACCTGGAGATCTTGGGTTGCTGGGTTTTTTCCCGCCAGGTTCGTACAAGCCATGATGCGATTGGTTTGTTCTTGGCACGGCATGCTTTTATGAATTTATTAGGTCATTGGTGTTTATATGCTGCCGCAATCATGTGCCTCTCGGCGATGTAGACTTAATATATCCACAATAAAATACATGGAAAATAAAAACAGTTCAATCAAAACAAAAAATTAAAATGGAGCAATATATAATTACATCAAACACCAATGCGGTTATCCAACTAATTAAATGGAAGAATTCCATTTTAACCTCCACCATGGTGTTTCTCAGCCTCAACAACTTGAAGTTGTGTGGACTTCAGCTCCCAGAATTCCCCATCCAGCATGCTGGCTGGGGAATTCTGGGAGTTGACGTCCACGCATCTTCAAGTGTTAATGAAATTGGGGGCCAGCCTCGTTTCCTGTTCTAAGAGACATCATAGTGAAACATCTCCTCAGCCCCAACATCCCAACAATGAGGACTGCTAGCCTTTTTTTTTAAAATAAAACAGATCAAAGGGGGAAAAACAAAACAGCAAAAGAAAAAAACAGAAGGAAAGAAAAAGAAGTAATACAACAACAGCAACAATTATACAAAAGGCTTCTCATACATATATATGAGAAGCATGTTGTACAAAGCTGCTGGTCGTCATTGCAGCTTAGTCAACAGACCACAGCTGTCTAACAACGCTCATCCTAATACTGGACAGCCCTGAATTCTAGCATTAGGCGAAGGAGACGTACAGTAGCCCCCTGGACACCAGGCAGGCCACGGACAGAAATACCACTCATCTCCACCCACACGTGCCACTCTGAGATGTTTGACAGGTTTCCCACACAGCTCACCCTCCGGTCAATAGATTTGCACAAGGGATTATTTCTGGCTTGAGACATCCTTCACCGTCCGTCTCATCCCCATAACTTCAAACCGTCCCACTCGATTATGCAGAGAGGGCCTGCTTCGGACCCTGTCGTTAAGGGAGTTTCACTTGGCGGGGTCCAGGAGGCGGGCCTTCTTGGCAGTGGCACCTGCCCCTTGGAACATTCTGCCCCCGGAGGTGAGGCAGGCCCCGTCGCTCCTGTCCTTCCGGAAGAATTTAAAGACCTGGTTTTGCCACCTCGCTTGGGATGGGAACGGGAATAGTTCCTCCTGGGGATGGCTGGTGCCATACAGCCCTTTTAAAATACCATCTTACCGCCTATTGGATTTTATATTTAATTTATTAGTAATCTTAATGATTATAGATTTGTATGTTTTTATAGTTAGTTATATCTATAAATTTTAATTGTTGTATTTGTAAACCGCCCAGAGTCCCCTTTGGGGGAGATGGTGCGGTGATAGAAGTTGAAAAATAAATAAATACCATTCCAGGGATGATAGAAATAGGAACTGGCCCCCAACGAGGCCCATTCAATTGCCCTGCGCCAGGCCGCTTGGGAGGCCGATGGCATCGCTCTGCCTGCCTTCCCTGCATTTGCCAAGCTGGGCCTGTGTGCCCGCACCCCGGGAACCCTACTGCAGCTAACTCCCTGGGCCAGGCTGGGGGCTGGAACACAGAGCCTTTCGCTGGCAGAAGCTGCCCACCGTCACACGTACAGGGAGAACACCAACAAAGCTCCTGTGAAGCCACCCAGACGCCGAGGCTGGTCTTTCATGTCAAACAACAGCAGAGCCAGTCGGCAGCTCTGTGTCCCCACAGGCACACACACGCTGCAAAGTGGAATGGGAATAGGAATAGGAATGGGAATGGGAATGGGAATAGGAATAGGAATAGGAATAGGAATAGGAATAGGAATAGGAATAGGAATAGGAATAGGAATAGGAAAGAATGGAATGGAATGGAATGGAATGGAATGGAATGGAATGGAATGGGAATAGGAAAGGGGATAGGATAGGATAGGATAGGATAGGATAGAAAATAGAAGAGAAAAGAGGAGAGGAGAGGAGAGGAGAGGAGAGGAGAGGAGAGAATCTCAGTGATTGCTCCAGGCAACTTCTCCAACAAATCAAAGTTCACTTTGCAGGGGTAAATCCCTCGTCTGAACTTCTCAGGGCACAAACAAGAGATGCCAGAGTCCCAGTTTTCTATCCCGCCAGCATTTCGAAGGCCACGTAGGACAGCTTTCCAGCCGTGGCACCAAGCAGAGCTCCCCCGGGCCGGGTGGATGCTTTGGTTCAAGGAAGAAACAGGGAGCTGCCTTGGCCAAGAGTCACTTCGCCCTGAATGTGCGGTTTATCTGCCGCCGTTCTCATTCTGGAATGGCGCTTCTATTGCTGCCGGCCGCTTTAAGGGAAAGTGAGATGCGAAAGGGTTTATGGAATACGAATCCATCACAAAAGCCAAGGTATTAAAAAGAGAGAAGAAAAGCTTTGCTCCTTTCAAGCAAGCAACCTCCCAAGATGGGCTTTGAGAGCGATTAGGAAAAAACACACCGCTCGTGCTAGCTGGAGGGAGCATCCACGCTCGGAGGCTGTCGTCCTCCCCCGCTGCTCTCAAGGTGCCCCAGAGATGACGGCCATGGCCTTCACGCCTCTCAAGTGTGAAAAACCCAGAAGGGTTTCTCCTCCGCGACATTCTTTCTGGGGTGCGGCTTACCTGGGTACAGAATTCGGCTAATCATGCCCGGCATCACAATGACAACCATCGGCAGCATTTTCAAATAGCTGGCAAGGATGGAGCTGGCCTTGGCGTGGTTGAGATTCCTGGCCGAGAGGGACCTTTGGACGATGACCTGGAAAGACGCGAGAGCGGAACCAGCATGCTCCCAGTATCCCAGAACTGAAACACTCGCCCTAGGAAAGGGCGCAATCCAAAAAGGTAGGGGTTCGGCCCCTTTCTTCCCTTTGAGCCCTCTATCCTTTCGGGAAGGGCAGGGGTGGTCCTTGCACAAAAAACAAAGAAACGGGAAGGTTCCTTGGATGGACCTCATCCAGATTGAACCCATAGGTATGAATGTGAATCTGGATTACGTTCTGAAGGAAGCGTTGGATGCTTTCAACTCTGTCACGTCGTTCACCCCAACTTGGAATGCAACCAGCTGTAGGCTAGATTGTCCTGCTGAGATTTCCAGTGGCCAAACAAGATTTCAGGGCCTCAGCCTGGCATCTGCCCCCTCAAGAACTTACACTGCCTTCAGGGAGACTCCAAAACAATATTTCTTCCTTTGATGAGGACCCAGCCCGAATCCCTCTGGAAAACTGTTCCGAAGGGAATGTTTGCTATTCTTTCTGTGATTCAAATGCTCCTAAACTGCAAATCTCCCATTTTAACTGAGCCTGGAGCATCCTGGGAAAAGGCTGGGGTAGCAACGACGGGGATGGATCGACAACAGCGGTTCAGAAGAGGAACCTGTAAAACCCCTGCCTGCGTCCAGCTTTGCAGAAACAAAAGCCTTGCGTTTGGAGCTGTGTTTGTTGACTAGGTGTGGCGCCCGAGCTATTTTGTATGGCCATCTAAATATTTGCAACTTTGCTCTGTTGCCGTTAACATGCCGAAAGTTTCTCTCTTTCTCCCTGTAGAAAAAAAGCGTCACACTGCAGCCTGTTGACCAGTTCATCCATTACAGATCAATGCATCAGTCCCATATATAAAACTATCAACCTCTGCCTTCTTTGCTCAACTCTTCCACCAGGACCCTTTTAGCTTCTCCCGAAAAGTTTAGCCCAAGTCCTAACTTCAAGACCCTGCTGCACTCAAGCTTAATCAGAATAAAGTCACTTCTAGTATGTTTGTTGGGGCAGGACTCTGTCTTCCGGCCCTTTGCAAAACTAAGCCGTGTCCTGGACACAGTTGCACGCGTATGTTTCGAAAGCCTTTTCTTGTTGAACACGCTGGTTCTGATGCTGACGGTCAACTGTTCCTGCTTTCTGCTCTGTCCACAGGGGCCCCAGTTGTTCTGCTATGGATCCAGGGTGCAAGTGTCAGCAGAAAGAGGCAAAAGCCGTCCCCAGCAGAGGAAAAGTTCAGAAGAGGGCAGACGCCAGCAGGACAGAACCGGGGCCAAGAAACCCGTCCCAGGCCCAGTCAGCCCGGTGTCCTGGCAAAGGAAAAGCCTCCCTTCCGCCAAGAATGCCCAGCCCAGCCCCTTCTCCCACGGAAGTGGCACCAGCACCTCAAGAGCCCTGTCCCCGCGCCATGAAGGCCAGAGGCCACCAAAAGAAATGAGGACTCCGCTGGGCATTCCTCTGTGCAAGCTGTCCCAGTCAAAGCACCTGAAGAGTAAGGCATCCCAGTGGTCCGAGCCCAAAAGGAAGCCGGCTGGGACCGCCCACCCCAAGGACCAGTAAGACTGTTGGAGACGCCGAAACGACAAACGGAACCGCCCTGGCCCTGCAGGAGGGGGCTGAGCTGCTTTGGCATTACCTGGTCGGTACACCAGTACCAAGTGGCCAAGATGGAGAGCCCCAGAGTCATCCCTGTCCAGGGCAGGTCTCCGGTGATGGGATCCCGGAAGAGATGCATCGCGTCCTGCCTGGGCAGGTGGCAAGTCGTGTTGGGGACAATCTTCGACGGGGTGGCAGCTAAGTAGGCCTCCTCCAGGTTGTGGTAGCCCCCAATCCGGCGGAAGGCTACAAAAAATGAAAGCCGATGGGGCAGGGGGGAGGAGAGGACAGGAAAGGGCTAGTGAACAATGGTTGCGCCAAGCAACCACATCACTCCCCACTTTTCTGCGTACCTCCTAAGTCAACGGTTCCCGTTTCCTCCTCCTTTCTTGCTCCCCAAGAATGGATGGAGTACCCTTGATATCAGGGCATTAGGTTTCCTATTTCCTATGAACTCAGGGTGGGGTGGGGGGAGAGGGGGGTCAGCATCTTGTGCCGCAAAACGTTTCAAAGCAGAGGTCCTGGGCGGTGAGAAGGCTGGGTCCTGTTCGTAGGCAGTATCGGGTTCAGTCCCTAGAGCTGTGTTTCTCAACCTTGGCAGCTTGAAGATGTGAGGACTTCAACTCCCAGAATCCCCCAGCCAGCATGGCTGGGTGGGGAATTCTGGGAGTTGAAGTCCACACATCTTCAAGTTGCCAAGGTTGAGAAACACTGCTGTAGAGCGTCCAGTTAAAGAGTCAAACTCCAGTTGAGGTAGCCTTGGAGCTACCTCTGAATGCACCATTTAACCATGATGAGCAACTAAGGGCTGTCACTGGGCCTCGCCGCCTCCATCAACACCCCAGCCACCCACATTCCTTAAATAAACAACGTGAATCTGCCCAGAATTGGCTGCCCGTCCCTTTCCTGAGATAAACCTGAACGCCAGAATTGTTGGAGAAATCTGGGATTGGCTGACAGAACTCCTGGATCTGTGAGACTCCTGCCAGTCCTTGCAGGTCAGATTCGACGCTGGAAAGTGGAGAGGCGAGGTTCAAGACGATGGAAGGGATCTGGCATCGTAATGTGGGAACGTGCAGATCCCCCAGCCTTTGTGGTGCAGGTGGAGGGTTGCATTCCCCAAGCGGGCCAAGGCCAGAGGTCACTGGGGTAGGGAGGGGGGGCTTGCTGATCTGAATAGGCAGCACAAGCCAGTGGTTGGAGCCCAAGGATTTCTTTAGACGTTGCCCTCTTCAATTGGAAATGAACCGTGTCTGGGAGGAAAACATTGCAATTCGGCTCCGGGGGTTGCAATTCTAGGCAAGGCAACGCTTTTCTCAGGGCTAGCAGCCTCTTTTGGGAAGAGGTCACGTTCCTGGCAAAGAACCCCCCCCCCAAATTTGGCAACTTTTGCCCATGGCTCCCCTTCTTGGGAAAGTGAATAGTTTGCAGGAGTTTCTAAATGGGGGTAACGGCAGTGGCTAGTCACTAATCCAGGATACAGCCCACCTTGGGTTCCTTTTACAATGAACAATGAACTTGCCTGGCATGTGAAAGTGGCCGTAAGTGGGTCCGGGGGGGGGGGGGGTCTGCAAGAGGAGGTCGAAAAAATCAAGCACGGGCCGTGAGTGCAATTGAAGTTCCGCCCGTTTTTTACGTGCATCCCAAATAAAAAACGGATGGCGCCTCAATCACACATCTGACTTTTTTGACCACATCCTGCAGACACTCCTGAAGTTGGGAGCAGCTTGCCTTGTCCTATCCTGGCCCACACGCAGCTGCTTGACCAGCGGGCCTGGAGCCTGGAAGAGCTGATGGTGCATCTGTAGGGCACCAGTTGCAGAAAGTTGGGCTAAGATCAGTCTCGACCAGAGACCTAAAAG
Organism: Charina bottae; assembly: GCA_023362775.1. Lineage (NCBI taxonomy): Eukaryota > Metazoa > Chordata > Lepidosauria > Squamata > Charinaidae > Charina > Charina bottae. The sequence continues at coordinate 1,324,740 of JALMGJ010000064.1, forward strand.
GAAGCTTCTTGCAACATTCCCAGACCCCCCTTGGCACCTTGAGCAACCCTTCTGAGACTCACCCCCAGCGTCCACTCCCTCACAGGCATCTGGTAGAAGCCACAGTGACATCACGCGCACCATAATGACATCGTTTGGGTGCCACTGCCCTCCCCCGCCTTCTCTGCAGCCACCCACAGCTTCCCTGGGGCACGTTTACATGTACCAGAACTAGTTAATTCACCCACATTTCCCTCGAAAGATTTAACTCCCAGGAAGCCAGAGACAGAAGTTGAAAATTCAGAAAGTCCAAATTTCACCCACCCATCCCGCACGGCCTGAATTTAGGGAGGAAAAGGGCCAGTGCAGCCACGTCGGAGGCATCTCAAAGGGAGACGGTGGAGAGTCACAGGAAACGGTAACATTCCAGATGCCCCTGCAGGAGGCGGGCAGTGGCTCATCCAGCCCGAAGGGTACTACGAAGCCCTGGCAGGCTCAGCCTTCTGTTTGCAGTCTGGGCAAAGGCAGGTGCCAGCACAAGAGTGAAGACGCCTGGCCGGGTTGGCCTTCAAGCAATTGTTTACACATGTAGAAAGAGAATAAAGGTCTTTGCAGTGACTAGAAAACTGTGTTGCTCTTTCCGCCAAAAATGCGCAGGGGTGGGTGAGAGAATGGAGATGCAAAAAGGGAATGGACGGGCCCCTGTCCTGAAAGACCAAGGAAAGTCACCTGGAGGTTGGACTCCACACCCAATGACCACATCACAAAGGCGCATTGCCGTGGCGCTCTTGCAATTTTTTTTCTGGACTTCCCTGCTGTCTTGTTTCTCAACCTTGGCCACTTTAAGATGGGTGGACTTCAACTCCCAGAATTCCCCAGCCAGCCATGGTGGCTGGGGAATTCTGGGAGTTGAAGTCCACCCATCTTAAAGTGGCCAAGGTTGAGAAACACTGGACTAAGCCATGAACCAGGCACTTTATGGAAAAAGGTAGATGTGGAAGGAAATGAGAAAACCTGTAAAACGTCCCATGGATCAGTCAAGGATCTGCAGTCAGTCCCACACATACAAAGACGTATGTTTCAGAGCAACGTCATCAAACTGATGGGGAGGGGTTCCCCTATCTTCAGCCCCGTGGCTGAGAGTCCTCTCGGAGGTTCACTACTACCAAGTGGAGGCCACCGACCTTCCCTGGTCATTTCCCCCCAGCTATTCTGAGCTGCGCCACCTCCACCCCTGGATATCCACCCAGTATCGTCATTTGATCTCACTGGGAAATCCACCCCACGTGCAGCTCTGCAAAGAGGAGCTTTGGGGGTTGGTGGAGAGCAGTGAGAAGAGGCAAACATCTCGGGCTGGTTCCTCCTGCCCAGGCCCACGCTCCCAACAGAACCTCTGCCTTTTCCCCAACCACCCATTGCACTCCCGGATTCTCCACCTCCTCCTCCGCTGCAAAGGGAAGGGAGCAAAAAGCAGGTCCTGAGTCCTCACCAATTACAGTCAAGAGGATCGCGCCCACAACCATGATGAGGGTCTGCAGAGCGTCGGTGTAGATGACTGCCGTCAGCCCACCTGTAACGATGCAGGGTGCAACTTTGAAAGGGGTCGAGACAACGGGTTGGTTTCCCCAAAAAACTAGCATGAACCACAAACGAGCGCACAGAAAGTCTCTTTCAAGCCGCCTTCTGGTGGCTTCACGGGCAAGTCGCAGCAGGTGGGGGCACCTGAACCTTGTCTGGAGTCTGAGCTCAGCAGGGCCAGGCCGGGTTACTAGCTGGATGGGGGAGATCCCCGGGAGATCCCAAGGTGCTAGGTTCAAATGGGAAGGAAATGGCGGACAGCTTGCCTTTTCTTGTTTCATGGAACCTCAAAACAACAAACCTTACTTTAGCCTAGTCTGCTTTTCTTGTGCAAACTCAAGCTTGTTTCAACTTGGGGATGGTGAGAACTATGGTCCCATTAAAGTCCTGGAGGAGACCAGGTTAGGCTAAGCTAATCTATACATCAGTGTTTCTCAACCTTAGCCGCTTTAAGATGTCTGGACTTCAACTCCCAGAATTCCCCAGCCAGCCCTCTTCATCTTACCTGCGATGGTATAGACAGCAGTTATGACCAGCATCAAGACGGTGGAAAGATAAAGATTCCATCCAAGGCAGACCTGAATGAAGAGGGCTCCCGAGTACAAGTCTGTCTGCAAGAGAAAACCGAGCCCTGTTTTAATTTGGTTTAAGCCAATAGCCTGGGATCAGGCAGGGGAGGTAAAAGGCCACATTTGCAATGTTTTTTTGCATCGGGAGTCCCAAAGAGGAGGGTCAGCCCACCTGCACACGCCGTTGGCACAGCCCTGCTTGAGCCTTGCATTTCTTTCCAGAGTCTAAGCCAGCGTTTCTCCACCTTGGCAACTTTTAAGCTGGGTGGACTTCAACTCCCAGAATTCCCCAGCCAGTCCACCCATCTTAAAGCTCCCAAGGTTGAGAAACACTGCCCTAGACATTATTCCCAGGCTGTGATAAACAGAAGGGAGTTTTATATTTTGCTCCTTCGCTGAGCACCAATTCAAATGAGACCCAACAGCACTCTGCAGAAGTTGAAGTCCACCCAGCTTAGAGCTGCCAAGGTGGAGAAACCCCGGTCTAAGCATCTCAGAGTTCATTAGGAAATGCTTCGCTCCTGAGCCCTGACACCTAGAAATTTGTTTTGGGGAAACATTTCAGCTCAGGAATTCCGGCTCCGTCCTGCGAAGCAGCAGGCGTCGTCTATGCAAAATGCCTTCCATCTCTGCTTGTGCCCAATACTTCAGGACCGTGCCCTCGCCCGACGCTGCTTGTCAACAAGACTCGAGGGGCAAATAATCCTGGGCAAGATTTTGCGACGCGTCCCTCGTGAGCTGCGTCGTGGGGAGGCACCCCCAGCAGGTACAGGGAACCCGAGAAAGCTTGTCCAACGGAAACACACCGGCTCCAACTCCGGAGAGCTTCAGACACGCGGACGCGGTAACGCCAAGGCAGGATTTCGCTTGGCAGCCTGTAATTAACTGGCGGAACTCAGTGCCGAGAGACATAATCACCAGCTCAGGTGGCTTTCAGAGGAGCAAATCCCTGCATCTTTTTTCATCATCATCATCATCATCATCTACACAACCACATGAAATCACAGCTGCCAGTTCTATAGGTAGTGTTGGCCTTCATTTGCATCGAGTTCTTCCCAAGAACCTCGGAGGCCGTAATGTGTCAGCGTAGGATATGTGCGGATCCAGCAGGGTGGCCTTTTGTCATGGACAGATGGAGATTTTGTCCATGCGCAGATTTTCTAAGTGCCGCCCAAGTTTTTTGGTATGGCACCAAGTTGCCAATAACCACTGGGACCACCATGGCTGGTTTATTACTATTACTATTACTATTTTTATTAAAGTTTATATGCCACCTGCATATGAAGAACCCACGGAGTGCTAATCAGGTATTTTAAACCAGTGACCTGGCTTGCACGTTGCACCACGTTGTCACTGGCCTCCCCATCTTTATTGACCAAACCGGAACTCAGGGTTCACACATCACCCTGTGCCACAAACCGTGGTTGACAAATAATTGTTCAGAAGAGGAGGAAACCAAGAGAGCAGGTAATCGTCAAGTGGGCCACATAAAGCCAGCCAGCCCTTTGCCCAGGAGCGAGCTGCAGAAGCGGCCAGGCCGGGCCGGGCGAGGCCGGGCCGGCAGCTGCGGGGCAACGTTTTCCGGGGTGCCTCCATGGGGGCTCAGCCGTCCGTCCGGCTGCTGGAGCTTGAGGCCTCCCGGCGTGGAGGTTGGCGGCTCTTCCCCGTTCCTGCTGGCTCAGCCAACCCCTCCCGGCCCCCGCGGCCTCCCAGGCAAAGGCGGAAGGCGGCAGGCGGGCGATGCCCAGCGCTTTCACTCTTCCAGCTCGAACAAATTTCTCCCCCGGCACCCGCCCCGCCCTGGAGTCAGCTGCCAAGCCCTTCCTGCACGCTCGGCTCCAGCGCCGGCTCCGCACCGGGCCACCGAAAAGGGCTCGCAAGGGCCCTTTCCCAGCCTTGCGGTGGCCCCGCTCGGTGTGCTGCCCTACGAAGCCCGCTCAGCCCTACTTTACGGTTGCGTTTTGTCGACGGGCAAAGAGTCTTCTCCAGACTGTCGGCTTTCCACTTGCAGCAGAGCGGCGCTTACTTCTGAGTAAAGGCCAGCCCCAGACAGCCCTCCTGATGCAGCGGTTGATTGGTTGCTTCCTTTGCGGCCATGTGCCACATTCGGTTGCTGGCCATTCCTCACCTTAATTCTGCGTCATGGTGGGAAGGGGCACCTTCTGTCCTCGCACCGACTCCTGCTGAGTTTCAGGGGAGCACCTTATCATTTCGGAAACCTCTACGGCATTTCTTCGGGGTCCCCTAACTAAATTCTGCTGCTGCAGCCCCTCCCGCGAGGGGCTTTGGGACCCGGTCCTTTCGCTGGCCTTTTTCTGCCCTTGTTCCAGCTCCTGCAAGATTCCTTCCCTTTTTTCCCTAGAGCAGCGTTTCTCAACCTTGGGAACTTTAAGCTGGGTGGACTTCAACTCCCAGAATTCCCCAGCCAGTCCACCCACCTTAAAGCTCCCAAGGTTGAGAAACACTGCCCTAGACATTATTCCCAGGCTGTGATAAACAGAAGGGAGTTTTATATTTTGCTCCTTCTCTGAGCACCAATTCAAATGAGACCCAACAGCACTCTGCAGACCCCAGCTCTGAGATTTGCAAAAAAGTGGACGAGAAGAACCCCGTCCACCATCCTTGCTCCGTGGGAACGGAATCCCCGTGACTTTTTGGAGGAGCGAAGCGTGCTGGACAAGGGCGGGGCTGCCTGGCAGGGTGCCCAAGCTGTGCACGAGGCCTCCGCCTAAATGCCAGCTCTGTTTCTGTTCCAAGCGCCCACGTGGCGTCCCAATCCGTGCACAGTTCCAGCAAAGCCCACCTGCATTTCCAGAGCCCCCCCCCCCCCCCGGGCCATCCGCGAGATGAGCAGAGCAGCGGAGAAGAGCACAGACATGTGGGAAAGAGTCAAGACTTCTCTCTGCCTTCTCAGATCTGTTGGGGTCACCGTCCCGGCCAACATTTTTTGGTTCAGGAAGGTGGCTTTTTCCTGTGAGCCTCTCTGGCGGACTGTTGTCCCAGAGAGGTGGCCGGCCAGATCCTGGGCTTGCTGGCTCCCATTGGGTGATGCCCCAAGTTCCCAGTTGAAGAGCTGCTTTAGTTCCCCATGACCCACCACACGGGACAGAGCGGGAAGTCTCCGCTGTAGGGCAGAGCTAGCCACAGGGCCCTCCCGCCCTCCGCATGAAAGCCCCTCGAAGCTTGCAGACTAGCGAATAAAAAGGGGTCCTCTGAAAAAGCGGTCCCGCCGTTGTCTCCGAGACTGAGAAGAGATCCCTTGACCCCAGCAAGGAAGCCAGCCCTCCTCGCTATCGGTGGCCCCAACCAGCTCTGCCGAGACTCGTGGCCAACGGCAGGTGATGGCCACCCCACTCCTGGCCTTCGCCCAACCCTTCTGATCTTGCCCCTTTCTCAAGGAGAGGCCGCCAGCCAGCAGCAGCTTCATTAGCGGCTGGCAGCTCCTCAGGGAAAGGAATGTTCTGTAATTACTGCAAAGGGGTGGAGGTGCCCGCTCAGGAGCTGGCAGCAGCTGCACCCCACTTAAAAACACACGGGGCATTTCTTGCCTTGAAAGGCCCAAGCCCCAAGTCCTTCCAGCTTCCTCTTGCAAGTTTAATTTCTCTTGGCCTGATAGGAGGGAAAACAGGACGCCGGTGTGCTGAGATGAGGTCCAAACACAACCCACGCCGCCTCCTCCTTCAAAAAGAGAAGAAGACATTCCAAAAAGGGAGTCTAGGCTCATTCATAAAACAAAAGCTGCAGCAGCAGCTGGGAAACCCTTTGATCTCAGCAGCTCCTGGAAGGCAGGAGAGCAGATCAATGGAAATCTTCGGCTTCTTCTTTCAGCTGTTCCGGAGGGGGAGCTGCAACTGCGTTTCAAGCAGAAGCACCAAGGAGGCTTACGGCATCTCAGAAAGAACCCATTTATTATGGAGCAAGCTGTTCGCGAAGCCCGGAGGGGGTTGCCAGATCCTTTGGTGTTCAGCCTGATAACCGGAGCAACATTTCTGAGCCGCGAAACGAACAGAAGAAATGGAGGGTCCCTGTGGACTGCCTCAAAGGGAACCTTAAACCGAAACACGTGTCGCCCGTCTCCTGCTTTCTCTGTCATCCGGATTTTTAAAGACCCCAAACGTTCATGTGCCTCCGCAGAGCTCAAAGCAGGGCCCAAGGGGTCGCCTTCAGCTGGGACCGTCGCTGGAGCAGCCGTGTGAGGCGAAGGTCGCTGCTCCCGATCCAATGGCCCTGATGGGTTTTGCAACGCCAGCCTCGGCCCAGCCGAGACGCCGAGAGTTAATGGGATAATATTAAATCGTGCATAACAGGATAATAACCACAAGCAAGATCCCCATCCTGGATCAGCTGCCCCCTTCCCCACGCGTCTGGCTGGTCTGCAGACATTCACCCTGATCATTTGCTGTCAACGCGATCATCCCATTCCACGGGAAGAGGGTTGGGCGCTTTGAGCTCCTGGGCCAAACCGGCTGCTCCAGGGAGTGATTCAGGACTGTTGCAGAGCAATTAATAATAGGGCGGGCAGGCAATTCTCTTCTCGGGGAAGCTAAAACAAGCATCCGTTTGGGTACAGAAAAGACCCATGCAGGGAGTAAGGACGTTGATGTTGTTGTTATTATTATTATTATTATTATTATTATTATTATTATTTTATTTATTTATTTATTTATTTATTTTATATGATTTATATGTTACCCTGAGGACGAGTTCAAACATCACTCTTAGGCAGCCTTTCTCAACCTTTTGACCCTGGAGGAACCCTGGAAATATTTTTCAGGCCTTGGGGAACCCCTGCACATTCAGGCTCAAATCTAGGCCAGAACTTACAAAATGATTCGATTCCTTTCATGGGTAGGCCTGTCTATATGCATTAACAGTGTTCTTAAACTGAAAATAAAGAATGAAACTTACCTCTTTAATGTGAAGTTGCCCGAATTTGAAATAATTTTTTAAATCAATCGTGACCTCCCAGGGAACCCCTAGTGACCTCTCACGGAACCCTGGTTGAGACACCCTGCTCTTAGGTGTGACAAAACGGCCCAGAACGTAACAAAAGTCTGAACACACCTGGTGGAATCTATACCTAAACAAGAACAAAGGGGGGAAGTTCAGGTTTCACTATATCCTCCGTTGTTGTTATAGAGAGGAATTCATCCATCGTCCCAAATGGGAGTGCATGAATCAAACAAACAGTGAATAATAGTTCTTATTTCCTGCCGAATTTTCTAAAAAAAACTTCCCACTGAGCTAATCATCAGTTATTATCTATGGTCCTTCCCTGGCCAATTAAATCTTTACAGAAATTATATTATTATATCCAACATCATCGCCAAGCCTTTTCGCATTCAATTAATGAAGAACGCCATTGTGCATCGCCCAACCCCGACGTTCTTCCCCAGCCTTCCAACTCAGCACACCCTCCAACGGGTGCACAGAATGCAGCATTCCCTTTCCAGGTCCTCTGTCAAAAACGTGGAGTTTGTCCTACCAAATCTTTCCTGACTTTCAGCTTGTAAGATGCTATTGCACCTCATCTACCCTCAGCATCAAAGGCTTCCTTCAGAGATAAAGAACAAAGGAAAAGAAAGGTGCAAGTTCACTATTGCCATGTAGATAATCAGCAGCAGCAGCGGCTGGTTATGTAAAAGACAGCCAAGAACAAGCACAGATGCAAGTTAAAAATTGGAACTTACTGAATGTACAGGAAACAAATTGTGAATATCGAAATAATGTAATAAAAACACAAACAGAATGCTGGCAAGGAAAAGCATTACATGGTCAATTTCTACAAAAGATCGAGGGGAAAGTGGATGAAGATAAAACCTGGTAATGGCTTACCACTGGAACATTAAAAAAGGAAACTGAAGGCTTGATTTTGGCTGCTCAAGAGCAAGCTATTCGAACTGATGCAATCAAGGCCAGAACTGAAAAATCATCAAATGATTCAAAGTGCAGATTGTGCAAAGAAGCAGAAGAAACAGTAGATCAGATACTCAGCTCGTGCAAGAAGATTGCACAAACTGACTATAAACAATGACAACACAGCCGCCAAAATGATTCACTGGAACATCTGTAAAAATTAGCACGTACCAGTAATGAAAAATTGGTGGGAACATACAGTTGAAAAAGTAGTCGAAAATGAGCAGGTTAAAATATTGTGGGATTTCCGAATACAAAGTGATAAAGTCTTGGCGCGTAACACGCCAGATTTAACCGTGGTTGAAAAGAAGAAATTGTGGATAATACCAGGGGATAGTAGAACAGAAGACAAAGAACTGGAGGTGATCACTAAGTATCAAGACCTGAAAATCAAAGTTGAAAGATTATGGCATAAACCGGCCGTGGTGGTCCCAGTGGTCATCGGCACACGGGGTGCCATTCCAAAAAGCCTTGGGCGGCACTTAGAAAATCTGCGCACGGACAAAATTTCCATCTGTCAATTACAAAAGGCCACCCAGCTTGGATCCGCGCATAGATTACGCCGATACGTTACGACCTCCGAAGTCCTGGGAAGAACTCGAAGCGAATGAAGGCCAACGCCAGCTAAAGAACTGGCAGCTGTGATTTCACGTGGTTGTGTATACAACAACAACAACAATTTGTTGTTGCTATTGTTGTTATTAAAAAAATCATCCTTCTCCAGGGGAACAGCCTTTCTGGATGAATCTGAGGGTCTATCTACACCAACCCAACCTGACAATCTCCCAACGTGTTGGGGTCTCAACTTCCCAGACCCCAGCCCATCCTCACTGTCCTGTTCCCAGGAGTCTCCAGAAAACCCACAAGTGGAGGCTTGCAAAAACAACTGCTCTCTCTCCCCCAAACTGTGTGCCATCTAGAAAGATATACTGCCACTGAATAGGGGGGTTCTGTTGTAGCCAGCAGCCCTTGCTAGCCTTCTGTCTTTTCCAGTATTGCACAGCACAAGACCCAAAACCCTTTCCGACATACTACAGTCACAATAAACTCCATGCAGGACAGGCATTTTTTAAAGATATGAAGAACTTGTAAAGAGAAACCCTCACCTTTGCTATTGAGGGAGACATGACGCATGGGGCTTCACCTTGGTGCTTTGGCCCAGTGGCACAGGAAATGCTTTACTTTTTAAGAATGGAGACTCCGCTGCAGAAGGGTTAGGGGCGCTAGGGGTGGGGGAGAAAAAGCCTGGGTCTCAAGACGTTGGGGAAGCAGAAGCCATCCAGGTGAAGATGAATCCAGGAATCCAAAGCAGGTGCCAAGTGGTGTCTGGTGGTAACATGGTCAACAGCGCCCCCTGCTGGGCAAAGGCCTGAGCGCAGCCCCAGGGACGGAGCCAGGCTGCCTTGTCTGCTTTAAAGCAGCAGATGCCTTTTCTCTGCTTGGCATCGGGGCACTTCTTGAAAGGGGTTCTCATCTTCTCCAAGGGTTCAAAACCCACTTGCAGCCAGGAAACCAGTTCAGGATCAGGCAAAACCAACCTTATCCTTTTTGGTTGCCAGAGGCCCCAAAGAGAGAAAGGAAAAGAAGGGGGGGCAGAACGGCACCCTGAGCAAACATCTCAGACAAGACCCTCCCTAGTGCTAGTTCTCACGAAAATGAAAGGGGGTGGGGGGGAAGCACATTCAGCCTTGCAAGATTCTGTTACTATAACTTTATAATAAAAGTAGTATGGTTTCCTAGTCTGGCATCCGTGCTATTTAAATCAAGATCCACCCCTAACCACTTCTGCTCCATCATCATGGCTGGGTCTTCTGCCAACCTTTTCCGAGTGAGAAAGCAGCTCTCCCACCGCCGGACCCCCTCCCAGGCTGCCGTCCCCACCAGTCAGGCTAAGAAAAGGGGGCTTAGTCTACAGATGCTGTGGAACGGCTCCACCGGAGACCACTCACCGATATCTTGGTGAAGATGGAGAGCAGGAGAGACAAGAAGGACAGGCCGATCCGAATTCTCTCCCCTCCAAAGCGTCTCTGGAGGTGCTCCGGCATGGTGACGATCTGCGGGGAAGGGAGGAAGGGTCAGCCTCCAGTGTTACTCAACCTGGGGAACTGTTGAGATGGGTGGACTTCAACTCCCAGAATTCCCCAGCCAGCCTGGACCAGATTGACCCACCGCCCCGAAGGTTGGCTTGGTTGCAGGATTAACGTGTTCTGGGAACCTGGCCCTTAAGATTTGCAAAGAAGGGCTGAGCGGGATGCATCAACCTGCCAAGGGTGGCTTCTTTGTCAAACCCTGGCTAAACAAGCCACGATTTAGCTCAAGGCACGAATTATGCAGTGGGGAAGGAGCGAGCTGCGAGGAGGAAGGGCGGTCGCCCAGGCCAACTGGCACTCACCTCTGAAGAAAGGTAGACAGGGACGAAGACCCAGGCCAGTGCCAGGAGGACATACGTGGCCTAAAAGGTGCCGAGAACCAGAGAGAAACCGTCGGCAGAAACAGGCTAATCCTGCCGATCAGCCTCAGGCAGCTCCCACCCTCCTTCCTAGCGACGCCGGTGGGTTGGTTGGGCCCTAAACGCCCCCCCCCCAGGAAGCCGCTCTGACGGGGGACGGTGGCTTAAACCAGGCCCGGGCCAGAGCCGAGCGGCCGGTGTCGCCCCTTACGTTCCATTCAAAGCCGGCCACAGCGATCCCTCCCGCGGCGCCGCTGCCGGCCAGCCCGATGAAGAGGCCGGACCCTTCACTGCTGGCGAAGAGCGAGGCTCCGATCTGCAAAGCCAGAAGCGCAGGGTTGGTGCAGCAGCTCGACTCCGCCGGACGATGACAGTAAGCAAGCCATTCGTTTGCGACCGTTGTCATTTGTTCGGTGAGCAAGCTGCCCCGAGCGTCACTCGCTGACCCAGAACGTATTAGAACAATACAGCAAGTAGAAAACTGTGACCTCTGGTCTTAATAATTAATTTAATTGGTTTTATAACATGTGTAGATCATTGGTTTTATTGTACGCCACTCAGAGTCATCTTGTGTGAGATGGGCAGCCACATAAATTGGGATGGATGGATGGATGGATGAAGAGATAAATAGAAACAGCAACAAATCTATAGCTATATTCCTTGCAAGAAACCAGGAGTCGGGGGGTGCCTTTTCTGACTAACACATTTTATTAAAATATTTTTATTTATTAAAATAAAATTTGTTAAGTCAGAAAAGGCACCCCCCGACTCCTGATTTTTTACAATCGTAGACTAATGCAGCTCTCTCCTGCAACGTCTATATTTCCTGCAGTACACCGGGTTGAAATTACTCACCGGCCACCAGGCGATGTTCCTTCCAGCCAGAAAGTAACCACTCACGGTGTTCCTGCTTGCCCGGCATGACGACTGCAAAGGGTAAGAAAGTTCTGAGCCAGGGAAGGGCCGAGATTTATTAAATCCTGCTTGGATTGCAAGCAACGTCTTTTCCGTCTCCCCGTCCCCTTTTCTCCTGCTGGTGCGGCAGGTCAACCAGCCCTGCATCACATCCACCAATAAATACACATCCTGCTTTCCAAATCCCTAGTTTGCAAATATATATATATATTATATTTATTATGCTTTTATTATTTCTTTAACGGACCCTATTTTATCTTGTTGATTTTGATTAGATCATTTTAGTCTGGGCTGTCTCTTTGATTTCACGTTTTTAGCCGTTTTTGTGTTTTTTTCTAGCTTTGTATACCGCCCAGAGTCCATCGGAGTTGGGCAGCCAATAAATTTAAACACACACATTTAAATAAATAAATGAATAACTTTGTTAAACTGTACTTCATATGATGTATTAGTCAGTTCGTTGCTCCAAGATGGTTGTAGGTTTTCTTTAAACATTTACAGCAGACTGGCTGAGTGTGTAAATGGAACGTCAGCATAGAGAGGCAGGAGAGCTCCAAAAGGCCCAACGGGAAAGAGGATTACAGCCTTCACATCCCAGAAACATCTGTCTAGCCCCTGGGGGATGTGAGTCTAGACAGATGGGATTTCCGAATGCCCTAATAAAACAGGCCCTCACTTTAGAAGTACACTTGCATGCAGCTGTTGACCCACTGAATTCCAAATCACCCAAATCCTATGTTTACTAAATGACAGATTAACGACATTTCAATAAATTATATTATTACCCAAGGCCACCAGCTAGGTCTTTTCTCTCCCCCTCTCTCTCTCCTCCCCCTTTTTTTTTAAAAAAAATAGGGTGCAAACTAGCTCTAATTAAAAAGAAATCTGATCTCTGGCATTTTCTCTCTCAATCCCAGGATTAAAAGTGCCGCTTCGAAAAGAGGGGACACCTCCGAGCTGGAGCATTCACGAAGCAACTACAGCTCGTGTTGATTAATACACACTCCGAGTGAATTCAGGGTGGTCCGCTTAAATACGAGGCTGCCGTACCCATATGCCAACTGCCAAGTTCAAAAGGAAATACATCACCACCACCACCACATCAGGAATGCCAAATTGCGGCCCAGGAGCAGGCATTTCCGCATGGGAATTGTTCTCCATCTCCGCCCGAAAGAGAAGAAGCCCACCCCGGCTTTGTTCTTGCTGCTTCGGAGCCGAAGGGAATTGATCATTAAACCGCCAAGGGCTGGGACACACACGCCCTCGGTAGCTCAGAGGCTGCCCACTTTTCAACTAAAATAGCCTCAGATTTGACCTGGGTGGTTGGGAGGGCACAAATGACTTGCCACCTCCTATGCCGAGAAGCCCAAGGTGGCCCAGCTTCCATTCATGCGTCAATGTCTCAGGATAACTTTCCTCCAGCTGCTACGGAAAGACTGGGGGCTACACCCTCCAGGACAATTCAGCTGGTGGAAGCTCCCCAAACTTTCAGAAGACATCGGGGTGCCCTGGGAGAAATCCTGACACCTAAACTGATTCTGTCTTATCAGGCAATGCAATGGCATGTGAGAAAGACCTTGAGAGATGGGTGAAGAGATGCTGCCAGGGGAATGGTCAGATAAGAGGCAGCTGAGCCCGCAGCTGGATAATGGGCGGAGAAAGAGGCTCAGGAGGGACCCTCCCTAGTTTCTCAGGCTGTAAGGGGGACAGTGGCAGATCTGTACTTTCAGACTTGCAAGATTCTGTTAATGTAGCTTTACAATAAAGTAGAATTAGCTCATCTAGTCCTGTTTCCTGTCTGGTCTACCTGGGAAGGCTGACATCAATCTTGCAAGTCTGAAAGTACAAATCTCCTGCCGTCTCCTTTAGGAAGGAGTAGGGAAAACTAAGATCATGCTACCTCTGAATGGTGGCATACTGGATTATAATTGCATTGGGTTTATTTTTGATCTTATTAATACTGTAAAGCAGTGTTTCTCAACCGTGGCAACTTTAAGAGGTCAGGACTTCAACTCCCAGAATTCCCCAGCCAGCCTGAAGTCCACCCATCTTAAAGCATGCTGGCTGGGGAATTCTGGGAGTTGGAGTCCAGACCTCTTAGAAGTTGCTGAGATTGAGAAACACTGCTGTAGAGTTTCAAAACAAGACAGGGCCAGTGAGAAACAGTTGACCTTTTCATGGGCTGCATGTTTGCAACATGGGGTCCATTCCTTTCATTTTAGACACCAAAGCCCCATTCAACCCAATCCTACAGTTCCTCCTTTTTCGGGGCAGCTGCCTTGTCCACCTCTCTTACAAACATTGACACATCTTGTTAATGCGTTAACCTTTTCATTGGCTTGTGGCATTAATTAGTAAGCAGTTCTGTTAAACTCTAACCCTGGAGGGCTGAACCGTTGCACCTCCTTTCACTGGAGACACACCTAAGGGATAACCAATTCCAACCTCGCACCCTTGGGAGGTGATTTCACAGGTATTAAGACGCCCCAAACATCTGGTTCAACAGATGTTAAGTAACACTGGAGGAGAAAGCGTAGCTTGAAAGCAAAGGTGTGGAATTTCAGAGGATGCAAATGAAGTCCGTGAAGTGTTCATCAGAGAATACAGATCTTCTAAAACAAGAGGTAAGCGTTTTCCTTAGAAACGATTTCACTGAATTCCGAATTCTTACAAGATCCTCAAAAACGGTGTCAGCGTAAAACAATTTAGGCGGCCTGTGAACTTACTTCATTCCCACACTTCCGCATGGCATACCAGCTACACTCCCTCTTTCGTGCAAAACTGAGCTCGACGCAAAACCTCGCCAACAGAAATCCACCAGCTTTGCGCCCAGACGATCTGTGATCCTTCAACTGCCCCGGCATTGGGGCGCCCCGAGTGTCACCTTCCCTACTGCTTTGCTATTTTAGCCGGACAGTTGAAGTACTCGCGTTTCCAGAAAACCAACGTTCAGTCCATAATATAGACCAAACACACAAGCCTGAAATTCAATCATTTTTGGATCGAACTGATCCAAACTGGGGACGTGTTTATTTCCTCCTTCAAGGCACAAACAAAATCGGGGGGTCTCTAGGGGGAAGTTCCCGCTGCTCTGTTTTCCCGGGTTCTTTGAAACTCCTGCAGGGCATCAGAAGTCTTGTTTTGCATCTCGAACCAAGAAAGGACCAGCAAGCAAAGGAGCCCCCCACCGCTCAGTTTGCCGGATTACAATTTTCACCATTGCTGGGTTTGATGGCAGTGACCCTATCAGACAGACGGGATGGTATATAGCTGAAGCCCAAATTTCTCCTATCGTTTTCTCTACCACTGAGGAGTTAACACGCCCAGCTTGCTAGCAGCACGTTGCTTGCCGAGATCTGCCAAGGCTGGCTAAGCGAAGTCAGAGTGGATTAGTTCTTGGATGGGAGGCCATCAAGAGACCCAAGGGCTGTAGGCAAGATTGAAAAGTCAGAAGAAACATTCCAAACAACAGGAAATGGCAAACCATTCCTGTATGGCCGGCAAGAAAATTGCATAGATGCATCGGTCCTGAATTCAACAGGTCACGCTGGGCATCAAAGAAAGAGCAAGGAACTCACTAGATGTTAAACTATTTCACCTTCTTTCACACCCACACATTTTTCTCTCCCCCTGAATCCCGCTAAGAAAACACCTCCCCAAACACACACAAAAAAAGGACAACTGAACAAACATTTCCTAAGAAGCTCACGCAAAACAAAAGTAATTTATTTGTGGCAGAAAATAAATACCAGTGCACGTTCCTTGTTTTTCCTAGAAAAGCATGGTTACAAAAAATGTCACGGAACCGCATACAATGGGGCGGCTTTCTTTTTGGCTGGTCCCGGATGCAAATTCTGTATCAGTGTTTCTCCACCTGGCTGGGGAATTCTGGGAGTTGAAGTCCACCCATCTTAAAGTGGCCAAGGTGGAGAAACACTGCTCTGTACCGTTGCTACCGTTCATATAACGACGCTTTAAAGCACTTGAAAGCAAGCGGGGAGGAGCGGGGAGGAACATTATGCCCAGAACGGGCAACCTTCTCCTCCAATGTGCAGGGGGAACATCTCTTGCGCGAGTCTCACGGAAAGATACATACAGTTGCACACGAGCGAAGGAAATGGATGGGAGCGGCTGGTTTCACGCGACAGGTGGCCAAGCCTGACGTCGGTGCCTTCGTCTTAAGCTCTACAGAGTGCAAGGCTCTTAATATTTGCTGGGACGAAAGAGGCTATGAACGAAGCTCCATTCCAACTCTGGATCCGCGTTCGGAATAAATGCCCCGGAAGTAGCTCCTCCTGCCCGCAAGACCCCCACCTCTGCCCCCCCCGAGAGGAAAATCATCAGCAGGACCGTCTTCCCCAACTTGGATTCATTGCAATGAAGCTGGAGCAGAAAAACTTTGCACAGGGCTCCCTCCTTCAAAATAGCGCAGCTAATCTAACCGCCTCTAGAACTTGAAAAGATTTTTGCTTTTGGTACTTTTTGATAAAATCCTTTTTTCTTCTCTCTCTCAAAAAAAAATCAGAAAGAAAATAGCTCTGAGAGTTTTATCTACTAAATTTAAATCATCGGAAAGAAGGGAAAATGGGGGGAAGCAATCTAATAAAAATGGGTTCCGCTGAAATAGAAAGTTTAAGCCACAAAGTTTCACAGCTGGGTCTCTGTCCGTGTCCAGTTTGGCCCCTGAAAATAATTCCCCCCCCCTCAAGCCTCCCCAAGAAGCCATCAGTCATCTAGTCCTATATTTCTGAAAAGGTACGACATGGATTCCCCGTTATGGATTCTGCGGATGGCCTCCGACAGGATCATGCTGATGTCCACGGTCTTAATTTTGGGGCACTGCAGTTTTTGAATCTCATGAGGAATGGTGTTTGTGACCACAACCTGAAACAAAGCAAAGATCAGAAGTTACTGGGGGGTGGGGGGTGAATAGACACGCCCAGGAGACGTCGTCTCACCCCCTTGCGAAGCTGGACGACGCGCCTTGGAGCACCAGGGACCGTCCCATTTGGCCTAGGAATGGATCACCAAGAATCAACAGAAAGAGGAAGATTTATTTTTTTTAATGATTTCACGTAATTTATCCACGGCATTTCAATCCTGCCTTGTCTCCAAGAGGGCTTACAGAGGGCTCTTCCCTCCCCAACACTGCGAGGCGGGCCGAGCCGAGAGCAACTGCCCCGAAGCCACCAGGAGCGCGTCATGATTAAATGGGCTAAACCTGACCCCTTGGCAGCTCTTCCAAGGAACGAGGGCACCGGCTAAACCTCTAGGCTTGAAGCAGCAAGGCTCCGGCTCAAACCATGACACTCGCTGCGAGGCTCACTGGCCTCGTGCCGGGCACGTCCCTCTCCATCAGCCCAGTCTCCAAGGTCTATGGTAAGACCTTGGAGCTCTTTCTCGGGCACCCAGGCCCACAGATGGGGTTGGAGTGGGAGCCAAGACCTTAAGCAGGAGGCTGGAGAACTGAACCGACGGCCTGCTGTGGCCACGCTGCCTGCCCAGCCTCCGGCGCCGAACGCAGCCGCTTGGACAGACAGGCTCCGGCCTACCTCGTCGATTGCAGACTCCTCTATCAACCGGGGGGCGTCCGAGGAGAGGAGGCCGTGGGTGGCCATGACAAAAATCTTATAGGCGCCTCTCTCCTTGAGGGTCTCTGCAGCCGCGAGGAAGCTGTCCACGTCGTCGATGATGTCATCCTGACCGGGGAGAGAGAGAGAGGGACGCCGTCAGAGGGGGCCGGACGAGATTTCACCCGGGGCACTTTCCCCTGGCAAACAGGGCTATGTTCCTCCGAGGCCAGTTCCCAAAGACGAAACTTCTGGGGGTTTCTTGGGGGGTTGCTCAGATGCGCGTCACACTTCCACATCCCCCTTCCGCATCCCCCTTTAAGGAAAGCTTGCCCCCCTCCCCCGGCCTCAGACACTCTGGAGCTACAGCCCTTTTTTAATACTGGTTTTTCCTTATTTGGTCTGTTGGTTTGGGGATGGCAACTCAGTAAGCCGTAGTTCTTATCCTGGATCCTAACGGAAAAGCATTGTGGATCTTAAAAAGAGAACGTGGTTGCTAAGGACTTAGCCAAGCTACACGAAGAGGAAGGAAAGCGAGACCGGGCTCAGAGAAACCCTTTTGTCCCCTCTACAAATGACACTGCACAGCTATCCAGGCACACCAATACAGGCTCGGCAGGGGTGTCCGCGGAATGTGCCCAGAGCAGCCAAAATGGCGGCCACAGTGAGCCCTTATGGACTTTTTGCGTAAAAATGAAAAAAATGAACTTGTGATTTATGGTTTTGATGATTAGACAGGACAGATTATAGAAAGAATAATAATATGATATATTGTGAGAGAGAGGTTAAAAAATATATTGTACTTATAACTGCTGTGAAGAAAATCGGAAGCCACTTCCTTATAATTTCTCCTTTCTTTCTTTTCTATTTATCTTTAACTTTTTTTCCTTTCCTTTCCTTTTCTTGCACTTTTTGCTTTTTCTTTGATTTCCTTCTTTCCCCCCTTTCTTTCTTACTTTATATTAGTTTGTTAGTTTGTTATTTTCTTGTTTAAAAGCTTTAATAGAAATTGTTCTTTTAAAAAAATGGCGGCCACAATGGCACAACCCAACCTCTGCCCGTTTTTTAATCCGCGTCCCGCCGGTGGACCTTCAATCACATCATCGCGGCAGCCATCTTGACTTTTCTGATCACACCCCATGGGCACCCCTGCTGCCTCAGGGCACGTTAAAGGACCGAAGAACAAGAAAGGAAGCTTAGCCTGGCTCCCAACAATGCCCGAGAGCAGACAAGCCAGGATGGGGGTCCCCTGGCCAGGAAGCAGGCGCCTCACTTCCTACGGACAGGTCGAGTTCAATGAAGAGAAATGCTGTTTTGCGCATCAAGCCGGAGATTCACCCCAAGCGCCTTTGGCAAACTTTTCTTTATTCGGCTCCTATTTTTGTACAGGAACCCTCAAACCCCGCAGGCTTTCAGGCCACGACAGAGACCTACCACAATGATGGCTATTCTTCCCCCAACGTCTCCAACCACAGTGATGGGCGGCTTCTCTTTCGGAATCAGCACTGACAAGAAAGAAGAAATGCCAGAGAAGACTGGATTGGAGGTTTCTGCCTCTTCATCCTTCCCCTGAAAAACGTTACCAGACATTTCTCCCTACCCAGCCAAGGAGACAGCAGAGGGAACCCGATGGGGCCATGTCTTTCGAATTTATATCTGGATTTGGGGGCTTGAAATCCATCTCTTTCAGATACTACGAACAGCAGGGCTCTTGAGCGCACAGAAACGTCGGGCTTGGGTGGATGGAACTGACTGCCAAGAGTTAAGCCAACCTTAATCCTGAACTTGGCATCCTGCCCGTGTCTTGGACTTCAACTCTTAGGATCCACGCCGTGTGAAGACCCGCGGAGAGTGAAGTTCAACACGCCCCGAGACCGAAAAGTTCAGGAAGGCAGAATTCAGCTTTGTGCTGGATCAAGGTCGCAATTCTCTCACACAGCAGTCCTTCCGTTAATGCAGCGGTAGCCAACATTCACTCGGAACGCTGCAATTTACAGTTCTCGGCATGTTACGAGATCCCTCTCCAACGCGGGCAAACGGCCACGATTCATTTCCCCATGTCGATGCTGCCTTCCAGAGGCTCAAGAACCATTCCAGGAGGGACAGTGCTGGGTGTTGCAAAGGCAGCAAGGTTTCTTAGCAGCGGGCTTCCGGCAACGCATCGCGGCAACAAGCCGCTTGCGCGTCCCGCCGGCGTCTCTCTCCTCCGTTTGCAAAGAAAGGGTTTGTCTTTTTAAGGGTGCCCTCGAGCCCTGCTGGTTGCCCCGATGCCAATCCTTGCAGAAGTCGGCCAAGCTAGAGGTCCAGTGGCTGAAGGGCGGGCTTGGACAGGAAGAAAGCCCAGGCGGTCAGGGCCTCTCTTGAGGGACTCTGGAACACGCGGGGGGGGGCTTTCCAGGGGCAGGAATCGCCCAGGAGCCCTGCCCAGATCCCAAGGGAGGCTCAAGGACAGCTGGCAGAGCATCTTTCCTGAGCACGCAAGATGCTACACGCAGGACAGCATCCTTCCAAACGAGCGCAATGGAATGTGAAGTCTCACCCGTGGAAGGAACCGAAGGCGGCTTTACATCCAGATTGGAGAAGCCGTGATACTCCAGACCAGTGTTTCTCAACCTTGGCAACTTGAAGATACGTGGACTTCAACTCCCAGAATTCCCCAGCCAGCATGGCTGGCTGGGGAATTCTGGGGGTTGAAGTCCACACATCTTCAAATTGCTAAGGTTGAGAAACACTGCTCCAGACCACTGTTTCTCAACCTCGGCCCCTTTAAGATGGGCGGACTTCAACTCCCAGAATTCCCTGGCCAGCCATGGAGTTGAAGTCCATCCATCTTAAAGGGGCCGAGCTTGAGAAACACTGCTCCAGACCTTGCTGTTGAAATCCCGCCCCCAGCCCTGTGGGGCAGCAGGGCCAGGCGGTCCATGGCTGCTTCTCCGTCCCACCTCTGAGCGCACTGCTTGTTCCCTGCAAAGCCAAAATCCATCCAAACTCCAGACACCCCCCTTGCCCTCTGGCCAAGCATTATAGCCTACTCGAGAGGAAGCCATCGGCTGGCAGGCAATGCGCACGCAGACAGGCAGGGTCCCCGCCCGAGGCTACTTACTGGGTATCTCTAAGCTGGGGTGAATGGCGACGCTTTTGGCGGTCGGCGGGGAATGGCGCCCGTCCACCAGGTCGGACTCGGCATCCTGAGCCTCTCCGTGGATCACGGCGATGCCCAGCCTCAGCCGCTCGGCAAACGACTGCGCCCTGCCGAGGAGGACGACGAGCCCATCAGGCCCTCGGCGCGGACAAGGGCGCGAGGAGAGGGAAGCCCACGTGCGGCGCACGCAGCAACACCCCTCGCATCTTAGGGGGAGGGACACCAATCCCCTGTGGAACTGAGGGAAAAGGCTAGAGGGGTTTGGGGAGTCAGGGACCCACCCACCTCTTCGCCGATGCAGGAGATTTGGCCACAATCACAGCATTCCTGTAGTCCGGAATCTGCACAACGAAAAGCAGAACGACCACACTCAAAGCTGGCCTCTGGCCTCCATCACAGAAGGAACGTTTCAGGTGGCCCGGATCATCTGTTCTCTCAAGCAGAAAACCAGGGCGCTTTCCTCTCCACGCCACAATCTCACCCGGGTCCCAAGCTGCAAAGAGCCCAAGGCATCTTTCCCAGGGCAGGTGAGACTCGGGGACATCCGAGCCCTGGAGCGGTGTTTCTCAACCGTGGCAGCTTGAAGACGTGTGGACTTCAACTCCCAGAATTCCCCAGCCAGCACAGGGAGAGGGCACAGTCCTCCACCTGCAGCCGCCCAGCCCGGAGGCAGAGTGTTCGGCATGGCCTACCTCTTCCTGAATGTACTGCAGCAAAAACGGCGACGCTCTCAGGTTGTCAACCGGGATGTTGAAGAAGCCCTGGATCTCCTTCTGGTGCAAGTCCATGGTGATCAGGTGAGTCAGCCCTTCGGGAAGACAGACGGAACAAGGAGGTGGGCGAGGAGGGAAACAGTAGGCCGGCCGCCCCCAACCCAGCAAATTCGATGCCAGGCTGGCTGGGGATGACGGAGTTAGGGTTGCCAAAAAGCCCTGCGTTTTCACCGATATTCATTGATCTTCCTTCTTCAACAGAGCCCAGAACCTGAGCAGCCCTGATGCCTTTGGCTTCTTATCAGCGCCTGGTTAAACGATTCAGGCTGGCTCGCCCAGGACATACAAGCAACTGGGCGCTCACCACGGAAACCGGGGCTGGCCTCCCCACCAAGGGAATACGCCGGGCCACCTAGCCGAATTCTGGGCACGGGGTCAGCCTTTCTGCCCGGCCAATCTTTTCCTCCCCAGCCGAGGAAAGGACTGGAAACGAGAGGCAACTCCGGATGGGCAGTCCTGGACAGCCAACGCCGAGTGAGGGCGAAGGGTGCAGCTCTTACCTGCCTTGCACATCATCGACGCCAGAAGCTTCGTGACGATGGAGCCCCGTTTCCGCATCTTGCACTGCTTGCTGTAGGGGAAGTAGGGGACCACGCCGATGATGCTTTTGGCACAGGACGTTTTGCAGGCGTACACCATGATCAGCAGCTCCATGATGGTGGTGTTCACGTCCCTGGAACGAAAAGACGCTAGTCCAGCATCCGCCCTTCCTGCTGCTGTTCACACAGCCTGACTTCCTGGGGGAACAAACGCCAGTCCGCTCTGCCCGTCCGTTGGGCGACCTGTCTGCAATATCGTGAACGGCTTCAACTGCCACTTCTTGTTTAGAGGAATTACTCTTATCAAGGCCTTGCAAGTGTATGATTCCCTGCCTGCCCAATACTTTGTACAGGTAGCCCTCATTTAGTGACTGCCTCATTTAGCGACTGCTCGCAGTGACGACGGCGACGAACAAGTAACTTTGCGGCCAGTCCTCGTATTTACGACCTTTGCAGGTCTGTACAGCAAAGGAAAGCTGAAGGAAGATCATAAGTACAGTCGCGGTTCCACTTAGAGACCACTTCGCTTAACAACCGAGTTGCGGGTCCCAGTTGCAGTCACGAAACGAGGATGACCTGTAAATGAAGGAGATCAAGAAACACTGTTTCTTGGAGATAGAAATGCTACAGCACACAGGAGCATAAAGCAATGTGGCTGTACTTGGCTCTTCTTCCCTCCCATCCAAAAAGTCATGGGCTGCATGATAGATAACTAGGCAGGAAAGAGGCACCACAGCAACTTCCCCCCAACAGAGGTAAGCAGTAGGAAGAAAAAAAAATGTCACCAGGAAAGCTGTGAGCTAGTTACAGAACTAAAAAATACAGTAATAGTTTAAAGCAGTGTTCCTCAACCTTGGCAGCTTGAAGATGTCTGGACTTCAACTCCCAGAATTCCCCAGCCAGCCATGCTGGCTGGGGAATTCTGGGAGTTGAAGTCCAGACATCTTCAAGCTGCCAAGGTTGAGGAACACTGCTTTAAAGCAACACCAGCAGGAGAGAAGGATACAAGTGAATTGACCGCGCTCTCCAAGGAAGCTCTCCCAGATCACCCCAGCTAAGCTGTACTTGGTGAGTTGGCCATTGAAGAAGGGATTGTGGTAGGCCACATGAGGCAGAAGACGGCAAAGAAATGCCAATGAAGAGAGAGCATGGTGGATTAAGCCACGATTAACGCTCTACTACACAACAAACGCAGCCTTCACCGCACAACGGTGACTCACCGCTTGCTTGGTCTACCACAGTGAGCTCTATGACAGGGTTGCCTTCAAAAAAGCTTCAACCAGTCCAAAATACATTGGTTGGGTGTTGTCTGGTACACACCAACCTGAACGCACAACCTCTGGGCATCCAAGTGCAATTCAAAAGGATCTTTAAAAGCTTGGCTTGGAGGCTCCCCAAGACCCTTTTCCCCAACCCGTTTTGACCCATCCAACGCAAATGTTGAGGGAAAACGTTTTAGGGGGGCCCCTTTTCCAAGGGAAAGGCGATGGAGCTTTGCAGCTGCTGCTTTTCTGTTGCTGCACCTGCTTTGTGATTTAACTTTTCCCCGAGATACAACCGGCCCTCGCTTTATTAACACTTTGTTAACTGCTCCAAACAGTTACTTAGAATGCCAACATGTTAAGGTCCTGGATGACATTGGAAAATAAACACCACCAAACTAAATCTAAAATAACATTTCACAAACGTGACCAGGACAGACAAGCAGGATGATTGGAGAGGACTTATTTCAAGCAAACGCTTGTACTCACTTTGAAACGGTCTGGATAATGAAAACATCTTTGCCTCTCACCGACTCCTGAATCTGCACCCTTGTTTCTGCCAAAAGAACAGAGGCGCTCAGGACTTACACACTCCCAGAGTGTATTACATCACGGTGCAATGTTAAAAAAAAAACCAACAACACTGCTTGGCCTCTTCTGATTTTTGAAAATCAGAACAGGTGGGCATCGTTGCAAGAATAGGATTCTCCAGAAAGTGTATGTGTGTGTGTGTGTGTGTGTGCACAACAGGGAAGGAGGAGAAGACAGACACTTAATGAACTGGCTTTTCAGCCCCAGACCCCGAGGGCACAAATGTCCCCTACTTACCTCTGTTTGCCTCCTGGTACACCTGAACTTTGCCCATTTCCACACCCAGACGCCTGCAAAAGGATCCAAGAGAAATCAAGGTCACAGAGAGAAAAAGGATCCGGAAACTGGGATCCCAAACTACTGAAGGCAGAAAGCACACATTAGTGAAAAACGTCTTTTTGAGAAGTGTGGTAAATGGAATCCAGGCCCAACCTCCAGCAGTTCAAATGCTTCCTACTCTGGGCTCTGATTTTTTAAAAATTTGCCTTTGTTTATTGTATTTATGTACTGCTGGGCTTAGAAAACGTGTCCCGGTGATTTACATTAAAAAGAAAATCACAATATCCTAAAAATAGTACAATCACGTATCTCTATAATGAAGTAGGGGCAATGATTCACTGGCTGCTATTCCTCAGAATTCTTCTATTCTTCTGGCTGTAAAAGATCCGATTTCAAAGCGTTTTAAAGCTAACTCTTTAAAGCAGTGTTTCTCGACCTTGGCGGCTTTAAGATGTGTGGACTTCAACTCCCAGAATTTAAAGCCTCACTTCATCAGTTTAGCTCACTAGAAGAAGGCCTGATAACTTGATCAGGCACCTTCAACACTGCTTGATTTCTGGCAAATTATCGGTGAACCACAGCTTAACAAGAGACTCTAAACTTGCAAGAGGGTGACTATCATTTCTGTACCCACCCAAATAAAAACTCTATTGCTGAAACAGTCAGGAAAAAAGTGCTTTGAAAAGTAGGGATGCCTTACTCAGCAATTCGCTTCGAGAGCTCCATGCAGGATGGATTGGAGTTGCCTGAGAAGAGGACCAGACCACCCTTCGTGACGTTCATGATGGGCCCTGTTCCGACGGGTGCCACGCAAAACATCAAACCTGCCTTTGTCTTCCCGCTTTTGATATACTGCAAAAAAAATCCAGCGAGAGCTTTTTCAGCAACACTCAATCAAGCAGAAGCTTTAAGACCAGGCTGACGTCTTGCATCTCAGGGTTTCTACAATGGTACTTTGAGACGTCTCCCCTCACCCACGTCCCGGAGCATTTGGAGTGCCTTAACGCCGCCGGCTTTTCACCCAGCAACGGTAGCTATGCCTTTAAGAGCAGCTTTCTGAGCAGAAGCCTCATTCATGACCCCCCATCATCCAAGCAACCTCATTCGCCAGCAGCTTGAAAATCTGAAGGCCACAGCTGTACAGACATGGGATGAGTACAGGTAGTCCTCGCTTAACAACCATTCGTTTAGCAACAGTTCAGATTTATGACGGTGCTGGAAAAACCGACTTGTGACTGATCCTCACGCTTACAATCATTGCAGCGTCCCAAAGTCATGTGATCTCCATTTTCGACTTTCCCAGCTGGCTTCTGGCAGGCAAAATCAATGGGGAACTGCGTGATTCACTTAACGAGCATGTGGTTCACTTAATAACCACAGTGATTTGCTTAATGACCGCCACAAAAAAGGTCGTAAAATCGGATCGGATTTGCTTAACGACCGCTTCACTTAGCAACCAAAATTCCGGTCCCAATTGTGGTCGTTAAGTGAGGGCCACCTGTAAAAGCAGGCATGCTAACCTAAAGCTTAGTCTGTTGAACCAATAGATTTAGGTTCCGCTACAGAGGTGCAATGCTTTGAATCCGAAGCATAGCACATCCTTAGAGTGTATGCACAGTAACCAATAGTGAATTCACCCATTTGTTTCCAATCACAGAAAAGGTCTCCCAGCCCTTGCACTTACAAATAATGGTGCGACCGAGGAAAGTGTTTAGGGAAGCCGGCCCACCACACTGCAGCTTTCTAGAACTTCGTTTTTAGGCACCTGCGGAAAAAGAAGATATATATCTCCATTAAAAAAAAAACAGCTCCGATTCAAGAAGTCTGTTTACCGCCTTTTAAAACTGAAACCAGGAAATAACTTTAGCCACCCGCCAGCAAGTGTTGGATTATACCCAGAAGAAGTGCCAACCAAATGAGTGCTCCTTAAAATACCCCAATCGCTTCACAGGACATCATCCAAACTCCAATGCCAAATTTATTATTCGGAGAGAATTATTCTACCGACAAGCAGCTAGAATGTCGAAACTGTGCCACAATCCAGAACTGTCTGATCAACAGATATCTCAAGACCATAACTTGAAAACTGCCACTCTAACATCTAGGACGGCATCTATTGAGGAAATAAAATCCTTTGAGTCGGAACTGCATCCAACACTGGTCGGCAACATTATAAGAGTTTTTTTCCTAGTCTCGTTTCCCAGGCAAACCAGAAGTATTCAATTTGCTTAGATCTGGTGTAATTTCACAGCCAAAAGGAGTTTGGAAAATCTCTTTCACGGTTTGTCAGCCATTCTGCCTTCTCCATTCATATACAGTAAATCAGCGTCTTGCCCATTAGCGAGAAAACATTTGAAAGGGAAAAATACTAGACGCACGAGAAGAACAAAAACCGCAAGGCAAAACGCTCCTTAAAAGCAGAAGCGCTTCCTTTCCATGGCAGCCCCGTTGATGCAGTGGAGAAGGAGAACCACAACGGGCAAGCAAAAGCAGTGCCTTGTGAGGCATGCACTAACTGCAACTGCTGGCTCCAGCTGGCACAGGTCGTACGAGTAGCAAGGAAGGGTGGCAGCCGCAAGCAGGACGCAGGGCAAGGGTGACTTCGTAAAATAACAGCCAGAGTTGCATTCCCAGCCACCCAAGTCCAACAGGAGAACAGGGAGCCCTCGACCTACGACCACAATTAGGACTGGAACTTCCGTTGCTA
Source organism: Charina bottae (assembly GCA_023362775.1). Taxonomy (NCBI): domain Eukaryota; kingdom Metazoa; phylum Chordata; class Lepidosauria; order Squamata; family Charinaidae; genus Charina; species Charina bottae. The sequence goes on from JALMGJ010000064.1 coordinate 1,351,009, forward strand.
AGCGAGGCGGTTGTTAAGTGAGTCACACCCGATTTTACCACCTTTTGCCGCGGTCGTTACACGAATCACCGTGATCAATAAGTGAATCCAGCTTCCTCAATTGACTTTGCTTGTTGGAAGCTGGCTGGGAAGGTTGCAAATGTCGATCATGTGATTCTGGAATGCTGCAACCATCGTGAGAGCCGGTTGCCAATCGCCTGAATTCTGATCATGTGACACAGGGACACTGCAACGGTTCTAAGTGCAAGGACCGGTCGTAAGTCACTTTTTTCAGTGCCGTCGTAACTTTGAACGGTCACTAAACAAATGGCCATAAATCGAGGACTACCTGTACTGGATCACTAGTCTGGGATGAAGCAGCACCAAGCTTACACTTTGGGGCGTTAAGCCCATGAAGTAATCAAATCTCCACATGGGCTGGGGTGGCTCTCCTTCAAAGCAAGTATCTTTACAAAGATCTGAGGGATTCCCCTGTAATCCAGCCAGGTTCCTCTCAGCCGGTTCCCTCAGAAAAGGATAAGGAGACCCATTTTGCTGCTCCCCTCCTGGGATCTGCTTCGGGACGTCGCAACTGGACCCGAAGTCCAAGAAAGCTGTATTTCAAGCCTCCCAGAAGAGACAATTGCCACTCCGCTGCCTCGGCTGTGGTCACCCCCACGCCCTGCTTGCGCCAATGGGTGCCAGAGTGCCAACGCTTTCAGCATTCAGAGAGGACAGACAGATGCGGGAATGAAACTGCAGTTCCCAAAGAATAACGCCTCCCAGACAGCCTTCCTCCGTGCACAAGGCCTCCACCATTGTTCCCCTGCTGCCAAAACGATGCGCACGATGGAGACGCACAAACCGAATCCCGCCAGAGGAGCATCAGGGCACGCACACCCAGCCACGCATGAAACCAACATGCTCACTCCTGTCTTTTGGAGCTCTCCGAAACAGCAGAGCACAAAACAAAAATCTAGAAATCTTCCCCAGGCGCTAATTTATCTTTGGGGGGGAAATGGTGAAAGGGGAGCATGCAGGAGAGAAATCTGAATTTGGGGGGAGGACAGACTTGCTGTCATTTCCTTCTCATTTTTCCAAACAACTTGCCAGCTCTTTTTATTCCACGGTTCCTCATCTCTCTAAATGTAACTGAAACAGGTGGTGTAGTAAAATCCATCCAGAGTGCCCTCTCTCCTGCCTTTCAGCTGAGAATATATATTGGGTTAAATGCACAAGATTCCTGCTCACCACTGAGCAGCCTTTTTTGTTCCTTTTGTTTTAATAGGTATTTGAAGTCGCAACCAGATGTTTTTCCTGCCCCTTGGCATGGAAGGAGGGACCGGTAGGTGGGGCAGGCTTCGTAGTTTACGGGCTCCATCTGGATTCAGTAACGTGGCGTGTAGGCAGTGGCCTGGGAAAAAGTGCAAGAAGGCAATCTAAGGAACGCAGCCTTGAGGATGTGCAACGACCAGGGCGTGACCCAGTTGGATACCAGACGGGAAGCTGGCCACTAGCAAAAATTGCCCACAGAGCTGTAAAAGTCACCTAGCCCAGCAACTACTCAGAGAAAAAGAACAGCTGTAGAAATTAGGGGCAGATCCGGACCTGGTTGGAAGCCCTCGGGATCACGATCCGTCTTCTCCCCTTTCAGATTTCTTGAGCAGTTACTCTGGCAGGGTTTGGCAACTGTGAGATACAACAGGCAATGGGGGAGGTTCCAGCAGAAGAGTCACCCACCCACCCTGGTCACTTCGGAAACCCAGCTTCTAGCCGCAAATTCACATTCCGCAGGAGAAAAGCCCATTCAGAAGAAAATGTGTCCACTGGACCGTAAGCAACAAGAATGAGCAAAGCTCTCGGGGCCGCCGTGCGTCCAGCCTCTTCTGAGTCAGATTGGCAAGCGAGTGACTTTGCAGAAACACCCACAGTGCTTTCTCCAGCAATGGGTGCCTTCTGGCAGGATGGTTTTTCATCCAGCCTCCAGGCCTGGGATCCCCAGGAAACACACACACCCTCCTCAACTCCAAAGTTGCTGTTTTTCAGCTGTTGCTTTGAGTCTTTCCAACCCAAGAGCCACGCAGCCACCATATTGCCAAGGCTTCCATGCTTCACATCCCTCCCTCCCAGGACAACAGGCACCTTCCCCCCCAAACTCCAGCTTACTTGGACTTTCTCTCCAGGCAGCATCTCCCCTCCCAACCAACCACACCCACTGTAATTTCATTAAAAAGGCCTAATTCCCAGAATTTCAACGGGGGGGGGGGGGGGGGGGATGCTGGCAAGACTGCTCTCCTCCTGAATAAAGCAACTCCCCCATAAACCAGGTTCTGTGCAATCAGGGAGGGGGGGTCCCAAGGCTCCTCCTCTGTTCTGTGGAATCAGGGAGGGGGGTCCCAAGGCTCCTCTTCTGTTCTGTGGAATCAGGGAGGGGGGTCCCAAGGCTCCTCCTCTGCTCTCCATTAAAGTGCCCTCCAGTTGTGCAGGCCCCCCCCAAAAAAGCCCATCCATCTTTCAGAGGCACCAGATGAGCAACACAGTGGGGGATATGAGACAGAAAGACACTCCATGAAAGCAAATGATGTTATACCAGAAACAGCTGTCGGTGTGCATCAGGAGGAGACGTGCTATGCTATATGTTATAATATAGGATAAAATCATACAGGATAATGTAATATAAATAAGGCTGTTAAGTCTTCTTCCAATTTAGCTTCTGGAGGGGCAGCACAGGCACGTACATCTGTACAAGTCTATTCTATAACATAATATAACATATCGCTCTGTCCAATTTAGTTTCCAGAAGGGCAGCAAAGTTACTATCAATCCCACAGGAGGTCTATAAGCTAATCTTTTTTTATCCATTCAATCGTATCCAATTCTAACCTAATGTAATGTAATATAATATTAATATATTATATATAATATATATTAATATATTATTATGCTATATTGATATAATAAATATAATATAATATAAACCAGGGTCCTTCCAATTTAGTTTCTGGAGGGGCAGGACAGACACATACAGGAGCTCTATAAGGCATAATTTAATTACATAGTATAATAGGGAAATATAGTATAGAATAATATAATATGATTAATATAAGCCTCCTTCCAATTTAGTTTCCGGAGGGGCAGCACAGACAGATACGTGTGCACACAAGGCCACAGGAAGTCTAAAACATAACACAAATAACATATTAAGGCTGCTTCCAATTTAGTTGGGGGGGGGGACAGCACAGATACATGCAAGCCCGCAGGAAATCTATCATGTGTAATTTAGTTATAGAATATCCTATAAAATAACGTAATTAATATAAGGTTCCTTCCAAATTAATTTCGGGAGGGGCAGGACAGATACATCGATCAAGCCCACGGGAAGTCTACAATAGAATATATAATAACAATACAGAATAATATCATTATTAGGATAAAGGGAGCCCAGGCCCAGAGATGCACCGGCCCAGGAGCCCCCCGGAGCCCTAGAAGAGGATGTCTGGAGGGGATTTCAGCCTCCCCCCATTCCATTTCCGAAGACCCCCCTCACGAACACCCCAGAAAGGAGGATAATGCAGCCCAACGAGGCTGCTCCTCCCGGGGAGCCCAACCAGCCCACCCGCCGACGGCGCCCCCTTGCCCGGAGGGGGAGGGGAGGGGGCGGCGCGTCTCGCGAGCCCATTCATACGTGCATCTTCCGTGCGCTCGTCTGCCGGACCCTGCTCTTCCCTCGGGCCGGGCTCTGCCCCGCGACCCCCTGCGGCGCGGGGTGGGGGGCGCGCCTCGGAGTCCGCGCGGGGGGGGGCGCGTTCCGACGACGACCCGCGCACGCCGAACTTAACCTGCGCCCCGCGGCCGGCCTGGCGCGGCGGCTGCAAAATGGCGGCGCGGCGGGGGCGGGGCGGCTCGGGCTCCGCCCCGTCGCAGTCGCCCGCCAATTCAGGTCCGCGGCGGCGCCCGCGGCGCCCGCCCCCGCCCCCTGAGCCTGTCCCGAGCCCCGCCCAGCCTACCTCGCGGGGTCGTTGTGTCCAGGGAGGGGGCGGCCGCTCACCCTCCCAAAGTCCAGCCTGGAAAAAGGGAGTTTGAGCCGCTCGGAAGCCTCCGCTTCCCCCTCGCCCTCCTTTTCAAAGGGTATCTCGTGGCGGAGTTGGGGTCTCCCCAGAAGACCCCCCCGTGAAGGCTCGTGCTTCCATCCGCCGATGGGCCCCTCCCCAAATAAAGATGCAATTTAACACCCCCCACGTAGCAAGCCAAGGGCTGCAAAACTCTTCTTGCAAGCGGGAGCGGCAGCTTAGGGGGCGCCCCCCTAGTCCCGCTGCGCAGGTGGCACCGCGCAGCCGGGCGGGCTGCTTTGCTGGGGGCGCGGGGGGAGTTCCAGCGCAAACCCGACTTGCTGGCGGGGGGCTGGGGGGGGCAGACGAGTCCATCACAACAATTGCACGACTTACGTTGCTACACAGTAACTTTATTGCCACCAGCACCTGAACAAAGTCGGAAGTGTTTTCTGGGCATGGGCAAAGGGCGGGAAGGGGCCCTCGGACGCTGCCCCCGCCTCTTGGGCAGCCCACCGAAGGTCAGCCTGTGGCTCAAATCTTTGACACCAAGGACAGCCGGGTCCAGTTGGCGATTGTCTGGACTGGGAAGCGAAACATGAATCAAGCTTGGGATCCATCATCGTCGTCATCATCATCTACTAAACTTGCTTTACTGGCTAAGCCAGCGTTTCTCCACCTTGGCCACTTTCTGGGAGTTGAAGTCCGCACGCCTTAAAGTGGCCAAGGTGGAGAAACGCTGGGCTAAACCATGCGGATCTCTGTTTGGGAGACGTCCCTCGACTTTCTCCTGCTGGACAAGGACAGGATGGAGTCCTCCCCGAAGGCCCCCTCAAAGGCCCCCCGGATGGACCTCCGGAAGCTCTTCTGCCCCACGAAGACGTAGAGAAGGGGGTTGAGGCAGCTGTTGAAGAAGGCCAGGCTGGAGGCCAGCGGGACGCCCAGGTGCAGCGCCGTCTTGACTGCCGGACCGCCGGACGCCTTGGACAACTCCAGCAGGGAAAGGGCGTGGTAGGGGGAGTAGCAGAGGAAGAAGGCGGCCGTGACGGCCACGATGATCCGGAAGGGCTTCGGGGACTTGGCCAGACGCCTGCGCTGCATCCGGAAAGCCACCACGCCGTGGCAGACCACGATCACTGTGGAGGGCAGGAGGAACCCGAACAGGAACCGGGCCACGATCATGGCCTTGTGCCGCCTCCGCCACAGCCTACGGCTCTCCTCGCTGGTGTAATTGTTGGAGAGGGCAAAGTTGTTGTAGCAGCTGGTGACGTTCTTGGCGCTGACAGCCGTGTCTCGGAAGAGGAAGTACGGGGAGCTGATGAGCAAAGCGGCCGCCCAGGTGGCCAGCGCGATGCCCCACGCCAGCCGGGGGGTCCGGTGGTTCCTGGACCACACCGGCCGCACCACCGAGACGCACCGGTCCAGGCTGATGACGGTCAGGAGGAAGACGCTGGCGAACATGTTGAGGAAGGCCAGGCTGCTGTTGAGCTTGCAGAGGAATTTCCCGAAAGGCCAGTGGAAGCCCAGGGCCGTGTAGGCGATGCTCAGGGGCAGGAAGAAGGTGAAGACGAAGTCGGCCAGCGCCAGGTTGAGGAACCAGACCACGGTCACCGTCTTCTCCATCTTGAAGCTGGCGATCCAGATGACCAGGCCGTTCCCGGTTACCCCGAGGAGACACGCCACCCCGTAGACCACGATGGAGAGGAGATGCAGGCTCTTTTGGATGCCCAGGGAGTGGTCCGGGATAGAAGGGGTGATCTCCTCGGGCCCCGGGGTGAAATGGGTCAGGAAAGGTGAGAGGGAGATGTTTTCCATTCGGAAGAGAGAATCCTGCTCCTGGAAGAGTATAAAACATCAGCCAAAGGTTGCAAAGAAAAACTTAAAACTAATGGGGAAAAACAGCCTGTAGGCTACAGGTAGTCCTCGCTTAACGACCACAATTGGGACTGGAATTTTGTTTTTTTGTTTTTTTTTTATTGGATTTATCACCGCCCAACTCCCCCAAGGGGGACTCTGGTTGCTAAGCGAAGCAGTCATTGAGTGAATCGGACCCGATTTTACAACCTTTTTTGTGGCGGTCATGAAGCAAATCACCGCGGGCATTAAGTGAACCACTTGGCTGTTAAGAAAATCACGTGGTTCCCCATTGATTTTGCTTGCTAGAAGCTGGCTGGGAAGGTCAAAAATTGTGATCAGGTGACCACGGGACGCTGCAATGGTCATAAATGTGAACCGGTTGCCAAGCGCCCAAATCGTGTTCACATGACTGTGGGGATGCCGCGACGGTCGTGTGAGGCCCGGTCTTAAGTCGGTTTTTCCAGCACCGTGGTAACTCCGAACTATCACTAAACGAATGGTCATTAAGCGAGGACTACCTGTATAGAAATCAAATAAATAAATAAAATCCAGGAGGAGAAACGGGAAGGAGACCATTGCCAGACTTGGACTGAGGCAAAATTTGGCCCAACGGCAATTGCAAGATTATTTTTATTTGAATATCACAGAACCCATTATTGTTAATTGTTTTTCATAATTAGTCAAACGTTGCTGCCCATGTTTTCAAGCACTCTCCTTTATTTTTGTTCCACATTCACTTTGATTTCTAGGCTAGCTCCAGTTGTGATTCTGTTCTGTTTTAACCCCCTTTTTAAAATTTTATTGTTAATTTCAATCAATACATTGATTTCTGTTGCTCCCGTTGTTGTTTTTCTATGTTATTTTCCTCCCTCTCTTTCCCTCTAAATACTGACACAAATACTCCAACATTCTTAGCCTTTTCTCTTTCCTTTCTTTCTCCCCAGGGGAATGCGTGGGAAAACTCACCCCTCTGTTCGCCTCTTCCAACAGATATCTGTCTGGATCCAATCCCGGATTGATGCCGCTGCTTTATCGCATTTTATCTGTCCATTTGGAAGAGAGGGTTCTTCCCAGCGGTGATTCAATGTGGCCTGAAGCTTTTCCTTCTTCTTTCCACATGGGTGACTTTAGGGGAATTTGGTTTATTTAATTTATTCCAGCCACTCCTTCCTCAATCAGTTATTTATGGAACTTTAACCCTTCTGAAAATTATTTAAGTGGCAATTTTATTAGAATAGGTCATTGATGGCGGCTGGGGAATTCTGGGAGCTGAAGTCCATATATCTTAAAGTTGCTAAGGTTGAGAAACACTGCTCCAACCTGTGGGTCACCATAAACCAACCACTGAAGCTTTTAAAGGGGAATTTAATTAAACTGAGTATAGTTTTATCCAAAGAGGCGCAAAGGCTCAGTGGTTAAGACATCAGGCTTGTTGATCAGAAGGTCAGCAGTTCGAGACCCGAGCGCCGCGTAATGGAGTGAGCTCCCGCACTAGCTCCAGCTCTTGCCAACCTAGCAATTCGAAAGCATGCAAATGCAAGTAGATGAATAGGTACCACTTTGGTGGGACGGTAACAGCATTCCGCGCGCGTCATGCCAGCCACATGACCGCAGAAGCGTCTTCGGACAGCGCTGGCTCTACTGAAGGCTTCCCTGATCTGCCAATGCAGCATCATTAAAAGCACGTTTCTTCCAAAATTAAGTTCCACTGAACTGATTGAGCCCTGGTAGTCAAACTTTTAATCTTGTTTGCAAACGAAAAGCAATGTATTTGTTTGCTCCGTAGCTGAAAACTCCCATTATTCCCTTTTTCCTATGGCTTGTGGGCCTTTCAATGGCAGCATCCAGCTATATACTACTAAAATGCTTGTGTCTGTTTGTTTGTAACCTTTAACTGGGCAAAACGGTGCGTCGTAGGCCAAAAAGTTTTGAACCAAGGTACCTCAACAGAATGTGCCCAAAATCTGGGGACCCATGACCCCTGTGGAATTGAAATTGGGCAAATTTTATAAAACATTTTCTGACATAAAAATTATCATAAAACATTTTCTGACATAAAAATTATCATAAAGCATTTTCTGGCATAAGACAAAATGTCATAAAACAGTGCCTGTGGGCAACTCCTGATGTTTGACTGGGCTATGCAGTTCACTATGAACGACACGGGCTATTTTCAAGGCTGATCCATCTCTGAATATCTCCCTGAATTTTTAAGAACTTTTCCAGGGAAGGCGGGACATGAGAAGCTCTGCCATTGTTGAAGGCACTGAGGAATCTGGTAAGGAAATATCTCTGAAACGAAGACCCAACGGGTCATGGGTTGTCTAGTTGCACGTAAAAATGGGGTGAGTGAAGCCTACCAAGAATATACAGTCCCAATCCGATTCATCTTGACCCAGGAATCTCATTCCATCCAGTGGGCTTTCCTCTCGAGAAAGTTTGCTGCTTTAATTTAATTTAATTAAAAAGTTCCAGCAGCAAGGCCAGATGAAAAGGGGAGACCGCTGCCTTTCTCCTTGCTGGCTGCTGTAAGCCAGAAAAATCCATATTAATCCAATTAAGAATAATATCAAAGGGATTATTCTAGATCTGGATTTAAGGTCAGCACAGCCAACAATTGTAGGGCATCCCTAATTATACTTCTGCCAACTGAGCGGTCCAGGTCAAGAACGGGGTTGCATTTTTTAAAAGAAGAAATGCTTTTAAAAAAAAATTGCACACCTGTCTGTCTGTATGATGGATTGGGTACATACATGGAAGTTATTTCCAAGAGGTTTGTAGGATAACATCTGCTGTCTATATTATGAATTGTTATTTCCTTTAAGAGAAAGAAGAAAATATTTCCTTCTTTGGAGAAATACTATGAAGGTGTTAGAGACACGACAAATTTATCCCAATTGCCAGGTTTCACACCAGTGTTTCTCAACCTTGGCCGCTTGAAGATGAGTGGACTTCAACTCCCAGAATTCTCCCATGCTGGCTGGGGAATTCTGGGAGTTGAAGTCCACCCATCTTCAAGCGGCCAAGGTTGAGAAACACTGGGATAAATCATAAACTTTACTGAACAGGGCTTAGTGTGCCCTAGAAACGCAACTTTTCTGCTCCAACAGCTCTTCTCTTTTATTTGTTGATTTTTAATTACTGTACTAATTTGCAGCCAGACCTTGGAGGATCCTTTGGGGGGCGTTGGGGTGGAGAAGCAACAGGCTATAAATCTAATTCTGCAGAAGAACTGGATTTTAAAACGCTGCTTCCGGGTAGGACAGACATACAATGAATCGAGCCAGAAACCTTTCTCCTTGGATCTATATTTTTATTTAACTCTCTGGAGAAAAAGTTAAACTCTCGGCACGCCTAGCTATCTTGCGCGATCCGCGCATCCCGTTGGGCGCGCGATGCAAAAGAGCGCTGCGGCGGCGGCGGCGGCGGCGGCCCCGGCCAAGAGCGCGCGCGAAAGGCGACCCGGGTTGCTCTCTCCCCATTGGCTGTGACGCTCTAGGGTAGAATCCTCCGGACGAGGAGGCGAGCGCGCTGATTGGTTGCGGCGCGGGGCAGAAAGTGCTGAACGTTCCATCCCCCGAGCGCGCGGGGCCTCGAGGATTTAAGCCCGGACTTTTAAGGGAGGTGCCCTTTTTCAAGGGGGCGTCCGGAGCGCGGCGTTGCATCGAGGAACCCAGTAAGTATTGGGCTGAGTATGGAGGGGAAGCCTCCTCCTTTTTCTATAGGATCTGTCACCCTTTCCTGCCCGGCTCTGTCTCTGCATAGCAGGCAAAAATTCAACAGGGAACGTCTGCTTTCCTTCCCCTGCGTCCGTTGCTTTTGCAGCCTGCTGCCCCGCTCCTAAAGGAAGGCCCAGGACCCCTGCCAGGCTGCCATTCCCAGTGCGGGGCGGTTGCAGATCGTTGGTGGATTTAGGATTAGGACTCTAGTCCAGCCTGCATTTCTCCTCCCTCCCAGATTGTAATCTCCCTGTTGCGTGCAGCCGAGCAGTTGCAGGATCGTAGCAGGAAAAAGCTCTTCTGCAAGGTGACGGTGAGATAGGCGGCCGTACGAATGCGATTAAATAATAAATAAATAAGGTGGTGGTGGTGGTGAAAGAGAAATCATAATGCCACTGATTATACTGTCAATTATCGGTATTGCATCACTATAAACTGTGCACCAAATTAATATACTGAGAAGTCAGGTCCTGAGCAAACTGAGCGGGATAGAAACTCCACTGAGTTAAGGGAGCTTGATTGGAAGGATGTGTGCATAGCAGTCGGGTGCCCTCCAAATCTGATGGGGTTCCTGCCCCCCTCCCCGAGTTCTCAGGCAGCGTTGCCAAATCAGACGACTTTTATGTGCCCATTTCTGGGTGACGAGCCAGCAAACCTGTTGGAACAAAGTCTTCTTACAGATGCACCGTTCTTTTTTTTCCTTTCCTTTTCTGGCATACGTGGAATATTCCTCTGCAGGAAAAGTATATACAGTACTGTATATGTGTGTGTGTGTGCGCTACACAGATATTCTGTATATACTTTTATATCTGCTGATGTCTTTATCTCTGTTTTGTCATGATGTTGGGCTGAACAGCCTGATTCAGGTCCTTTGCTTTGCTTTGCTTTGACCACCTTGAGGCTAGAGCAGTGTTTCTCACCCTTGACAAAGATGGGTGGACTTCAACGCCCAGCATTCCCCAGCCAGCGCGCGTGGGAGTTCTGGGAGCTGAAGTCCACCTATCTTAAAGTGGCCACGGTTGAGAAGCCCTGGGCTGGAGGCAGATGCAGCTGGAAGGTCCCCCCCCTTTCTCAAATGCCAAGCGTCCCCTAGTCAGTCTTTTGCCTAAAGCTTGGGCCAGGCCTCCCTCTCAAGGCCGGTGAAAGTGAATTGCTGTGGCCCCAGGCGCAGAAGCCACTTCCCCCCCAGGAAGAGCAGTCTGTCAGTGGGAGGTTTGGGAGAGCTTGGCGCTGGGCAGGATTTCAAGGTGGACTTTAGGTATTTGACCTAAAATTATAACAGGGCAGGGAGCTTCCCCGAGACTTTTGCTCCCCTTGGGGAGTTAATGAATAACTTGGGACGGCTGTCCTGCTTCCCGCTAGCAAAGACAGCCCCTTCCAGGCAGCAACTCTGGCCTCTTGGAGATTTCGACACTGACGGATTGGAGTCAGCTGACGGGGAGCTGCTTAGGGCAGTGTTTCTCAACCTCGGCAGCTTGGAGATGGGTGGACTTCAACTCCCAGGATTCTCCTAGACGCTTAAGCTGGTTTGCATTGATACTGCCAAGCCCCCACCCCACCCCGAGCTTAAATCATTGCCTAAATGCCCGGGCAGAGGCACTCCTTTTCGAGGGCGGTAACGGCATGCTGACTTTGTTCCACGTTGCAAAATACTTCGCAAGTTGCCGCATCGGTGTTTTTTACAAAATCAAGTTTAAAGATTAACCGGGACCAAGTCGGGTAACCGGAAAAGCTTTTTTCTGGGTGCTCGGCGTTTTGAGAAATCTCTGGGTTTTCTTGCAGGCTGCTAGAAAAAATCCCAGCTGCCATGGCCAACACGAACGCCAGCGGAGAGCACGTCACTCAGCTGTGGCTCTCTCACAACAAGATGGTGATGGAGGCCCTGGACAGCAATGACCCCGAGGTCGGTGGCTCGCTGCTGCTTCGGCTGGTGACCGCAACCGGGAGGAGGCTGTATTGATCCGGGCAGGCGGAGGCCACTGACTTCAGGGGTGTGACGTTCATTCGGGGGGTTTCAGCTGGCTCAGCTGTTCCAGGTTGACACACGTTTCAACCTTGCATGGGGAAGAGGAGCAGTGAGAACAGCGTGTTCCCAAGATGGTTTGTTGCCATCGATCGCTTGCATTCCTCTGAGTCAACAGCCTGGGATGAGCTCCAGGGTTGCTGGTGCTGCAGCGCACGTGGGTGCCTCCAGAGAACACCTCCTTTCACCCCCGGCCCCCGGCCATCCGGGAAGAACGTAGCAGGAATATTGGCTTGCCTTCCTGAATTGCTGTCATTTGCTCATTCAGGGAGTGTATACCTGCGCGTCAGAAATCTTTAACGAGGGAGGTTCAAAAATATTTACAGCGATCCTACAAAGATAACATGCAAACTGATCAATCCAGATACAGCAGGTCCCCGGTTTAAAAACGTCCCAGTTTACGGATGACTCCTAGTTAAGAACGGACTGCCGTAAAGACTATTATATTAAAGATTCGAGTTAAGTACAATGTTTTGGGTTAAATACACAATACTACTTTGATTATTATTAAGTTTAAGATGTTTTAGTGTATTCGGAAGTGTTTCTTAACTGTTTTATATGCATAGAAAGGTAAAATATATACTATATACGAAGACAAACATTTGACTGGCCGATGGTAAACAACTGTCCTGATTTACATACAAATTCGACTTAAGGACAGACTTAGGAACGGAACTCGTTCTGAAACCAGGGACCTGCTGTATTCATGGCAGCCACCAATATAAAGCAAGATGAGTTGTTAATGTATTTAGGAAAATAAGGATCCGTGAGCATTTAAAAATAGGGAGCATCCTGCACTCTTGAGACGCACTATGTCCTTTCTGTTCCTGGGTACTAACCAGAGTTGACCCCCCGTTATTTTAGAGTGCAGTTTGAAACAAGTTGGACCTTATTTTTATATCAACGTGCTTCAGATTGCAGTTGGTAGAGGAACCGTATACATTTTAGTCGGTTGGGAATTAGACCTGCATGGATTTGTGGAGGAGAACCTCCTTTCTACTGAGGTGTGTGCGTGCGCATGCATAGCCCACTGCCTTCTCAACCCCACCCCCCAGTCCAAGATGGACACCCCACCCCAAACAAGCAGCAGGACCCGGTTCCAGCAAGCCCCCTTTTCTCCTCCCACCCAGGTCTACACTATTATCAAGAAGGAGAAGCGGCGCCAGAGGCATGGCCTGGAGCTGATCGCGTCTGAAAACTTCGCCAGCCGAGCCGTGCTGGAGGCGTTGGGCTCCTGCCTAAACAACAAATACTCGGAAGGCTATCCGGGGCAAAGGTGGGGCTGGGAAGGGAAGGGGGGTCTCGGGTTGAAGACGCGAACAAGACCCTTTGACCATACTAAGCCCCCCGGCCTGCACCTCGTCGTGAACGCGAGGCCTGTTAATGGGGGGTGCCGGGGCAGCCTTTTTTCCCCCCTACCCCACCCATTTTATTTATACATTATGCATTTATTTAAAAGAGCTGTGAAGACCTGGTTCTTCGCCCAGGCCCTTGGCGAGGGAGAGGGGTACCCCTCGTTTCATCGCACCGGCCATCTCCGATCTTTTATTGATTTTATTCTAATTTCTTTTATTGTTTTGAGCTGCCCAGAATCATTGAGAGTTGGGCGGCATACCAGTTTAATAACTTATTCTTTACCGCGTTTCTCCACCACTGCAAGTATTATGCCTATATTATGCCCACCGTAAAATCTCAGGGTGGCTTACGACATAACACAGCCGTCCCCCCGACATTACCGCAAAAGGTAAATCCATGATTAAAAGTAACATTCCTTCCATCGTATCGTTCTTTGGCACATGACTCCCTCCCACCACGCCACGGAGTTTCGATGAATCTATCTGGAACCTGGAGAGAGAATAAACAGTTTTTCAGTGGATAGAAGTATGCACGGACATTTATAAGCCACTAAAGCTCCAGAGAACTGGCTTCATAATTTGGTATCGGCCTACTTTGGAAGGCAATGGCAAATCACCCCACTCTATGGTCTGCCAGGAAAACGTCGCGGAAGCGGCGTCTCCCCAGGGGGCACATGACTCGGTGCTTGCACGGGGGAACCTTTCCGTTCCTATCTTGGAAGGGAGAGTTTCCAGAGTGATTGGCCATGTTGTTGGGATGGTGGGGGTCAGGATCTGACATGTTAATGGGCGGAATGATGATGAGATCTGCGGTCTTCTAGTCTCATTGACAGATGGCTTCCCAGGGATGAAACATGGCTTGCATATATATGGCTATGCAGCCTGCTCAGTGTGGTTGCGTGGTCGTGCTCAGCCGTGGAATACAAAAGGATGGCTGTTAAGGGGTCTTCAGAGATTTCTCTCCCTACACACATGTATTCCAAACATGTGTCTAAAGCAGTGTTTCTCAACCTTGGCAACTTTAAGCGGTGTGGAGTTCAACTCCCAGAATTCCCCAGCCAGCCATGCTGGCTGGGGGATTCTGGGAGTTGAAGTCCTCACATCTTCAAGCTGCCAAGGTTGAGAAACACTGGTCTAAAGCGTTCATCTATTTTTTGTTAGGTATTACGGTGGGACGGAGTTTGTCGATGAATTGGAAAGACTTTGTCAGAAGAGAGCACTGGAGGCCTATGGGCTAGACCCACAGAAGTGGGGCGTCAACGTCCAGCCCTACTCAGGTATTTCATGAGCTCTTCTGGAATTGACTGTAGAATGCTATGGACAGGTGAGGCTCCTCCATGGGAAACCGATGGAATCTTGGGGCAGGGATCATTTGTCCAGTTTCATATAAAATTCTACATGCATCAATTGCTCTTGGTAAATTATGATACTCCTAAGCTATTCTTTACTTTGGAAGGCAACTAGAAGAAAAAAGAATAGGAATCTGTCCAATTCCACATGTACAGATTCCAGCAATGAACAGCAAGGTTGCTGAAGCAGACTAGCTGCTAAAGTAATTATTTACGGAGGCTGCGTTCTGCCTTTTGGCCCACATAGTCTCCCACGTGAGGAAAATCCAGATGTTGCATTGAATGAGTGGATGCATTTAATGACAGGCTTCCCATGTCACCCGGGACCATGGTTGATTGAGTGAAAGCCATTGACTGGGCGTGAACAAGATGCTAATCCATCAACCCTGGTTTGCAAACCGCAACGGCTGGGCTCACTTGCGACACTAACCATGATGAAAGAAACCTTAGGATAGTTCAGTGTGATGTGCAAATCCAACTCTGGGACAGTTTTAACAGCATTCACGATCAGTAGGGTAACTGAAGGAAAGTTAGCCCTTCCCAGCGGATGCAATAATCTCATTCCTCCTAGGGAAGCTGTAGGGTGTAAGAGGGGAGAACAACAAAGTTTGGTGATTCTTCTGGGGAATGCAAATTATCCACTTGCGCTACGTGGACATCCTGCCCATCGGGGGCGGTCAATATAGGCATAATACTGCTGTTTTCACCAGACTGATCAGAATTTGAAAATTTCTTGCTGCAGCTGTCCATGTGTGGTTCTGTTTCAGGGTCCCCTGCAAACTTTGCGGTGTACACCGCCCTGGTAGAGCCCCACGGGAGGATCATGGGCTTGGACCTGCCTGACGGGGGTCACCTGACACACGGCTTCATGACAGACAAGAAGAAAATCTCCGCCACGTCCATCTTCTTCGAATCCATGCCCTACAAGGTGAGCTCCATTCCACACCAGAGAGAGACCTCCGGGTGGGAAACTGGCTCGAGGTGTGTGCGAAGTTCATTACTGCACACTCTTCTGCTGTAAGAGGGGAGCATCTGACTAGAAGCAAAACAGAAACCAATGCTTGTTTGCCAGGAGCCTTTCCTGGCAGGGCATGCCCTCCCCCCCCCCTTTGAAAGCATCCCTCTTGACTTCTTGATTTGGCTTCAGGTCAACCCTGAAACGGGCTATATTGACTACGATCGACTGGAAGAAAATGCCCGCCTGTTTCATCCGAAGCTGATCATTGCAGGTGAGGGTCCTGCTCCCCACCCCCATTGGTTACTCAGACCCAGAGGTAGAGGCCATCTGCCGCGGCCCGGTCACCCGTTCCCAGTTTGCGCTTCTCTTGTAGCTCCAGAATTGTCCACCTAGTGGGACCAAAGTTGACATGAGTACATTTGGAAGCAGCCAAGAAAAAGGAGTAAATGAGGGGAAAACATTTCTCTTAATTGTCCTGGGTGTGAGGGGCTTCCACACCAGGAAGAACGTCCTAAAAGCAGCCCCAGGACCCCGTTTGCATCTCCTTCTGTGTAGCTCCAGACCCCTTCTACTAGATCAGTGTTTCTCAACCTTGGGAACTTTAAGATGCGTGGACTTCCAACTCCCAGAATTCTTAAAGTTGCCAAGGTTGAGAAACACTGGTCTAGGGAAAAAAGGGAAGGAATCTTGCAGGCTCATCATGCTGGCTGGGGAATTCTGGGAGTTGAAGTCCACCCATCTTAAAGTTCCCAAGGTTGAGAAACACTGTACTAGATCTTGCCTTCTCTCCCATCCCAGGGGTCAGCTGCTACTCGAGGAATTTGGACTATGCTCGGATGAGGAAGATTGCAGATGAAAACAGCGCATACCTCATGGCTGACATGGCCCACATCAGCGGCTTGGTGGCTGCCGGCGTGGTGCCCTCCCCCTTCCAGCACTGTGATGTCGTCTCGACCACCACCCATAAAACCTTGCGGGGCTGCCGAGCTGGCATGATCTTCTACCGGAAAGGTGAGCGTTGAAACAAGCAGGATGCCTGCTGCCCACCTTCCAGGGCTGGAACCCACGGAGAAGACGGCGAGGCACCCAGCATCTTCCAACCGCCCTTCTTCCCTTCTCCAGGTCCCCGCAGTGTGGACCCCAAAACCGGGAAGGAGGTCCTGTACAACCTGGAAAGTCTCATCAACCAAGCAGTCTTCCCTGGTCTCCAGGGCGGGCCTCACAATCACGCGATTGCAGGTGAGCTCCACTTTTGAAAAAGACGAATTCATATCCTGAAAACTGGGAGGGGGGGAGAAGTTTTGGTGAAAGTTTTCTTGCCCGCTTGCTTCGAGCTCAGGGCCTGTAACGCTCTGCAGGAGGGCTGGCAAAACCCACTCCTTATGGCCGGGAGGCTTTTCAAACCCTCAGCCCGGGATGGCGTTTACCCCAGGGGGTGTATTGTACAGGGGCACCGCTTAATCCATTCTTCCACTCTGGGGGGGCCGGGGCAGGAATTGCGGTAGCCTTGAAACAGGCCATGACTCCCGAATTCAAAGTGTACCAGCAGCAGGTGGTGGCCAATTGCAAGGCTTTGTCAGCTGCTCTGACCAGCTTGGGATACCACATCGTCACTGGTAAGAAACGCTCTGCGGGACGTTTTCCACTTCTTCCGAGGTTGACTTCAGAATAAATGTCTAACCCAGCCGTTCTCAACCTTTTGACCCTGGAGAAACCCTGGAAATATTTTTCAGGCCTGGGGGAACCCCTGCCCATCCAGGCTCAAATGTAGGCCAGAAGTTCCAAAATTATTGTATTCGTCTCATGGGTAGGCCTGTAGATATGCATTAACTGTGTTCTTAAACTAAAAATAATGAAACTTACCTCTGTAATGCAAAGTTGCCCAAATTTGAAATAATTTTAAAAATAAAGCGTGATCTCCCAGGGAACCCTCCCCCTGGGCTAACAGGATGGTGCTGTTAGGCAGCCGTGAACGGAGCCCTCCTCTGGCTTCTACGAAGCAGCGCGCAGGATCCCCCGAGACAGTGGCGTTTCTTGGCACAACTCGGCCGCTGTTCCTTCTGCTCTCCTTGCAGGGGGTTCCGACAACCACCTGATCCTCGTAGATCTGCGCAACCGGGGCACAGACGGGGGGCGAGCCGAGCGGGTCCTGGAGCTCTGCTCCATCGCGTGCAACAAGAACACCTGCCCAGGTGAGGGAGGCAGCGGGGCTCCACCAGAAGGGTCTCGCTTCCGATGCTTGGGATGGGGAAACAGACCCGCGGCACTGGGGATTTCACTGGCTTTGGGCTTTACGAGCAATGGTGGTGGTTCGTTGGCGTCATCCACTTGCACTTTATTACACAGGGAAAACAATGCGATGGCTAGAACTGACTCCAGGCCTTGCAGTCAAGGATCCTGGGCTTCAACTGTGGCAGTTCCAACTCTTGTCCTCTGGGGGCTTACTGGCTTGGAGATGGGAATTGGGAGACCAATGAAATCTGGAAGCCAGGATCCCCCATCCCCACCCTAACAGTCACAAGGGGAGTTGGGATACAGCTAAGTTGCATTAAAGTCGGCTTAATGTGCAGGCAGGCGTTCGAGACCGAAAGGCATCACCCAGCACAGCTGCTGGGGAAGCCAGGAATGGCTGCGCCATCGATGTCTGCCTGAATCCCCAAACAGCACCAGCCAGCTGTCTTTCCTGCAATCTAACTGCAATTCCCCCCTCCCTCCTCGCAGGAGACAAAAGTGCTTTGCGCCCCAGCGGGCTGAGATTAGGGACTCCGGCGCTCACCTCCAGAGGATTCCTGGAAGAAGACTTTAAGAAAGTCGCCCACTTTATTCACAAAGGTGGGTTGCCCTCATGCACGTCCGCCCGCCCGCCCGCTTCCCCCTTCCCTTTCCTAGGCTAAGCGGTTGAGTCGCCCAGCCAATCCCAGGAAGGCGATGGGGGGAATGAAGGGCTTTAAGGGAACTGTTTGGGGGAGGGGAGGGGAGGGGGTCCGTGGTTGTGCTCGGTGAATATCTGCCAAGCTTCGGAGCAGCGGTTGGACCCAATGAGCAAATGGGCTTCAGCAGTAAAGGAAGAGGAACGCCCAGGAAGCAGGAGTTTCTTCAGCAGAGAACAGGCTCCTTTGGGGAGGGGCGGGCTCCCCTTCTCTGGACCTATTTCGGCCAGGTCCAGCCAACTGAAACAAGGGTCACGCCGGCCTCTTGCGTCACGGAGGCTCCGCTCGACAGGGTGGGATTGGGCCATGTTCCAAATCGGCCACTCCGTAGTATTCCACCTTGGGGTTTTGCTTCCCTTTAGCACCTGTTTCAACTGGATGCTTCAGCTCATCCGGATGTCTGCCTTCCCCACACAGGTATAGAACTCACCTTGCAGGTCCAGAAGGACATGAGCCCCAAAGCCACCCTGAAAGAGTTTAAGGAGAAGCTGGTGATGGAGCAGAAGTACCAAGCGTTGCTGAGGTCCCTCAAGGAGGACGTGGAGGCCTTCGCGGATACCTTCCCGCTCCCGGGCTTGCCAGTTTTGTAAAGGGGCACCAAGCCACATCTGGAATGGCAGCCCCCTCCCCAGCTGCCCTCTTGCGACGGGAGCCCCCTGCCCCGTCTTTTCTCCCCCTTTGCTTGGCCTACAAGCAGGCTCTGCTTTTATAATCGGCTTTTTAAGCAATTCTTTCCTCCGCCTTTTTAAAAAGAAAAATACACTGGAAAGATTACAGACCTGGGAAGGAAACATTACAGACCTGGGAAGGAAACAGAACGAAGTTTAGCAACCGCCCCTGGAACAATTAATGACACCTCAGCGTCCCCACCGGCAGTGCTGTCAGGCCCCGAGAGAGCGGTTACCCTTTGCGGAGTGAAATTCCAGGCCAATGAATACGAGATCCACCCTCAGGAAAGATAAAATTGGTTTTAAATGGGACGGAGGCAGAGTTAATACTCCAGCTTCCCTCGAATCTGACTCAAATCAACGCCAAAATGAGTCTCACATTGAGCAGGCCTGAATTTTTCTGGGGTTGGATATTTTTGGCATTGAAGCTGACCTTTCGAGGGAAAGATCCATTTTTAATCTGAATCAACAGACAGATGGCATAAACAGCAGTTTTGAAATGAATTCTGCAGGGCCCCTTGAAAAGTTTTCATACCCATTTCAGAGTCCTTCCAGATGGGGTTTTTCCAGCTTTTGCTCTTTCGCCATTATTTTTACCTGGCAAGAAGAGGAAATAGCAGAACCGTGTAGAAGGTTTACAAATAGAAGATGCTATCTGGACCGCTTGCCAGGAAAAAATAAAAAATAGATCCATGGATGTGCAGAACAAGCATCACATTCTCTTCTAGAGAAATTCTGGAGAGAAGTTGGCCATTTAGGGGGTGGGGAAAAAAACTGTTCTTCAAACTGTATTGCATTAAGTTACATAATTTATTGCCACAATTTATAGGAATGGCTATGGCTTAAGCAGGAGACGGTCTTCCATTCAATGATCATGGAGGGAACCAGGAAGCTAAATGCAGGGAATTTTTGTCTTGCACACCTGAGTTTCCCCATGGTTTGCATTTCCAGTTTCCAAAAAGCAGATGTGCTGTTCAAGGAAAGGGGCACTTTTAATAACAAGTTTAGTAACACGTTTGACACAGATTTCTCTCCACTTGCCATTATCTTCCCACCACCGACAGCTGCCTCCTTTGTACCAGACACACGAGCCCAAACATACGGTCAGGACAGTTTTTACTAAGCACAATAAAATTAAGAATTTTACCACAAGTGCAAGGGTTATATAAGCTTTAAAAAATACAACAATATATATATATATATATTTGTATTTCAAAAATATTTGCGCCCAAATAAATAATTTCCTTTTTTTAAATATACACTTTTTTTTAAATCATAGTCACTTGGTGTTGAATATATTGTTTTATCCAGTTCTTGTTCAGTATGTGTTTTAATAGCACGAACACGTGGAAGGCTGCCTGGATTTCTTTGAAGACTCCCAATTTTATTTTCTCCTAAGTACTGCCTATGGAAAAGCTCTGGGAACAAACATGCAGGGATGGAAGAAGCTGCTTGGAAAGTGACAGCGTCAGCAGGGAGCGAACAGACAGTGCAGGGGTTGGCAGTAAGAGAAGAGGAAAGATTCTCAGGGAGGGGAGCTTTTTCTCTCCAAGGACCCCCGGAAGGGCTGCGCTACATCTACAAATACTACAACTACAGGCCAGCTGGCACCAGAGCAGCTCATGCAAGTTCTACTGGTTTGCAGAAGCAACTCCAGGTTGCTCTCAAAAGGGCTGGTGGTCCTGGAGGGGTAGATCCGCCAAGCTCCAGCCTCCTACAATGGTGCCCTCTGCAAATGCCTTGGTGCCTCAATGGCTAGATGGTGCTTTCTAAGCAACTCTTAGAGATGGGGAACACAGGCAGGCAAGTTTTAGGGTCTCTTAAATATGCCCAGACACTGAACTCTCTCCATATTTGCTACCCAGTCTTAACACAAATTTTCTTCTTTGTTGCTGTGCTAGTACGGAGCGTGCTTGTCACAAAGCAATGGCTAAATGGTGGTTGGCACTGGACTAGAACCTGAAATTCACCCTTGAAGCTTCTCAGCAAATCAGAAACTTTAGATTCAGTTTCAGAACACTACCCCATGCTCGAAAAAGGGGAAATAAAACCAACAAGGCATTTCTTTCATTTCAGAAGCGACAGCTGGCTGCCCAACTAATAATAATAATAGCTGAAATATTATTCCACATCCAAGGAGATGCATTTGAGATAGGATTTCCTTAGAAGTTCCACCCAGGGAGCCAAAAAGAAGCCCAAATTCTACCGCGTTCACCCAGAGTCCCACAAATTTCTAAAAGACCCAACTGACAGAACTTGCTCACAAATATTATATCGCAGCTTTCTCAAGTCCATGATGCCTACCACGCACAAGAGGTTTTCCCTTGGCCGCAGAGCCCACCCCTCTATGCAGAGGCCACCCTCCTGCCTTCTAAGAGCAACCTGACAGCGGCGCAAGATGTCTGGAGACTCGCTTTCATCTACATCGTTCTCGGGATTCCCACAGACTCAGGACGGTCACGGAACCATGGAAGCCTGTTAATAGCCACAGGCGAGCGCTGGAGGAGGAGGAGGGGCGTGGCAGGGCAGGCTGGACACCGCCTAAATTTTGTACAAATTGCTGGGCACGTAATCAAACCTGAGCACTGGGCTGACCCCCCGGATGGGATCCTGAATGTACTGCAATTTCAGAAGCTCGGCGAGGTACTGGACCACTTTGCGGTCCTCGTTTGCCAAACCCAGCCGGACTTTCAAGAAGCTCTCCCGCCGTGACGCCACGGAGTCCTCCGTCTCCCCCTCCCGGATGGGGAGGTGCAGGTGATGGCAGAAAGCGTAGAGGAAGGCCTTGGAGCAGAGCTGGGTGAGGACGGTCTGGACGTGCACGCAGTAGGTGCTCCCCCGCTTGATCTGGGTGCGGTGGTCGGCCAGCCGGAGGATCAGGTTCCCCCGGTACTGCGGGCAGCGGAGAGTCTTGTGGTCTGCGTCCAGCACGCTGATGTACCGGCTGTACCGGCTGAGAGAATGCATCATGTTGGGGCCGCCTGCAGAGGTTGACCTGGGAAGAGGAGAAGGAACAGGTGCAAACGGGACGTCTGAAGACAAGACCGCCCTCGCGACACAGTGGAGCAGCTAAAAGGGGGAGAGATCTTCTTAAACGCTCTGAACGCCCTTTTTAAAAAAGGATGTCACAGGCATGTTTGCCCTTTCTTGGGAGATCTTAGATAAACAACAGGATACCTCATTGCACTGTAACAGTAAATTCCCTTCCCTATGTTTACCTTCATCTCTGCCCCATTTCCCAGGTCTTTGTTAGAGCAGAGTAGAGGAAATGGAGATCAAATTTGTACAATTGCCTCCCTTGCTTAGTTAATATAGGTGGCCACATTAATTGTTTTTTATCCATTCAACTGTGTCTGATTCTCGGACAAGCCCCTGCAGTTTTCTTGGCAAGGTTTTTCGAAAGTGGTTTGCCATTGCCTCCTTCCTACAGCTGAGAGAAAGTGACTGGCCCAAGGTCACCCAGCTGGCAGGACTAGAACTCACGGTCTCCTGGTTTCTAACCTGGTGCCTTAACCACGACACCAAACTGGCTCTCTATAAATTGGTTACATAAATAAAAGAATGAGTTTGCTGGTTCCAATCTCAGTTTGGCCACGTCCACCAACATCTGAAATCTGAGGAAGTTCTTGGTGATTTTCAGCACGACTGCAAGAGAGGAACTGCGTGTTCCCCTTTCTCCTAAGGCTGTGGTTCAAGATGACTGGTTTCCCTTCATTAGACATGGTGAACCCGCAATCTCCTCTTTTCCAGTCAGCTGATCAACTGGTTGGCAGGAGAAAAGAAGCCGAGCTCTGCCAGCCAGACTTCTTCTGCCAGAGAGCAACAGGTTGCCCGCCCTGCTCTAGCCTAGCCCTATTTCTCACTGTAGCTTACCAGACCCTGTTCTTGGCAGACCTTCCCTTCTTTATGATCATCAAGGGTCGGGTCAAGAATGTCTCTCAAACCATTTGCCACAGGATATTTACTCACATATAGGAGGGATGAATATGCCAATCCACCCCACCCCTCTACTCTGGCACCTCACAGCCCAGCACAGCCAACTCCGTCCAATACCAGTAGAGACCCATTTCAGATCTTGCCACTCAACATGGCGAGGTCAGAGGCGGGGGGGGGGGGCACACTTAGCAATTCTTTCCATTATGTGATACCAGATAGTGAACTTCAACTCCCAGAATTCTCAGCGGTGACACTGGCTGGGGAATTCAGGGGGTTGATGTCTACACATCAGAAGCCTACTCAGACTGGCAGCCTAAGACTATTTAACAGAATATTAGGGCACATCAGGAACTATTCTGCATGGTTGAATGCCCTGTCCCAGCGGAAGGTCTGCAAGGAACCCCCAGGAGGGGGAGGTACAAGTGGCTGAAACGTTACCTCTGGAGCCCAACCAGCTTCCACTTCTGAAAGTCTGTGATCTGCAAAGGCGAGGTGGCCCAGTGCTTCACGGGCTTGGCATACGCACCGCAATTGGGGACGAAAATGGAGAGGGCCGTTATGAGCCTCTCTACGGTGGCCTTGTCTTCCCCCAGCACCACCAGGGTCCTCCCGCTCAGCAGGGAATAGATAGCCGGGTGAGCGAAGGGGTACTGCCTGATGAAGCGCAGGGCGCTCTGCCCGGCCTTCTTGGACCGTTCCCCGACGAGAGCGGCGGGGGAGGGCGTTCTGTCCGAGCTGGTGGACGCCGTGCTGCTAATGTAGCTCGTGGAGTCTGAGCATTTATCCAGGCTCATTTTGCTGGCTTCTGGGCTGCCAGAGAGGTAATGAGGGTCGGGTTCATAGGCCAGGAGGCCTCCCAAGACCCCGTCGTGGGAGTAGTCTGCGAAGTTCGCCTGAAACCCCGCATCGCCCGGCCTGTACGGCTGCGGGGGGATACTGACCACACCGTCGTCATCGCAACATTTGGGGGGCACGTGAGCTTGACCCTCAAGAAAGTTGGGGCTCTCTTTCCCAATGCAGCAAGACGTGTCCCCCGGGGGGCGTTCAGGCGCAGGGTGGCCTTCCGCCTCCTCTTCGGCGCTGTCCAGATTTAAAAGGCGGTCGAAGAGAAAGCCCTCGTCTTCCTCACCTCCGTACGGATCTTCGTTAATGGCACTTGGGTAGCTCGCTTTAAAATCGTCCGGCATCAGGGCTTCCGAGGGGAAGGTACTAAGGACCTCGATGCTGTCCCCGCTTATGGTCCTGCTGCTGGCTGCTTTGTTCCTCACCGCGGGGGGGCTGGGGGGGGCTGGGGGCAAGCTGGGCTGGCTTTCGGAGTGCACTGAGGCAGTCCCCGATTTATCTGTTCCCAAAACTTCAATGCTCTCACCGCTGCTGATGCTCCCTTTCAGGTCTACATCGAGAAGCTCCAAGTTCTCATAAGGGGCGGGGCGGGGGGCCTCTGCTTCTTGGCTGTCTTCCACCTCCTGATCCATTTTAATAGGTACAGACTCCACACTAGATTTGTAAGACTCAAGGTCGACCGACGCGTCAGGACCGGGGCAGCTTTCCAAACCGGCGTCGCTGGGACGGTCCGGGTTCCGTCCCTGGCAGCCTTCGAACGGCTTTTCCGGCTGCCCGTCGTCCAGGAGGGACACGTCCTCGAAGAGGAAGCCGGCGAAGGCCTGCTGCTTCAAGAGCGCTCTGCTGATCCGGCTGGTCAGCAGGTAGCACACGTCGCCCCTGAACATCTTCTCAATCCGGTGCAGCCAGTCAAGGGTCTGGCTGAAGGAGCGCTCCTCGCAAAGCTCCTGGAGGTTTTTGAGCTTCTTGTCGAAGCACTTGGCGGACTTGGCCTGGATGAGTTTCGGGGTGTAGGAGGAGCCCGGGGGGCAGGGCGGCGGTGGGGGCGGCTCGTCGGCGGGCAGCCCCGGCCGGGCGTCCTCGTCGCAGGGGGGGAGGCCGGCCCGCTTCCGCCGGCCGGGTGGGTAGGCGTGGATCTGCCGGAGCAGGTCGCGGTGCTCAATGATGGCCTTCTCCACGCTGGCCAGCTCGTTGGCCTTCTCGATGGCCCGGGAGGAGTAGAAGCCCCGGGCGTGGCTGCGCTTCTGCAGCTCAGTCTCGCGGTGCAGCACAGCCCGGGTGTAGTCCAGGTCACGCAGCTTCTTCTCCAACTCACGGGCGAAGGCGCGCCGGTTGCCGGCCTTGAGTGCCTCGGAGGCGCCTGAGAACTGGGCGGAGAGCTCCGGGAAGAGGCGCATGACCTTGCGCTCGTCGGCCGAGATGTAGGCCAGGCAGAAGGGCCGCACGAAGCCGCGCGCCTCCAGGTCGTAGAGTGTCAGGTGGTGCACGTAGGCGAAGGCGCCCGCCTTGGAGTCGCCCAGCACCACCTGCGAGTCGCGGGCGAAGCGCAGCCGCGGGTAGGGCCCGCCCGGGGGCGCACCGGTCGCGCAGGCCTGGTAGTCCACCGACATGATGCGCAGCGCGAAGTAGTTCAGGTCGAAGCCGCCGGGCGCCTCCCCGGCCGGCACCGTCAGCAGCGGCTGCGGGCCCACCTGCTCCGAGAACTCCGCCACCAGCAAGAAGTCGCGCGGGAAGGGCGGCGGCGCGCCCCCCGCGGGCCCCCCGCGCCGCGACCACGGGTGGGCGCCACGCCCGGGCGCGGGCAGCAGCGGCACCGAGTACTCCTCGGGCAGGCCGGGCTCGCGCGCCGCCGCCTCCTCTGCCGCCGCCTCTTCCTCCTTGGCGAAGGCCACCACGTCGGGCGCGCTGATCATCTTGCCTGCCCGGCCTCCCACCCGGGAAAGGGGCCCACGCGCGACCGCCGCCCCGGCCCGAGGGCGCTAGGACGCCTCGCGATCGCGCCCTCGCCCGCCGGAGCCGCCGCCTCGCCCTCCCAGCCGCCGCCGGGCGGCCATCTTGGCGTCACATGACCTGGGGACCCTTGACTCCGGAAGCGCTCCTACCAAGGCGGAGGCCTCTCTTCCGATCACCACAGCGTGTAATTGATTGAGTGATTGAACTTAATAGGGAGGGCTTGATGGTGCAGTAGAGTAGGGGTCTGTAGCTTGAATCATGTCAACTGGATTTCTATTTTCTCAGTGGAAACGTTTCGCTCCTTATCCAATTATCCTTATCTTGGATAAGGAGCGAAACGTTTCCACTGAGAAAATAGAAAACCAGTTGACATGATTCAAGCTACAGACAATTCCACCTGGATGACTGAGAACCTTCATAGACAGTAGAGTAGGGGCTCGGCTCGGAGCTGAGGAGGCGGCCGTCGAAAGGGAGCGTTGAGGCAGCCTGGCCGAAGAGCATGCTGGGGGTTGTAGTTCCCGCCTTTTATAGTATTTATTATCATCATGGTGGGTCGCACAGTCAGACAGATACTTAGACTGGATTTGGAATTTTTATCATCATCATCATCATTATTATATTCGTATCCCGCCCTTTTTACATATAACTCAAGGCAGCAAAGATATGTAATTTTCACCACCACCACAACCCTGAGAGGTGGGATGGGCTGAGAGAGAGGGAGGCTTATTTATTGCGTTCAATTAATATTTTTTTCTCTCACACACATCCTTTCTTCCTTTCTGGATTTTCAACCACCCAGACAACAGCGGCAAACACAGATACTGAGCCTGCCAGCGGCTACTACCCCTTTCGCAAAAGGAGTCCCCGAAGTTGCGTCATCACCGCGGGGCATGCTGGGGCTCGTAGTTCCCTCGCCCGGCTTCCCTTTTACGGCAGGGCCGCAAAGCGACCGAAAGGCCGCCCCTTCCCCTCTCCGCCAATCCGCTTTGCCGATGCCGCTTACGACGGGGTTTGGCGCGAAATACGGCTGGGAGCTGACGGGGGAAAGAGCGCGAAGGGAGAGTGGGCGCCCCCCGTCTGGTCGGGAAGGGCCCCCGGGTTGGGGAAGGGCCCGGTCAGGTGGCGGGGGGGTCGCAGGTCTGGTCTGCAAGGGCAGGGTGGGGGCTTGCTGGGAGAGGGGCTCGCGCAGCCTGCGGGGGGGCAGCACTGACAGGCAGGATCGGGGCATTTGGGGCGGGGGGGCAGAGGAGGGGGAGGGGCTCCCTCCACTGCAATCCTGGGGGAATAAAAAGTGGGGAGGGGGAGATTAAAATAGCAGAGAGTCCAGGGGTTGGGGGGCGGAACGGTCGGTGGCTAAAAGGGCCCAAGGTCAAGCTGGCGCCGGCGGGTGTCCGATGGGCATCCGGGGGGCGCCCCTGCCGTTGGGAGCGGAGTAGGAGAGGAGCTGCTGCCCAGCCAGGACCGGAGGAGAGACGGACGCCTGCCCGCCTTGCCGCCCCATAGCCCTGGGCTGCCAGGCCCGGCCTTGAAGGGCTTCTGAAGGAAAGAGCGGCCCCAGCCGCTCTTGGCTTTAGAGCCTCCGCCCCGCAGAACCTTTGGGGTCTCCCCCGTCCGCCTCTGTGACCCGTGGAAGCTGGGGTCCAGCCCCCCAGGAGGCTCGCAGCCCGAAGAAGGGACCCGATCTCTTTCGGACTCGCCTTCACACAACTTCCGGGCCTGCCAGAGGAGCAGCAGAGGCCCCGCGATGGGCGGGCCAGCTGGAACTGGGCCGGCTGGATTTTAGGATGATCGGTCAGGCCGGCCGATTTGCTTGTGGAGCCGTGAGGTTATTCTCCCAGTCCTCGAATCTTTGCTGCCGTCCAGCTGCGAAGGCCATGACGCTTCGAAACATCCAGAAGGTTCTTTGCGTGGCGGAGAAAAACGATGCAGCCCGGGGGATTGCGGACATCCTTTCGAACAACAGGATGAGGAGGGTAGGAGAGCGAGAAAGCCAACTTTTTGATCCATTTTCCGGAATGTGAGATTTCTCCTGGTCAGTGGGAAGGTACAGCATATTTGGAATTCATTTAAGGAGCCAATTCACTTAAAGCTGAGATAAATGCCCAACTTGGCAAACTGAATTCCAGTTTTTAAGGCAAACCAAAAATCACACTGGCATAGGTATGGAAAATTCAAACATTAATATGACTAATTTCTCATGGAACAGAAAGTACAGAAAATCTGTGATGGTTGCAGGTGTTTACTTCTGTGCATGTTGATGGGCTGGAAAGCTGCAGGTTTACATCTAGTCCAGTGGTTCTTAAATTGGGGGTAATGACCCTTGAGGGGGTAATTTGGGCATATCGTGGGAGTAATGGAGCAATTTGTGATTGCTTGTTTGTGAGTCAAACATCCATTTTGGGACTGCTGCTGCTGAGATGCTTGTGTAAGCGTCTCACAATTGTGGGGGGTGGTAATGACTTTAATCAAGACTGGGAAAAGGTGTGATTGGATCAAACAGTTTTAAGAACCTCTGGTTTAGTCAAATTCTATGTGGAGCCGATAGTAGCAAAGTTACATTCTGTATACAGTATAAATATCATGGCTTATTGGATGATAGCCGTAACCATCCTGATTTTAGAGATGTCTCTCAGGATATTTATCTGAGATGTGTATTGGTTATTTGTTTATTTTGCTAAGCTGCTTTCTTATGGATTAGAATTGTTTGTTTTTCTTTCTAGAGGGAAGGAATGTCCAAGTTCAACAAGATCTATGAATTCCAGTATCACTTGTTTAACCAGGTTTGTGTCAAACTGTCCATCATAGTTCTGTGTGTGCCTCTTATCACTGCATGCATAACTGTGGATATAACAGTGATATTAAAATGATTTTGATTTTTTAATATTTATATAACTAAAACCCTAAAAATACAACAAAGTGGCAAAATGCGAAGCATAACTTTTGCAATCTTAATGAGTCTAAGAGGATAAAAAAATGGTTTAGAAACGGTATAGATAGGAATCCACTTTTGCAGGAGAGCATTTAAGCATTGCCAAGGATAATTTGTGTTATTCGACAATTCGACAATACATAATTTGTGTTACTCTGATTTATGCAGAATGTAACTTGGATTATGACATCTGTGTCTGGACACTTGCTGGTTCAAGACTTCAAGTCACCATTTCGGAAATGGTACGTACCGACAGATCAGGAAGGATAATTAGCTTTCTGCAACCATATAATGAGATTTTGAACCAGAGCAGAGGTAATTATCATTATAGGCGTAGATGTGTTTAGAATCTGGATAGCGTTTCTTTAATCCCTTGCTTTTTCCTGATGCCTTTTTCTCGTATGCCTTCCTCTGATGCTCTTCCACAGGCAGAGCTGTAACCCCCTGGTCCTCTTTGATGCAGAAATTGAGAAATTCTGCCCTGAAAACTACATGGATATTAAGGTTTGTGCTGCCTGCAGCCTCCTGCTTCGATAGGAGGCAAAGGTATCCTCTCTCCTTTTCTGTGGCTATAATTTCTGACTGATGAACGTTTCCTCTTGCGTTTCTCAGTAAGGTGATCTCCCTTGATGCTACTTTGACAACCAAGTTACTACAATTTGAGATTTATCTTCCACAGTGCTGTTCGGATTGACTCAGAACCTATCTGCTCCTAATCCTGTAGAAACATCACTGCAGCAACTCTTAGTTACAGAAGATTAAAAATATTGGAGATTGTGAGCTTACTTGTAAACTCATGTGATGGGGAAGGATATAATTCCTAGTTATTTAAACATAGCTGATGTGTTTTTCTGCTAGGCCTCATATAACAAGTGCCATGTCCTTTTGACCTGAAATTAACTGCTAGATAACGGTGTTTAGTGTGCCAGCCAAAATGGTATTCTGTATCGGAGATGAAAAGCATGTTGGCTTGTTCCTGAAAATACATGTGCATCGTCTACCTGGTTGGACTCTACTGCCAAAAGTTGTACTGTACAAACATCATCATTCAGCATTATCCGTCCTGGCACTCTCCAGAGACGTTAGACTATATAGCTTGGTATCCCCAACCCTGTTTCTATTCCACGTTGTGCCTCAATGCACCTGCGAGTGTAAGGGTGATTGACCGCCCCGAGTCCCTCCTCTGGGGGGAGATGGGCGGTGGCAAAATTTGGTGAATGAATGAACAAACAAACAAACCTTACACATTTAGAAGCTTGAATTACTCTCAAATGCCAGTTGATGTCCAGATTCTAACCATGGACGTAATCTGAAATAACTTTGACGACCCTTGGTTTATCTCTTACTATTTCAGAAGTGTGGCTCTTTCTCCCCTGTTGTCTCATGTTGCTGTCCTGTCACCAATTCCAGCGCACACTGGAGCGAGAGGTTCTGCAGTGCCAGGCCCTGGTGATCTGGACCGATTGTGACCGCGAAGGGGAGAACATTGGCTTTGAAATCATCCACGTTTGTAAAGCAGGTGTGTGGAGACAGGGTGGAGGGCAGGACATTGGGGTTCACAATTCACACCCCCAGTGCGATTCTCCAGAACAGAAATGTTGGCCAAGGGCAAGCATAGAAGCCATGCAGTTTTTATCTAACTCTGCTGAGCCGTGAACCTTTCTTTGGACAGCGAAGCCAAATCTCCAGGTGTTCCGAGCCCGCTTCTCGGAGATCACGCCTCGGGCCATCCGGTCCGCTTGCGAGAACCTCGCCCAGCCGGACCCAAACATCAGCAACGCTGTGGAGGTCAGGCAGGAGCTGGACCTCAGAATAGGTAAGAGAGGAAGCACGCTGGGCAGTCCATAGGCCCAAGTGCTGGCTGGAGATGCTGAGGAGAACGACGTGCAGGTAGTCCTCGCTTCACAACCATTCGTTTAGGGACAGTTTGGACTTGCTGGAAAAAACGACTTGTGACCGGTCCTCACGCTTACGACCGTCGCAGCGTCCCCGCGGTCGCATGATCACGATTTGGGCACTTGGCAACCGGTTCGCATTTATGACCATCGCCATTTTTTACCTTCCCGACCGGCTTCATGCAAGCAAAATCAATGGGAAACTGCGTGATTCGCTTAACAACCACATGGTTTGCTTAACGGCCATGTGATTCACTTAATTACTGCCACAAAAAGGTAAAAAAATCGGGCCAGATTCGCTGAATGACCACTTCGCTCAGCAACCGAAATGCCGGTCCCAATTGTGGTTGTTAGGCGAGGACTGCCTGTAATTTTTTTTCCCTTTGAGTTGTGACGTCACCAGCTGAAAGTTGCTGTCACTCTCTGGGCCTGTTGAATAATTCTTGCCTCTTCCAATGGGGCCGGGCACGCTGTCGTTTTCCTTTCACATTGGCCCTTGAGTTTCTGCGTCTTTGACCAGGTGCCGCCTTTACCCGGTTCCAGACATTGAGGCTTCAGAAGATCTTCCCGGAGGTGTTAGCAGAACAACTGATCAGCTACGGGAGTTGTCAGTTCCCAACCCTGGGCTTCGTGGTGGAAAGATTCAAAGCGATCCAAGCCTTTGTTCAAGAAACCTTCTACAAAATTAAAGGTAGGGCTCGGGACAGGAAGCGTGAGCAGGAAAACATCTGGGCTGTGAAAGAGAGAGAGGGGAAATGCTTCTCATTTCGATCGAATTGCCTTTTCTGCTTACAACGCGTCAGAGGGGGAAAATGCTTCTCATTTCGATCGAATTGCCTTTTCTGCTTACAACGCGTCAGAGCTAGAAACCGCCTCGGTTCACCTGCCATTTCCATGTTGTCATTTTGGACGCCAGCAGCTGCCGAGTAGAATCCCCTTCCTACCATGCGGGCATCTTTCTGTAGCTCCCTGCAGAACGGTGACACAGATTCCCTTGGTGAGGCTGAGCCTTGATTTGCCTTCTCCCTGCAGTGGCTCATGACCACGAAGAGGGTACCGTGGACTTCAGCTGGAAGAGGCATCGTCTTTTCAACCACACGGCATGCCTCGTGCTCTACCAGATGTGCATGGAGGTAGGCAGGGAGGCCGTCCGGTCCCCTTCCTTTTTCACTTCGCAAGGACCAATGAAGAACGTTGTCTTCCCGCTTGCGTTTGTCTTAGGCTCCTCTGGCCACGGTTGTGGAGGTTGGAAGCAGACCAAAGAGTAAATGGAGACCTCTCCCGTTGGACACCGTGGTACGCGCTGGAAAAACGTGTGTTTGAAGTTAGAATAAGAAGAGATCTCGGTTGAGTTTCTGATCCAAACCCCCTTACTTGTGGTAGATCCTCTTCTGGAAGCCTCACGTTAGACCAGTGTTTCTCAACCTTGGCCACTTGAAGATGGGTGGACTTCAACTCCCAGAATTCCCCAGCCGGTACGCTGGCTGGGGAATTCTGGGAGTTGAAGTCCACCCATCTTCAAGTGGCCAAGGTTGAGAACACTGAGTTAGACGTTCGGAGGAGACAGAGAAGTGAATAAATCTGAGAAACGTTTTGACCTGGTCTGGCGGGAACTCCATCCCCAACAGCAAAATTCATCTTTTAATAATGGAAACGTGTCCCTGTGAGAATTGCATAATTAGTTGCTGGGTTGGGGGGAAATCACCAGTTTTCAAGCGCTGTAGAGGCACGCTTGCATTCCCGATTCTGTCTATTTTATATGGGCAGAGGGGCGTCAAAGGCCCCTTGCCATGCAGTGATCAAGCATGTTTTTCCTCTTCTTCTGACACAGGAACTTGAGAAATTGGCCTCTCGTAAACTGAAAATAAATGCCAAGGAAACCATGAAGATTGCCGAGAAGCTTTACACCCAAGGGTAACAGCAGCTGTTCTTCTGTGGGTAGCCCGGTGTGGGATGAGGGCTGCAAGCCGTGGGGGCCAATAGGATAACGCTGTTTCACTTCTGTGCGGGTTTTTTACCTGGAAGATTTATTTTAATATTTATTCTCTCCCATCGTCCCCCATCTTTAGGGATGGAGCAAGCTAGAAACGCAACTAAGCTGTGTGTTGTGTGAAACCCAATATAATCAGGAGGCTGGAAATTGGTCTCCTAAGAGGAGAGGCTAAGGGAACTGGGTATAGCTCTGAGAAAGGTGACTGGGGTGGGGGCTAGCAGAGTTCTCTTCAAGTGCCTGACAAGGTTCTCAGGAAGAACAAGGCCTTGGAGTCTCCTGGTTGGAATGGCCCGTAAATCTGAGTAAATAACTACAGGTAGTCCTCGACTTACGACCATTCATTTAGCGACCGTTTGAAGTTACGATTGCGCTGAAAAAAGTGACTTGCAACCGGTCCTTGCACTTAATGACGGTTGCAGCATCCCTGCGGTCACATGATCAAAATTCAGGCTCTTGGCAACCGGCTCGCACTTAGGGCGGTTGCAGCGTTCCGGGGTCACGTGATCACCACTTGCAACCTTCCCAGCTGGCTTCCGACCAGCAAAGTTAATGGGAAGCCAGATTTGCTTAACGACCGCGGCAAAAAAGGTGGTAAAATCGGGCGTGACTCACTTAACTGCCTCGCTTAGCAACGGAAGTTCCAGTCCCAATTGTGGTCGTAAGTCGAGGACTGCCTGTTAAGACCCGTTTCCTGTCATTCCAGAGGACAGAACAAGCAATGGTAGTCTTAAGAAAAAGAGATTCCTTTTGAAAAGAGACAGGAAGAATACTTTGGCCGTGGAAATGGGGAAGCGGTGGGCTCCTCATCGCCAGAGGTGCTCAAGCAGAGCGTGGAGGGTCGTCTGTCACAGGGGCTTTTACAGCAAACAAGTGGCGGGATTCAGCGGCCTTAATGGCCTTTCCCAGGCCTTCCTCCCTTTGCTGGCTGTTCCTAAAAAGAACTTCTTAAAAAGGAGCCTTTCCCCTTCCTTGTTTTAAGGTACATAAGTTACCCTCGAACAGAGACCAACGTTTTCCCCAAAGACTTAGACCTCTCCCGTCTGGTGCACCTTCAGACCGAAGACCCCCACTGGGGAGCCTTTGCGCAGGGGATCCTCGACCGAGGTGGGCCAACCCCACGGCAGGGGGCAAAATCAGACCAGGCCCACCCTCCCATTCATCCCACCAAATACGCCGGGAATTTGCAGGTGAGGCCCCCTTGGCATCAGGCGCAGCTTTGCTTCTGGAGAGGGAGCAGTTGGTCACCCACGCATTTTGCTGACCTGCCGTCGACGGGGGGTCTGAGAAGTAAATGAAGTATAAAGCGGTGTTTTATAAAATGCCCTTTTAAAAGAGGACAGAAACACATTTGCCTCTTGATAAAAGTCTTCACTCTGGCAATATTTATTCCTGGTATCTCCAGATGTGTATTGCAGGCAAACTCCCGGTCTCACTTGAAAAGGGAAGGGCCTTTGCTGGCAGATGTTTGGGGAACGCTGCTCCAGCGTCTGCAGAATTCCTTGCTGCTCGTGGAGAGGGGAAGGGTTATCTTAACGTGTATACAAATCTGTTTTTCCCTGTCTCCCCCCCCCCCCCAACATGCACAAAGGAACTCTTAACCTTCCTCCAGCGTCTGTTCCCTTGACAACTTTCTTTGTACCCTGCAAGGGGAACGACCAGCGCCTGTATGAATTCATCGTCCGCCACTTTCTGGCCTGCTGTTCCGACGACGCTAAAGGGCAAGAAACGACGGTGGAGATCGACATTTCTAACGAGCGCTTCGTTGCTCACGGATTGATGATCCTCGCCAGAAACTACCTGGAGGTCTACCCGTATGAAAGGTGGAGTGATAAGGTACGAGCGCTCGATGGTAAGCAGATGAGGTTCATCTCCTTAGCAGAGGTGGTAGTATCCTGAGAGGGAGAGAAAAACTGCTCCCCACTCAGTCTCCATCTGAGCTATCAGTATAAAAAGCTATCAGTATAAAATGTCTCCCCTCCTTTAGATCTCGCAGGAACCCCCTTTCCTCAACCTCTTGTACTCTCGCTCCCCCGCCCTACTCTGCAGGCTATCCCCCTCTACGAGAAGGGGTCTTGCTTCCAACCCACCACGGTGGAGATGGAGGAAGGGGAGACCAGCCCACCCCAGCTGCTCACAGAAGCTGATCTCATTTCCCTGATGGAGAAACACGGCATCGGTCAGTTCTGCGCTTCGGAGAAGTTCCATAGGCCGATGGTTCCTTTGCCAAGCGCCCAAACGTGGCTCTTCCGGTTCCCAGCTGCAGAGAATTTCTCTGACGGGAAGCCGCCTGTGCAGTGCACGCTCTGGGGGCAGAACAGGGCAATCCGAGAGCAGTAACAGAAAGGGGCTAAGGATTACAGGTAGTCCTTGACTTACGACCGTTTGTTTGACGACGGTCTGAAGTTACGACGGCCTCGGAATGGGTGCTTTATGGCCTGTAAAGCACTTCCGAGCATTGCAAAACACCACCACCCCCCCCCGCTCCCCCCCCCCCCCATGATCACAAGATCGCGTTTTGGGTGCTTGGCAACCGGCTCACATTTACGACAGGTTGTAGCGTCCTGCAGTCACATGATAGCGTTTTGTGACTTCTTTGCCATTTTCCGGCAAAAAACGCCCATTGGGGAAGCTGGATTTGCTTAACGGCCATGGTGATTCATTTAACAACTGCCGTAAAAATGGTCGTAAAATTGGGTCCAGTCATGTGGTGACTCGACCTATGACTGCAACAACTTGCGATGGAAATTCCGGTCCCAGTTGTGGTCGTAAGTCGATGACTGCCTGTAGGGATCCCAGCCAACAGGAGCAGGCAGGAGCACTGAGGCTCGGCTGCATTGGGCCATTGTCATCTTCAGGGACTGGAGCAAACTGAAAGTCCTTGGTTTATGATGTAAATATTGCCAGGAGTGCCTGGAGTGAACCTCTACCGCTTGTAAGTGTCAACCACAGTTCCCAGCATGGAGTAGGGCAGAGCTTTCCAAACTGTGTGTCGGGACACGTTAGTGTGTCGGCTGCAGTGTCTGGGTGTGTCGCGGCTGCTGCTGCCTCCGAGCCCTGCCAGGATTCTGTGCAGGTCCTAGGGCCTGCCTTGTGCCTTGCTGCCTCCAAACCTGCTGTTTTTCCGCGCAGGTCCTAGTGCCTGCCTTGTGCCTTGCTGCCTCCAAACCTGCTGTGATTCCGCGCAGGTCCTAGTGCCTGCCTTGTGCCTGGCTGCCTCCAAACCTGTGATTCCACGCAGGTCCCAGTGCCTGCCTTGTGCCCTGCTGTAAGAGTGTGTCGCGAAATGATGCATGTCTAAAAAGTGTGTCACCAACATGAAAAGTTTGGAAAGCTCTGGAGTAGTGGATTGTTGAGAGCTGCATGTCTGGAAGGCAAAAGGTTGGGTTTAGGGTCAGTTGATGAGCAGCAAAGAGGCCTGGGCCGCTCATGGGAACGCTTGACTTCCAGGGACGGACGCCACCCACGCAGAACACATTGAGACCATCAAGTCCCGCCTGTACGTGGGGCTCACCCCAGACCAGAGGTTCCTGCCAGGACACCTGGGGATGGGGCTGGTGGAAGGTAAGAACTGACGCTGCTGGCCTTCCGCAAGGCACTGAAAGCCGGCCCCCCTCACACCTTTCCTCCGTCTTCCTTTCCCTCCTGCCCCCAGGCTACGACTCCATGGGCTACCAGATGTCCAAACCTGATCTTCGAGCCGAACTAGAAAGTGACTTGAAACTGATTTGCGAGGGGAAGAAGGACAAGGCTGTCGTGCTCCGAGAGCAGATCCAGAAATACAAGCAAGTCTTTGTGGCTGCCGTGGCCAAGGCTAAGAAGTGAGTGCTGAGGAATTCCTGCCCAAGTTAACGGGGGAGGGGAGGCAGTGGGGCTTCGTAACCCCTTGCTGGAATGGCCTTGCTTTTCGTACTGCTGGGTGTGCAATGGATGGAGAGGGAGAGGAAGGGCAGCCCAAAAACCAGGAGCAGCTGTAAATAAATCCCTCTTGGCCTTGATTTCTTCTCTGCAAGGGAAATACCCATTTTGCATATTTATTTTATTTTTATTTATTTTATATCCCGCCTTTATTATTTTTATAAATAACTCAAGGCGGCAAACATACCTATTACTCCTTCCTTCTCCTATTTTCCCCACAACAACAACCCTGTGAGTTGGGCTGAGAGAGAGGGACTGGCCCAAGGTCACCCAGCCGGCTTTCAGGCCTAAGGCAGGACTAGAACTCTCAGTCTCCCGGTTTGCCATTGGCTCCTTCCGAGGGCTGAGAGAATGTGATTGGCTCAGGGTCACCCAGCTGGCTTTCAGGCCTAAGGCGGGACTAGAACTCTGTCTCCTGGTTTGCCATTGCCTCTTTCCTAGGGCTGAGAGAGAGGGACTGGCCCAAGGTCACCCAGCCGGCTTTCCTGCCTAAGGCGGGACTAGAACTCACAGACTCCTGGTTTCTAGCCCAGCACCTTAACCACTAGACCAAACTGGCTCTCAATCAAGTTCAATTGAGTCAACAAAGTACTACTAGTCATTTATCTATTAAATTTACATAGCCATCCACCAAAAGAAACTGGGTGGGGAACAGCCTTCCCTCTGAACTTGTGGTATCCCTGTTTTCTGCATTTTAAAGAAAGGGCCTTTAGTAGTACTTCCTTTTTTAAAACAACAGAACAAAACCTCTCTCTCCTGTCATTTCTCCCTTTTATTTCATTGCAAAGTTACCTCCTTTGGATCCCGTCTCTCCTCCAGGGCACTGTGGCTTTCCAGAAATTATTGGACTCCAGTTCCTGTCTATCTGCTAAGGTCTATCTGCTTAGTCAGCAGGCAGAGTTACAGAGAGCTGTAATCCAACATCACGTGGGAAGCCACAAGCTGTTTCTCCCTGGTTTTTTCCTCAAGAATCTCTCCTGAAATAATGCTAACGTATCCGTATGTTTTCCGCACAAACATTTACAATCCACGAATCCTTTGCATGCTTCCTTTGTCTTTTCAGGCTGGATGAGGCTTTGTCTCAGTATTTTGGGGAAGTGACTCGCGTTGCACAAGAAGACGACATTTACCCTGCGATGCCGGATCCGGTTAGGAAATGCCCCCAATGCAGCTCAGACATGATCTTGAAGACCAAGAAGAATGGAGGGTGTGTTGGCATGTTAGAAGAAGCACAACCTCCTAGTTTGAATAGCAGATGTTTTATAGCAACTTTGCCCACACAAACAAACAAACAAACAAAAATTCACAAAAGTACAAGCTGGCAAAATATTGAGCTCCCTAACTTGCCAGTTCAAGAGGGTGGAGTTCAGGGGGGACAAAGTTTGCAGCAGCAAGAGTTTTAATTGGTTATCCGAGGTTAAAATTTAATCTCTATAGAAAATCAGACAGCTGACAACTTGCAGACCTCAGAGAGGTAATAAAATCTAGAATAGCGAACCTTTGCAGTGGCATTACCTGCCTGATTTCAATAGCTAAGCAGGGCTAGTTTTGGCTTGATTGTGGATGGGAGGCCACCAGGAAACCTGAGGAGACTGGCATGGGAAGTAAAAAAACAATTATACCAGAAGGTGATTATGGTACAGGTAGTCCTCGCTTAATGACCACAATTGAGATCAGAATTTCAGTTGCTAAGCAAAGCGGTCATTAAGCAAATCTGACCCGATTTTACGACCTTTTTTGCGGAAGTCGTTAAGCGAATCACCACAGAGGTTAAGTGAACCATGTGGTTGTTAAGCAAATCATGCGGTTCCCCATTGATTTTGCTTGCCAGAAGCCGGCCAGGAAGGTCGAAAATGGCAATCGTGATCACGGGACGCTGCAGTGGTCATAAATGCGAACTGGTTGCCAAGCATCTAAATCGTGATCACGTGACCGTGGGGTTGCTGCAACACTCGTAAGTTTGAGTACCGGTCGTTTTTTTTCAGCACCGTCATAAGTCTGAACCATCACTAAACGAATGGTTGTTAAGTGAGGACTACCTGTAAACCATTTCTTTGTTGTGACTCAAACCCACCACAGACATCAAACCTCACCAGGGAGACTTAGCTCTTCCCTACCAGAGCCTTTCAAAGCAACCCTAAACCCCCTTTACCATTTACTCTCCTTCACAGCCCGTTGACGCTCTAGGGGAACAGCAAAGATGAAAGGGCGCCCAGCAGAGAAAACATCCCCATTTCATCCCTCTGGACAGTCCCCTGCAAGCAGACCCCTTTTGATTCTCATATCTCCTGCCTGTTCTGATGTTTCCTCTCCGTTTCCCTAGCTTCTATCTCAGCTGCTTGGGCTACCCCACTTGTAAATCCGCGATCTGGTTTCCTGACTCCGTGTTGGAAGTCAGCAAGAATAATTCCGTCTGCGAGGTCTGCAAGCCGCCCCCGGTGCATCGGTGAGTCTCGGCACGGGGAAGTCGCTGAGCTTTGTTTCTCGGGCAGGTCGGAATGTCCCGAGCAGGTGATTTTTGCACGGTTTGGAAATTCGGGGCGTGGTTGCATTTCGGCTGAGTGTTTGCTCTGTCCCCACCCTCCAACTCGGAAACCCGTAGGAGGAAATTCATCCTGCCTAAGGCACACGGTCCGCCCTCAGCACCACCAGCTGGAGGGAAGGCCTCTTCGCGTGGGCCCGGGAGCGCTGCGGCTGTTTGTGCACACTCGATCGGTTGATTTACACTTACTGAAGTATTTGCTTGCTCTCTTTTCCCACATTTTAATGACCCTGGGCAGACGACCCTCTTTGTAAGAGCCAGCGATCAAAGTCTGTCGGCAGATGGTCACCGGGATGCAGGCGCTGAAGAGAAGCTTCCGTGCTGTTGGGCTGCAGGGCTAACGGCTCCCCTTCTCTCCTCCAGGCTGAAATTCAGGTTCAAGAGGGGTAGCCTCCCTGCCGTGATGCCTCTGGAATTTGTGGGTTGCGTTGGTGGCTGCGATGAAAATCTCAGGGAGATCCTAGATCTGAAGTACCTGCAGGGGCCAGCCAGGGCCCCAACGCAGCCGAGGAATCTCGCTCGGGAAGCTCACCGTTCCCTTGACGACGCAACCCGAAGCCGTGGCCCGCGCTTGCTTGCTCCTCTGCTCCCCCCTGCAGCGGCACCCAGGACTGCTCCGGCGCCCGCCGACGCGGGTGGGAACAACGCCGTGGTGTGCAACTGCGGAGAGGAGGCCCTGCTGCTCACGGTCCGGAAGGAAGGGCCCAACCACGGCAGGCAGTTTTACAAATGCAGCGCTGGCAGCTGCCGATTCTTCCTGTGGTGCGACCTGCAGCAGCCGGACAGTGGGCAGAACGGGGCGGACGGGCTCCTGGCACTGCCCCCGGGCTCTTCCCTGCAGGGGCAAAGGGGCGCAACAGGTCCCGGGAGGGAAGGCCCAGGTCCGGGTGCCGGCGCTGGCCGAGGCAGCGCTCTCTGCAGGTGCGACCAGCCCGCGGTCACCAGGACGGTCCAGAAGGAAGGGCCCAACAAGGGGCGCCAGTTCCACACCTGCTCCAAGCCGAGGGAGCAGCAGTGCGGCTTTTTCGAGTGGGCAGACGAGAGCCCGTCGCCTGGTGAGTGAGGGGTGGGGATCTTTGGACGGGCAAGGCTGGCGGGTGGGGTTTGCCTGGTGCTTTTCCAAACGAACAAACTCACAGTGAGATCTTGGAGCCTCCCCCCACTCGGAATGGCAGGAAGCTTTGCCATGGGCTGCAGCGAGCATCGCCCGCAGGAGCGCGGGGCGGGAGTGAGGCCCGAGGCTGCAGCTGACCCTGGAGACGGGCAGCCCAATTTCTCAACCCCACATCCCATCCTGGCCAACCCCGAGCTTGAGGCGGCTTGTTGGGCCCTCGCAAGGCCGTGGCTTCTATCTCGCGGCATCCGGAGGCGTTGGAACGGCGACTTCCAAAGTTCCAGGCAATCGGAGGATACCAGAATGGGGAGACCCTGTTCCCGGGTAACTTAACTCCCCAAATCTTTTCCTCTCGTCCTCCTCCTGTAGCATTCACCCCCCTTCCTTCGGGCCACTTCACGGGAGAATGGGCCCAACGGGGGCCGGGGGCCAAAGCCAAGAGATCAGACAGCGATTCCTCCCTGGCACCGGTGAAGAGGCCGAGGACGTGCAGCCTCTGCCACCAGCCCGGGCACACCAAGGCCACGTGTCCACGGAATCACTGAGGCGGCGTGGCCCACAACGAGGCCTGTTGGCAAACAGAAGCATCGGAGCGGTTGAGCACCGGCCTGTTCGGGGAGCGGACTGCTGAAAGATCAGGCGTGTTTCTTGCAAAGCAGGGACGCCCAGGTCTCAGTTCTCGGCATTCTCTAAGTTTCAAAGTATAGGTGGGATCGGGGAAGACTTTACACCAGTGTTTCTCAGCCTCAGCCACTTTAAGATGGGTGGACGTCAACTCCCAGAATTCCCCACCCAGCATCACTGGCCGGGGAATTCTGGGAGTTGAAGTCCACCCAACTTAAAGAGGCCAAGGTTGAGAAACGTTGCTTTAGACGGTAACACTTTGCCGAGATGCGTGATTTTAGAAAGCTTTTCTTTTCTTTGGGAATTTAAAAGGGTTAAATTAAAAGAAATTAAATTAAATTTCTTCTCAAAGAGCTGGAACTCATTGTCAGACTGACGCTTTCTTAGCGAGTGAGATTTCAAAGCTGAGCAAGCTTTTCCTGTGTACAAATCCCACTCCGCCCCTCCCGATGACCAGCCTTGATAATTTATTCAAAAAGGGGATATATCAAACATGTATAAAAACAGCAGAGTTTAACCTTAGTATTTCTAACTTATCTTCGTCTCCTGCTAAATGCTATCTTCTTATGATCGAAAGGGCAGCCACTGCCCAGGTCCAAACTGATGTGGATATTTTTTAAATTAAAATATATGTTTGGTTTAAGCTTTGTGTGTTGGGTGTTCCAATATTCAACCATATCTAAGTAGTATTGAAAGAGTCACAGGTTTACATCAATGGTTGGTTTACGGTTTGCAGATTTTGCAATGTTTTGAGGTGTATGCCATGGGAACTGGCTTCGCATTTTACAAGTCAGAGGAAAGGTGAAGGCCATTTTCTCCTAGTGAAGGGCAACAAAATCACTGCATTCCCTCTTCAGCTTCAAGACAGAAGTTAAGCCTTCAAAGAAATACAGGTAGTCCTCGCTTAACGACAGTCCAAAGTTACACCGTCTCGGAAAAAGTGCTTTACAACCTGTACTCTCACGACCGTCATAAAAATGGTTGTAAAATCTGGTCCGGTCACATGGTGACTCACTTAATGACCACACTGCTTAACCAATTTTCCAGTCCCTATTGTGGTCGTTAAGTGAGGACTACCTGTAATTTCTCACTGATTTTGCGGTCAGCAAAATATACTGAAGTTAAAACAATTTTACAGGGCTCAAACGTCTCTTTGGGGAGAATGCTTTTTTGTCTGAAATGCACCTTCAAATTTTGCTGTAAAGTTTCAACCTTTAACGTTTATACAGAGCCCAGACATCACTGCAAATACAATAGTAGCTTTTACTCTCCTTGCGGCAGTCTTTAAGAATGTCAGCACCCAAATCTTCCCATCGTCAACATGCGTATGCAGGATTTTCCTTCAAACAATATATAAAGTTTGGTTTTCAAACACAAGAAAGCAGCGCTTGGGAGGAAAGAGCTCATTTTTTTAAAAGATCAGATAAGCAAGAGTTTGGCAATAGCCCCGTTCCCAGGCCACATGCTTTGTAGAACTGCAGAAGTGCAAATCGTTTATGTAAAATGGCTCATTTCCCAAAAGTTCTGCTTCTCCTCTAA
This sequence comes from Charina bottae, assembly GCA_023362775.1. Lineage (NCBI taxonomy): Eukaryota > Metazoa > Chordata > Lepidosauria > Squamata > Charinaidae > Charina > Charina bottae. The sequence goes on from JALMGJ010000064.1 coordinate 1,393,179, forward strand.
TACCTGTATCTGCTGTGACTTCACCTCAACACCCACCTCCTCATTGTAACTAGCCACTTTTAAAAGTAGATAGTCCTCACTTAATGACCATTTGTTTAGTGATGGTTCAGACTTATGACGGTGCTGAAAAAAACCAACTTACAACCGGTGCTCGCACTTACAATTGTCACAGCGTCCACGTGATCACAATTTGGGCACGTGGCAACCGGTTCGCATTTAGCATGCAACTGTCGCAGCATCCTGTGGTCACGTGATTGCCATTTTTGACCTTCCCAGCTGGCTTCTGGCAAGCAAAACCAATAGGGAACCATGTGGTTCGCTTAACGACATGGTGATTCACTTAATGACCGCCATAAAGAAGGTAAAATCAGGTCAGATTTGCTTAATGACCGCTTTGCTTAGCAACCGAAATTCCGGTCTCAATTGCGGTCGTTAAGCGAGAACTACCTGTAAATCTCCATTCCATAGTAATGAATGATTACAGATCTGCACTGCTAAAATCCAGGTGCCCGCTGCATAGCAGCAGAGAAATCGGACGTAATTGTTGCCAGCAAGCGGCCATCTGCGTTTCTGTAGGCCAGATCTGGTCGCCCCACAACCCACAGGCCAAGCCACTGCACAACAAGCAGGTGCTGCTTCCTGCTGAGGGAAGGGACCTGTTAAATCTCTCAGCCCCAAACGCCAAGGGGTGGTGCTTCCCGCTGGCACCCCCAAGCAGTAGCCGGCAGCCCTGCGGGGGGGCGCAATTAACAAGATCCCCGAGGTTGGTAACTGGATACTGAGAAATGATCTGGGATGTCAGATACGGTCGCCTCATTCACCAGATCCCAAACTTTTGATTCCTCCCCGTTCTCCTCTTTGGCCTTTGATTAACTTTGGAGTACCACCCGCTCACATAACTGGCTCGATTTCACGCCAGCGAGGTAGGCGAGGGATTTCCCCCCCCCCCCGCCATGAAGATCAGGATGCTGTCAAACAAGGAAAGTTTCCCTTTAACTGGCAGAGTTCCTAGACCCCTTGATTTTAGCCCCACCGACAAAAGCCGCCACCAGTCACCAGAGCAGCTTCAGGCTGCCCTAAAGCCACAGCAAACAGCCCCACTGGTCCAAGGGACAGGCTGACAAGCCCCGTTCGGGTCCCTCCACAATCTGCAGAACTCGTTTCTGCGTGGCTGAGAATCCGGGCAAGGCGACATTCCTGCCCGCTGAAGGCTTCCAACTTGAGAAACAGGTGGAGGGAGCAAAGGTCGGGGGACGAGACTCCCCCGTCTATCACGGTGAGGAGAAAGCTGCAGAAGGCTGCTGGAATTATCCAGTTGCCTAATCTTCAACTTCAGCTTGTTGGGCTCTTCCCCCCGAGCACCCAGAAACCTAGGAATATTTGCACGGTAAATGCTAACCGGTTTCTGGGTGCTCAAAATGGGCCTGAGCTTGCTTGCTTGATTTATTTATACGTGTATACAGGTCGTCCTCAACTTATGACCGTTTGTTTAATGACAGTCCAAAGTTACAACGGCCTTGGAATGGGGAAACATCACAAAACATTGTACACACACCCCGCGGTCACATAATCGCATTTTGGGCGCTTGGCAACCAGCTCGCATTTACGACCGGTTGCAGCATCCCACAGTTGCGTGATCACGTTTTGCGACTTTTTTTGGTGTTTTCTGGCAAAAAACGCCCATTGGGGAAGCTGGATTCGCTTAACCAACACCATAAAAATGGTCATAAAATTAGGTCCAGTCATGTGGTGACTCAACTTATGACCGCAACGACTTACGATGGAAATTCCAGTCCCAGTTGTGGTCGTAAGTCGAGGACTACCTGTATATACCAAATCAGACGTCTTTTTTCCAATCGTGCAGCAGAGCAGACATGCCTCAACAGCAACAGCTCAGAACACTGGGTAGGGCATTACATTCAGTTTTGCGGATCCACAAGATTTCAGCGCCCGAACCACAGCAACGGGGAGATCCAAGAGAAGGGAAGGGGGATCTAGCTACACGCGTGGCTTCTCCCTCTGTCCTCCCAGCCCTCCACTCTTGTCCTACAGAGGAGCAAGGACCTCCATCCCTGGGGAAGAACATCCGCTCAGGATGGCAAAAGAATCCAAGACAGCGAGAACAGAAGGCCTTACAATCGAGGGCCATTTTACTTCAAGAGCTAATACTTTCATTTCATTAGGTGCAAAGAATTGCAATTGGGGTTAGTGGAACCTTTCCAAGTCTTCTCCGTCCCAAAGGGAACGGTATTCTCTCCGCCGGGCTCTCTCTTCATAAGCCCAGTCCGTCCGCAAGATCCGGCGCGGCCAGCGCCTCGTACAACGTGCAGCCGATCTCGTCGATCTCCTCCAAGAGCAGCTGGCTGAAGAGGTTGATCCTGCCATCGAAAAAGCAAGGGAGGGAGCCTTTGGCCAGGCACCGGACCAGCTCCGCCAGCACCTGCTGCAGCCGCTCCGCCAGCCTCCCCTCGGACCAGTCCTGCTCGGTTTCGCTCAGGTGGAGGATCAGGTGAGCCAAGTGGCTGCCCGTTAGTTTGCTCCAGAAAGGGTGGTTTTCAAAGGTGGCCTTCAAGATCCTGAGACAACATTGCCGGATGCCGGAATCTCCAGCATCCAGGTCTTTCAGCGTGGAAACCTCCGCTGCATAAAAACTCTGCTGCCAGAGGTTCTCCACAGGCTCTTCAAAAGATGTGGCAAGAAGAGTCTTGCCTTCTGCTTCCACCATGGGGCAGAGGGTGACGTCCAGGTGGACCTGTTCGTGTTGGACTTCCAGCCTGAGCTCCTTGGGAGCCACTGCAGGCCAGATGATGCATTCCAGCATGCTGCCAATGACCGGCCAGTTGATGGAGGCCAGCAAGACCTTACGGAGGGCATTGTTGATGGTGTTGGATGACAGATACCCACCTACAATGAACTTGTCCCAAGGGCTACTCCCGCGTGTGAAATACTCCAGGCCGCTCCGTTTGATCATCCCATACCATGAGTTATCCATGAGTGTCTCTTCCCCAGGGATCAGGTGCCAAAGATTGTCTTCTAGGGCTAAGGGAAGCATGAAGACCACCTCAAGGTGGTTGCGGCCAACCAGGTCATCGCAAAGGTCGCCGCTAAGGAAAATATTCCCAAAGGGCAGATCCAAAGATTTGTTTTTCAGGAAGTTCTGCAGCTCCACACGGATGTCTTCTGCGAGCTGCTTCCCGACAGCTTTTTTTGTCTCGGAGACAGAGATGTGATCTCTGTAGAATGAGAGAAGCTTCTCCTGAAGTGTGACGCAGAGCAGGGACCTGGGCTGCCCCAAAGAGACCCCCGAGGACAGGACGAGATCTTTAGAGTCTGCAAAGAGGAGTGAACAAAGAAGACAAAGAACGCGTATAAGTTACAGGAAGCCAAATTCCAGTTCATTGACAGGAAAAACGTTCTAGCCTAAGAGCAGTCTGAGAATGGAACCAAGGCCTTGAAGAGCTGGTGGGTTCCCCTTCCTGAGATGTCCTCAAGCAGAGGCTGGACAACCAGGGACGCTTTAACTTGGATTAACTGTGGGCACTGCTTGGGGATTTGGAACTGATGGCCTGGAATCGAGGGTCCCATCCAGTTCGGGGGTTCTGCAATTTCACTGTAAATTTACAAGGCCATCCTGGAAGAACGAACCCCCATCACCACCGTTACAGAAGAGAGCATGCATGAGGATTGGGCAGGTATGCTCAGGAAGTGGCCGGTCCTGGAAAAATGACACGCTACAATGCCCAATCTGACCTTGTGCAGGTACAGCGACGACCGGGGATAACAGCGGCTCCTCGAGATCTTGTCGGCGCACCTTGGGCACCCCCTTGACCAGGCTTAGCTCTTGCCAGCTTTCCTCAAGGGACTTCTGCTTGGCTTTTATGTCGTCGTCGTCATCTGGTGGGCTGGTGGCTCTGTCAATGAACTGTAGTAGAAGAAGAGACCCTCCCCGTTAGACTCAGCCTCTCTCGAGGCGATCAAGCTCCCTGCTAAACATGAATTTCCACCTGCACCTAGGTGGTTACGGGTAGTCCTTGACTTACGACCATTCGTTTAGCGACCGTTTGAAGTTACAACCGGTCCTCGCACTTACGACCGTCGCGGTGTCCCTGTGGCCGCGTGATCAAAATTCAGGCGCTTGGCAACCAGCTTGCACTTACAACGGTTGCAGCATTCCGGGGTTACGTGATCGCCATTTGCAACCTTCTCAGCCAGCTTCTGACAAAGTCAATGGGGGAAGCTGGATTCATTTAACGACCGCGGAGATTCACTTAACCACGGCAACAAAGGTTGTAAAATAAGACGTGACTCACTTAGCAACGGAGGTTCCAGTCCCAACTGTGGTCGTAAGTCGAGGACTACCTCTAGAGGGTTTCATCAGGGAAAAATCAATGCACATCTGGGCCTTTCTATCAGGTTACTCCAGGGCAGTCTCCTATGAGACTCTGACCTGTTCTCCTGGCAGTTGAATGAAGGATTTATTATTTTAATAATCAGCTCCCAATTTCATTCATTCCCCATCTTCATCCAAGTGAGTTTTTGTACGTATGCATGCATGCGTGAACGCACATATTTAATGCTCCACTGAGCTACGACAGGAGGAGAAACCTTAAAAGAAAGATTGCATTTGTGGGTGTTTACAAATTCTGCTTCCACAAGTAATCAGTTGTGAGCTTCCCCTTAAGCCAAAGAGATGCCCTCAGAAACATTTAGGACGCGGCTCGATTTCCCCCAACCCATCCAGAGCAAAGCTGGAATGCCTGCGCCTCCGGGGTGCCTGGTTGGCTGGGCAGCGATGAAAAGCTCCTGCTGCACATTTGCAGCTCAGACAAAAGGCAGCGGACAACGATCAGAGCCCGCTCCGCAACTGCCCATTCTTCATCGCCAGGCAAATCCGGGAGCTCCAAGTGGCAGGGAGGGCCGGCCGGCCGTGGGTCTCACCCTCTTGACAGCAAGCGTTGCAAGGGCCAACACAGCCGCTCCACTGACCCCCAGGACCACCCTGGCGTTGGCCAGCAGGAAGTCCAGCAGGCTGCCCAGGCCGCCCTCGTCGTGCCTCTTCCCCTGCTTGCCAACAGAGTTTGCCATCGTCCGTCTTCGGAAATAAAGGCCGACTTGGCTAGTGCCAAGAGAAAGTCTATGGGATCAACCGGGAGAACGGAGCCAAATTCAGCAAGGGCCAGGGCATTCTCGCATGCGTTCAGGCCTGGAACAGGCAGAGAAGAGAGTTAGCTGTAGATTAAGTGATATCTATCTATCTTCCTATTTATCTATCTTCTATCTATCTATCTATCTATCTATCTATCTATCTATCAATCTATCATCTATCTATCTATCTATCTATCTATCATCTATCTTCCTACCTATCTACCTATCTACCTACCTTCCTATCTATCTATCTATCTATCTATCTATCTATCTATCAATCTATCATCTATCATCTATCTATCTATCTATCTATCTATCTTCCTATCTTCCTACCTATCTACCTATCTACCTATCTACCTATCTATCTACCTACCTTCCTATCTATCTATCTATCTATCTATCTATCTATCTATCTATCTACCTACCTACCTACCTACCTACCTACCTACCTACCTATCTTCCTATCTATCTATCATCTATCTATCATCTATCTAATCTACCTACCTATCTCCATCCATCCATCCCAGTGTTTCTCAACCTCAGCAACTTTCAGAAGTGTGGATCTCAACTCAGCATGGCTGGCTGGGGAATTCTGGGAGTTGAAGTCCACACATCTGAAACGCTGATCTAGGAGGAGCTAAAATAAAGCAAAACCCAAATGTAGAAACGGAAACCCATTCCGATAACAAAGATGTCCAACATCAACGTGGACAATGCATCACAAAGGACAATGAAGTCTTAGCAGGACTAGCGAAGATTCTAACACCAGTGCATAAAAATAACTGTTTTCCCATCTGAAAGGCAGAAGAGTTCCTGACTCTGAAAGAAATTCTGCTTTGCTCCTGCACAAGTCCAGCAGGAGGCCTGGATAACAGAAGCTGGCCTCAGCCACCGGTCTGCCTGGCTGACCGTCGTCTCTTCCAGCCTCCTCAACGGCAGAGACTGTTTTCAACTGGAAATGCCTGGACTGGGCCCGCCCACCCCACCCCACCCCACCCCACCCCACCGCCACAAAGCAAGGGTGCTGTCCCGTGACGCCACCTGTGTTGTTCTCAGCCGCCTTGGGCCCTGCTGGCTGGAGACTAGGCAAGGAGGTGGAGTCCAACCTGGCCCCAGGTAAGGAAAGATGAAAGGTCAAGGTGCCTCCAAGCCCAGCTCAACTCCTGATGAACTCCATTAACACCAGGAAGTGTACAATTTCTTTGGCAAGGACATGGTGGATCACCGCCGTTGTGGTCTTCTGGGTGCCTGCTCAGCCTCCCGGTCCAACACCCAACCCTGGCATTTCCTAGCACCTTCTCATCCAAGGCCCAGCCTGTTCTAGCCCAGCTTAGCATTTTTTAAATTCGGCCAAAGTTAGCCACGTGCTGAAGAATTGCTGGACATTGCCCCCAAATCACGGGGGATCAAAATGAAACAAATATCAATCTGTGATGATTTAAGAGTTAACCAAAAAAAAATCAGTATTTTGCCAGGAAGCTCTCTCCTGGTGTCTGTAGCTTGAATCATGTCAACTGGATTTCTATTTTCTAAGTGGAAAACCACTCTCCTGGTGGCGCCCACTAGTCCGAACCGTGCGGTAACGCAACGTTTCTCAACCGAGGCAACTTTAAGATGGGTGGACTTCAACTCCCAGAATTCCCCAGCCAGCCTGCTGTAAAGTACCCACACAGGCAAAAGCCAGGGCCAGTTCTGTAGGCAAGGCTGCCAACCTTTGCGGGGCCCGGAGGAGTGCCTGTTGAGGGCAATTCCAGCTCTGAAAGTCTCTTCCTCCCCTACTATAATCCAACTGGCATTTATGAGTCAGAACCCTCCATAAGACGTCGTCATGGAGACAGAGAACCAATGCAAAAATCAGCCAAGATCCTGCCAGCCTTAAAAAGCTGCCATCCCTATGGCCCCAAGTGGGGTGGATTCCATCTTCCCCATCCGAAAGAAAAATGCTTCGCTACCGGTCCCGTCCCTGAAGCCAGCGGGTGCTGACCAATCTGGGGGGTGCCCCCAGAAAAGTTAACCACTGGAGCTCCGTGGATTCTGCCTCCACGTCCCAAAGACCCCCAAGGACAGACGGATGAAGTCCGCGATCACAGCACCATCCCAGGGGAGAATGGGATCAAGTTTCCGTAGGCTATTTTTGAAGCAGCAAGTAACAATATCTCCGTGCTCCAGCAGCCTGTCCCATTCCGGATCCCTTCAGGGGATCCACCATCAGTTCCAAAGGGGCAGGCTGACCAGAGCGCATTGGCCCTTAACGGAGAGGGCTCCTAAGCATGCGCAGAAGGCGCTGTCTAGGAACACTGCCGCCCTCATCAAGCGGGATGCAGCGAGCTGAGCTAATTTCGCGCATATGGTGAACTTCTTCCAGGAGAGCCTAATCTGGCCCCTGACCAAGTCCTTCCAGAGAACAAAGGAATTCTTTTAGCTGCAATTTTAGGACGGCTGCTATTCCTTTCCCTCCTGGGTTCAACACCCCTGCTCTTTCACTTCTTTTCTTTCCCTTTTATCATTGTTTTCATTCTGTTTCTGACCTGGCTTGGATACCCTTGAAAGGATATTCCAGCAGCTGGAAAATGACCTTTACTAACTTTAAATCCTAGAAGCTGCCCCCTATTCGGTGGAGGCCAGTGGTCCGAGCGTGGATTGAGAAAAACCACTGACAGGTATGACCCTTCCCAACAAGATTGATGGATTATGCGCCATCAAGCAATGCCCCAGCTTTGCTGGCTGGGGAATTCTGGGAGTTGAAGTCCACATACCTTCAAGTGGTCAAGGTTGAGAAACACTGCCCTAGGGCCTAGACCATCAGAGAGGAAGTTAGCCTGCAAGAGTCCCCCGTTGGGGGAGATGGGCAGTCATATAAATTTAAATAATAAATAAGTAAGTTCCAAACCACTCAGGCCTTGGTGGCTATTCAGAAAAATGTATTTATTTAGAAAATGTTTACCGCTGCCCTTCCAAAATAATTCTGGGCAGCTAACAACCAATACCCAAGGGAAACACAATGCAATAAGACCCCCATAAACCAAGCAAAAGATTAAAAATAATCATAATACAATATCCAAGGTACTGCATGACTAACCACAGAATAACACCCTTATTGGGCTCCACCACTAATGCCTGGGGGAAGAACCAGGTCTTGGGGCCCTCTGGATCTGGGGGGGGGGGAAGGCTGTTCCATAGGGCAGGTGCCAAGACAGAGAAGGAGGTACCCACCAAGGAGAGTGGTCTTTCTTTTTAATGCCAACCCAGAAGGCTTTGAAAACAGCCCCGTGCCTATTACCTTCCAAAGATCCTGGCATTTAAACCCCTTCTCTGCCAGGCGGACTCTGACCCGGGGCTGCGGGGACAGAACCGCGCAGACTTATTTGCCACCAGGCAGACGTGGCTTCCCGCCCCTGGTCTCCCACCCAAGTCGCACCCGGGAAGACACCCCCCCCCCTCACTTCCCAGCCACCCACAAAGCTTCCCCCGCGCCCCGACTCCTCCCGGAAACCACCTCCGGGGGCGCCGCTCGCCGACCCTCACCTGCCCGGCGGTGCGTAGACCCGAGCGAAGCGCGCAGGGCCGCGACCGGCGATGGAACGCCACCGAAAGCCCCCCCGCCCCGCCGCGCTCGACCAATGACAGCGCGCCGCCCGCGCCCCAACGTTCGGCTCCGAACGCGGAGTATCTTCTGCCACTTCCGCTTCCCCGGAACGCCGCCGCCTTAAAGGGGCCGCGCGCTTATTCCGCGCGCCGCCTCCGGGTCGCAGGTAGACGACGCCCAGCGAGGAGGTTCCGCGCGCGAAGGGCAGGAAGCCCAAGGCGTCGATCCGGACCGGGCGGTTGGAGACAGCTGCGACTCTAGCGAAGTCCAGCCAGAGAAGCAAATTCCATCCAGGCCCGGGGGGATTCGCTGGCTAAGCCTAAGGAAGTGATTTTCCCTCTGCGGGGACCAGCGCGGGCGGGTGGGCTAATGCCGGGTTTCTCAACCTCAGCGACCTTAAGATGCGTGGACTCCAACTCCCAGAATGCTGGCTGGGGAATTTTGGGAGTTGGAGTCCACGCATCTTAGCCCCCTCCGGCAAGATAGCGGTGCGCAAAAATTTGGAAAAGCGATGAAAAAGCTACAGCGGAAGGCCGGATTATTAAATTAACTGGACTCGCAGACATGGCGGAACTGGCCAATCTGGTGGAGGAAAAACGATCAAGAGTTTCTTTCAGGGCTAGAAACCTGATAGGGACTTTTTGCTGAAAGAAGGAAAGACCGAAAGGACGATTTGAGGATGAAAAAGGGCCGAAGACGATGGGGGAAAGAATAAGATTTATTTATTTATTATTTAAATTTTTATTACCGCCCATCTCCTCCAGCCAGGGAACTCTGGGCGGTTCACAACAAAACAAGTTAAAAATATTAAATTTCAACGTCAATAAATTACATATAAAATCCAAATAGAAAGATGTTAATAATAAGGCGGGTTTCATGGCACCAGCCACTCCCAAGTTAGTGATTCCTCGATAGAAAGAAGGTCGGAAGGCATAACTGCATATTTCTTTCCTATTTTTGTTTTTGGTATACACTTACTGTACTGAAAAATTCTAATAATAATAAAAAAAATAATATATAGGACAGCACCCTGGACGAGCCACCGGCTGCTCGCCACGAAGGGGTTAATGGGGAGGCGTGGCTGCGCGAGGCCCCGCCCCGTCTGGCCTCTTCCCCCCCCCCCCCTTCCCGCGAAAAGGAGGAGCTGCAGCTGCAGCTGCCGCCGCCTCGCTTCCCCCGCTGGGCAGCTGCCGCCCGCCGCTCCCTTCCGCCGCCATGGCCTCCACCGGGGTGCTGCCCTTCATCCGCGGCGTGGATCTCAGCGGGAACGACTTCAAGGTGAGCTGGGCCGGCGGCTCCCCAGGCAGACAGGCGGGGGCCGGCTGCGGCTGGGCCGGGCTGCGGGTTTTCGCCCTCCCCGGACGCCCGGCCGGCCTGGGTCGGGCTGGGAAGCCGCTGCCCGCCGCGCGGAGCGGATGCAAAGCGCCGGGCTCGCCGCCGCCGCCCCTGCCCCTTCCCGCAGTGGGCGACTCCAACTCCCATCCTCCCCCGCCGCCAGGACCATGGGCGGGATCCCCCGCGCTGCAGCCCCTCCGCCCAGTCCTGGCATCGCAGCGGCCCCTTCGCCGAGGCTTTTTTCCGCTGCGGCGAAATAAACGTTTAGGTGTCTTTCAAGTGTCGCAAGGATCGGGGCGGCGGGGCGTCAGGGACCCCGGACCCCCACCCTGAAGCCCCTGTCAAGGTTTGCAACCCCGAAGCCTCCGCGGGCCGTGTGAAAGTCCGGACGCCGGATTGGAAAAGTGAATGCCATTTCGGCAGTACAATTTTCTCGGCTGCTGTCTATTTTAAGTTTGGGGTTTAATTTTTGTATTCACAAAATAGTTGTTTTCGTTTGGTTGGTGGTTGTTCCCCGCCCTGAGTCACTTGTTGAGCTGGGCGGCTTTACAAATGGATTAAGTAAATAAAATTAAAGGTATAAATAAGTGAAATTTCCTGTCTAACCCAGTGTTTCTCAACCTCAGCAACTTTAAGATGGGTGGACTTCAACTCCCAGAATGCTAGCTGGGGAATTCTGGGAGTTGAAGTCCACCCCTCTTAAAGTTGCTGAGGTTGAGAAACACTGGTCTAACCCAAGGCCTCAGGAAACCCAACAGCCAGATTGGAGGGTGGCCGCTCATCCTGCGTCCCCCTGCCGCTAATTTGCACTCTGCGGTAGACTGCTTCTGTCCTTGGAGGTTTCAGGTCATTTTCCTGAAAGGCAAATCCAGAAGGCCCTTTTTTACAGGAAGGGGGGTGACCAGGTCCCCCCGCAGTTATGCCTAGAGGTTATTTTGTGCCATACAATAGAAGGATCGATTAATCCAGGTCCTACGAAGTCAGGCTGTTTCAGGGTGCCTCCGGGTCATTTTAAGATCTCATCTTTGGCTCGTTCCGTGACTCAGTGCTGCAAATGTCAACTGACCTCGCAGAAAAGGTGTGGTGGATTAGAGCATCTCCTCTTGGCAGAGTCTGATCTGGGAGAGCCCAGAAGCACCTCTCTTTTTTTGGATATACGGGTAGTCCTTGCTTAACAACCATTCTTTTAGTGACAGTTCAGACTTACGGCGGTGCTGAAAAACGACTTGCGAGCAGTCCTCACACAACCGCCACAGCGTCCATGCGGTCACGTGATCCTGATTTGGGTGCTTGGCAACCAGTTTGCGTTTATGACCCTCACAGCCTCCCTTGCCCACGCGGTCGTCATTTACAACCTTCCCGGCCGGCTTCTGGCAAGCAAAATCATTGGGGAACTGCGTGGTTCACTTAACAACCACATGGTTTGCTTAATGACCGCAAAAAGGTTGTAAAATTGGGTTGGATTCGCTTAATGACTGCTTTGTTTAGCAACCAAAATTCCAGTCCCAATTTTGGTCGTTAAGCGAGGACTACCTGTATGTTTTTGGGAGGGGGGTTTCATGGTTCCTTTTGTGTTTTGTAATTTTTTTATTTTTAACAGTAAGCTGCCCAGAGTCGCTGGGAGCCTGGCGGCATATCAATTGTATGATGTATTTGTTTATCTATCTTGCTCCAGCTAGTCCTGTTTCATTTGACTGCCAAAATGATGTAGGATCCCAGGCCAAAAAAGTTTGGGAATTGGGGGGTGTTCATTTTTGGGGTTTCCATGTTGGCCCAATTTGTTCTTCCTAAACTAATACAGCTGGAGGCATTTATCGATGTGTTTGTTTAATCAATTAACGTAGCAGCCCATCTCACAATTGCAACAATACAAAAACAACCAACAATTAATTATGAAATAAAGGTGCCAAGGAGCAGCACTACCCAAAACTTTAGAAAAGCACCCAGTTATAGTGATGGGCTCACCCAACCTCCATGCCCACGTCCTTCTGGGGATGTACAAGATGCTGGCAGGGTGGGATTCGGGCGAGGGTGTCTCTCCTTCTCAAAGTTCCTGCTACAGATCAGTGGAAACTTGTGCCAGGTATACAAACTATGTACAGAGGAGTAGATATTAGGGCTAGGGTCTGGTCCCCCCCAAAAATGTATGCATCTGGGAAAACTGTATCTCCAAATGTGTGTAAATAAATATGTTGTTAAAAAGAGCATATATTCACAAACTGATGTGCAGATGACATGGAAAGGTTACATAAAATAAAAAAAACCCTTCATGTTGTAATACAGGGCTTTCCAAAGTTTTTCCTGCGGCGACACACCAACCGGCGTTGGTGTGTCGCGACGGAAAAACCCGGAAGTGCCGTCCTTGCGGCAGCACGCAAAAACCCGGAAGCGCTGCTGCCGCTTTCGGGTTTTGCGCGCTGCAGTTGGTGTGTCGCCGCGGGAAAACCCGGAAGCGCTGATGATGATCAGCGCTTCCGGGTTGTGTGTCGCCACACCAGACTGTGTGTGGCGACACACTTTTATGTCGCGACACACAGTTTGGAAAGCTCTGTTGTAATAATTATAATAATAATTTATTAAAGTTATATACCTCCCCAACTCCCAGTGGAAGATATTTAGGGAAAGCTGAAACGCCGGTTGTGCTAGCTTGTTGCCAGTGAACCAGAAAATATTACAAAGTCTTGCACAATTTATTTACTAAAGTTTCATCGTGTTTCCTAGACATAAACCTACCTCGGTTCCTTTCTGCCTTCCTTAATTTTTCCATTTATCCTGGGTTTCTCAATCTCCTAACGCACTTCCTCTTGCAGACTTTACGGGCTGATACTAGCATTATAAATAGCAGTGTGCGTTTTTGCTTGGAGAGGTAATTGAGGCTAAGAATATTTCCGAAGTGACACGCGGGCCCTGCTTATAAATAGTGACGCAACTCAGGGAGGGTGAGAGTGTGCAGAGGGCGAGCCGGAATTCGGACACTGAATCTCGGTGATTCGTTCCTAGCGTCTCGCTCGGATAACGGATCAAATCTCATAACATTTCGGACTGTAAATTCCTTGAGACGGAGATCGGTTGCTTGGAGCGGTGCTTCTCCGTTCCACTCGGTGCATGTTCAGTGACGGTCCAAGCATCTCAAGATACAGGAGGGTCTTCGCAAAGTCACCGAGCGATCCTACACTTTTTGGACCAGTCTTCCTCAACCTTGGCCACTTGAAGATGGGTGGACTTCAACTCCCATGCTGGCTGGGGAATTCTGGGAGTTGAAGTCCACCCGCCTTCAAGTGGCCAAGGTTGAGAAACACCGTTCTGGACGCTGAACATAAAAAGAAACCAGTTGCAACAGCCCGTTTAATCAGGGCCCTGTTTGTAATTGGAGGAAATAGATGCTCATCAGCAGGACATAAAAACCACTCTTCTCTTCATCGTTCCCAACACACAGATATGCTGCCATTGCACCTGGAGATTTTATCCAGGCATGCGTGGAATTTGAGAAGGTTTTCAGCCCTGGCAGTGCCTGATCTTTCTGCGTTATTTTGCATTTTTTCACTTTGGCCTCTTTCTATCAGCCAAGAAGCCAGAAAGGTCTCCAGCTGGTTTCCGAGTCTAACCGTGCCTTTGATTTCTCTCCCTGTGGGCAGGGCGGGTTTTTCCCAGAGCACGTGAAGTCGATGTCCAGCCTGCGATGGCTGAAGCTGAACCGGACGGGCCTCTGCTATTTACCGGAGGAACTTTCTGCCCTCCACAAGCTGGTGAGACATCAGCGTGTCCTTCAGCATGCTCTGAGACGGATACTCCTTGGGGATTTTTTGGGGAGGACAGGAGCTGGGGAAAGGGGGAAAATCTCAGGGGCCAAAGAAACAGGAGGGTTTTATTTATTTTGTATTTTTGCAATGAAGCCTTATTATTATTATTACCTCCCCCTCCCCCTTTTACCTTTCCGTGTTTCCTGTTTTAAGGCTAAAATTGGGTGCCAAAGCAGGGTGGCTTTTGATATCCGGATAACTACCCTCCAGGCTTAAGGCCTAGTGAGGGGGGACAGAGGGAGGGTTGGGAGGGTGCAGGATTGTCCTCCAAAGAACTTTCCCCTCTTCCTCCTGCTCCCTTCGCAGGCCAGGCCACACCTCCCCCCACGCCAATCCTGCTTGATTGGATTTGGACTTGGTGCTGAACCCAGCTAGTTGGGTCAACAGCGAGTGACACGCGTGAACCCAGCCAGTAGGGCGCCCAGCAGACCCCACCATAGCACCACATGCAGCCCCCAGACCCTTCTGCTTTTGTTTCCCAATAGGAGCATCTCTCTGTCAGCCACAACAACCTGACCACCCTCCACGGAGATTTCTCCAGCCTCCCTTGCCTGCGGGTAGGTCCTCCGCGTCAAAGGCTCCCCCAGTTGCCCCTCCGCGTGGCGGCCGGGTGGGTCTGACCTCCTGTTCTCTCTCCTGCTGCTCCCAGGCCATTGTCGCTCGGGCCAACGCGCTGAAGAACTCTGGGATCCCTTACGAAATCTTCCAGCTGGACGACCTCTCGGTCTTGGTAGGTGGCAGCTCCGGTTCGTGGCTGAGGCTCTTCCTAAGAACTGGGGGACTCCCGGTTCGGACCGTCTTTAACCTGGGCTGCCCAGGTGGGGCTGTGACCCCCTGACTTCCTAGCCAGCAAAAGTAGTTCCCCTGGAAAGGATACTCTGAAGAAGACCAGTTGTGTTGCGAGATCAGCGGTGGCTTCTCGGGGATTAGAACAGGGTTCTGGTTTGGATCGTGGGAGGGGGCATCTCCTGCTCCTCCAGATAAATGGGATATTGATGTCCCACTTACTCTGCAGGAAACTTTGGGGTCGTTCTCTTTCCCTCCCTTCCTATCCCCCGCGTTTAGTCATTGCAACAAACTTATACAGGTAGTCCTCCACTTACGACCATTCATTTGGCATCTGTTCGAAGTTACGACAGTGCTGGAAAAAGTGACTTGCAACCAGTCCTTGCACTTATGATCGTTGCAGCGTCCCCACGGTCATGTGATCAAAATTTGGGCGCTTGGCAATCGGTTTGCATTTATGACGTTTGCAGCGTCCCAGGGTCACATGATCTCCATTTGCGACCTTCCCAGCCGGCTTCCGACAAACAAAATCAATGGGGAAGCCAGGTTCACTTAACGACCGTGGCAAAAAATATCGTAAAATCGGGTGCAGTCACGCGATGCCTCACTTAAGAACTGCACCGCTTAACGACGAGTTTTGCGGTCCCGATTGTGGTCGTAAGTCAAGGGCTACCTGTAGAGAAGCCTCCCTTTATTAATTAATTAATTAATTTATTTATTTATTTAAAGAGGAAAGAAGGGATGCTCTAAACCAGTGTTTCTCCAGCTTGGCAGCTTTAAGTCATGTGGCGTTCAACTCCCAGAATTCCCCAGCCAGCGTGCTCTGATTTTCCCACCCTGGCTTTCTCTTTCTCCTAGGACCTGAGCTACAACCAGCTGACCGAGTGCCCTCGGGAGCTTGAGAACTCCAAGAATATCCTTGTGCTCAACCTCAAACATAACAGGTGAAACTTGGGGAGGCAACTGGGCAGGATGGGGCTCAAGGGTAGGGTTTAAAGTTGAAGTTTATACTCCGCTTCTGTGCCCTGCTCTGTGCCAACAGAGATGTTGGCCACCGCACGCTGCTCTCCTTCCTGCCCTTGTGGGAGAAGAAAATTGTCTGCTGGCGTGTGAGGGTGCCCGCTGCGTTCCCTTTTTTCCTTTGCCGAAATCCAAGCTTAAATCAAAGCGAACAATAATGATCAGTTGCCCAAAACAGAATGTAGAGGGCAGTTGAAAAATGTCGGGCAAGTTTCCTTGGCAGGCTCTGCCAAGTTCTCTCCTTTCATCTTTAACGCCTGCCCTCCCTTTCTGCCAGCCAAAACAAGCACTGAGCAAACGGCCGTTCAGACCGAGAACATGTCGCCTCGAAGCAGCAGCAGCCGCCTCTAGGCCCGGGGTCAAACCCGCCACTGAGGGAGACAGCCCGGCGTGTTTGGGGAAGAGACAATTAATTTTTCCTTACGGAACAAACGTCGGGTTGAACCTCTTGCTGCTTAAGAGTCTCGCTCGCAAGGATCTGGCATCGGCCAGGACCTGCCTGACAGCGTAAACAAGGCGTGTCTCTCTTTTTCCTTCTCCCCCCCCCCCCCGAACTCCCGTTTTGCCCCTGCAGCATAGATAATATCCCCAACCAGCTGTTCATCAACCTGACAGACCTGCTTTACCTGGATTTGAGCGATAACAAGCTGGAGAGTCTGCCCCCCCAGATGAGGCGCTTGGTGCACCTACAGACGTTAATTTTGAATAATAACCCTCTCATGCACGCCCAGCTCAGGTAAAAGGGGAGGGAGGCTTCTGCAGTTTTTCTTCCATCCTTGTTCCCCTGGGGGAAGAGAGTCCTGTTTCCAAGCCAAGACATTGGCTGGGGAGGGAAGTCTCTTTCCTTTACAGGCAGTCCTCGTTTAGCGACTGCCTCGTTTAGTGACCGTTCGCAGGTACGACTGATGAAAAAGTAACTTGGTGACCAATCCTCGCATTTGCAACCTTCGCAGGTCTGTAAGTAAAGGAAAGCTGAAGTAAGACCGTAAGCACAGTCACGGTTTTACTTAGCGGCTGCCTCACTTAACGACTGTTGTCGGTCCCAATTGTGGTCGCTAAACGAGGACGACCTGTACTCATTTGAAAGTGGCTAGTCCCTATGGTTCAGGAGAGATGCTTGACTTGGTGTATGGGCAAAGTTTGGGCTGAGGAGAGGTGTGCCCCTTTTTGGAGAGGGTTAGACGGGGTTGGTGACTGAAGCTCCCTCCCCATGAAGAACCAATGAGAACAAAGCAAACTCGTGCCCAAAGGAACAACATTCTCTGATTGAGCCTCTGAAAGACTTCCAAGAAACAGAGTTTGATGTCCTCAGAGGATTGGCTTAGAGAAGGCTTCTCCAAGGTGGAGGACTACATGGCCTAGAATTCCCAGCCATTCTGGCTCCAAGAAGTCATTGGAGTTGGAGCCCATCAGGGTGGGTGTGGGCTGTTCTAACCCAGGAGAGCGTTGGCTTCTTTGTTCAGAACACAAAAAAAAGTCTGTCATATCATTTTGGCACAGAAAGAGAAGACTGTTAAAAAGAAGGAAGGGTTCTCTTCCACCCCCTGCAGAAAGAAGGGGGGATGACCTCCTCATCTTGTGAAGACCCTGTTTGTGCCCCACTCTGAATCAAAACCCAACTGGGTCTCCCAGCATAGACTCAAAATTAGCCTTCGGGAAATGGGGAAAATCTGTTTTGCTTTAAAAGATGCACCCTGATCCTGGGAGATCCTGGAAGGGTTAAGAGGTTGGACTGGGAATGGGGAAACCCAAATTCAGCCACAGTGTTTGCTAGAAGACTCTGACCCCCTACCCCGTCTTCTCTGGCTTTTGTTGTGGGGATGAAACCAGGAGGAAAACACACACACACACACACACACACACGCTCTCGGAGAAAAGGCAGGTTGATGAAAGGAGGAGTCCTGCCTGCCTTTCCTGCGCCTGGCAATCCTGGCAGTCCTTCCTAAGCCGTTCTCCCCGTGTTCTTTTTCCACCCCACCCGTTTCTCCCCCCTGAAGGCAACTCCCAGCCATGACGGCTCTGCAGACGCTTCACCTTCGGAATACGCAGCGGACCCAGAGCAACCTGCCCACCAGCTTGGAAGGCCTGGCCAGCCTGGCAGGTACCGGGGTCTTCATCACGCGTCCCACCAGGGACCTCTTAAGGCTCCGCTTGATCACAGCAGCCTCCCCCCCAAACGTCCTCCAAAGGCGTTGGACGTCAAGCCCCGTAACCCCCAGCTGGGTGGAGAATGGAGGGCACCATAGTTCCAACCCATTGGCGTCCTGGAGTTGCACGGTTACCTACTGCGGTGGAAATAATGCCCTGAAACTGGGGGGAGGTGGCTCCTGCACAAGCGGTGACGTTTTTGAGCCCACCCCTTCCCCCCAAGGAACCCTCTCTCGGTCAGCTTGTTTTCTCTCCTTGCCGCGCGCAGATGTGGATCTCTCGTGCAACGACCTGAGCCGGATTCCAGAATGTCTCTACACCCTGTCCAGCCTGCGGCGTCTGAATCTGAGCACCAACCAGATCGCGGAGCTGTCCCTGTGCATCGACCAGTGGACCCAACTGGAGACCCTCAACCTGTCAAGGAACCAGCTCACTTCCCTACCAGTGGGTGCCCATTCCCCGTAGACCACGTTCCTCCTCCTCCGGGCTACTGAAGACTACCCAACAACAGGCCAGCAACTGGAGAGGAGCCAGTGACTGTTTTGTTAAACCATCATGTTTCATTAAAACGAGCTGGTGAAACTGGCTGGTCACTGGTCTGCTCTTAAGAACAAAGAGCACCAGAGCTCTGTCAACCAAGTTGTTGAATAATAATAATAATAATAATAATAATAATAATTATTATTATTTAATAATAATGTATTAAATCATTGGGTCACTGGTCTGCTCTTAAGAACAAAGATCACCAGAGCTCCGTCAACCAAGTTCCTGTATAATAATAATAACAACAATTTAATGATAATTTATTAAATTTATATGCCACCCGACTCCCAGAGACTATATAGAGTTGCAGTGGTTGAAGATGAGCATTTGGCCATTGGAAAAATGGCTTTTACAACTGATAATGGAATACAGATAGGGATGTACAGGAATCTGGGCGTCCCTGGGTCCCGAAAGATAACACTTTGTAATGCAGGGCACTTAGCCTTTGAGAAGTCCAGCAGGTGATTGTCCTGACTCTGACTGAGCATCCCACTTAAAATGGGGAGAGTTGCAAACATACATACATACCCCTTGTCAGCATCCTTGAGGAAGTTGCAGTTTATGGAGATGCAAAGTTTGTGAGTCGAAGGCCGTGCATTGAAGTAACAAAGGGTCCAACCCCAGTGGGATATCACTCATGAGGAAGGTGCCGTGGCATTAAATGGGGAAGATGGTTTGGCAAGTAAAGCTGTTGTGGTTGGATACGTCACTTTTACATAAAACAGGCAAGCAAAAGCAGAGAGATTCAGGAACCGCCAATTTCTAGGTATAAGGCTATAGGAGACGTGTAGAACAACAAACAATAATTTTTTCTCCCCTTTGTGTTATGATTAAGTATCATTTTGTTTTATGTTTATAGGTAGAACTATGATCTTTCCTGCCACAGTGGATGTATTTGGGCACAGTTTAGTGGAAAACAACTTCTGAATGAATGAACAGAGCCTTCTTTCCTTCCACTTGACTAACTTTTCATCCGTTCTTCCCCCTCTAGTCGGCTATCTGCAAACTCACCAAAATGAAGAAGCTCTACCTGAATTCTAACAAGCTGGACTTCGATGGCATCCCCTCCGGCATCGGGAAGCTGGCCAACCTGGAGGAATTTATGGCTGCCAACAACAACCTGGAGCTCATTCCCGAAAGCCTGTGCAGGTACGTCACTCTTTGCCCCGCCGCCAAGTAGCTCCAGTGTGCGGTCCAGTTGATGTGGGAGGGATGGTTTGCATGATGGGCTCCCCAGGTAGATGTTTTTTATATTCTTTTGGCTGAGAATGGGCTGCCAGGATATGAGGTTGAATTATACACCTGTACGTGGAACTTGACAATTGGACAACGTAAATGGATTTCCCGTGCCCTAATTATGGCCAACAGACTGATATTGCAGCTTTGGAAAGATAAAAGTATGGCCCCATTCACTCAAAAGTTTGAGGACCTGATTGCCCTTGCCGCTTCTGACGTAGACTTTGTATGGACAAGTGTAATGAAATATGGAACTCGTTTATATAAAATACAGTAGGTTAAAAAAAAATAGTCATACAAATGTATTAGAAATAATATTTCTGTTAGATACTGTAGGTATATATAGAATTGTAACTGGTTACTGCTTTAATATTATATTTTTTTTTCCCCCACTTTTTCGTAAAGCACTTTTTATGTTTTTTCCCTCTCTATGGCAACGTATGTGTCTCCATCAGTATTATCGTTGTTGTTTTTTCTTTTTCTGTTATTAATTGAAAAGCAAATTAAAAATAAATTTTGAAAAAGATAGTTTTGGTTCCCAGGTACAGCAGATTTCTAGCAGCCTGGCTTGGACCATGAGGGAGGCGAGAGCAGACGGTCTCTTGCTTCCTTTGCGCGGTCATCCCCCTCCGGAAAAGGTGGGCTTATTTGCAAGACGACCTCTGAAACCCCTCTCTCCGCAGGTGTGTGAAACTCAGGAAGCTGGTCTTGAACAAGAACCGCCTGGTCACCTTGCCGGAAGCGGTGCATTTTCTGACAGACGTCGAGGTGAGAGTTGGGGGGGAAGAGAAAAAACTTTGGAGAAGGGACACGAGAAAGCCTCACATTTGTGTTCTCGGCCAGAGCTGAGGGTTCAGGGACAACAACGGAAAGTGGATTGTGATTGAAATACAAGTAGTCCTTGACTTACGACCACAATAGCGACCGGAAAATTCATCATTAAGCAAGGCATCATGTGACTGCACCCAATTTTATTACATTTGTGCGGTGGTTGTTAAGCGAATCACTGCAGCATTTAAGTGACTTGTGTGGTCATTAAGTGAATCACGTGGTTCCCCATTGATTTTGCTTGTCGGAAGCCGGCTGGGAAGGTCACAAATGGCGAACATGTGACTCTGGGACGCTGCAACCGTCATAAATACACGCTGGTTGCCAAGTGCCTGAATTTTGATCATGTGACTGTGAGGACGCTGTGACGGTCGTAAGCGCAAGGACCGGTCGCAAGTCACTTTTTTCAGCGCCATCGTAATTTTGAATGGTCACTAAACGAATGGTCGTAAGTCGAGGCCTACCTGGACAACATTTCTCAGATCACAGCCTGAAGAACCTCTTGTGTTCTCTGCTCCTGACTGAGTTCCTCTTCCTTGGCCTGCAGATCTTGGATGTCCGGGAGAACCCGAACCTGGTGATGCCGCCTAAGCCCGTAGACCGAACTTCAGAGTGGTACAACATTGACTTCTCCCTGCAGAACCAGTTGCGGCTGGCTGGGGCTTCTCCGGCCACGGTGGCAGCAGCGGCAGGAGGTGAGCTTAGGACCCCCTCTTTGGGTTTGGCGCGTAGTCGTCTTGCCTTCCGCAGCAAGTGGCCGCAGCAGAGGGTTCATTCCATTGCCTTCAACGTGGTCCTCAAGAACTTCCTTCTGCTTTGCAAACTAGGGGCCCGTTCCACATCTCTCTCCTGACACCTGTCCCCTTAGGACCGTCTTCCTGATCTTGCTACTCCATCCGAGATTCTCCTCCCCACCTCTTGCTTTCTGAAACTCTCCCCCCTCCTGTGGTTCCCAGGGAGCAGCCCAAAGGACCCCATGGCACGAAAAATGCGCTTGCGGAGGCGCAAAGACTCGGCACAAGACGATCAAGCCAAGCAGGTGTTGAAAGGCATGTCAGACGTGGCCCAGGAGAAGAATAAGAAGATGGAGGTGAGGGGCCCACGGGGACGGGTTCGTGCGCAAGTGGCGCAAATGGCTGGGCAGGAAACAGGCAGGCTGAAATACGGGCTAAAGGAAGACCCCCCCTCCCTTCCTCTCACTTCCTTTCACCCTTAGGAGAATGGAGATCTCAAATACACAGATCTGAAGACACGCCGCTGGGACCAGAGTTTGGAGAAACCTCAGCTCAACTATTCGGAGTTCTTCACGGAAGACATCGGCCACCTCCCGGGGATCACCGTCTGGCAGATCGAGAACTTTGTGCCCATCATGGTGGATGAGACCCTCCACGGGAAGTTCTACGAAGCTGACTGCTACATTGTTCTGAAGGTGGGAATGGCAAAGGGTGGGTGGGTGTTGCTTTTATCCTTCCACAGCCCTGACTTACAGCAATGTAAGAGTCCCTTGCAAGGGAGATGGGCGGGGAATAAATTGAAATAATAAAATAAATAATAAATAAATAAAATAAAAATGTCCTCTACCCCACTTTACAGGTAGTCCTCAACTTACAACCATTTGTTTAGTGACTGTTTGAAGTTACGACTGCACTGGGAAAACTGACTCGCGGCCAGTCCTTGCACTTGCGACTGTCGCAGTGTCCCTGCGATCACGTGATCCAAATTTGGGCACTTGGCAACCGGCATGTATTTACAACAGTTGCAGCGTCCCTGGGTCACGTGATCGCCATTTGCGATCTTCCCAGCTGGCTTCTGACAAGCAAAATCAATGGGGACCCGCACGATTCACTTAATGACCACGTGATTCATTTAACGGCCATGTGATTTTCGCTTAACGGCCACGTGATTCACTTAACAACTGTGGTGATTTGCTTCACCACCACTGCAAAAAAGCCATAAAATTGGATGGAATGACATGCCTCGCTTAACGACGAATTTTCTGGTCCCTATTTTGGTCGTAAGTTGAGGACTACCTGTACAGAAGTTGAAAAAGACCCACATCTAGTCTCGTTTCAAGGTTGTGGAGAGCAGATCACAAAACAGACTGATCCTTGTGGAAAATTCTTCCTAGAGATAACAGAGAAGGGGAGGGATAGAAAAAGGGCCATACAGAAAGAACACACTGACACAGAGGTAGAGAGAGAATTGAGATAGACATAGACCTTTACCCCTCCCTAACTGAAAATTGCTCTTCTCCAGACTTTCCTAGATGACAGCGGCTCCTTGAACTGGGAGATCTACTACTGGATTGGCCAGGAGTCCTCCCTTGATAAGAAAGCCTGCTCGGCGATCCACGCCGTCAACCTGCGCAACTTCCTGGGGGCCGAGTGCCGGTCCATTCGAGAGGAGATGGGCGACGAGAGTGATGAGTTCATCCAGGTACGGACCGCCTCCGTGGGCTTCCCTTCCCGAGACGTCTCCGAAGATCCATCCAGGCCTTTGGAGCTGCAGGAGAGGGATGGTCTCCTGCCCGAAGGAATCGCGAATGGAGGGCAGAGGATAAATCAGAGCAGAGGGACTTAACGTGAAAAGAAGTTCTTCGTGGCGTCGGGATGAGGACAGGGTTACGAGCAGGCCTGCTTGTTCGGTCTGCGATGGTTGCAGGACCGCTTTTATTTTAATTTACTTTTGTCCCCCTGCTTTTAAAAATGAGTTTTTCTACAACTTCTGTCAGGTCTTTGATCATGAGATCTCCTACATAGAAGGGGGCTCTTCAGCGAGCGGCTTCTACACCGTGGAAGACACCAATTATGTCACCAGGTAAACCTGAAGCGGCCCCAGAAACAGGCTTTGCTCCAGGGGCTAACGGCGAGACCGGTTCTTACGTTTTGGAGTCAGATAACACAGCATGAAGCACCTGATGAAAAAGATATTTTCTGAGCCTAATTGGACTTTCCTGCTCTTCCTACGCCTGCAACCCCCACGAGCTAGGATTATATAGTGGGGTTTCAGGACACAGTGGATATCTTTGGGGTTGGGGTCAAAATGGGCAGCTCTCTTGGCAATTTGGGAGGACTTGCCTGAAATCCTGGCTTGCCGCCACAATAGCTGGCTTGCAGATCTCCAGTCTATATTCATTTCTAGCCTGTGATAGCAACCTCCAAATCCCATCCATCATTTTTTGAGGCTGCAGTAACTATTTTATGTATCATCAACCCTCTTTTTTGAACACCCTCTTCTTCTGGAGATTGATTGATTGATTGATTATCAATTGCACAACGTTTGTTTTTGTTTTCTCTGCCCCCTCCTCCCAAATGGATATGATCAAGCTAATGTTTCTGCAATTTCAATGCAGGCTCTATCGTGTTTATGGAAAGAAGAATATAAAATTGGAACCGGTTCCGTTGAAAGCAACCGCTTTGGATCCTCGGTAAATATTCAGGATCGCGTTCTTTTGATTGGCTTGTCTTGAGCTCAGGCTGCTGTGGGGTAGATTGGGCTTCAGCTGGGAAAATGCCACTGGCTATCAAAAGAAACATCTCTCCGCTCTCCCCTTTTCTTCACCCCTTCTAGCTTTGTCTTCATGTTGGACCACGGCCTTGAGATTTACATCTGGAGGGGCAGCCAGGCTACCCTGAATGGTACCACCAAAGCCAGGTGAGGGCCAAAAGAAGGGCGTGGCCCAACTGGTCTCTGAAACATCTGGAGGAGCTCCACAGAGATGTGTTGATAGACTTCGGTTCTGTCGTTATTATTTTATCTTGCCGTTATTGCCAGCGCCCCCAAAAATCGACTCAAAGGGAACCTTAGTGGTGGGGGTTTTTTTGGGGGGGGGAGGCCTAGTACTCCAGCCAGTCTCTCCCCGTCACAAAGCAAAGAAGCTTGGCTGTGTAAAAGCAGCAGTGGAAAAGGTAGAGCTTTGGAGGCTGCTAGCGGTGGACAGAAAGGTCGGGTCGGGTCGGCTGTGAACCGGAGATGCGCAGTCGGAACCTGGGACCTTTATCTGTCGAGATCCAGGTTCTCTTCCACTTTGCTGGTCCTGGATCCATCTCCTCTCCCTCCTCAGGCTCTTTGCCGAGAAGATCAACAAGAACGAGCGGAAGGGCAAGGCGGAAATCCTGCTGCTGACCCAGACCCAGGAGACGCCCGAGTTCTGGGAGGTCCTCGGCGGGCAGCCAGAAGAGATCAAGGTCAACGTCCCAGATGATTTCAAGCCACCGAGACCCAAACTGTACAAGGTGAGGGGGAGGGGGTTGGGGAGAGAGGAAGAGGAGGAAGGGGCTGGACTCACGCAACTAGAGAGCCGGTTTCCCCTTCTCCACCGATTTCTGTCGGGATTTTCCAGAGACGTGCCTCTTTCTTGTGTTATTCCCAATCAAACCTGTATCCCCAGATGCCAGCTCTAGACCTTCATTAGTTTTCTGCTGTTTAAGGCTAAAGGTGTCAATTTTCAGAGCAGGCGGGAGTTTGGAAAATCAGTGATGTGCTGGGGGTGATCACACCCAGGACAATAACTCTGCTTTGCTGGCGTCCTTCTCTGGGTAAATGCTCTTCCCGTTCTCCTCCTCCTCCTGCGCAGGTGGGCCTGGGCCTGGGCTATTTGGAGTTGCCCCAGATCAACTACAGGCTCTCTGTCGAGCACAAGAAAAGGCCAAAGGTGGACCTGTTGCCAGAAATGAGACTGGTAGGACCCCGGGAGCAATGGGGCAAGGTGGTGACGGGGGCAAAATAGATGTCCTAGATGATTTCTGATTAAACCTATCGGTAGTCCTCGACTTACGACCATTCGTTTAACAATGGTCCGAAGTTACAGCGGCCTTGGAATGGGTGCTTTATGGCCTGTAAAGCACTTCCGAGTGTCACAAAACGTCGCACCACCGCCCCTCAGTCACATGATTGCATTTCGGGTGCTTGGCAACCAGCCCGCATTTATCACGGGTTGCAGCGTCCTGCAGTCCCGTGGTCGCGTTTTGTGACGTTTTTGCCATTTTTCGGCAAAAAACGCCCATTGGGGAAGCTGGATTAGCTTAACAACCGCTGTAAAAATGGTCGCAAAATCGGGTCCAGTCATGGGGTGATTCAACTTACGACCGCAATGACTTACGATGGAAGTTCCGGTCCCAGTTGTGGTCGTAAGTCGAGGACTACCTATAGTCCAGAACCTGTTTTTTGGACGTCTTCTGCTTTCCAAGAGTCCTGAAAGGAGGTTTCAAGCGGTCCGGTGGAACGTCAACCTCCTGCTTTTGTCTTCTCCTTTGGTAGCTCCAGAGCTTGCTGGACACCAAGCTGGTCTACATTCTGGACTGCTGGTCAGACGTCTTCATTTGGATCGGCCGGAAGTCCCCGCGCCTGGTGCGGGCGGCGGCTCTCAAACTGGGCCAGGAGCTGTGCAGCATGCTTCATCGCCCCAAGCACGCCATGGTCATCCGCAACCTGGAGGGAACCGAGTGCCAGGTCGGGAGGAGGGCAGCTTGGCCGTGTCTGCTCCCAAAGGGCTGTACCCGACGTGGGGGGTCGGCCGGGCCATGTTTTTGGAACGGCTGTTTGCCCACGCGGGAGGAGAGGGAGCGTACAGGTTGGGTGCTTCAGGATTCGGGAAGTAAGGGGGCAGAATTTACGAAGTGATCTGGCTTCTTCTAGCCTCGAGTGAGGCTTTGGAGGACCAAGGTCTTGGCGGAAGAGATGCTCCAAAAGAAAACAGACCCAGCTTATATATTTGCAGATGGCTGCCGGGGGGTTCTGGGAATTCAGGTCCGCTGTGTCTAGCCAGGGCCCTCGGCTGGACTTGACTGGTCCCTTACTTGGTTCTTGGCTTTTCTTGATTCTTGGAGCTCATGTTCCCTTAGCTGTAGGCCACCTTGAGTATTTTGAAGAAAAGGGCGGCAGATGCTAGAAATAAATACAGGTAGTCCTTGCTTAATGACCATTCATTTAGCGACGGTTCAGACTTAGGACAGTGCTGGAAAAACCGACTTAAGACCAGTCCTCAGGCTTACGGCCGTCGCAGTGTCCCCGCAGTCACATGATCATGATCTGGGCGCTTGGCAACCGGTTCGCATTTATGACCATTGCAGCGTCCCATGGTCATGTGATCGCCATTTGGGGGAGATGGGCAGTCATATAAATTTAAATAAGTAAATAAATAAATAAAATTTGCAACCTTCCCAGCCGGGTTCTGGCAAGCAAAATCAATGGGGAACTGCATGATTCACTTAACGAACACGTGGTTCACTTAATGACCACGGTGATTTGCTTAATGACCGCCACAAAAGTAATAAAATCAGGTCGGATTCGCTTAATGACCGCTTTGCTTAGCAACCGAAATTCCGGTCCCAATTGTGGTGGTTAAGCGAGGACTACCTGTATATGTGATCTGTTTAATTGTTCTGATGGTAGCTGGAGCCACAACGGCTGCCAAACTTTGGCACACTCAATTAAATTATTCAAAATATTACTAATTTAATTGTATGTTACAATGTCGTTATATAGGTAAGAATACTTCTGATTAGTATGTGATTTAAGTTTTTAAGGAGTTTTTCCTTTTTTTATTATTTGTTGTGGAGGGAAACTGTTACCCCAACATTTCAAAAGTGAAAACCTCTGGCATAGTTTTCTTCTGGTTTGTCTGGACTTTCTGGCACTGACGTGGACCCATTTCCCTGCCAGGTCTTCAAATCCAAATTCAAGAACTGGGACGACGTGCTGAAGGTGGATTACAGCCGCAACGCCGAGGCAGTCCACCAGCCCGGCGGGCTCTCGGGGAAAGTGCAGAAGGATGCCGAGAAGAAGGACCAGCTCAAGGCTGACTTGACCGCCCTCTTTCTGCCACGCCAGCCCCCGATGCCTTTGAGCGAGGTAGGCCCTGGCGGGGGGGGGGGGAAATCAGAATCAGGCACCCCCCACTGTGGCGCTCTTGTACGAAAATAGAAAAGGCATTCTCCAGACCCTGGACGTAGCGTAGCCTAAACGCATACGAAAATACTGTACGTCTGCTCCAGGCGAAGGGAAGAAGCGTCTCTGAGGCCCCGAGACCATTTCGCCACACAGAGACATGCCTCTTCAGTTTTGGCACTTCCTCCGTCCCCCTTGACAGGCCGAGCAGCTCATGGAAGAGTGGAACGAAGACTTGGACGGCATGGAAGGCTTTGTCCTGGAGAACAAGAAGTTTGCCCGCTTGCCCGAAGAGGAGTTTGGGCACTTTTACACCCAGGACTGCTACGTCTTTCTGTGCCGGTAGGTCAGCTCCCCAGCCTCCCTGGCCTTGGCTCCTGGGGTGTCTGCCTGTTCCGTTTTCCCCCTTTGTCCAAAGCGGTGGCTCAGAGAAGGGAAGTGGGTGGGCAGCAGACGTTTCTACAGAAATGCACCTCTCCCGCCCCAGCGTTGCATTTGGTCTCGGGGACCCTCCTGCCCGATTCAGCAGCTGTTCACGGATGAGCAGGGCCTTCTTTGCTGAGCCCCAACGCTTAAGACATGCCTTCTGGGGGAGTCCCACGGGGGTTTAGATGCCTGGCCAACCCCGTCCCTCCTTTCGGATGCTCTCTGGACTTCGGGGAGGTCTCCGTCCCTCGGAGCTGCGTTGGGATGTATGCAAGGTGGCTTTCAGTCGCCTCTCCTCTGCTGAGGCTGCTTGAGAAGGAGGAGCAGCCTGCAGGTCTGAGTAACGGTGCTTTTGCCCCGAAAGGTACTGGATCCCTGTGGAGAGCGAGCAGGACGAGCAGAAGAAGAAGAAAGGAGAAGGGGGCGCTGAGGGGGAGGACGACGCCGAGAAGGAAGAGGAGGAAGAGGTGGAGGAAGAAGAGAAGCAGGCAGAAGAAGACTTCCAGTGCGTGGTTTATTTCTGGCAGGGCCGTGAGGCCTCCAACATGGGGTGGCTGACCTTCACCTTCAGCCTCCAGAAGAAATTTGAGAGCCTTTTCCCTGGAAAGCTGGAGGTGAGTCAAAGGATCATCCTTGTTGTTGGAAGGAGAGTGGGGAATGGGGCATGTCCACACTCCCCGCAGTGCTCTAGAACAGTGTTTCTCAACCTTGGCCACTTGAAGGTGTGTGGACTTCAACTCCCAGAATTCCCCAGCCAGCATGGCTGGCTGGGGAATTCTGGGAGTTGAAGTCCACACACCTTCAAGTGGCCAAGGTTGAGAAACACTGCTCTTAATTAACAGGAGATGCAGCTATATGCAGATGTTCATCACCTTCCTCTTCCCCAGGAACGGAGAGATTATCACATTAAGAATGCCCACAGTCTTCCCAAGGCCATCCCCTGGAGTGAATGCCCTGGTCAAGGATTCTGGGAGTTGAAGTCCACACATCTTCAAGTGGCCAAGGTTGAGAAACACTGCTCTAGAAGCTGAGCTGGACTAAATTATGCTGCCCTCCATATCCGGGCATTGTTGACCAGGGTGTTTGGCCAGACAAAGTCAGAGATAACTGTTCTGGACATTTGTTTGCTTTAAGACTGCTGCAGGGATGCTAAAATAGCCTTGCCCTGATATGCTGGACCTCGACTCCCAGAATCCCCCAGCCAGAAGGGGAATTGCTCTCTGATTAATCTGGCTTGGGGAGGACGGTTCTAAAAAAACATTAAGATTTCAATACTGTGCCGGATCACTCTGCACGTCTGTTCCTTTTTCACACTTCAAAACTGCACATCTGCAAGTAGTAGTCGAGGCCCCGCAGCCAGGCCTGTGCACTCTGGGTGAATTCATCTCACCCCATTCCAAGTGTGGCTGAGATTTCTGCGCGCACACACCCACACCCAAATCTTCCAGGTTGTGCGCATGACGCAGCAGCAAGAGAACCCCAAGTTCCTGTCCCACTTCAAGAGGAAATTCATCGTCCACAAGGGCAGAAGGAAAGCCAAGGACGACAGCCTGCAGCCCAGCCTCTACCACATCCGCACCAACGGCAGCGCGCTCTGTACCCGGTGAGGGCCTCCTTCCCCCCCACGCTTCTTTTGAACCCAAGTTTTGTCCGGGCGTTGTCCCCCCCCCTCCTCTGCCAAAACAGCTTTGGGACTTGTGGGGAATTTGGAGACCTCGCCTCCCTAAGGGTGAGGAATGGGCAGGATTGAGGGCCTTGCTGAGAGCATTTGAAGCCCCGGAGGGGGATTGAGGTCCTGCTGAAACCTGGAGGAGGAATCTCTGGAACGTCTCCCGTTTCTTAGATCCCCGAACTGGGTTACACAAGTGTTTTTGGGGATCTGCCACCTAAAATGCAAGCTGAGCATTTCTAAACGGGGGCTGGCCAGCCTCTGCTAAACCCTACCTCCCACCATCTTCAGAGACAGCCTGTGCCACAATCCAACGCCAAACGGGTTATCTTCAGGACGCGTCTTGTCTTTGGCCAAAACTGGCTTCCTTGCTCTTCCAGCTCTTCCCTTGAGAACAAAAGGGGAAGAAAGTTTGTTTTCTCCACTTGGTCACTCTTCTCTGGCCACGCCCCAAAACCAGGCATGGGAAGATAGCGGTGGTTCTTTCCCTTTGTCCGTGCATGACGGGCTCCAAACCTCCTTCCTCTCCAGGTGCATCCAGATCAACACGGACTCCAGCCTTCTGAACTCTGAATTCTGCTTCATCCTGAAGGTAATGCAAGTCTCCAAGGCCCACCTGGGCAGTGGATTCTTTTTTTTCATCTGCTGCTCTTTTGTAAAATGCAGAACGGCTGTTGGAATTAAATGCATCTTTCTGGGGTAGAGCTATCCCCAAACTGGTGCTCCCAAAATGCTACCACTTTCATACAACCGTTGGCCACTCTGGCTCCGAATTCTAGCAAAACCCATCTGGTGAAAACCAGGCAGGAGAAGGCTCACCTGACACATCTGGTGGTTTCCCCCAGAATGCCCATTAATTAAAACTATTACAGGTAGTCCTCGCTTAACAACCACAATTGAGACTGGAATTTAGGTTGCTGAGCGAAGCAGTCATTAAGCGAATCCAACCTGATTTTACGACCTTTTTTGCAGTGGTCGTTAAGCAAATCACCGCAGGCATTAAGCGAACCACATGGTGGTTACGTGAATCATGTGGTTCTCCATTGATTTTGCTTGCCAGAAGCCAGCCAGGAAGGTCAAAAATGGTGATCATGGGACACTGCGACAATCATAAATGCGAACCAGTTGCCAAGCACCCAAATTGTGATCACATGACCGGGGGGATGCTGCGACGGTCATAAGTGTGAGGACTGGTCATAAGTGTGAAGACCGGTCATAAGTCGGTTTTTTCAGCACCATCGTAAGTCTGAACCACCACTAAACGAATGGTCAATAAGCAAGGAGTACCTGTACAGTTCTTGAATCCTGTTTGTTGTTAGGGCTGTCTTTCAAGGGCACTCGGTTTTGATCTGAATCATCGCCATGTCTCTCTGGCTTTTTGGTACGATGGCCTCCAGAGATCATCTTCTTCTGCAGTGATCGCAGTCCTGTCTCCTTGCAGGTTCCCTTCGAGAGCTCCGACAACCAGGGCATCGTGTACACCTGGGTCGGCCGAGCCGCCAACCCCGACGAAGCCAAGCTGGCCGAGGATATCACGAACCACATGTTTGACGACTCCTACAGCAAACAGGTGAAGCCAGCACCGGGCAGACGGCCTGGGTGGGGGAACACGCCGGCAAATCCTGTCCCCCTTCTCTCCCCCACCCTCACTCCTCTGCCCCTTGTGGGTTTGCAGGTGATCAACGAGGGAGAAGAACCGGAGAATTTCTTTTGGGTTGGGATTGGAACCCAGAAACCTTACGACGGAGACGCCGACTACATGAACTTCTCCCGCCTCTTCAGGTGAGCTGGCGGGTCACCTGTGGCCGATCCCTTCTTCCCCAGGAGAGCTTTCCTAACGCCCTGCCGGGGAGGAAGCTTAGAAAGGGCCACGGCTTCTGCAATTTCCCAGGGAAAATTCTCACGACTTCCAAAAAATTCCATGCAACCAGGAGGCTGTCTTTCCCATCCTGGCTTCCTGTGGGCATGCGGGCAGGGGTGCCTGGAAAAACGGGGTGGGGCTAGAAAAAAACTGGATAAGAGAAAAAAGAGGGGTTTTTTAATCATGGAGTAAGACATAACTTTGTAGTTGTACTTATATTTGCTGCAAAGGAAATCGGAAGCGTCCTCTTTCTATTTCTTTTTATTCTCTCTCTCTGCATTTCTTCTTTTTTCTTTCCTCCTTTTACTCTTTATTAGTTTGTGTTAGTTTTTATCTTCTTTGTAAAACGGTTAATAAAATTTATAAAAAACAAGGGGGGCAGGGCTTTGATTGCCCACTCACGGCTACCATCTTGACTTTTTTGACACTTGTGGCCCCTCGGTTCCCCTATCTTTGATAGCCATTGACCGCCCTGACTGAAGATTATGGGAGCAAACTTCACCCTCTCTGGAGAGCAACCGGTTGGGAAAGGCAGCAGCTTTTCGTTCCAAATTTGTAATAATCCAGCAAGTCCTGAATTTGCAGCAGAGCAGAATCCAAGAATTTCCAAAACACAGAGCGAATTTGCTCCTGGGGGCTGTTCTTCCCTCTTCTGCTCTCATGTTTCTCTCATTAGACATAAGATTTTTTTCTGGCTCTCCCCCCCTAGGTGCTCCAATGAGAAAGGCTATTTCGCGGTGTCCGAAAAGTGTTCCGATTTCTGTCAGGATGACCTGGCCGATGACGACATCATGTTGCTCGACAATGGCTGCGAGGTGAGTGTGCGGCATGACCCAAGAGGGATCCCCGGGAGGCCGGGGATCCGGCGTTTGATGTTGCGGGACAAGGAGACGGACTCCCCCTTTGCGGAAGCGGATTCGTTCCCTCCTGTAGAAAACATTGTCTGGTGTCATCTCCTTTTTCAGGTCTACATGTGGGTGGGGACGCAGACAAGCCAAGTGGAGATCAAGTTGGGCCTCAAAGCTTGCCAGGTAAGGGTGACTCTGCGGATCCATTATCCAGAACCATTTTTTTTCTTTAGATTTTTCGTCCTGCCTTTATTATTTTTATAAATAACTCAAGGCGGGGAACATACCTATTACTCCTTCCTCCTCCTCTTTTCACCACAACAACAACCCTGTGAGGTGAGTTGGGCTGAGAGAGAGGGACTGGCCCAAGGTCACCCAGCCGGCTTTCGTGCCTGAGGCGGGACTAGAACTCTCAGGCTCCTGGTTTGCCATTGGCTCCTTCCTAGGGCTGAGAGAATGTGATTGACTCAGGGTCACCCAGCCGGCTTTCATGCCTAAGGCGGGACTAGAACTCACCGTCTCCTGGTTTCTAGCCTGGTGCCTTCACCACCAGGGTTTCGTGGTACTCTCAAGTTCCTGGGAGATCACAATTTAGTTAAAAAATTATTTCAAATTCGGTCAACTTTGCATTAAAGTGGTAAGTTTCATTATTTTTAGTTTAAGAACACTGTGAATGCATATCTACAGGCCTACCTGTGAAATGCATATAATAATTTTGTAACTTCTGGCCTGTCTTTGAGCCTGAATGTGCGGGGTTCCCCGAGGCCTGAAAGATACTTCCAGGGTTCCAGGGTTCCTCCCGGGTCAAAAGGTTGAGAACGGCTGCACTAGACCAAACTGGCCCTGTTGATAACGCTTCAGGGGTTGACGCCGCGTGTCCGCGTTAATCTTCCTGCTTTGGCTTCGGCATGACTTGCTAGCAGAGGAGAAAGGAACTCGCTTCTTTTGACCTCCTGAAGCCCCCAAGATGCGTTGGACCCCAACTCCCATAACCTGCAGCTGGCATGGCCGTGGTGTCCGGGGAGGATTGAAACCGTAGTCCAGGTCCAGCGGAAGGTGGGGGGGGGTCAACCTACGCAGTTGACGCTCAAGCCTCTTTTCACATGCCGGGGGCAGAGCTGCAGTCACGCCACGGCCACCATCTTGACTTTCTTGACCCCCCGGCTGGAAGGCACTGAATTGGGAAAGGGAGGCCGCGGATAGGACTGCGCTCGGATACTGCTCTCCGATCTCTGTTTTGCTGGGGCTGGGTAATCTCTTCCCTTTCCTCAGGTGTACATCCAGCACCTGCGCTCGAAGGACCCGGCCCGGCCCCGGAAACTCCGCCTGGTCCGCAAGGGCAACGAACCGCTTCCTTTTACCCGCTGCTTCCACGCCTGGAGCGTTTTCCGGAAGCCACCGGCTTAACGGCACTCGGTCCGGAACCTCCGTTTCCTGCCGCCGAGAGGGGGCCCAAATGGGAATTTGGATTTTGGAGCCTTGTCCCAGCAGTGGCTGGACCGTCCCTGCCCTTCACGGCGATGTCTACTCTTAAAGCAGCGGATTGGGGCAAAAGTTACTCAAAGAGATGGCGTGAACCTGGGCCTCTCCCCTCCCACCCCCCAAAGTCAACCTTCTGCTGCCATTTCCGATACCAACCAAATTTCCTTTTTTTTTCCTCCCGAGCCTGGCCCTCTCTCGGGCATTGTTACAGCGGAGAATCCTTCTTTTCCCTCCCCTGGGATCACCACTTGACTTGATTTGTTTCCCCCCAATTGCACCAAGATTATCATCTCTGGAAACTCCCACCTGCTCAGGCTCAGGAAACCTCCTGGCTGTCTTCTGGAGTGCAGGGGGTGCGGAGGCTTCGCAGGGAGATGCTTGCACTTTCTGAAATAAGCGGGCAGCCGGAAGCATAGAGGTCTCCCGGGTGGGAGGCCCAGGGAGGCCCCTGACCTGCAAAGCAAGGGTGGGCTTCCTCCATCTTCCATCCCTGGGCAGGAAGGATTTCAGCAGGTGCCCTCCTGGCCCTAAAAGCTGAAATTCCTTTTCTACAGCTACTGAAAGCACAAACGCCCCGGCTTGCTTCCTAGTTGAATGTCTGGATCTGTTTCCCTGCCCCCCCCTTGTTTTTTTTTTTTTTGCACTGAAATACATAGTAGAAAAGACCAAGCTTGATCACAAGAAGTGGTGTCCTGCTACTAGTCCTCGCAGGGCACTAGGTTTTTAAAAGTAGACGTCTTGTAAACTCTATGCTTTGCAGTAAGCTGCAATGGCCCCAGTTCCTGCCTAGATGCCACTTTTTGGAAAAAGTGGGGAGAAAGCAGCGTAAATAAGTATTTAGGAGAGCTGCTAAAAACGGGAGAAGTGGGACCCATTTTAAACCCAGCCCAGATGTTTGGAGCAATTGCTACCAGCTGTCGATTGCATGGCCAAGGGCACAGGACAGCGGGCATCCTAACTCAAGACAGCTGTTACAGCAGCAGGCAGGAATTCAACCAGCGAAGTGCAGTGTTGCATCTGGCCTAGAGCCAACACAGGGAGCGGGGCGCTCACCTGCAGGGCCTCACAAGCTTCCTTTATAACTTCTCAATAAAGATTGCAAAGATGGCCATTTGTGAATTGCAGTTGTGTAATGCAAGTACTGGTCCGTTCCCACCATTTTTAGTGATTTTCCTCCCAGCTTAGGTGCCAATCCCAAAAGTATCATTCCCTCTCCTTGGCTGTTAGTATGAAACGGAGGTAGTCCTCACTTAATTACAACAATTGTGACCGGCATTTTGGTCGCTAAGCAACGTGGTCATTAAGCGAATCCGACTCGATTTTATGACCATTTTTGCAGTGGTCGTTAAGCTTAGGCACGAAAGCCGGCTGGGTGACCTTGGGCCAGTCACTCACTCTCAGCCCAACTCACCTCACAGGGTGGTTGTGGGGAAAACAGGAGGAGGAAGGAGTATTGGGTATGTTTACCGCCTTGAGTTATTTATAAAGGCGGGATAAAAATTAAATAAATAATCACATGGTTGTTAAGCAAATTGCATAGTTCCTCATTGATTTTGCTTGCCGGAAGCCGGCTGGGAAGGTCAAAAATGGCAATCACGTGATTGTGGGATGCTGCAGTGGTCGTAAATGCAAACAGGTTGCCAAGTGCCCGAATCGTGATCATGAGGGAATGCTGCAACGGTAGTAAGTGCGAGGACCGGTTGAAAGTTGGGTTATAGCACCGTTGTAAGTCTGCACTGTTGCTAAATGAATGGTCACTAGGTGAGGACTACCTGTACTCCATGTTTGGTATTTACAAACCAAACTTTCTCTGCCTCCACTTGCCGATAGGGACGCTGAGAAACTAGGCACACACGCTTTAGATAGTAAATGCTTTATTCTTCCTTTATTAAAAACCTGCATTAATTTCTAAACAATGCTAAATCCATTCTCTGGACCGAAAAAAGGGGGATCCGAAGGGTACATTCTACAAGGAAGCTAGCCCCCCTCCCCTCAGTGGCTACTGCAAAAAAAGACTCGCAACGGCACGCTTTCAGACACCCCCACACACACCCGCCAGGCATTTGCACGCGCACAGAGCAAAAATCGAATCGTACCGCAACGTTCCGCCAAGGGACTTGCAAGGGGGGGCAAGTTCTCGCGGACATCAGAAAGGGGAATTTTTTTTAAGAGTCTTGCCCCACCAATCCGCCTTCCCCATCTTATCAACCCTCCAGGGGACTTTTCTTGGCACAAAAACGCCCGTGAGAAAAAGGATTCTTTCCGGCCGAAAGCCGTGCTTGAGGGCCGTGCAACGGGCTCGCCCTTTTGGCACAGGGACCTGCTGCCCATCCCAACATCAGCACAAGAGGAAGGGGTCCATGGCGCAGGCCAGGAGGGGAAGGGGGGTGGGAACTGCCACGCGGGCCGAAGGCAGAGAAGCCCCGTTCTTGGATGAGGTCTGGGCAATGTGCACAGGAACGGGAAATGCCCCTTGGCACGGTCTCCGCACAGCTGCGCACCAGCTCATTCTCGGAAAGCCTTCCTGCGGCTTACAGAAAACCCAGCAGGGGGAACCGCTTTCTAGGGCGCGAGGGACCCCCACCCCCACCCCATGGAGGCCTTTCTCCTCTGCCATCAAAATGCAGAGGGCCTTTAGCTGCGGAGAGGAGAGTCAGCAGCCACTGCAGAGAGGAGGTTTCGCTGCTTGCAGCTGTGAAACGGTTCCCAGATCAGGCAAAGATCAAGCCAACCC
Source organism: Charina bottae (assembly GCA_023362775.1). Lineage (NCBI taxonomy): Eukaryota > Metazoa > Chordata > Lepidosauria > Squamata > Charinaidae > Charina > Charina bottae. Next base: position 1,429,514 of record JALMGJ010000064.1, read on the forward strand.
CACCAAATTCAGCTCGGGCAGCCAAAGCAGTGATTTAAATAGCTGGAGGCGAGAGGTCAGGGAAACTGTGTGAAACGTGGGTGGCGCCTGACCATTCAGCTCAGATGCACCTCGATACTCGTAAGAGTTGGCAAAATAATGGAGGGGGGGGGGGGGAAAGCCAGCCAAAGTCTCAGAATGCTCGATCCAGCTAGCTGCTGGTGTTCAATTTAGACCCTGTATTCCTCAATGCATCCAGGCCAGGCCCAAATCCAGGTTTGAGCTTAGCAAAAACTCATTGCTTCCTAGATTCAGGGAGACCTGTCCTGGGTTGAAAGTCAAGGAAAAAGCACAGAAACATAAGCCGAACTTATTTACCACCATATCATCTGCTGGGATTCAGAGACATACATCAACTGTGTACCAAGCCGAGCCTATGCAAAAAAAAAAAAATCCCAGGAAATTGGAATTTCCTACTTTGGCATTGCTAATTAACCCCAAATTTACAAAACCTCTTAAAGTCAAATTGGGCCCACAGGCAGCTAGGAAGGAGGAGAAATCGCTTCAGAGCAAACCAAACTCTTGGGCAGGCAGGCGAATGGAAAAAGTCGGGATATTTTCTTCCTCCTCATCCTTAACAAGGAGGGAGGAAGGAAAAGTGAACAATATCAGAAAGATATCATAGTATTTCTTACTCAGTATTTTCTTGAAACGCTGTAATTTTCTCACAGCGCTGTGGCTGCCTGTTTCGTGCTGGGATAAATACACCTGATTAGAAATCTTGTGTAACAAAGAAGTAATAAAAAAAGAAAATCTTTAACCATTCCCTCCAAATCGGAAGGAAGGAAGGAAGGTTGGTTGGTTCCCACCAGTATCACAGAAAAGCATTTCTTCAAATCCGGTCTTGGCCCCAGAGTTCCCACGAGTGTCCTGTGAGCAGGAACACCTTAATTTGTCATGGGATCAGGTACAGGTTTTCTCAGAGAAGGGAGGTTGCTCAAGAGGAAAAAAGGTGTTTTAACCCAGGTGAGAAGAATCTGAACTTTTGTAGACATTCCCACACACAGCAAAAGAAAGGCCAAGGAACTGTCCAGCGTCGCAGCACAGCAAAATCCATCAGTCCCCCCATCTGTCCACCGAAAGCTCCTTTCCTCCATCAAAATGTTACACTTGGCCAAAAGATCCTGATCACTTTCTTAGTGGTGAGACCTCGGTGCGGGCAGCCTTCTCATTCTCCCACGAGCCGTCAGTGGCTTTGCTTTTAAAAGAAAACTTGAAGGTTTCAATGTTTTTGTGCAATGGAAGAGCAGACACTCAAAAAGTGGTCCTGCAGGAGGTTGGCACATTTCTGGTTTTTTTTTTTTACTTTTCCTTTTTTATATATATATAGATATATATAAAAAATGCAAACTTGGAGAGGTACCAAGGAAGAGATGTCGCACGTCCGCTTCCAGGCCACATGTTAGAAAAAGATTACAACTCTTTGTAAAAAAAAATACGCAGGGAAGAATCTGAAGGAGGAGAGGTAGGACCAACAGGTTGTTGCAAAACCAGCTAGAAGTCTTGGTCCTGGAGCTCCAAGCATCGCGTTGGACGGTGCAGGATCCCTGGAAAGGAAATGACCAGACGTTAAAACAGGGCTGGACAGACCACAGTCTCTCTCTCGAGCTCAACCCAGCCCAGCCAATCTTTTCCTGGAACTGAAAACTCACCCCCTTTTCCCTTCTGGCTGCCCTGGAGAAGAGGACAGGGCATCTGTAAACTTTATTCCACATTGCAATAAAAGGAACATCTTTTATTTTGTGCAATGTTTATTCTGCTGCAACATACGCCCCCGTTCAGCCTCCCAGCTTCGGCTTCCCAAAATGCCTTATGCACTAGCTCAAAGCTGACGCAGGCGGTCCTGAGAACTAGATGCGCCTCTCACTTGTTTAAAAAAGGAACAGGGAAGAGCGATTCCCTGGACATACCTCATTTAATGAGGATCCCTGGGGATCGGGCCTCATCCTCATTTATGTTCCGCAGATTCCTCTCTGCTTCCTCCGAGGGCCTGGAACAAGAAAAGCGTGAGAGTCGCCAGGCCAGAGAAGAACCCAGTTTGTAAGTTGCCCTCAGCCAAACATTGTCCCCAAACTAGGTGGACCCCTACGGAGATGGCACACCCCACGTTGTCTTCAGCCACTGGAAAGGGTGGCATTCTCCAGACCCATAGCCGATTACCCCGGATAAACACCAACCTAACTATTATTCTGCCATTTTCAAAGTCCACCAAGCTAAACAGCCAGCAATAGTTTGCTTGTCACGGCAAAAGGGCCTGATCCAAACAAACTCTGCTGTGCCCCAGAGCACTGCAAGGAATGGTTTCTATCATTCTTCGTTCAGGTAAAGTAAAGGTAAAGGTTCCCCCCGCACATTTGTGCACTCATGTCCGACTCCAGGGGCCGGTGCTCATCTCCGTTTGTTAGCCGAAGAGCCAGCGCTGTCCGAAGACGCTTCCACGGTCATTTGTTCAGAAATACTCAGAAATACTTACAAATTCCTACAGGGGAAGAATGGGTGGCGAAATTAATGGAGCTGGCAGAGATGGCGAAACTGATTGCATTGATTAACGAAAATAATGTGTCTAACTTTGTTTCTACTTGGAAACCACTTTTGGGCTTTTTGCTCGAAACTGAAAAAGATGAAGATTTAATCTTGGGATTTGATGGTTAGGATTGTATAAGAATATAGAAATAATGTGTTTTATAGATAAAATAGAGTAAGAGGTTGATGCATTTTTATGCTTATATCTGTACTGAAGATAGTCGGAAGTCATTCTTTTTTCTATCTTTCTTTTTGTTTCTACACTTTTAAGTTTGTCCTTTTTTTGTTCTTTCTATTCTTATATTGTTTTACTTATATTCTGAAATGTAATACAGTTTCTTATTTAAAAAAATACAAATGTTTTCTCTAACATTAGTGGAAAGATTATTAGCAGAAGTTACGTATGGGTGATAAATGTGTCTTTCCCAGCACTTTCCACCTCCTTCCTACAAAAATGGACCAAATGAAATAATGTGCAAACGTATGTCCTTGAGACAGGCCATGCCATCCATGCCTGGTCCCAAGGCCAAAAGCCCCCTCCATCTTCGTGCCCCATAAGTTTTTATATCCGGGCCTGCTACCAAGGGACAGAGACTTACGCCAAGAAATCCTTCACTTCTTCGACTGTGATATCTCCAGTGGTATTTAAGGGGGTGTCAATGCTACTGTCTGGGGAGTCAACCGGCGTTGGGTCAAATGATGCTTGGTGGTCTTCAGGAGTCCCTGAAGGTAGAAAAGCAGCCAGAAGTTTGCAACATGGCCCTAAACATCCAGAATTCAAATTTAACCTTCCCTGTCCTTAAAACACTTAATTCTTTGTGGCTGGATCAGTTGCAAAACTCCCCTCAAAACTTTCTGAATTTATTTTTAAAGAATGCAAACTGTATTGAATGATTTTTCTCAGAGAGAAGGGGAGGGAGAGCAAGAACAAGATTCATTTTATCGGAGGGCGCTGGAATTTCCTTCGAATCTTTCTGAACTTATCTTTGAAACGTGCAAAACTGTACTGAGTGATTTTTCTCAGACAGACCGACCCACAAATATCCAATGTCACCTAGTTGGGTAATGAAATATCTGCAAACAAACCACCAAGCTCAGAGGGCACCAAGAACTCTGCAGTTCAACCCTGAGCCACAGAGATTCTCTTCTATTGAGACAGATAAATAGAGCAATACTTCATTTTATCAGGAGGTTATAATAAAGCCAGGAGTTTGCAGAGAATTCAAGACTGGCCAAGGAAGGCTGAACCAGCTTGGAAACCAACCCATAAAGCTACTGAACTTGCATCCGGTTGCCATGACAACCATACAGTGGATGGTTTGCTAGTCTACCAAATTGCAGAAAGGGTGTTTTTCCTTACGATCGCTGCTTGCCGGGGAATGGTTAGCCTCCGATCCTTGTAAAACATGCGTCCCATTGGCCTGGCTTATTTTTGGCGTTGCCGTGAAGTTATTTCTGCAATAAAAAGGAAACAGCACCTACGTTTCCATCTGCCACCCCAGGCCTCCCTGTATGCCCACACGCATCTGTCTCTATTCCAGCGTCAAAATAAATGCAACGCTCTTCGTGCAGTCGGTCATCAAGTATCTTGAGCAAACAGCCGCTACGAATTGCATCCCCAAGTGACGCCCATAAGAACAGCCAGGGCTGTGATCTCCGCATCAGGACCACCATCTTCACTTTTTGGACCACGACTCGTGAACTTCCCTGTGACTGTGAGGTGGGACACGGCAGGTTTTAAACCTCTACCCACACTAGGGGCCCAACCTGGATTGCTCCCTCCCCTCATGCAGCAGAATTGCCCTCCGGGTGCGGACCGCAGTCCTCGGAAAGAGAGAGAAATGACAGATCAAGCCCCCCCCCCCCCCCCCCGTGGCTGTTTTTTATTTTCCACAAAATGCATCCGGTTACAGGCGGTGTATCACCCCCTGAGACCGGCTTTGAAGGACAACGATCTACTGGCATAGTTTCTTTGATTTTGGATAGAAAGAAGTCATTTTGGATGCATCGCCCACGCATGAGCTCCTCTCTGCCACGCAAACGGTGAGAAATCTGGCTCGTGTTTGGAGGCATTTTGCAGGGAGCCAGCTGTACACCCTTCCGGGCTGAACTCTGCCTGCCCTTCGCATTGGCAGAGGCTCTTCAGTGCCACAGTGGGCTCCCACCCCAGTTTTTAAAGGAAAAACGCCCCCCGAGAGGGTCAGCTGGACTCGCAAAGCCAAGGCGGTGGCCAGGCCCCCCCCCTCACCCTGGAGAAGTGGCGTGGTGGGTGCGGCTCGTCTCCAGCACACACAGCGGCTCTGTGATGTTTCTGGTGCTCAAGGAGAAGCGTTCGAATTCTGACGGAGAGATCAGGTAGAAGCCTGCGCAGGGAACGGAGGAGGAAAAGGGGGTCAGGGAGGCAGGTGCGGCAGACGCCTCCCCCGTTCCTGGGCACCCGCAGCCCCGTGGCTCACCTTGGCCGTACTTGGTGAAGACGCAGGAGGCGATGCCGCTGATGTCCTCCTTCCGGACGCAGTCGTAGTGCACCTGCGGCCTCAGGCTGGGCACCGTGAAGACGTGGAGGTCCCCCAGGTTGGTGAGGCAGGCCAGCCCGTTCTCGGAATAGTCGTCGCACGTGGCGCTGGCAAAAGTCATCAGCCCCACTTTCCGGACCCGGCAGCCCTCGTGGGCAGTCAGTTTGAACTTGGTCTTGGCGCTGACTTTGGGGAGGGTGAACACCTGCAGCCGGTAAGAGGGAGAGAGACCAAGAGCAAGCTTAGTTTTAAGCTACTTCTTCTTAGTCGTGGGCCACTGGCCACCGTGACCTACAGCAGCACTGGCATGTACAATTTGGGGCTGGGAAGAATCGGTTCGGATGAGGAGGAAATCATTCTACAATAGCAGGAAGCCGGTTCGTTGTCATCATAGAGTTAAGAGTTAATTTTTATTTATTTATTTATTTATTATTTGGATTTATCCCCGCCCATCTCTACCGTGGTAGACTCTGGGCGGTTATTTTACAATTGTACTTATATTTGCTGCAGAAGAAATTGGAAGCTCCTTTTAATAAAATGCATTTAAAAAAAATACCAGGAAGCCAGTTCGGAGGGAGGGAAATGCTTTCTGCCCTCCCTCTGAATGAGCAAATACTGTTCAGTCCCTTCATCCCCCCAATTGCTTACGGGGACCTTTTAGGCTCCACTTTCTTGTCACGGTAAGCAAACACAGAACTGCCACTGAAACGCCAGGGGCCACCAGGAAGAAGATAGGCCGCCAAGAATTTCACTTGAGGGCGGCTTCTCCCTCGCTCAGAATTACCTTGAACTGCTCCTCTGAAGCAATGAGCACCGAGTGGCTGCCCTGCATATCGGGGGCTTTGGCCAGGTCCCGAGAGACCTCGTACGGTTCCGGCAGAGGGTTCCCTCGGCCATCCAGGACGGCAATCGACACCACCGGCGCTCTGTGCATGAGCTGGATCTCCTTGCCCAAGACCGCCTCCACCAAGCGCTCCGAAAACTTCTCCTGGGAAGGGATCTCCAGGGCGTAAGCAAAGACGGAGCCCGAGTTGGTGCCGGCCCACATGGTGGGCCCGTGATGTGCGGCTGCGGAGAGACGGGAGGAGAAACGTGAGCGGGCCGCCTCCCAGGACCACCCAGACTCTCTACCAGCAATGCACAACAGTTCCCATCGCTCCCAACCAGCAAGACCTCTCGGGGCCCCCTTGGGAGGAAGGTTGAAGCCAAGAGGTTGAGTCTTTGAAGACCTGACCAAGGATGGTGGGCTTGGAGAACACGGCGGCGAACGCGTGAGAAACTCCTCCCATTGCGACTATCGGCGTGTCTTTTATGCTAATTATTTATTTATTATTTAAATTTGTACTACCGCCCATCTCCCCCAAACCGGGGGGCTCTGGGCCGTTCACAATAATAATTATCTCTTTGTCTTTTTCCTTTATGGGTCTCTTTTTTTATTTTAAACTCTAACCACATCTTCTATTACTTGACACACCTTACAGACTAACTTTTATTACTGTCCTTCTACTACAAGCTTGAAGATGGCTGTGTTCTTGCATTTACTGTATATGAGGCCTGGGCTTCAAATCCACCGGATGCACGTGTTTTTCCAAGGCAAAAAAAATTCTGTTGCACACCAGGGGTAACTTGGAGAACCTTTGCTCCCCCTCCTTTCAGAAGAGAAAACCTTTAACCCACCTCCCCCCCTTCTCTCCAGTATTTTCTTCCCCAATAGAGCGCTTTGCGAACAACGCGGAATCCTGTTCCGTCTCCCCATCTGCCACCTTGAAAGTACCAAAAGCTTTTGCTGCTTAAAGACCAAGGCAGCCAAGTGACTATAGTTGGAAATCAAAATTAGGCAAAGTCCCTCCCCACACGCTAACTACAAAGTGAAGGATTACTTCCTCGTTGGGACCGCTGTCCTCCCATCGTGGTCTCCCCCTTACCATCTCGGAGGAAGGTGTCTGCAAAGTAGAGACAACGCACAACCCCCGACAGCGAATCATCTGCCGAGCGAGGCTCGATCCGCCGCTGAACGGGAGCCATCTCCACCTCGTGGGGGCCAGGCTGCTCAGCCAGGTGGGCGTTCGCTTCCTGTACCTGGTGGGGTGGGAGAAGCAGGTGAGGCAAGGCTCAGATCAAGGTAGCTTCTCAGCAGAGCCTCAAAGGTGCTCACCCAACCTCTAGGACAGGAGACCACGTTCTCCATCCACAGAAAGGTCTTCTCTGTTTCCTTCTTCCCTCAAAATTATTTATTGTCCTTTGTTTTTACATCCTGGATTTTTCACCCATCTCTCCTCCATGGAATTTGGAGTATCATTTGGGGTGGGGGGAGAAGAGGGGAACGGTTAACTTCATCTTCTCAAAAACTCCAAGAGGAAGGTTAAATGGAGAAATCCCAAATGGTACGGACCCCCAATCAGCTCTGCAATAAATATTATCTTTAGTCCAAGGCTGTAGACCAGCGTGGCAACTTGAAGACGTGTGGACTTCAACTCCCAGAATTCCCCAGCCACACGTCTTAAAGTTGCCAAGGTTGAGAAACCCTGCTGTAGACACTCCATCACGCTGGCTGTTTTTGCTTAAGGAGATCAGCCCGAGGTCATCGATCCAATATTTTCCACTGCTGCCCAGACTTGATTCACTTCGCTGAACCCAGAACCACCTTCCTTCTCTAAGACCACTCTGACCAAATTCCCAGAAAGTTCCAACTTTCCTCCCATCACCACCATTTCGACACGGTCCAGGATTCAAACCCACGGCCCGAGACCCGAGCTGCTCACAAGGCCCGCTTGGGCAAATGCCACGCGGCTGCTACCTCTCCCTCGGCTTACCTTGCTTGAGGGACTACTGGCAGTGACTCTCTTCTTGCCCGAAACGCGGCTCTTGCGGATCCTGCGGAAGGACTGACGCAGGGACTTTTTCAGGGACTTAACCCGCGAGAGGGGGCCCTCCATCGCGAGAGAATCATTGGGGTGCAGGGTGCACCTATGAAAATAGAACAATCCCAGTCACCCAGGATCTTCAGGTGCCTTCAAGCTATGAACACCACTAATCAATGGGGCTTCATTCCTGGGATAGGTCAACCATGGACGGAAAGATGTCCGGCATTAGGACTTTGTTTGTTTGTTTGTTTGTTTGATCCATCCATCCATCCATCCATCCATCCATCCATCCATCATCCATCATCCATCATCCATCATCTATCTATCTATCTATCTATCTATCTATCTATCTATCTATCTATCCCTCCCTCCCTCCCTCCCTCCCTCCCTCCCTCCCTCCCTCCCTCCATCCATCCATCTATCTATCTATCTATCTATCAGATTTATCACTGTCCATCTCCCCCGAGTTCCTTCCGGGTTCCATGCCCATCATAGTTCTGCACAATTATTGGCTCAGAGCTCCCTTGACGGATGTCAACTGAAAGGGTTATAGCCCCCAACATCTCAAGGGGGGCTGGGTTGGGGGAGATCTTGACACACCCAGGCAGTCCTGATTCCCCTTGGCCAGATTCCCACCTGACTTAACTGGATGCATTAATCAGATTACCTGATGGCCCTGAATTATATTTTGACAAACTACATAATGGATCATTATTTAAAGTTTTGGAATCTGTGCCTGATGGCCCTGTGGTTTTGAACAGAACATGCTTTAAGTTATGCTGGAAGATTTCCTGCTGCATTCTCATGGTTTCTTGGAACATAATACACAAGAGAGACAAGAACAGAGGCAGGCATTTTGTCATGGATCCATGGGAAAAAGTTGGCATCACCACATCTGAGTGCCATTGTGCTCAAAACAAGGGGTATTTTGACTAACAGAACGTATTAGGCAATTAAGTATGTTGGATAAGGAAACGTTGGGCATCCAGTTAACTAAGAAAAAAACAGATGCGCTTCTAACAGGGAAGACATGAAACAATCACGTCACCGCATGAGCTTTTGCAGAATAACTTGGTTAGGGTTAGAGTTAGGGTTGGCTTGAAAGACCTGGGGGTTCACCCCTCGATCAGAGTTGCTCCTCAGAAACTGCCCTGCGCTACAAGAGGGTGGCGACCAATCGCGTCGACTCCATTCCAGGAGTCCTGAGGATTTGCGTCTGGCAGCGCCTCCTCTACCTGGCCAGCACGGGGGTCCTGCGGTAATAGTCATACAGGCCAAAGCCATGGCTGGTCCCAAAGGCCACCAGGTTCCACTCTGAGTGCAGGGTGACAGCCGTGACCGCTGCAGGGGGCAGGCACTGCAGGACGACGCTGGGCTGGAAGCCGGGGGCAAAGGAGACGGCGCCGTTCTTGGGGGGAAGCCGGTCGTGCCCCTTCCACGTGAAGCCTTCGCGGTCCTGGAGCAGGTCCACCACGGCGATGCTGATCATGTGCTCTGACTTCTCATCGTTGAGCTCCATCACCAGCACCTGCCAGAGAGAGAGGGACCCCTGGTCAGTCTCGGTCACTTCTCCGGTCCGTCCTGGAGTAGACTGAGAGCTGCACTGGGGGCTGTAAACTTGAACACAATTATATTCACGCTTTTGCACAACTCTCTCTCCAGGACCTTCAAGATGCCTTGTGATTTCTGACTCCTCCAAGCAACTCCACTGTTTTCTCTTCTTGTCCCTAATTTCTGAAGCACCACAGACCTTGCTCACCCTTAAATAATTCCATCATTCCTCCTCTGCTTCTTCCAGGAGTAACCCCACCGAATACAGACAAGGATATCGCATGTAACGTCTCTGTCTTCCCCCAAGCGATAACCATCGCCCAACTCAATGACTTCCATCTTCTATTATTTCATCTCAGCCTTCCCCATGTGACTGGAGAAAGCCATTTATGGCAGCCCAGAAGGTGAAGACGAAGCTACAGATTGCTGGTGAGAAAAGGCTGGATTTTGGAGCTATCCCAGCAGAGGCACCAACCTGCCCTGCTGTGCCAGCAACCACCATCTTGGCCGTGTATTTGCACAAGGCGATCTTCTGGACACCCAGCCGGGGATCGTCGCTGTAAGGGTCGAAGCAGCCAACCTGGATGAACGTCATGGATTGTCCCCAAAGAGAGAGAAGAAAAAACAAATTCAGATTGATGGAGTATGGTGTTCCTTGGAGCCAGGAACAAATGAATTCTGTAGCCCTCAAGTCCAGCATTTCAGATGCATATCCTGGAGATACATTCTTGGAAGAACAGTGGTTGGCAAGAATGGGCCCATTTCCTAGCCCCACAGAAACTGGGGGGGGGGGCGGGGGGGGCGGGCAGTGACAAAATTAACCTATCAGCTATGAAGCTGCCCCAGAAATCCACAAAGGCCCTAAAGAAGCAGATGCTGTTGGCAAAATTCACCTTTAAAACCTGGAGTGAAAAAAGATCCAATCTAGATCTGGAAGCATGCAGTGGATCGGGTGGACAAGCTGACTGAAGGCCTCCCCAATAGGACAGTGCTCCCCAGTCCCCGGGCAATTCTGCCTTTCGTGTTTAAGAGCAAAGCCAACAAAACTGGAGAGTGACTGTTTAGGGAAGAAATGGACCTTAACCCTGGGAAGGTGGAGGCACGAGATTCTCCTCTCCTCCTTAGCCTCCCTCACCACGTGGGGGCACACCTCCACGGAGCTTAATCAGATCCTCTTAAGAAAACAGGGTGGGGAAAAGACCTTTTCTAGTGGTTGGAAAACGGTTTGATATTTTTTTGCATATATACACAGAAATAGACTGGAAACACACAGAAGACGTTAAACTCTCTTCAGGCAGACCCAGTGCAGCAAAACTCAGTCCAAAAAGGCAGAATCAGGGTTGAACCCGGCAGAGAAACCATGTTGAACCCTTCCCTCCCTTTGCAGCCTGATCCAAGTTATTTTCCTGAAGCAGTCAGTGCAAAATTACTACTGGAACTAAACAGCAACTTTCCGCATTTGTTTTCACAGCCTCGTTAACACACAAAGACACCCGTGACGTCATGTCTAGCTTGGCCCAACGCGGTTTCTTTCACTGGAGGAAAGAAAGCTCTTACAGGTTGAGAGTCAAAAGAGGAACCTTCTGGTTCCAGCAATCATCAGCAGACATGTTCTGGGCCAAGGGTGGGCCTCCAGACGCTGCCAAACTACAATTCCCAGGAGCCCACTGGTGACATACTTCAGCAGACATGTTCTGGGCCAAGGGTGGGCCTCCAGATGCTGCCAAACTACAACTCCCAGGAGCCCACTGGTGACATGCTTCAGCAAGACCTGGAGAACTACGGAAACCAAATCCCTGCCCAGGACTGGAACATCAACCCCCTCCGATGATTCAGCAGCCAGAGGGCTTCCCTCCTCCACGCATACAAGAGGAAAGAAATTGAAACCAGGGTTGTTGGCACCTTCCGAAAGGGAGGCCACTCCTCCTCGTACGATTGATTCAAGCTGTCGTTGTGTTCACAGTCCGTCTGGAAGATGCTGGCCGTGCCCAGCTTGTACAGCGGCTTGAGGGACACTCCGGAAGCGTCCCAGAAACGCACCGTGCCATCTTCGTGCCTGAGGAGAGGAAAGGCAGGGAGTGGAATGGATTTGGGGCCATTCTGGCAATTGTACCACAACCACAACATGTTTCTGTTCTTTCTTTTATTTTTCGCAGGAGGGATTTAGTCCTTGCTCATGGCCAATATTGGTCAACGTCTCCTCTTCTCAACTTGGAAGCTAGCATTCCCCACTGCAAGCTGCCTCCTCACAGCTGTGTCCTACTTGGCATCTCCTACTTGGCCAGCTTAGAAACTCTCCATCTGACATCTCCCAAACGTGCTGGGACTGCATTGCATGAATAACTCTTTATCTTCCCCTCTCCAGGATTCCATCCGGACTTCAGGACATCCTTCCCTCGCAGGCCTTTCCTAGCTGCCCCCAAATCTTTGGCTTCACCCCATAAGAAACCCTCAGGTGGCTTTGCTGGCATCCTGGCCAACTCGCCAAGGCCTTGCCCACAAGGGTGCCCCAAGGGACCTTCTGCCGCTAGCAACAACGATGCCGACCACTTACCCGGTCAAGAGCAGCCCCCTCTGTGTGGGTTCCTGAGCAAGGGGCCGCCCTCCGTCGATGGGCCAGGGCTGTTTAAGGCACAAACACACAGAAACTGCTTTGGTCTACGTCCATTTTGGCCACACAGCACAAAACTTTAAGACAGCTACGAGGAAAGTCATTCAGGCAGAGAATAGGTGGGAGGGTTGGCTGTTTCCAACCCCCCACAAAACAGACCCCCTCCTCCAAGCTTTTGGCTCGGCAGAGAGGCTGCTTTCAACCAGATTCAGAGCACTGTTGACTCCAGAGATGAACGAGTGCCGGGCTTCCCTTTTCACCATCTCCTCCCGGGTACCAAAAGGAAGATGGAGGCATTAATTCAAGTCCAGGTCAGAACCCTCCTTAAACCGCCAGTCTACACTCGATAGACCAGACCAGGAACTCAATCCCACAGGAAGCCCATGACTTGTATTGAGATTGGCTATAACAACAAAATCTTGCCAATCTGATTGTGCTGTACCTCCTCCCCCGCCTTATGCTCCAGCGAATTAGGGAAGTGTCTGTCTGAGTCACTTCCGGAATGTTATCTCATAGTTCTGGACCAAAAAAAAACAGTTCCGCTCCTTTCACCTAGACGACAGTTCCTATACATCTCCCTTCAGGTCACCTTCCTTACTGTCTGCACCACCAGGCACAGGCAGGCGAGGTCGTGCCCCGCTTGCAGACCTAGTTGGCTCTGCCGACAAGGATCTCTCGGATCCAGTTACGGTGCGCCTGACCTCCCCACTCACCAGCCCCAGCAGGCACAAGCCATCAGTGCATCCTGGAATCCAGATTTCTTGGCCACTGAAGGTCGAAGGAATAGACCCAGCTCCGTGTCTCAGGGCTACTGAAGCCAGCAGGGAGACACCCATCAGAATCCCAGAATTTGGTAAGCAAGGTGCACCACTTTGCGGCCAAAGCACGTTTCCCCACTCACCACCGAGGAAAGGCGAGGGCTCTGCTGTTCGCCCGCGCTGGTGATCCTCTCCCACAGCTTGAGGGGGACGTTGGAGATGTGGTAGGAACAGGTGATGGCCGAGGAATGGAGTGGGGCCAGGTAGGGTGCAGGGATTGTGGGCCAGCCCGGCGTCTGCAGGTCAATCACCACCAGCTCCTCTTCCACCAGAACCACCAAGGCTGCTGGATTGTCGGATTCTGGTACCGGTGAGATAAAACATACCACCTCTCAATTATGCCTTAGTACAGAAAGACCAGGTTGTAACACCGGAAGGGAGAAAGTTTACAAAATTGACACCCAGGAGAGAAACACAGGTGGGTGGAAGGACCAGTTTTGAAAACTGCACAACGCTCTTGGTGAAGAGAGATGGGAAGTTGTTCAAGGCGCAGAGATCACCTGATGCCTGTTCCAAGAGATCTGCCTTGGCTGCCAGTTACTTCCCAAGAAGAAATTAAAGTGCGATTAAATTTTAAAACTGTAAACGACTCAGGGCCGCATCATCCAAGGGATAGCCTTTTGAGTTATGAACCTGCCCGGCCCTTAACAGGAAAGGCCCTTGGGAACTCTGTCAGAGATCCATCTTTCTGGCTCGCAGGAGATGGATGCCTTCCTCCTGCATTGCTTCCACCGTCTGGAAGACCCCCTGGGAGCCGAGCATCTCTCCCTCCAGCTTTGTTTTCAGAAAACCTATACAGACACCGATCTCCTGTCAACCTTTCAACTGCCAATCCCTGGTGGCTTTAAACCAATGCTCAACGTGGTTTTCATTGATTTCTTGTCTCGTCAGCTGCCTTCTGCTCAAATCCCAAGCAACATACGCCTCCGATGAGGAGATACCTACGCACCCTCTTCTGCCTCTGTGCTGCCCACCGTGAAGAAGTCGATCACACGCGATGTAAAGTCCAGAGTGACCAAAGTCTGACCCTGCAGGACGGTCACACAGTGCCTGTCCCCATAACTAGCCCGGGGCATCCCTCCGCTGAAAATGATGAAGTGACCCCTTTGGAGAAGACAAAAAAGCAGAGGAAAGTCATCGATGGCTGCAACAGTTCCGCGTTCTGCACCCGCCACCTGAGGATTGCTGCAGAAATCAATGGAATAAGCGAAATGCACGAGAAAGAAAACGAACGATCGGAAGCAGGAGGGGATAAAAGCAGGGAGTGGGGGTCAATCAGACAAATGCAGAAATGCAACGTACCCCGAGTCACACATCTGCCACAGAATCTTGTTGATGGCCTTGCATGGGAATGGACCTAGAAGAGAAGAGGGGAGAACTTCTGAAACGGGCGGCTTGCTTCGTAGGCCTTTGCACCTGAGGAAAGAGAAAAACTTCACGTCCCATTAAAAAGATGGCTGGCCTCATGGTAAACCCACTTTGGAAAGAGTTTGGGCTGAAATCAGTGCAGGGTCTGTTGGGAATGGAGTGGACAGTGTTTCAGAGAGGCTGTCCCTACATGGGACAGTAGCAATGCTGACCCAAGGATCACTTTGGACCAGTGTTTCTGAACCTTGGGAACTTTAAGATGGGTGGACTTCAACTCCCAGAATTCCCCAGCTGAGGTGTGGCACATGGGAGGCCAGCAATCTTAACAATCCTGTGAGGTGAGTGAGCACCATCTGCCTTTTGTCGGGAGGAAGGCCGAGAGGGAGCAGCTCGCCAACATGGCTGGCTGGGGAATTCTGGGAGTTGAAGTCCACCCATCTTAAAGTTCCCAAGGTTCAGAAACACTGCTTTGGACAGTCAGCAAACCCCCCAAAGTGGTTAAAATTCATTGAGTAGAACGAGCAGGGGAGAAAGGCTGGGGCTGTGAAGAGCACTGGACACCTTTACCCAGATGGGCATAGTTAACTCTCCATAACGGCTAACTATTGGCTGATTAGCCCCCAGTGTCCTCTACGCGTGCGCCCAGGGTCCCTGGGAAAATCTTCCTCTGCTTGGTGACCCGTATGTTTGTTTATCCTGGACGCTGGGACAACCGGCGTCTGGACCCCACACTCAAAGGGACCCAGGGGGTGGACCACACGGAGATTCGCTTGACGAGCCTCACCGTAAGGGACCGTGGACG
Source organism: Charina bottae (assembly GCA_023362775.1). NCBI lineage: Eukaryota > Metazoa > Chordata > Lepidosauria > Squamata > Charinaidae > Charina > Charina bottae. The sequence goes on from JALMGJ010000064.1 coordinate 1,444,606, forward strand.
TCGTCGGCTGCAGAGTCTTGGGAGAGCCGCTTGCCACCGGCCACAACGCATAGCCCCCGTCGCTGTGGGAGCTGACGAGCGTCCGGCCACTCCGCTCCCAGCTGACGCTTTCCAGTTGCTGCAAAAAAGCCGCAGACGGGCACAGAGGAGAAAAAGAGGCTGAAGGTAGACAAGGTGATGTGGGCACAAGACGTTTTGACAGCACCCGCTTGGTCCCTCAAGACACGTCAGACCTCTAAGCACTGCTACCCGTGGGGATCAGCTTTCAACCCTGCTCAAGGGTACGCAGTCTGTGAAGCTCTCCAATACAGCTCCCCGTTCCTTTTAACCGCCCACTAATCTCCCATTATGGCTACTTTCAGCTCCTCAAGGTCTCAGGTGACAGGAGATATTCCTCAGCTATATTCCATCTAATCTTGGTACCTTCCTGCAAAAAAGGAGGAGGGTGGGGATATTCCGTGAGGAAGACTCCGTCCCACCCAGCCAAGTAACCTACCTGGTTGCCCAAGAAAAGATGGTGAACTTCTCTCGAGCTTCTGTCCCACAGAACCATCAGGCCTCTGCTATATCCGATGAGGATTTTCGTGGAGTCTCGAGGATGTTCCTGAAGGGATTCTACGGGCCCCAGGGCCTTCCCACATCGGTAATCTTCAGGCACACTAGGAGGACGAGAGAAAGAGGAAATTAGAGCCACCTTAGATATCTAAAATATTTTAATCATAGTCAACGTCACTTTAGAACTATCTGCCTCTTGGATTTTATTGTATTTTTATTGTAATTTATTGTATTTGTATTTTTATCACGGTTTTTATTGTACTTTGTTGATACTGTGTTGTGAACCGCCCAGAGTCCCTCCTTGAGAGGGAGATGGGCGGTTATAGAAATTCAACAAACAAACAAATAAATAAATAAATAAATCTCCACAGGGAATGGAAATCTGAGCGACGTGAGGCGTCCTTCTACAGTCATAACCTCATTTTGTGTATCAGCAAGGAGGACAGAAGGGCTCCCTGTGAAATGCACCTCTCACCATTAAGACCAGCCTCTCTTATTACATACTGATGTCCAAAACAATGAAGGCACAGAGAGACGTGTGTGTTTTTCTATGACTGGCCTTAAAACGGTCAAACAACTGCTCAATTGTTCGACCTAGGTTGAGACCCGCAGGCTCACTCACCCTACGATGGTGCAGAATAAAATAAAGCCAAAAGATAAAATTGAGGTCAGCAGAGTAGAGGATGAGCCAGGAAACAGAATCCTAATGGTGGCGGCCCAACATGTCTGAAGGACATCAGTTGGGTGATCTGACCTGACAGCAGCTTTCTTGGAGGCCTCTGGCCTGCACTGAGCTCTTGGCCCTACAGAAGCCACCCCATGTCCTCAGCTGTTGACTGGTTCCTCACGCACTGATAGTGCTCTCCTGCCTACCCATCTCCCTGCCCACAGAGAGCCGTGCCCACCGACATCGACCCTAGTCACCACGCCCTGGCTTTCTTAGAGCAGCTCACCTCTGCAGGACTTCATCTTGGTACAGGGTGCTGTCCTCCAGCAGCGTCAGGCCAGGAAGTCCCAGGGAGTAGACGCCGCCCCCTTCAGTGCCAAGGAACGCTGTGCTGCAGGTCGACCCCAGGAGGATCACGGTCACCCGGGTAATGCTGGGAGGAGAACTACCGGAAGAAAGAGGACGCTCTTGCGACAAGAACTGTTGCGGCTGGATCGTCTGGCCAGCGGCTTTCAGAACCTTCTGGGGAAGTTAGCGCAGACTCCCCCGAGGGCACATAACTTATTCCGGGAGGAAATCAAGAGCTCGACTCCTTGGTGCCCTTCGGCACTTCCCGGCAGCACTGACTGCGTGGAAAGGTTGATCAGGGGCTCTGAGATACTTCCTGGCAAACTGGTCCTTCCCAACAGAACCCAGAACCCATCTTGAAAACCGCTGTCCCAGATCTTGGCACGTTCACACCCAAGTAGATGTTTGCACCCCGCCAAAGCAGAAAAGCAGTGAAGCCACTGCAGCCTTGTGGCAAGGAAGGGGGATCCGCATCCGAAATGTGATTCGCAAGAAGGCCACCTCCCTCAATACATCACTCTGTCAAGACGTGCCATTGGTGCCATCTCGGATCCCAGACTAACAGACCCGGTATTTCCAGAGTGCGTGTGTGGAACAGCAGCAGTGCTCGCTTAGTAGGGAAAAACAACTACAGGTAGTCCTCACTTAATGACCATTTGTTTAGCGATGGTTCAGACTTACAACAGTACTAAAACCCTGACCTGCGACTGGTCTTCGCACTTACGACCGTCGCAGCATCCCCATGGTCATGTGATCGCCATTTTTGACCTTCCCAGCCAGCTTCCGGCAAGCAAAATCAATGGGGAACCGCGTGATTCACTTAACGACCACATGGTTCTATTAATGACCGCTCACTTAACGACTGCTGCAAAAATGGTCATAAAATCGGTTGGATTCGCTTAGCGACCGAAATTCCGGTCCCAATTGTGGTTGTTAAGCGAGGACTACCTGTAAAGCAGGACCCAGGCACTGATGCAGGCCAGCAATGCCTGTGCACCAAATGGTGGAAGACTGGGGCTGCCTCTTCCCTCATTCCTGCAACACAACCCTCAACTTGCTTGCAACCCCCTTGCAAAATTTGGAGCAGAAACAAGCTTTGCCCCACAGATTTCCCAGCTCATTTTCTTGCCAGCCCTTCTGCCCTCTCTGTGCTACGCCTTGTCCAGCCAACTGGACTTCCCCCCCCTCCCCGCTCCTGCATAGAGCCAAGAAGGAACAAGAAAATGGGCAGGACTTTGGAGGGTGAATACCAGCCCCCCCTCACTTTTGCCCAGGGTTCATGGCACCGCCCCCCAAACCAGGAAGAAAGAAAGGGGGGAAAGGGAGGCAGAAGCTGTAAGTACTTAGCGTTGTCGAACCCTGGCCGTCCGGGGAGGACAAAGCTACGGGTCTCTTCCAAGTGGGAGTAGGGGTCTTTCTGATAAATTTCCCAAAGGTGGAGCGTGTTGTCATCCAGAAGGGAAAGCAGGAGACCCTGCAGGAAAGGCGGGGAGGGGGCTTTTAAGGCATCCTCAAGTGATAATGTTATTAAGGCCACCTTCAGAGCACAGAGATTATAATTCACAAAGCGGTTAACATTATGACGCCGACCTTCTCTTAAAGCCAACCCTGATTCGGAGAGCTACTCTCGGCGGCAACGCAAACAAGGCCCTCGGGGCATCACCACCTAAGCGACCAAGCAAAACCAAGGTCTTAATTTTTTTTTTTACCTGTCCAGGTAGGAAGTGCATCTGCGTGACGGTTGCTGTCTCCTTGTGCAGCCCCGTGAACTCCACCCCGGGAGCCCCATATCTGAGGAAGGCCCACCGTCAAGGAAGAGTCTCGCAAACGGAAAGGGGAGAACGGCCATTTCAGCACAGCCTCCACCGTACCTGCCGTGGTCAGGAGCCGATCTAGCTGAGCATCCAAGCTCCAGCCGTGGAGACCTCAATGAGGCCCGTGGGGGCAACGCACAAGCACCAGGGGCCTCCCAGGGCCGTTTCTATGGAACTGGTGCCGAAAGATACCGAGGTCCCCTTCTTTTAGGAGGCTTTATCAAGGACAGAATTAGCTTTTCTTCCAGGTGTTTCTCAGATCCCCTTTGAAGATCCAGAAGCTCATCATCCATTCGAGCTCCTGCAGGGAGGTGCCCGCATTCTTCTCTCTCTCTGCCACACCTTTCGCCACCTGCTGATCAATACTACACACCGTACAGGTCCATCGCCCGTGTCCCAGAAAGTTTCCCTTCAGCTGCGGTCAGGCCACCCACAGGAAGAAGAAAGACACAGAGGCTGCGTTCGCACCGTAAGAAGCTACTGCCATTGGTTGGTTGCAGCGTTGTGCTGGTGGCCGTGCAAACCTCATGCTTTCGATTAGTCTACCACTCACAGCCCTCTCCAAAGCCAGAAAACGGGTTAATTCAGTAAAGCATCCAGTCCGTGATCATTTATCCATTTTGTTTCTACTGGACTAACCCCGCTGTTTTCTCACCACTTCATTTTCACAGAGGACAGATCTAAAACCAAGAGCATCTGCAGAATAATGAGAACCACCTGCATTTCACAACCGGCCAGGGGCCGAAGAGCAGGTCATCTCTAACTCCCCTCCCTTCTACCGACCGAAGAAGTTTGGTTTGGCCTCAAGCGTCCGACAAATCATGGCTTAGCGCCCTGATGTTCAAACTAGGTCGCGCACACACAAGGAGTGTGTTTCTACTGCGTTCCTACAGGTTGGAGAGCCTTCCGAGACCCCCAGCTCACATTAGAATAAAAGACAGTCTCAGCATCTTTTCTGGCCTTGTTGGAGATTCTCAAAAGCATCTATCTGTACGTGAAGGGAGGAAATGACACGTCTTAGGAGAGAATACATGAAGCTGCCAGAGGAGGAGAAAAAGAAACAGCTCATTGGCTTCTTGCCTCTCAGCCTTGCAAAACCAAAATGATACCAAATAGTTTTGCTCAAAACAAAACTGCAGAATTATTCTAAGAAATAGATGGAGCAAACTGACTCCGCTAGCTTTATTTAACTAGCTCCTTTATCTAAGGAGGTCGGTTTCTCAGTTTATGGCCGGAGTCAGTTTTCCGCACACATTGCCCCCCTCCTTCCTGTTGCAGCCTTGCCTCCCCCCCCACCGCCACCCCCAGGCACAAACTACTGCACTGGGTTTTGTTTACCATGTTGATGGGTGACCTACTTTTCAAAGAATGGTGGTGCGCAGATTCCAAGCCACAACCCACCTACAGGGAAAACGGGGGGGGGGGGGGGGGAGGTTATCCACTTTTGTGTTGGAGGGGTGCATTTTGGACAAAATCTAATTCACCCAGGAGCAGATGGGGGAAGACCTGAGAAAAAGTCCTCCCGCTTCCCATCTTGTGCTCAAGAGCAGGTCCCATCCCACCCCCAGGTGGGTTTTTCTTTTCCTTTTTGTACCACAAACCAGAGAGCAGCTTTGCAGAGGATCCTCCCCCCCCCCCCCCCCCGCCACAGTGAATGGACTCGGAGTCCTCCCCTTTTAGAGGCCACGTCCCTTAAAACGTCCACTGCGGGGGAGAACAGCCACGGATTCAGCACGCTCCAGCAGGGTTCATCTGCCATTCCCTTTACATTTGGGGCTCACCAGTCTCCGACCAGGAGCCCCCGACGCCCCGCATTTGCCAAGCACGGCCCGTGGCTGATATATTTCCCCCCCAAGATGCTCCTTGCTTAAAGCAGGTCTCAGATGAGCAGGAAAGCTTCAGGCAGGTTCTAAGAATAAAGACCATCTGGTTACACCGAAGAGAAACAGCCGCAGACACCGTTGGAGCCCGCAGGAAACCTGGCTCGCTGCAAGCTCTAAAAGGCCTGGGAAGGAGATCCGCGAAACCGGCCCACGAGGGCGTGTAAGGCAGCGCAGGCCGGCAGGCAGAGCCCCTTCTGCCAATAAAGGGCTGGCAAGGGCTGAAGAGATCAAGTCACGTCCCATAATAAACCTTCATGGCGATGCCCCCTTTACTCCCGCAGACCCACATATCCGGCATTTTGTGCATGAGTCACTTGAGCTCCCCTGCGTGGAGAACGCCACTCCTTTGGCATCATCGCCCGTGCCAAGTGACCGGAGGGCTCGGGGCTAGCAGCCCTCTTAAACTGTGATCGAGGGAGAGCGTGCGGCTGCCAGAGGTCTGATGCAGCAAGCGAGCATTGCAGCTCCCCCTGGGAGGCAAAGGCCTTTGCATCAGCGGACAAAAAGCTCACACCCTGGTTTAACAGCGGCCAGCCAAACCGGGAAGAACCACACCCGCTGCTGACCCCAGAGAAGCAACGGAATGCAGCTGCACCCTTGCGCTTCCCACAGCGAAGAAAAAGCCCACAGAACTGACCCAGGGTGTCCCGGTTGGCAGACCCTTTGCTCCCTGCAGCACCCTACTGCCTGGGCAGGAATGGTCTCTCCCCACTTGCTGAGAAGAATCCCCCCCCCATTCTGCCAGACTTGCAGGGGCCCTCAAAGCTGCAGCCCCCCCCTTGAAGAATCTATTTAAGAAGCTTAAGGTACACCCAGCCTTCAAGAAGGGATCCAGCTGCCATCTAGGACAGCTCTTCCGATGCCTCAGTGCAAACTGCGTCTGTCCCCATAACTGGCCCGGGGCATCCCCCCCCCCCGAAAATGATGAAACGACCCCTAGAAGACGAGAGAAGCAGAGAAAAGTCATCGATGGTTGCTCCCAGTTCTGCACCACCCCCACCCCCGAAAATCAACAGACAGAATGAGTGAAACGAAGCGAAGGCTATCCGGATGGGAAAGCTTCAAAGCAGACACGCACGTGATTTTCTGCCCCAGTTTCCTGGGAAGTGACCCCCAAAGTCATTCAGCTATTCAAATGCAGAGAAGCAGCCCACCCCCCACCCACCCCCCACGGATCTACCCCCTTCTTTTCCAATTACCCAGAGGTTGCTGTACCATGAACCGGCATCCACCCTGCTCATTCCCACGTTGCAGGGGGAGGAGGGGGCTGGGCAGGTCAGTTGCCCCCCACCCATCCTCCCCCAAGGCAAACGCAGAAGCCCCAGATGGCGCTTGGCCGAGGAGCCGAGCCACTCGCAATGACCCAAGTGAGGATTTTCACAAGGAGCCGAGCCACTCGCAATGACCCAAGTGAGGATTTTCACATACACCGAACATTCCTGCCTCTCTCATCCTCCTGCAAGCAAAAGAGCACGCCTAGCAGGGGCCACAGTGGGCCCCCTCGCAGACGTCTGCCCAGATCATCTCTTTAGCCCAGGGTGAAGCTCTGCAAGAGCCGGGACACCAGAGAGGCGGGGGACCGAACCTCAGTTCGTACTCAGAGGAGGACTGGAGACCGGATCCGCTCCCTGCCCCCCCCCATCTCCTGGGAGTCAGCAAGGATGCCCCCTTCTCCTGCTTCTGGGCTCCCTGCCAACCCCGCAGCCAGAGGGATCCAAGGCGTTGCAGAGTCATTCCCTAGAGCCCTCCGGCTCCCGGCGCTGGAGGGGGCCGGAGGTCATCCACGCCAGCATGGACAGACCCAAGACAGGCCCTCAATTCTTCCCAGCCCCACTTTAGCCTCACAAACAGGAGCCCTGCCCGCCTGATTCAAGCAGCACCCTTGAAACAGAGGAAAACATCGCCTAGAACAGAGCTTTCCAAACTTTTCATGTTGGGGACACACTTTTTAGACATGCATCATTTCGCGACACACTCTTATAGCAGGGCACAAGGAAGTCACTAGGGCCCGTGTGGAATCACAGCAGGTTTGGAGGCAGCAGCAGCAGCAGCAGCAGCCGCGACACACTAACATGTCCCGACACACAGTTTGGAAAGCTCTGGCCTAGAAGAAGCGGGGAGAAAGCACTTTATTTTACCAGCCCCAGAAGATGGAATGTTTATCGTCATGATTTATTAGAATTCATGGCCTGGCTGGTCAATTTCTCTAAGATCAGCCTCACGCAATATGCAACAGGTGAGTGTATTAACAAATGTCAGCTTGACAGCCTCCAGAAAGTCCTAAACTGACCACACCAAGCAGCTAGTCCTCATGGAAGCCCCCGAAGAAACAAGCACCGCGTGAGCAATTCTCCTAACTTAGGAGAGTCGGTGGATGCCTGTTTTCCCACCCAAGCGGACCGATTTGCCCCTTGCCAGCAAGAACGGCACCCCGCAACGTTGTCGGGATCCCTGGCGAGGAGTGCCCCGTGGATGTGGTTTAATCTCTATTTCTAAGTCGCCAACGGAAGAGCTGTCAAATCCAACGTGGAAGAGAAGAATCAAACTACCATGTTGCCCTCTACATTTGGGCTGAGAAGAAGAGGGTCACCTCCGCCCCAAAGTCAGGAAGAGGGATAAATCCAAGGGAGGAAATCTGATCCATCCATTTCAACGCATCCCCACCTACTTTCCACCCACCCCTTTTAGAGTCGGCAACGCACGCCGAGTTGTACAGGATAAAGGCGAGAGATGAATCCAGTAATGAACAAAAGAAAGTACCGGTGGGGGATAATAATACAGCGAAATCCCATTTTAACAGACAAATCGGGTGGAGGTCTCCCTTGCTCACAAACGATCATGCAGAGAGGGCCTGTCACGGACCCCGTCTGTAAGAGAATTCCGTTTGGGGGGCCCAGGAGGCGGGCCTTCTCTGCAGTGGCCCCCGCCCTCTGGAACATTCTGCCCCCGGAGGTGAGGCAGGCCCCATCGCTCCTGGCCTTCCGGAAGACCCTGAAGACTTGGCTCTGCCGTCTCGCTTGTGGTGGGGAGGGGAGCAGTTACTCTTCGGGATGGCTGGCGCCTTGGAGTGTTCCTCACACACACGTGAACTGAACTAGATCCTTTACCGCCATCTGGATTTTATTCATTTTTCGTTTTTAATATTTATATCCTGTATTTGTATCTATATTTTATCATCTACTATTTATGGTTACTGTTTTTAACTTGTTGGGTTTTATTGTAAACCTCCCAGCGTCCCTCTTCTGGGGGGAGATGGGCGGTGGCAAAATTCGATAAATAAATAAATAAATAAATAAATGAATGAATGAAGGAAGGAAGGAAGGAAGGAAGGAAGGAAGGAAGGAAGGAAAAGAGAAAGAGAAAGAGAAAGAGAAAGAGAAAGAGAAAGAAAGAGAAAAAGAAAGAAGAAAGAAAGAAAGAAAGAAAGAAAGAAAGAAAGAAAGAAAGAAAGAAAGAAGGAAAGAAGGAAAGAAGGAAGAGAAAGAGAAAGAGAAAGAGAAAGAGAAAGAGAAAGAGAAAGAGAAAGAGAAAGAGAAAGAGAAAGAGAAAGAGAAAGTAAAGCCTGCCATCCCAGCAATTTATAAAGACGGCAATTCCAAAGGGGGAAAATCCGCAGGGAAATTCTCGTCCGTTGCAGGCGATGCCTGTTGCATCAACACTCGCTAATTGGAGGTTTCGCCACACAGCTAAATCCACCTCGTTCAAGACCGCCCTGTCATAGAATCATCGGGTTGGAAGCGACCTTGGGGGTCTTCTAGTCCAACGCCAACTCACCCACCCATTGCTCCTCCTTGTGCTTTACGTTTACTCGGAGTGTGTGTCAGCCCACTCCACGGACCACTGGGTTGTTGGGAGGTAGGCAACTGCGTAAGGCGGTCACACTATATCAGCATTAACGCACTTGGGATAAAACTGGGCTCTGACTGACGCTTGTGGCACATCGCCCAAAATGCGCCCAGCCTGACGGGTATATACTTACTATTCGCAAGGAATGGGTATGAGTAATAATGCCCCCTTAACCTACTCCTTCTCCAGAGTGCTAAAAAGCATTGAGTGCACTTGCAGATCTCTCACTGGGTCCAAAAATCTGGCAATGGGATTTACAGCTCTAAAACTGAACTGGGTGCCTCTGTCTTTGCCAAGGGAGTGTGCATACGCCAGGAGCCAATGCCAGGGTGGTTTGGGGTTTTCTTTTGTGGAGGGGTGAACCTGATTCCAGCATTTGCCACCCCCACCAGTTCCTTTTGGCACACGGCCATGGCCACGGGGAGAAAGATTCAAAGCAGAGACTCCTTTGGAGCAAAAGGGCTTTTTTTAGCTGCCTCAGCTGTTTCCTACCCAGCCCTGCTGAGAAACCGCCCCCCCCGCGCCTTAAGAACTTGATCCTCTGTTCTTAAGCCATTTCCTCCATTGTCTTGCCAAGCTGAACATGTCCAGCAGCCAATGCACTACAGATGCTGAAAGGAAGTGCTGGGGGCGGCGAGGCCGTGGTGATTGCAGAATGACCGAAAAAACCCAAAGGCTTAGATGCCCCAATCTCCAACCGCAAAAGCAACAACAAAAAAGCCAGCTGCTCTGAAAAGATGCCTGTGCTTCCATCTCCGCCTCTAACTACAGTGTTCCCTGGGGCAGAGCGAGGTTTTAAAAGGCAAACTGTTTTGAAAGCAGACAAATGGCCAACTCTTCCTTGGAAGCAGCTTCCCCAGATCAAAGAGGCATTCGGACCTTCGAGACACCGGCTGTGGCCCCTGAGCACCCAAAGCAGGCTTTCTCAACCATGGCCACTTTAAGAGGGGTGGACCATGGCTGGCTGGGGAATTCTGGGAGTTGAAGTCCACCCCTCTTAAGGTGGCCAAGGTTGACAGACACGGACGCAAAGCAAAGCCCTCCTTTGCTTCAAAAGTTGCCTTTAAAATTTAAACTAGGCTTAAAATTTAAACTAGGCTTAAAAATTCCTAGGGGCTAACAAGGTGTGTGAGGGTACCATTATCATGCACGATGGCAAGCAGCAACTAGGGGAGAAACCTGGCAGTTGGGGGGGACATGACGCGATCCAAAAATACACGCAACGGCGTTGGGCTTTAAAATCCACTCGGCCGAGAAATTTCAATCACTGCATCTTTGCTGATCAGATTCAACTGCCCCGCTTAAACCTTCCTACCCTCACCTTCTCCCCCTTCTCTCAAGCCAGGAATTCAGACTGAAAACTCCTTGCAAGCAGAGATCCCGCGGGTGTAGCATGTTCTACGGAGCCAGCCCATGCTGGTTTATTCAACAGATTGGGGTTATCCAACCATGACTTCAGAGAAATCCCAGCCAGCCTCTTTGTGCCATTTATTTAAAACTCAACATGCTGGGACTACATTCTTTAAGGAATTTTAACTCTCAAGTCACTCTCTTCGATGTCGAGTTCGATTTGGATGGGGTTTCCATTTAATCAAGAGCTGCCTATTTCAGCTACGGGGGAAAAGGGACTTGATAATGAATCGCTTTAAAAACTTGGGGGGGGTGTTTCACACGCTGGCCATTGCTCTGAGCCTACACCCCCCTCCCCAGGAAAGGGGGAGGCAAGGATGTGCGGGAAAGATCAAACAGGAGCGACCTGGGAAGGGAAGGGAAGGGAAGGGAAGGGAAGGGAGAAAGTGCGCGTCCCACGGATTGTATTCACAAGGCTGCCAACGCCATGGAGACGCGGCATCTCCAGCGGGTGCGCCAAGGCTTCGGCTTGAAAAGAGGCTGCTAAGGTTCCGAGGGGCTTCCCAAATGCCTCTATTCAGCCCCCTTCCAGTCAGGCTTCACCCTTCACACAACACACACACACACACACACAGAAAGACCGCCAACCCCAACTCAACTCAACCAGGGTGCATTGCGTTCCAGCGCCAAAAGCCCTGGGGAAAACTTTCCAACTCTTGGCCCTGCGGGACGCAGGACCCCGCGGAGGGAGCTGCTCTTCCATTATTCAAACCTCCGTATACCTTCCCGCTCAGCCTCACTTGGAGGCCACCCCAAATGTAAAGATGATTCATCGTCATGAACCCGCAGCAGCCGTGGAGGGGGGCTCTTTGAAGCATCTTTAATCACCCCCCTTCCCTAAGCTCCAGATTAACCCAGCAAAATTAAGAACCCTTTTTCACAAGGTTGAAAAAGGTGGCATGCTGGGCAAGGGGGGCGGGCAGCTTGTCAGTGAGGCGCATCCCAGCACAATGGCCTTCCTGGGGAGGGCAGGCTAGGGCCCTGCTTCTCAACCTTGGCAACTTGAAGATGTGTGGACTTCAACTCCCAGAGTTCCCCAGCCAGCCCAACCCCACACATCTTCAAGTGGCCAGCACTGGTCTAGAAGATCTCCGATTAACACGTCCATCCAACCGGGTACACCCTGAGGGCATTGGAGTTCAACTCCCATTATCCCCACCCAGCTTGCTAGGGAAGGCTACATCAAGTCCACGCCAACGGCCCTTCCTCCCAGCTCAACTCCCCCCTAAAAGCACATCGCACACATCTGCATTGGAAGTGGCTTTCTCGGGGTTCAAAATGGCACATGGGGACCTTAAGTGCGCTGCCCGGAGTTCCCCCGTGCCTGGGCATTAAAGTAAACCAAACCACCTCAAGGCGTTGCAAAGACCAAGAGCATCCATCCCGCCCTGCAACTATAGAAGGGCGGGCCTTCTCTGCAGTTGCGCCCGCCCTTTGGAATATCTTACCCCCCGGAGCCGAGGCTGGTTTCCTCGCTCCCAACCTTCCGGAAAGGCTTAAAGACCTGGTTCTGCCGCCTTGCCTGGGAGGGAAATGCCAACAGTTCCTCTTGGGGATGGCTGGTCCCATGAAGCCCCCCAGTACTCCATTTTTAACATCTTTTATACTTGGATTCTATATTATTTATTTATTGTAATTTTATATTTATCTTTTTTAATTATATTTTATTGTGAACCGCCCAGGGTCCCCGATAGGGGAGATGGGCGGCAATATAAATTTAATAAAATAAATAAAAATAAAATAGAAGCCCAGGGCCCTCCCCCAAAATCTGAGAAAATCAGCCAGGTTCCCAAGAACAGGGATTCCTACATTCCAGCTCTATCATTTCAACCCGCACCTGTAATGTAAGAGCACCGGAGAGAAGACACAAGGACGGCAGACGGTGCATCCGTTCTATTTGGATCCTGCCTCCCCCACCCCCCTCCCCAAAATAGTCAGTGGCTTCAGGAACAGCAAGGAAAAAAACCCAGCAGGGCAACACCGCCAAGGGATGAAAAATGAACTCAAGAGGGCTGTTCCCTTTCACGTCTCTGCCTGGTAAGAAAGGCTAGAAACGTGGAAGCGGCTGCACTGGGAGAGTTGCAAAGGCCGGCAAACGGTGTCCACCTTGGAGCCTGTAGCAAGTTACAGGCAGGAGACGCGCCGATGGGTCCTGCCGCCATCTCGGCAGAAGGCCGCCCCCAAAGTTCAGAGAATGAAGGTTCTCCGGAAAGAAACGCTCGAGTTTTCCAAGCCGTTGCCCTGCAAGGGAGAAACTTCAGAAAGGCTTGGAGATGCAGCACTTGAAGTAGTAGTTCTGCCAGAAGTAGTTTCCAATACTTTCCCGCCTTACTGACTAGACTAAGTAAGTCAGGGAACAGGGTGGTCTGAATTGCATATGTTTTGAGTTCTGAGTCTTGTAACTCGGGCAAAAATTAAAATAAAATGGGTGAATGTGAGAAAATAGGAAGGAAAACATGGTCTCCTGCTTTCCAACTATAGTATATTAAGGGGTCCTCAATTTAGACCAACCTTCTCCAAGCTGGCTGACCCCAGAAGTACATAGTGTCCATAAATCCTACCCAGCATTGTCATGGCTGAGAATTCTGCAGTTCGGAGCCCAACTGGAGGTGAGAGAAGGCTGCCCGTCAGAAAGTCCACCAGCATACAGGATGAGAAAAGTCCAATTGCTATCTGTTGGGCTACAAGAGAATCCTGGACATCCTCTAGAACAGCTGTTGCCCTCCTGCTATCCAGCCACAGACATATTTGACCAGGAACACATCCATGGCAATTTTGGGGTTACCTTCACTAGCAATGCAAGCAAAAACATTGCTAACGGTTGTAGAACTACAGCCTGACTGCCAGGACCAAGGGATCCTGGGAATTGTACTTTGCCTATCTGTAGGGTCATAGTCTCCCCAACTCTGGCGAAGGAAAAAGCAATGAATTACAGGCGGCCATGCTTAAATCTCTCACATGGTAGATTCCTTCCTGAAGCACCTTGCATTATGGGGATAAAGCTAACCAATCCAAGTGCAGGGTTGCTAGGAATATGAGCAAGAGAACATCCAGAAAACATGGCAAAGGTCTGCTCTAGTATATTCACAAAAAGGACCCAAGACTTGTGTTTGGACCGTTATCACCAAACATCTAAACCTCCACCTTTGGAGCTCCCATTTGCTAACCAAACACTCCAATCAGCTTTCCCTAAGCCGGCACCTTCAGATGGGTTGGGGCTGCAATTCCCCAATTCCCAACCACCTTGGAAGTTGCAACCCCAACATCTCCGAAGTCTGTCAGATTGGGGAACCCTGGTTCAGAATACGATGTAATTCCCAGAAGACGCATTAAAGCAGCACATGCGCCGATCCTCCCTCAGCAAGAATTCTGAACCAATCCACATTTGTGCACCCAAGGACCAAGGGTCCTTCCCCAATCCCCCAGGTGGTATCTGACACCAGTTCTGCAGGCTTGTCGGGGACCCTCGCCTTCACCTTCTGCCAGAACTCCATGCCCAGAAAGGCAGCTGTTGCCACGCCAAGAAGGATACATTTTCACCGCTCCCAATTTGGTTCCAATGGCCATAATGCGCAGCTTGGGATCGAAGGCCAAGGAGCTGGGCTGGTTCGGGAAGCCATGCTCTACCATCTGGAAGGAAAAGGAGAAGAAAGCATCACGCTGGAGGGCTGTCAAAGCAGGAGGAGATTGTTGGGCATGCTTTCCAGGATGGGGGATGACAGGCAGGCCCGGGAGACGCAGAAGCGGATGGTTCTCAGAACAGTGGCCCCCAAACTACTTTCCAGGTCGAGGAGACCTCTCCCACAGCATCACACAAGCCAGGGAGCCATGTCGCTTTGCTCCAGGCAGGCTTCCAATTGTTGGTCTGTATGAATCCCAAGAACACATCAAGCACTATCCAAGGGTGTGCCAGCCGAGCCACAGAGAGAAAAGAGGAAGGGGCATTAATGAAACCCCCTTATTGCCTCCCCTTCAGACAATAAGACTCAGGCCATATAAAATTGATATATAAATGAATGAATAAATAAATTTTTAGGCTGTGTGCAGCACGTACCAATTTTTGACATGGTAGAGGAAGAATAGCTTTGGAAGAGGTACTCATTTTTCTCCGAGTTGCCAAGTTTTTTTCCTGACTCTGCTCATCGTCGTCTTACCCAACCCAAAGACATAGAGAAGGCGGACCTTTCTTTTCTTATTTCTACCCTCTTTATTTCTGCCAAGCCACAGAGGAAGAAAAGCAACTGCTGAAGCTTTTCCAGGCTTGGAAATTAAGTGATGGGAAAAACTTCACCCTTTCTATCTCTGCACAGCTGGCTAAAAAGTCAGGGGGGCCGAGCTGGAACGAGTTGGCAACCTCACGGAAGGGCCAGGCTCTGTCAGATGTTTTCTGAACAGGTCCAAAGGACCTGGTGGTCTTCCAGACCGGCCAACACCTCTGCTAATGAATTAAGGAACTCAAGGCAACCCACGCAACGCAGGTGGACCAGTCCACTCCAGTCCGGCTCCGGAGACTTCAGAAAGAAAGAACCGATTAATAAAGAGCTGGCCCAGAGCGCAGTCCAAGAACGCTCCCTCCTTTCCCCCCCCCCCCCGAGAACCCATTCAGCCCAGGACCGCAGGAGTGGATGGACAAACGACTCTTTTCAGCCAATTCCAACTTCATCTCTCCCAGGCACAGGGTCAATGCAAGAGAATTCTTGGCAGCGAACGGAGAGAAAGGCGCTCTTGAAATGCGCTCCAGCAGAAAGGTCCTCGCTTCCTCTGCCTGGTCAGCCGCAGCCCCCTTCTCCCCACCTCAGGAGACCACGCAGTAGAAGTAGGGGCCAGGGGGGCCTGTGGGAAGCACACACACCCAGTTGAGAGAACATCCTGGCCTGGTGGCATCTAGGCCCCCCGGATGAGAAGCAGAGCGGGGATCCCCCCCCCCGATCCCCCCGCCCCCCCCCCCGATCACTGGCAGGTTTGAACCTAAAGCCCCCCAACCTCCCCAGCTCCCGGGGTGGCTTTGCATGGTTGGAAAGAGGAGGAGGAGGAGGTCTGGAGGCTCCCGAAGCCTCATCCGGTTACCGGGGACCCAGTTTTTGCCCATCCCTTATTTTAAAAGGAGAAATAGGAACACTTAGGAATCCTGGGCTGGGTGAGGCAAGATTAGCTCCATTTATGGAGGGCCATGCCATGCTAGCTGGGATGAAAAATCCAAGGTCACTGGAGCACACCAGTTGAGGAAGTCTGCCCTACAGTCTCAAACGTGTTTCTGTACACACCCAAGATCTAGGACCTCCCTCCCTCCCTCTTTCCATCTTTCCCTCCTCCCTCCCTCCCTGAATTTTACACTGAGACTAAAGAATTGTTCATCATCACCCAGCAAAACTCTCTGCAAAAGCAGAGTCCTTTTAGCACATGCCTAGATCAAACAATCCTCCACGTCAAAAATCAATCCTCCACATTCTAAGAACTGGACGTTTCCCATAACATGCAGCACGCAATGCACAATACTGGCCTTTGAAATAGCAAGAGTGTCTATAGAAACCTCAGTTGGCCTAGTTAAAATTTCAGGGGCAAACTTCTAACAGAGAATCCAAAGCAATGCATTAAGAATTCCATTTTACGGACAGGTTTAGACGGCGTTCTGGCACTTGAGCAGGTGGATTTAAAAAGAAGCCCTGGTCAAGCGGTAGTTGCCAAAAGGGTCATTTCCTTCCCATTCCTTGCAACCTGGTCTTCTGAAGCCGAAGAGTCAGGAACAAATCAAAACCCGTTGCTGCACCAGGTATATATGTATATATATTTGGTCCCTGCAGGAGAGAAGTGCGAGGGGACAGGATTGAACACCGCGCACACCCAATCCTCTTGCAATACGCTAAAGGCGCGTTGCATTCCCAGCAAAGGTGAGGAAAGGACCGCAGCCAGCTCAGGCCCCCCCTGCAATCCAGATTGCGCCCACAAACTCCCCTCCCTGAAGGAGAATCCCTCAGCAGGAAAGAGAGGTCACTGCAGGCGCAAGGATGGCGCAGGGCAGAAGAGCAACGGCAGGAGGGACAGACGAGGAAACAGCCACAGGGGGAGCCTCCATGCAGCCCAGAGAAAGCACGCCTCGCCTCTGCAGGGGCCGCGCGAACCTCAACGCTTCTCTCTGCGATCCTGCCTCAGCCAAATGGGTGGCAAAGGCCACGCAGGCAAGTCATGCCCACATCGCATTGCCACACCGGGGTTGAGCCTACCACCCACCCTGAGAGCATCACAGCCAAACATGGGCTGAGTCAAGAGTCAACCCGGTGCCTATTTTCAGTCCAGATCCTGCCCAATGAGCAGAGAAGAGGCCAGATGGGAGGACCGTGGCCACCTGCAGTGCTTGTGAACTGTTGCTTCCTTGCTGAGCTGCAAGGCTGGCCCAGTTCGGGAAGGAGGCAAAACCCCGCCTACGCCTTGAGGTTCATCGCTCTGGTCGCGCAAGTCCAGGTTCCAAACAGGCAGATAAACTGTCCCTGCGGCTTGACTCCTACCCCGCTCCCACCCGAGAGAGAGAGAGAGAGGTCTGCCGCTGCAGGAAAAGCCGCAAAGGCCCGAAAGGCCGCCCTGCTGAATCTGGGGCCTCCAGGTGTTCTCGAAGTACGATTCTCAGCAGCACCGATGGAAAGGCAGGCTGGGAGTTGTAATCTGGGAACATCTGGAAAGTCACCCACTCCCAACCCAGCATCAGAGCACCCGTCAGCAAAGAGCATCTGGTCCTTCGGCAAGTGGGAAATCCAAAATCCTTACAGCCCCCCCCCCCCCCCCATGCAGAAATGGCAGAGGGACATTCCGGATTGCAAAAGGAGAGAGAGAGGCTTCTCTTCTCCTAAGGGTTCTGCTGGGGAACTCAAGCAGCCTCTGGCAACCCCCACCACCGAGAGCAGGGCGCCCTGCGTCTCTCCCCCATGCATCTGCCCTCCGCCTGGCACGCTGCCCACACCAAGCCTCCCGGGAAGCAGCCACCTGCATTGGCAATCGATCTACTGGGGAGCTTCGGGTGAGAAAACACTTTACACGAAGGAGGAGGAATTCACCGCAAGGAAACAGGAATGCCCATTCTCTCACTGCGTCTCTGGAAGCCCAAATACCCGGGGAAACCCAGCCTAGCTAATAACGCTGCTCCCCCACAACATACAAAACAAGGCCTGAGCCTGTTCTGCAGAAGCTCGGATTGATGTAGGTTACCCGTTCACCCAGGGCCGCATCACAGCTTTCCAAAGGGGGGACCAGCTTTGCACTCGAAATGCCCCCGCCCCCACCTCCGCCCCCACCCCCACATCCCAGTATCTCCAGTTTACTTTTTTTAATAAATTTTATTAAAAGTTTTACAAAGAACATAAAAACGAACCCAAACTAACAGAAAGTAAAAGAGAGAGAGAGAGAGAGAGAGAGAGAGAGAGAGAGAGAGAGAGAGAGAGAGAGAGAGAGAGAGAGAGAGAGAGAGAGAAGGAAGCTTCCGATTTCCTTTGCAGCAAATATAAGTACAATTACAAAATTATCTCTTACTCTAGGACAGGGCTTTCCAAAGTTTTCCCGCGGCGACACACCAACCGCTGTTGGTGTGTCGCCGCGGGAAAACCCGGAAGTGCCGCCGTTATGGCAGCGCGCAAAAACCCGGAAGCGCTGATGATGATCAGCGCTTCCAGGTTGTGTGGCAACACACCAGACTGTGTGTGGCAACACACTTTTGTGTCGCCACACACAGTTTGGAAAGCTCTGCTCTAGGATTACAAAAAAAAGCTCACTTTTTTCTATTACCCTTTTTTTCCCTAATCATCCAAGCCGCAAGTCGCAAGGGCATTTTTTCCCTTTCAGGCAAGAAGTCTGAAAGGGGTTCCCAGTCAGCCCTAAATGTAGACGTTGTTGTTTCTCCGATCAAAGAAGTTAATTTAGCCATCTCCGCAAGCTCCATCCCCTTCACCAACCATTCCTCCCTGGTGGGTGGTGTCGAATCTTTCCATTAGTTTAAAAAGAACCAGGGAGCAGAGCTGGGGGGGCCTTGGGGAGGGCGCTCTGCAGACTCTCTTCCTTCTCGAGAAACAGTGCTCACACAGAAACACGGGCTCAGAGCAGTGTTCCCAGCCTCAGCCACTTTAAGATGGGTGGACTTCAACTCCCAGAATCCCGCCGCCACCGTGCTGGCGGGGGGATTCTGGGAGTTGAAGTCCACCCGTCTTAAAGTGGCTGAGGCTGGGAAACACAGGTTTAGAATATTCCAGGAATGTGGCACATGGGAGGCCAGCAATCTCAACAATCCTGCGAGGTGAGCGAGCGCCATCCGCCTTTTGTCGGGAGGAAGGCGGAGGCCAAGAGGGAGCAGCTCGCCTAAGGCTTCCTGGGCAGCCGTCCCACTGAACGCGGCTGGCTCTGCTTTGGCCCAAACATGCCGGAGAGAAAGGCCCGTTCCTGTGAAAGGGCTAAAGGAGCTGCGATCCAAACCAAGGGCTTCCCCGGTGCTTCAACCCGTCTCAAGCAAACCCAGGCAGAACCCCAATTTACACAGCACCTAGATGCCATGTTACAAGGTGTCCAAACTGAGCAGGAAGAAAAAACAGCCCAGGGGGCAGAAGGTCTCCTGGCCATCTCCTTCCCTTCCCAAATACAGGTAGTCCTCACTTAACCATCCTAAACCTCAGGATGTGATGTCAGCCATACTTAGGCTGCTGGATGTTTGGGTTTTGTCTGGCTGTCTCTGCAAGGTTTGTCAAAGAGGGATATGTTCATATGACCACTAAACCATCCGTTTAGTGATGGTTCGGACTTACAACCGTGCTGAAAAAAAGACTTAAGACCAGTTCTCACATTTATGACCATCGCAGCGTCCCTGCGGCCACGTGATCACGATTTGGGCACTTGGCAACTGGTTCACATTTATGACCGTCGCAGCATCTCGTAGTCACGTAATCGCCGTTTTCGACCTTCCCGGCCGGCTTCTGGCAAGCAAAATCAACGGAGAATCGCATGATTCGCTTAACCACCACATGGTTCGCTTAAGGCCTGCAGCAATTCACTTAACGACCACCGCAAAAACGTCGTAAAATCAGATCAGATTCACTAAATGACCGCTTTGCTTAGCAACTGAAATTCTGGTCCCAATTGTGGTCGTTAAGTAAGGACTACCTGTACTCCTATCATAACCAGAAAGGGTTGATGGCACACCAACTACACAGGAGCAAGCGAGCTAGATGTAACGCAGCACCTCACACAGAGTCTATACTTCTGCAGGTTGCTGCCCCTTCATGTAAAGCATTGGTGGGAGGGGGAGAGGGAGGAACATTCTTAATCTGGAATAATAATTCCCAAAGACTTTTTCTTTTTTAAAGGAAACTGGAATAGGTAAGATGACTCTATTCCTCCCTAACACCTCTTCAAGCAGACACGGGCCCCCAAACTATATTAGCTGTGCCCAGTGGGCAGATGGGTACCTGCCTTAAATATACCCCAAGTTACACCCACGGAGGTTGGGAATAGCACTACTTCTGCTTCTTAATCCTACCTGAGGCATCTCACACTTGGCAGCTGTTTTCTGCATCCAGGAGAGACCTCTGGATTGCCTTCTGAAGGGGGGAACTATTAAAAGTGTCAAGTCTTTCTTCTGCTGCAAAGTCCATGGACAGGCAAGAACAGCGCAGCAGAGAAAAGGCGTCCCAGATTCCCCATCTGCTAGGCCCTGCTGTTGTGTTTTAATTTGCACGGAACTTTGTTATACGGAGAGCTTTCAGACACAGCATTCCCAGCTTTCGCATTTCTACCGCAAGAGTTAGGCCATCCAAGACAGGCAGCCTTGTTGCTCAGTTTTCAACTTTAGGGAAAAAAGAGGGAATTTGTAGTGCATCTTCACTTTTTACAACCATGAGGACTAGGGGCTTAATTCCCAAACAGTCTGCATGTGGATTTTCTGATGGAGGAGAGGATGAATGTCATTTTAAAACCAACTTTCCAAAGGTAGTTGATCTGCTTCTGAATAAAGTCAAACAGGGCTGCCTCAAGATGGGTGAATCTGGTTATTCACGGTCTGTGTTCACAAAATACCCTAATTCCAGGTCAACTACCCAAAAGTCCTGAGTCTATAGGACGTGTTACCCTCAACAACAACAAAAACCCTATAGTGACTTAATGCCTGATGGGCCAATTTTCACAACTGAACAACAACAACAACAACAACAACAAAACACATTTTATATCATTATAATTCATTCAAAGTTTAGATATCACTTCCTTGTAACTTTAGATGTTATTATACTTATATCGTTTGAGTGTTTATTTTATAATTTAAATAGAGACTGCACCCTGGACCTCACATACGTTAGTTAGGTTATTTTATAAATGCAGTTTAACTTTGTCTTCAATTTTATTTAGTTTATTATCTATTAAGGTAGATTTATATATAGTCACAGGCACTCTGCTTGTACTGGCCTGTGACCGTAATAAATAAAGACACTGATTGATTGGCTTAATGCTGCCCGGGCTTCCTGTCACCTGCTGAACCCCAAACCAGCCAGCCCCCGTTTAGCCGGGACTGATGGGCTGCATGAACGCAGCCATGGAGGTGTGTCTAGGTAGTCTGGGCACCTGTGCAGGTAACAGCACCATCGCCATTTTAAAGGTGCTGTCCCAGGAGGCACCGTGAGCACGCCAACGAGGGAGAGCCTGCGGGGCCATCTGCCCACTCTGTTTGTCAAGCCCCACGTGCGCCAGGTGGGACCACAGAGCAAGCCCTTCCAAGTTCAACAGGCCTCTCACCCTCGGCAAAGTTCAAAATAATAATACCAAGAAATAGGAGCAATCGCGCCGCCCCCCCCAATTCTTTTTACTGGCTGCGCTCCTGGGCCTTTTAACTGCAGGCTGGCGGGCAAAAACGCATCCCAAACAGGGAGGGAACCTTTCCCACCCCTTCCCTGTTGCAACACACCGGGCGGGCAGCAGGCAGAGACACCGGAAGAGGTTGCCCTGTTGAATGGGGGGCCACCCCAGACCAAGGGTGGCTCCAAGGTGGAAAGGTCAACAGGCAGGACTTGGTTTCCCCTGCAAGGAACAAACGCGCCACGCAGACTGCTTCAGCCACCTTGTCTTGGGGTTGCATTAGGTGGGCCTCTTGGGAGTTCAAAGATACCCGGATTATCCATCCCAGGCGAGGTGATGAGGGGCCAGACAGAAGTTCAAACCCCTCCTCAGCCCCACAGCTCACTCGTTGATCTTGGACCAACCACTGCCCCAGCCTACCCCGCAAGGCTGTTGTAAGGATTACCAACAGGGGGAGAGAAAGAAAGACGACGACGCCATGGAGTGCACCAGGAAAAAGGGCAGGATTAAAATGCAACGAAATAAATAAAATGTACAGCTGCA
Organism: Charina bottae; assembly: GCA_023362775.1. Lineage (NCBI taxonomy): Eukaryota > Metazoa > Chordata > Lepidosauria > Squamata > Charinaidae > Charina > Charina bottae. The sequence continues at coordinate 1,466,487 of JALMGJ010000064.1, forward strand.
TCTAGGCACGACAGTGGAAAGTTAATTCTGACCCGCAGGGCATAATCCTGCACAAACTCTCTTTCAGGAAAAAACAGGAGCAACGAGAAAAGGGGGGAATCAACTCCCAGATCATCGGTTGGTAACCAGCAAACATCAGTTTTGAGTTTTCTGCCCTGCATGCAAGCCATTTCGGGCATGTTCCTAACTCGGTTTCGGCCATATCGAAGAAAGAAGAGATTAGATCGCAATATTCCTCAACCAACCATGTTGGGGGGGTGGAAAGAAGGAAAAAAAGCTGATGTTTCCCAAGGAGCTGTGGGCTGAATGCATCCCATATTTTTGGTCAGCAACAACGGTTCCCAGGTAAAGGGAATCACCGCCCCAATTTGACCCAGAGCAAGAAGCCACCGCAGGCTATTTGTCTGGAGCAAACATAGCAGTGGATGTATCCCAGATACAAACTGGATTTCGTCAGCTACTCTCCCCTCTTCCCTCCAACAATGCAGGCCCTGGAACAGTTAATTTTAAGAGGCAGCACAAGGAAGAACAAAAAAGTACAGAAGGAAAAAAGGGAAGACTGTTAAGGGGGAGGAATCTATCCTTCTGAAAAGACACGCAAGCAATCGAAATAAATCTTCTGGCTATCGAGTTTGAACCCGGCCCAGGCGGGGTATTGTTTAATGTCTTCCCCCAACAGAAATCTTGGCCCAGATGTAGCTCGATCCCTCTCACTTGGGTTTTCTCATTAAACAAGCAGAGCTGTTGAAGCAACAAACCAGGAATCCCAGCATACTCTGAAGGTGCAAATTGGGGTTTTTAGCCTCCTGGGAATATGGACAAGCTCTGCCTATATCAGCGTCCCCAACCTTGTGCTCTCCAGGGACTCTGAAGCCCATCACGTTGGGGAGGGGGACGACCCCCCTAAACCCACAGCCTGGTTTTGTCCAGCCCTTCAGCCTTTGCAGAACAGATGCTACTTTGTAAGAGGGACGGAGCTGCAAAGGGGGTGGGTTTCTTCCAGCCCCCCAAGATTTGCTCCAGAAATCTGGCCAAGCTGTTGGGGTGGGGGATGAACAGGAGCTGTTCTTCTTTGTATGACTTTTTTCCATACTTCCGAGTCTCACCAAGAACAGCTGAGTTGGTTTGCTTGAATGCCCCAGTCTCATATCCAAAAAACGCCTTAATTAAAACTTTTCGGAGGAGGAGGAGGAGGAGGAAGAGGGGATCTGGGAGCTATTTAAGGGACAGAGAAGCATCTCCCCACCCTGCCAAAACATCCCTGAAGCACACCACACTGAACCACACTGAAGTTTGAGAAAGAACCCTCTTAATTCTCGTCAAAGGCCGGCCTTCCGGCGCCTCCGTGCAGATACACAGCTCCAGAGTTTTATTGCTTCCATTCACTCAAAGGGGGAAGGAGTGAAAAAGCGGTGGGGGTGGAATAGCTGCAGATGGCCAAGAAAGGGGGGGGGCGCAGGGGAGAAATCCACAGCTCACAATGGACACCCCACCTCCCACTCTAGAGGTTCCCTCTGGAGCAAACTGGCTGTAAAGAGAAAAGGAGCAGTTTTGTGTGTGCAAAGGGGGCGGGGGAGATGTTGGGTCTATTCCTTTCTCAGTCCAGAGCCAGATGTTCTGGGGAGACAGAGCCTGCTGCTGCTCTGCTTAACCGCCCCCCAGCGCCCCCCATAAAAGTTGCACAGCATTGAGGATGCATTAAAAACAGATTAAGGAGCTTTCCTTCCACCCACCCCTCCCTGGACAGAGAAAGAGAGAGACACCTTTGCTGGGAGCAAGCGTGGGAAGGAAGGAAGCTGGAAAGGGAAATAAAAAATGCAGGTAAACACACACACACACACACCTGGGAAGGTGCTCCAAACCTCTTTGCTGGATACCCCAGGAACACAAAGCCTGGCTGGGCTGGGGTGGTTACTCCTGGGTAGGGGGTGCAGCTGCCTCCGGCTGTGCCCCCAGGGACCTGGTTTCCCCCCCCCAGTCTTCTTTCGCATCCTTTAAACCCCCCCAAAAGGAGGGGCCACCTCAGTGCCCCCTTTTGGCTCTCAGCCCTGCAAGGAGGGATGGGCAGCCTCAGATGCAAAGGGGGTGGGGGCGGGGGGGACAAGCAAACGCAAGACGGGCAGCTTCTTTCTCAGTGGGAGGGGACGGATCAGGATCCCTCCCCAGCCTTCAGAGGACCCTGCCTCAAGGATCACCCCTTTCTTCCCGGGGAGTGAGCGGGCTTGGCAGAATTCAACTCTCCTTCTCCCCCCCCCACCCAAAAGCAGAACCAGCACAAGCCCCTCAGACGGGCTGACTCCCAGCCTCCCGCCCGCACCCAAGAGGGGAGAAAGGCAGGACTCCTTCTTTAAAGCCCCCTTCTCGGCCCCCTCCTTTTCCCGAAGCCCCGAACACGGAGGGAAGCAGACCCAGCTGGACCGCTTCCCATCGAGCGCGCCACCCCTCCCCCCGGACCCACTTCAAGCACAAGGAACCCTAAAACAGAAAAATAGCCGAAAGAGGCTGCTCGCTCCCCCCGCGCGCTGCTGCTCTGTCCCCCTCCTCCTCCAACAGCCTAAACCGCTGCCTGCCTGCCTCAACCGGGCGCCCGCCAGATGTGCGGGCCCCCGGCTCCCCCCGCGGCTTCCCCGCACTGGCAGGAGATGCTCGGGGGAGGACCGGCGCCCGTCCCGCGCAGGGGCCCTGCCGGAGCCCGGAGCGTTGCAGGGGCCCCGGGCCGGGGATGATGGGTGGTGGGTGGTGGGGGCGCCCGCCCGCCCAGCCGGGCCCGGACCTTGTTGAAGGCGAAGATGTCCTGCTTGAGCTTTTCCCGCTGGGGGTCGTGGCCCTGGCGGCGGAAGCGAAACTTCATCATCTTGCCGAGGGGCGCGGGCGGGGGGCGAGGCGGCCAGGCGGCGGCGGCGCTTCCCCCATGCAGCAGCAGCGGCGGCGGCGGCGCCCTCCGCATCCAGGAGGCGAGGAGCGCGGAAGCGCCCCGGTCGCGCGAGCAGCAGAAAAAGGAGCGGCGGCGGCTGGGCGGGGGGCGCCCGGGCGGGGGGGGCGAGGGACGCCGGCCAGCCAATCAGGGCGGCCCGCGGGAGGCGAGACCCCGGCCAGACAATAGGCTGCCGACGAGCGCGCGCCCCGCCGGAGCAGGCAGACGCGCGGGCGGGTGGGCAGGCGCTCCCGTCCCCTCCTTTCCAGCTGCGCCCGGCGCCTGCGCCGCGCTCCCGCCGCCTGCCGGGAAATGTAGTCTTTCGATCCGGAGCGGGGTTCCCAGCGCCGGCGGATCGCGCCCGAAGGAGCTGCCTCCCGCGGAGCCTCGCCTCGCCCGCTCGTTGCCACGCCAGCCCTGCGGGGCGGAGCCGGCGATCGAGCGCGGGGGCTCCCCTGTCAAGGTGGGCGCCGGCCCCCCGGGCTTGGGGCGAGCTTCCCCCGCGGGGCCCAGCCGGCGTTTCGTCCTCGGGGCGCTTCGTAGTGACCCGCCTAGCCGGGGGCGAAGACCAGGGGACCGCGGGCGTCTGGTTCCCCCCGGGAATGGCGCCGCCTGGGTCGAATTACAAAGTAATCCCGCTGCCGAGTTGTGGCTTCCAAATGTAGCAACGGGAAGCCCGTCGAAGGCAAACGCATCCGGAAGCAATAAATCCGGGCCCCCCCGAAGCGCCCCAGCAGCAGCAGCGAAGCGCCTTCATCTCCCCGGCTTGGCCAGCCGCACATCTGGATGCCTTCGCACGAGAGGCTGTGGCTTTGGGCTCCCACGGGAGGGAGGGAGAATCGGGGCGGAGGCCCCCTCCTCTCTCCTGTCCTTCAGCCTTGCTGCAGCCCCCGTACCCGCCTTGGACAGAATGCCCCTCGTAATGCACCCTTTGAGCGCAGCGGAGAAGCTCCGTTACCCGCCTGACTCGCAGCGCTCCCTGCCCAAGGTAGGAAGAGGGCTGGTCGGTTTGGGCCCGTGGTTCGTGCATCACTGCAACCAGGGCCCACTTTTTCTCCAAGTCATTGCCATTGGCGATCACTCGTAGCCGAGTAAGATTGTCTTCCAAAGGTAAAATTTTAACGGTGGATCCGTAAGTGGCTATAAAGGCCAATTCTGGATCCGCACAACCTTCCACAATGAGGGCATAGGTTTCCGGGTGGGAGACGGTCACGATGAGGGTTTGCCTTCCTTTTAGCTCTTTTCTCCTTTTCTCCAAGTGCACTTGTATGCAAGCAAGCATCTCCAATCCAGAGACTGCCATCTATTGTTTGCACCCCCGCTACTTTGAATGCCCAGACAAGTCTCATTAGATAAGGACAGATAAGGGTTGGCTGGGACCAAGGTGGGCGTGCACTGTGAAAGATGGAACATAACTTCCTCTTTGGGCAATTCCATCATGGATATTACAGGTAGTCCTCACTTAACGACCGCAAAAGGGACCGGAATTTTGGTTGCTAAGCGAAGCGGTCATTAAATGAATCCAACCCAATTTTACCTTTTTTGCAGCGGTCGTTAAGTGAATCACTGCGGGCATTAAGCAAACCACATGTTCATTAAGCGAGTTATGCAGTTCCCCATTGATTTTGCTTGTCAGAAGCCGGCCGGGAAGGTCAAAGGTGGTGATCACGTGACCACGGGATGCTGCGACGGTCATAAATGTGAACCAGTTGCCAAGCGCCCAAATCGTGATCATGTGATTGGGGACACACAACGATCGTGTGAGGACCCGTCGCAAGTCAGTTTTCCCAGCACGGCCGTAAGTCCGAACCATCACTAAATGAATGGTGGTTAAGCGAGGACTACCTGTAAGGCTCTAGTTCAGTGTTTCTCAACCTTGGCAGCTTGAAGACGTGTGGACTTCAACTCCCAGAATTCCCCAGCCAGCCATGCTGGCTGGGGAATTCTGGGAGTTGAAGTCCACACGTCTTCAAGCTGCCAAGGTTGAGAAACACTGCTCTAGTCCCGTTTAACTTTGGACGGGGTAATCCCTGTTGAAGGTACCAGTGCCTACTTCTGAGTACTGTAAGCATCATTGCACCGCAAGGGAGGAATGCTGTGAAATCAAAGGGCTTTTACATGGGAGCAAAAACGTGTCGGACCTCCCAATAAGATGTCAAGCACGGCTGCCGCCTCAATCATCTGATTCACACCGAGCACTTAGCCATAAGGTGGGTTGGCTTAGTTTTGGCGTCGCTCGCACGCACCGTTGTGTTTCGTAAACCTCGCAAGCTGTGCAAATTGAGTAGTGTTATTCTTGGTGGGGCAGCATTCCGAAACACCCTGCCGAAACGCGACTCGTGCAATTCAGCGTCTCTGATTCTGACCTGTGGACATTTGGGGGGCCCTAGGCTTAACTTGGTCCCAATCGATCCTGTTTCTAGGGGGTGAGAAAGGGGGGGAATTGTGCATTCCTGGCTGGCCAGGTTTGGTGTTGGAAGAGCAGAGCAGGCTTCTTCTGTAACAAAGAGATGGCAGGAAAATTAAATTCTGCTCTAGCCTTCCAAAAGGAAGCACAGCAGCATAATGAACTGGCAGCTGTCCATAATAGTCTTCATTTAACTAACCGGATTCATTTTTGGCTGGGCAAGCCAGTTTCCCTTAAAACTATCAAGGGTTTACCTTTAAAGGATCATGGCCACAAGTGAAAGACAGGTTCAGGCAGGGGCAATCCCCTTTGATTAATCCCCAACCCTTTGGCACCGGCTGATTCTGTTTCCCACAAAACCTGTAGGCATTTTGCTTCTTTACCATGTGATCTGTGATTACAAACACGGATGATCCTTTTTTTTTCCTGATTAGAGGTTGCAGGTTTTATTAACCATCTTTCCTGCAGGCTTGAAGGCTTCTGAAAATGGGCAAGCATGGAGGAATTGGGTGGCCGGTTTCCCGACTGGCTGTCGCTGCTGTGGACTTTGGCAAGCTTGATTAGATCGAAAATACATAGTGAGCACATCACATTATCTATTTATTAAATGCTGGAGTATTGGATGTTTTGCAAATATAACTATTACTCAAACAGTTTCCAAACATTTAGTCCACCTGCTGTTAAGGTTCATCCCTCCATCTACCATCATTTTCCAGATACTGTCATGTTTATTTATTTGTTTTTCAAATGTATATAGCTGCCCAACTCACAAACAAGTGATCCTGGGCAGTGTACAAAGAGCTAAAAACAATACATACATTAAAATATATTTAAAAACCAACTACATCAAATAATAGAAGATGTTAAAAATAAGGGAGCCACCTCACCAGTTCACCGGTCCCCTGGGGTCCCCAGGCCTGCTGGCATAACCAGGTCTTGCACACCTGTTGGGCCAGATTTCTTCTTGTCGGTCCCCCACACATTTCTTCCATTCACCACCTGTGCCCTGGATTCATAAAACCAAGCATGACTTTCCCAGGTTCTTGCAGCCACTCTGCTTTTCCAAACATTGCCGTGGCTTCATTCCCCAGGACCTTGCCAACAGCGGGCCACCGTTCCAAGAGAAGGAATTTAAATTGCGTTTGCAGTGGAAAAAGTGTAATTAGGACCATTTGGCTTTACAGACAAGCAAGCGTCTGGTGCTTGGTTCTTTCCAACAGGCCAAATCTACACCTGGTGTAAATAATCTCTTTGTGGAGTCTAGTAAATTACAGGGGAGGGTTAGGAATCAAAAGAGCTTGCGGGGTTTGCCCTCCGTGGGGTTCGCTTGTGAGCAGTGAAGGTCATTCTAGTCAAAGGTCTGGAACGGTGGCAGCTGGGTTGACCTAGCGAGGAAGTGATTGGTCATGAAACAGGGAACGCTGTAGAAGCGCAAAGAGGCAGCTAGCCGGCTGCACACTGGCTCTAGGAAGAAATAAGTGAGCTCTGGGCAGTGAAGTACCACTTGGTTTCTGCGGTGGCCCTCCTTTGGGGATGGCTTCAGCCAACACCCTGAGCTTTCAAGCCGGGTTGCTTCTGGATTAGCAGGCTGTGTGAATCCTGCCAACCGAGCTTTGCTCAATAAACACTGGTCAAATAATGGCTTAGTGAGTGGTGCAAACAGAACCGATGTCTCACACATCCTGGGTTCCAGGGGTGGGTGGGGGAAGTGATGACGGGGCTGAGCGAGCTGGTCCAACAGCTGGATTCATTACGTGGGCAGCTTCGCGTGGCTGGATTGCGCCTGCACCTTCCTAGAAAGCTGGATCACGAACGTCGCCACCGTCTAGTTAAGGCCACCCCGCCAAGAGAATAAGCTCGGGGTCTTTACTCAATATTTAACATCTGAGATGAGCCAGCTTGGTTTTGTTTGACAAGCTGGAAAAGGATGGCTTGGATATGTGGTTTTACCCTGCGGGGTGTGGGTGGTTCTTTTAGTCTCGGACTCCCCTTTTGCACCCCAAGACGATGACTTTAACGGGGGAAACTGGTGGTCTGGGGTATAAGGCACCCTTTGCCCTCGTATCTCTGCTGAATCCCCCCTCCCCAAGTCTGGTAAAAAACCAGGGCTGTTTGCAATTAACCGAGCAACTAATGACACCCGGCCAGAGGGAAGAGATGATTCACCCGGGCAGATTTACAGGCAACCAGTTCAACAACAACATGTTTCGGTCCGGGGCTGGAGATCCGGTTGCGCAAGCAGGCAGGGCCATCCTGAAGCCCCGGTCTGGAATGTCAGAACCCCCGCCTGGGCAAAACACGGAGGGGCCAGGGATGCGAGGGAAGGAAACAAAGTCCCGGGAGTTTTTAGTGGGGGGGGCTGTCTTTGGCCCCTCTCCCTCAGTGAGGCAAGCCTCTGCTCGATGGAGCCACAATGCTGGGAGGCAGGCAAAGTCAAACATGGGACAAGCAGCCAAACATCTTCCAGCGTGGCTCCCTGTGCTCCCCTAAATAGTGCATTAGCCCTTTAAAAAGATCCCACGGGCGTTGAAGCAAGCCTGCATCATTCCAGGTTTCCAGCTGTTTCAACACAGGCAGATTGCAGCATGGGTCTGCTTCGGGATCCTGTTTACCGGGCCTGTCTCTTTTCCCTGGCCAATGGCTGCTTATACCGACTTTTTTTTTCCTCGAACCCACCTATCCCCATGTACAGTTCTGGGTACAAACAAGCCTGTTGCGTTTGATTCAGCACCGTGCTGCTCTCCAGTCAACAGTCTGGAGGGCGTCAACACAGCATTGAAGTTGCCGCGGAGGGGAAAAAAGGCCTCGCTGGCGTGTGTCATGGGGACAGTGACCTGCCGTGAAGGGCTGGTGCTGATAGCCTGTGTCCGAGGACAAGGCTGGGGGGTGGGGAGAGAACGGGGGGTGCTGCCAGGAGCACATCAAGGCTTCGAGGACTCAGCTAAGAGTGCTGGCCCACAGCAGGGAATGCCGCTGCAATTTGCAGGCCTCTTGGCTTAGGAGGCTGGCCGGTACACTTGAACGAAACCTCCACGTACAGAAGCAGTCTACCTCAGGGTAGCGGTTTCTAGAGAGAAACCAAGAAGGTAAGCAAGCTAGGAGGAAAGGGAATAGGAGCCGATAGGACATCCTTCTGTTCCTTAAGGGAAGACATTTGTGAGCGGCAGTGCTACTTAATTGGGAAAGAGTTAGCAGAGACCTTCTTATTCCTGGACTGTCACTGGATTCTTAGGGGGTCTCTCCTAAGATCTCCAGGCAGGCCTAAAAAGGCCAGAGAGGTCCCCTTTTCAGATCCAAACCTGAAACCACCCACAGACGACGTGCGCAGAATTCATTCCGTTCATCGCCATCCACCCTGGAAGTCTGTGAAGAAATTGTCTTCTGCTGCCTGTCTAGAAGCCTAGACAGGGACGCTTTGGTATACCTGAAGCGCCATGAAGGTGGCGGCGGCAGAGAATCCTAGCCAGCAGCCTTCCGAGTGGGGATGAGGGCTTAGGACAGGACCGTCCCTCGAATGTAAGGACATCTTTTTCAGGCGGTCAAAGATGGGAGCCCAGCAAGGTAGTGACGAAGAGAAAGGTGTGGACAAGAACTAGGGAGCTACAGCGTATCTTGAAGCCTCACCTGCTTCCCAGGTGAGATGGAGCGATACACATGTGGAGGAAAGGCAGCCAAGACCCCAGTGAATACTGAAATTTTTAAAAGAAGTAATGGAGAGCTGCAGAGTGCGATGAGGCAGCGCATACGATTCTGTAGCCAAAGAGAGCAGACGCCACCAGCATCAACTGGAGCTGCGTGGCATTCCTGTGGCTGCAGCTGGCCATCAGATGTTGAGGATGAGAGATGTGCATCGCCCGTCTGTCTGGCTCCCCGCTCACCCCCTGGAAAAAGAGGTGGGCACACCGAGGCACCGAGATGCACGCGCCCCTTTATTCTTCTTGCCCAGATCTTTACAGACATCCTCAGGAACGAACCTGCCGTGGTCTGTAGCTTGAATCATGTCAGCTGGATTTCTATTTTCTCAGTGGAAACGTTTCGCTCCTTATCCAAGGAGCTTCTTCAGTCTGAGCAAAGTTGGTAAGGAGCGAAACGTTTCCACTGAGAAAATAGAAATCCAGTTGACATGATTCAAGCTACAGACAATTCCACCTGGATGACTGAGAACCTTCATAGACGAACCTGCCGTGGGTTTATCCATAAATTGAGATCAGGAGCCGCTGAAAGGGACAAACCAGCACCGGACGATGCTGCACTGATGGGACTTACAGGTCCAGTCCGTTGGCTTTGCCTCGGCGTTCAGTGTCAAAAGCGACTTTTGTTCCTCTGCAGCTGGGAGATGCTGGGTGACAATTGTTCCTCTGTCCTCTTCTTCTTTGGACGCTTGCGTAAGCCGGGCAAAATGGCCGGGAGAGGGGAGCGAGCCGGAGAAAAAAATGGTGGGCCTCTCCCTGGGGAAAAGAACTGCCCCCATCCGTCCATGTGTTGCCTTACTCTGAGGAGACCCCTCCTCATCACTCAGCCAGGCACCTTCAGGCCTGATTCGGAGAGAAACAACATTGGCAGGAGACCAGGAACCAGGTGGGGAAGGGCATCCCTCTCTTTCAGCTGGAGAAATCTGCCGGGAAGGGGTGAATGGAGGCAGGAAAGTGGGGCTGTCTGCCACTAGGACAGTCAGAGAGAACGAACATCCTTGGATGTTCCAGTGCTTGGAGGAACCTGTGTGCCAACTGTACCTGGTTTTCCAGGGGAAGGCTATGATCCAGCCCTGAAGCTTATTGAAACATGCCCTGAAAAATCTTGAGAAACATCACCTCTGAAAAAGGCCAAGCGAGGCTGATGCTTGCTGCAGATCCCAGTTTAATGGCTACGTAGGGAGGAGGTTTACTGTTCTTGCTTGGAACCGTCTTTCTCTCACTCCCATTCAAATGTGCATGGACACATTCACGCACCCCAGTCAAATGTTCCTGGAGCGGGCAGATATGCAGGGTGTTGGAGCATCTCCTGGATTCAAGGAAAGAGGCGACTGGCATATAGACTCCCATCAAGACTTCAGATGGGAGTCTATATGCTGGGTTCCCTCATTCCTTGAATCTAAATTCTTGGTTTTTCAAGTCCTTCCCTGCAAGAAAGCAAATGAAAAACACAGGCTGAATCTTGGCTGTCCAACATGCATCGTAAGCCTCCCCAGGGTGGAGCCCTGCATCAAGCCAGCATCAGATCATGGTTTAATCATAGTGCAAGCAATGTAACACAATAGACTCACAGACTTTGACTCCCCTTAACATTCAGATGCAGACTTCCAGGTGTGCTGACTACCCAAAAGCTTTCCTGCTGGAACTGATGTAGAACAGAGACTTTCCAAGCTAAGCAGGAAGGGACCCCAAAATAAAAAGGGGGATTCAAGAGAGACAGCCAGGCTCAGCCTGTGATGGATGAGGCTTGATGGGGCAGCGGAAGGGGGGGTGGAAATCTTGCAGCTGGAAAGGTGGCGAGATCCTTCACAAAGGCCTCTCTGGACTTGGGAACAAGGTGTGATTTTTTCAAAGGGCAGCTGGTTTTGAGAGAGATTGGGGTCACTGCAGGAAGAACACCGAAGAGGCTATTTCTCCCCAAGAGAAAAATCTTTCAAGCAGAAATCAGAAAAGCCCACAGCAGTTCCTCCCTCCATTGTATTTCTTGGGTTTGAACATCAGCACCATTCCATCTGCTGTTATTTGGAATCTACTTCACACCCCCAAATACGCCCCCAACGACTCCATTGGTATTTCTAGACTTTTGTTTTTGGGAGGATGGTCCACAGCTCAGCCCAAAGGCCACATCCTCCTGCAAAGGAAGACTTTGAGGCAGTTTGCAGCTGTCCCTTAGAAGACATTTGGGCCCATCCATTATGAACATGAATTTGAGCAGACTCCGGGAGACAGTGGAGGACAGGAAGGCCTGGCGTGCTATGGTCCGTGAGGTCACGAAGAGTCGGACACGACTAAACGACTGAACAACAACAACATGGATCAGGACTTTAAGGTGACAAGAGCGGGTTCTCTCTTAACTCCCAGCTTCCCAATCCACAGGAATGGTCCTTTCTCTTGTGTTCTTCAGAGGGAGCAGAGCCAGCAGGATGGTGTGGTGAAGAAACCCTAACCCTAACCCTTTGACCTCAACGGGGAGCAAATGGACAGGTTAAAATTCAAACTGTCTTTTTTTTGGAATGATTTCTAAGTGACTGCTAGCAACATCTAAGAGATGGGGGTGGCTGTGAAGTACCGATACTGCACTCTCACCAAACCAAGGAGGATAAAACGGACTGCTGTTTTGGGGCATTTGAGAGGCCAAAGGCAGAATAGAAATAGTTATGTCAATAAACTCTTTCTTTGGCAAGTTAAACATAGCAATGGCTTTACTTTTCCTGCAGAATTAATTGCATTCTTCACAGGGGCAGGACTCTTATCTGCCCCCCCAAGTTGTTTGAAGGCTCAGCCACTGTAGGATGCCAGATTCCCCCCCCCAAGAGTGTGGCACTATTAGAAAAAAAGGATTTTGTGGAGTCCTTGGTGCTCTCTGAGCCTTGATTTGCTTTCTTTTACATGTTTTTCTCTTACATGTATCAAGGTAGCATTTAGAAAATTGCTGTACACCAAATTGGGCTATTTAATCCAGCCCTCATTGCTCTCCAAACATCCAGATTAGTCTCTTCCCCATCACAGCTTTAAGGCTGCTGAGGACTTAAACTGGGACAGTGAGTATGCAAAGCAAACTTACCCCGTTTCTTCTCCTCTTGTTGGTTGCACTATTACTGTTGCACATCACCACTGCACATTTAACATTGTTCGCTTCCTTCCCAGCCATTAGCTTTGCATCCTGCACCACCTTGTGGGTTAAGAGAATAATGCAAACATCCAAGACTTCTTCCCTGCTCTGCTTAGCCATTCAGTTCCAGATTTCAAGAAAGAGAGACTGCCTTGGTGCCCGTTGCAAAATCAGGAAAGCTAGGAAATTTTATTTGACAAGACTGAGAAAATACAGAATGTGGAACGACAAATGACAGGCCAAGAGAATGATTTGGAAAAGGACGCTTTACTGGATATACAAAATAAAACTTTAAAAATTAAAAGGGAAATACAAACGTAAACCAAGAGAATGACCTGGAAAGGTTTTCTTATTGGATCTACAAAAGAGGCTTGTTAAAGCCTTGACAAAATCTGTGCGATGGGATAAAGAACTGAAGAGAAATCAAATCCTACGACAATATTTGATTGAATTAAAGATTAAGACTGGTAGAAGTAAAAGGAAGGAATGTAAAGTTGGTTTATTTGATCAAAGTTAAAATATTTTTTTTGCAACGTTCTGGCAACCCTTTATGAACTTTTTGCTGACACCAGGATTGAAAAGATGTTTTATGGATTTGCTTATAGATATGGGATAGAGAGATATCTGTTTAACTTTATAGGGGGTGAAGAGTTATTAAATTTGTTTATACTTGTGATGAAAGTTGGTAGTCACTTCTTTATATATATTTTTCTTTATATATTTTTTTCTTTTCCTTTTTTCCTGCACTTTTTCTTTCCATTCTCTTCTCTTTCTCCAAGTTTAGTTTGCATTAGTTTTTACTACTGTAATTAAAATTTGTCGATGAAGGTTCTCAGTCATCCAGGTGGAATTGTCTGTAGCTTGAATCATGTCAACTGGATTTCTATTTTCTCAGTGGAAACGTTTCGCTCCTTATCCAAGAAGCTTCTTCAGTCTGAGCAAAGTTAGTAAGGGAATCCTTAAATATGTTTCTAAGGTGGCTGTGGGACCTTGCACCTGGGGCTAGGTCATGGTTATTTGAGATGTTAATTTCTAAGTCCCTTTATCATCCAAAGGAGGATCGTAAAGATTACCTTGCTATTGTTGAGATTGCGAAATGGTCTTAATCTTCCTAGGCACAGAAGACAAAGCAGGAAGGAAAATAGGGGAAAGATTGTGCCTGAGGCCCCCACCTCTATTCAAGGAAGGATTTTCCAAGTTGGCATAAATGGATCCCTTGACCCCTCTTTCAAACCACTTATCTTCCCTGTCTAAAATGTTCACATTTCACACTGCGCAAAAAGCTCAAAGTTTAAAAAAATGCATTGATCCAAACACTGAACTCAATCAAGTGGTGCTTTCAGCTTTTATTTAGTTAAATGCAGCATTCTATACAAGAAAAAAAAAGAAATTTCAAACCCCTGACAGGGAACTATATTTCTTCCTAAATCAACCCGAATTAAAAGATTTCTCCCCAAATACACTGTACGGAAAATAATCTCTCCCCTCCCCCCTCCCCATTTACAGCGTGCCACTCAGTACAGTTATTTTATGTATCCCAAACTTCAGAACTGTACAATTTGTTTACAAATCACACTTTTTCCTATGAAAAATTACCGAAAAAAATATTGCCACTTATTTTATTTGTAACAAAACAATTAGAATTTTTTTATTTAAAAAACACAAAAAGTCAGCCAGAACTTTATTTTAAAGTGTGTGCTTGGAAGGAAAGGGGTGGTGCAGGGAGAACAAACCCAGGTGCATTTTAAAGCAAATAAAAATTCTTGCCCTCTGACTCAGGTTTGACACCACTGGGAAAAACCAAACCAGCTAATCGCTGGAAAATAGACCCCAGTTGCGCCAATTCCAGGTTTCAAAACAGTTTGGGTGTGATTGATGGGCTAAGGCAGGATCCTTTCCAAGGAAGGCCCCTCTTAAACCTCACACTAACAGCACTAAAACAAGGATTTCAGTCCTCCTTTGAAGATTTTCCAACTCAGAGAACGGAGTGTTCCCTTAAACCCATCCGTCTGCATCTTACAACCAGGTCAACCGACATTGGGGGGGGGGGGGGAGAGAGACATCTATAGGGAGGGAGAACCCCCTCCAGTTCAACTTTCTGCATGATGTTCCAAGAATATCAAGCCTTGGGAGATGCAGATGTCAGACACTCCAATGTTGGTGGAGTTCCCGGAGAGATGGAAGCAAAATTTAAACAGGTGCAAGAACGAGATAAGGCAGCAGATCTATCACGGTCCACCAGATGCTTGGAAAAGCAACCTACACACTTTTCCCCCCCTGGCAGGAAAGGCTTAAGGGGGAGGCAGGAAAAAAAATAAAATCAAATAAAAATAAAGCAGCAGGCTAACACGCCTCTTCTGCCACAGGCTTTCTCGGCAAAGGCTATCGGGCCTGTTATACTTGCCTGGCACCAGCTGACCTTGCCCTGGCCACCAGGAACCCTCAAGCAAAACATTAAAAACAGAAAACAGGCGGGGCCAACCTTCCCACCAAGCAAGCTATTCCCAGTGCAGAGGGAAACACAGGGGAGCTCCCGCCTCTGCTCGAGGTGCTAGGACCCCACGCTGGTTGGCACCCTGAGAGACGCTGGGCCAAAACCACCAAAGGGCGCAGGGTGGGGCGAGGGTGGCTGCTCGACAGAGGTAGGGGAGCTGCGTGGCGCTTCACAGGACCACCGGATGTTATTAAAGCCCCAGGGGTTCGAAACGCTGGAGGGCCAAACCGCGTGCCTTGGCTTTCCTCAAAACTCCGAACTGGCCGCTCCATGCCCGCTGCAGCTGCAGAAGCCTAAATAGCTGAATGTCTTCTGGGATACCAAATCCTACCCTGGCTATAAGCTGCTGATCAGGCTATTTTAGGGCCTGCCGGCGATGCGTTAGGAGGTGTTCTGCGTCACTCACCTAGGCAGGTACCCAGGAGGAGAAGGCAGAATCGCCCCTGCTCCCGACATCTTTCCCAACTCCCTGGCAAACAGCGACAGCCACGCAATTAACAAAAGGAGACCCGCGGGCTGCTTCACACAAGCCGTCACCCCATGCTGTAGCACTGCTGCAACCAAGCGCCGCCGTGGCTTCCCAGAGGGACAAACTTTGCTGTCTGCCCCTGAAGACAGGAAGGACGGAGTCTCAGAAAGTGGGAGGGGAACCTCCTCACGTCTCATGAATATTTATCAGCAGGCCACAGCCAAAAAAAAAAAAAAGGGGTATCTCCACTTCTGGAGTAGAACAGGGCACTGAAGATCAGAGTTGCTCCTCAAGAGCAAGGGTGCTGTTCTGGCCTAATTTCCCAACTCTGCCGGTCTGAGGCTAAGCGAGGCCCGCTGTGTAACTTTTTGGCGGCAACGTCACCTTGTCATGCAGGCAAAACAGGCAATAAAATCAGGGGGGGGGGGTTGGCAGGCTCAGACGCGAGGACTATTGATGAAACACTTTAGAGGGGGGGGGGAAACAGGACTGACTGGGCCACTAAATCTCTACTCCTGCCTGGGGCAAAGGAAGCCTTCCCGCTTCCGACGTGGCACTACCTCGGCAGCTCCTGCCTCCTTCGCCAGGAAACGGCCCAGCGCAACAGAACCGACAGCCGAGAGCTGCTCCACCAGCAGTTCCTGCCACCTGTCAATGCTCTGTAATGCCTGGCCACCCGCCTGTAACAACATAGGGCGGCGGAAGCAGCCCAGGGTTGACCTTCAAGCATCAGAAGCAACAGCAGAACTGGTAACATTCTTTGCTAAAATATGGGCACGAAGAGGGCGGGGAGGAGACCAAACTCAGTTCGTCACTCGACGGGGCTCGATGCACGGAGAGGGCGCCTCCAGAGCAACCTCTGCTGTAAACAGGTTTGCACCTACGCAAGGCCCGTTCTCTCAAGCAAGGCTGGTGCTGGAAGTCCGGCCCGTGCGTTGCGTCCCGTGCTGTTAGTGTGAAGAATTCAGCAGAACCTGGGGTTTCTGGCCAAGCGCCCCCTCCCTCCATGAGCCCCCGAGCAGCAGCCCTGACGTGGGGCCGCTGAGCATCCTTCACAGAAAGAAAACAGACTAAACTCTTAGCAGCAGCGCAGGAAAACACGGGTGCTTGCTAGCCCAAGCAAGTGAGGGACGGGGGAAGTGATATGGCATTGAACAGGAAACACACAAAACGGGGCGGGGGGAATAAACCCTGACACTAAAGTGCAACATGTCCTATACGCTTTGCCATCCGGTGTTGCCAAGAGGAGCTGGCGAGGCTCGGACTTCCAGTCGCTGGAGGAAAGCAGCTTTTTCAACACCGCGGGAGAAAAATTCACACAAGAGTCAGCATTGGAAACTGGAGCCCTTTGGTGCAATACAGAGCAGGGGGGTGAGAGAGAGACTTGGCCATGTCCGTGGCGGTGCGAAAATGCCGCATCGGGAGCCTTTGGAAGCAGCGGCGGCAGCATCGAGGCGGAGGGAAGTCTGCGACCCCTCGGCAAACTCAAAACCCATCACTTTTTGGCATCTTCAAAATCTGCTCCAGCCCAACACCTGATGGAACAGACGTAGCTTTTTTTTTCTCTTAAGAAAAAAAGCTGCCTCTGCTGTGAGGCATAGCCACTTGCCCAGAGAAAGCTGGCAGGTGGTACCACATACATCCCAGTCAGTGTGGATGCGGAGGGAGGGAGGGAGGGAGGGAGGGAGGGAGGGAGGGAGGGAGGGAAGGAAGGAAGGAAGGAAGGAAGGAAGGAAGGAAGGAAGGAAGGAAGGAAGGAGCCGGATTTGTTTCAGCTCTTTTTCAAGATAAAACAGGAAGAGGAAGGGTGATATAAACTTGAAGCTAAACGAGAAATAACTAAGAGGGGGGCAAGAGGAGGAAGAGGACGGAAAAGATCCGATTTCACAGCCTGAAGGCCAGTCTCATCACCTCTAAGACTGGGGAAGGTGGGTAAAAGGATTCCTCAATGCCGCCTCATTTTCACTTTCCGTGCCGGGCTCCCGTCATCCTCCTCCTCTTCCTCAAAGTCTTCTGTGTACTCGTAAGACTTCCGCCAATAGTTCTCAGAGCTGAAGTGACTCCGCCTCCGGTGTTTCGGCAACAGGACCGAGCGCCTGTTCTCCTCCTTATCCATTTCTAAAATTCGAGGTCTGCGGAAAGAAAGAGACAAGTGGAGTGGCTGGGAGGGTTCGAGGGACGTCTAGCTGCTTCCTGGCCGGCTCTCTTCCCTTTCATCACTTCGCGACAGCCTCGAGCCAGGACTCGCCACTAAAGGCCTGACGGAGGCACTGTCCCCTTTTCCGCTTTTGCAAAACCGACTCTAACCCCAGCCCTCAGGGCCTGCTTACAAACTCCCTCCCAAATGCCCTTCTTCTTCTTCTACCCAGGAGCCACCCTGCAGAAAAGGATGGCTGTGTTCACACAAAACCTGAAACCTGGGTTATTAAAACACCGTAACTCCGCTCCCATAACAAGCTGTGGCCAAACACCGGGACAGCTCGGTTTAGTGAACATGCTAAGACAATGGCTGGGTTCCCACAAAATGCTGACCCACGCGCTACCCAACCCCGCTTCAGCCTCGTCTAGCATGTTGTGCAAACGTGGCGAATGCGCCTCCTTGAAGTTCGGAACTTAGAACGACCACCTTGTGGAAACTCAAGCTCCCACCAGATGTGTAGGGACTACAGCTCCCATAATTCCAAGCCAGAGTTCTGCAAGTTGCAGACCCAACCACGCTTATGATCGAGAGAAGACTATCCTGCATATAAGCCCAGATTCAGATGAAGCCAGAGACAATACGCCTCTTTTACCAGCACTCCCACGGACCCAAACGCCAACTTTATCTTGCAGCTAGAAACCACTTGGGGGTTCTCGTCTACATGCTTCATTCTGGAGCCCAGAACCTGTGAAACGATCTGCATCCACAGGCCATCAAGGGAGGCCAAGATTCTGCTCAACCAGTCTTGCTTCCCCCTCTCCCAATGCACCATCACCAGCCCCAGCCTGTCTCACGAGGAGCCTCTTACCGATGAGCTGCGTCAGGGTCTGCTTTGCGATGGGACCTCTTTGGCTTCAGGATGGGGTCCCTATTGCTCCCCGACAGACGGTCCGAAGCGTAGCCAGGTACCAACACGGAGCTACTCAGGGATCGTGTCTCCAGCCGGGGAGCATTTAGTCTGGTTCTGGAAGTATTAGACAACACAATATCATTTCTGCTACCGGGTGCAACTCATCATGCATACATCCTGTATCTAATGCTGTATGATCACTGCGGCGAGATTATTATATGCACAGAGATGGAAAGATTGGACACTACCCACTATGGAGAAACTGACAGAACTTGCGGAGATGGGTAAATTAACATATTTGATTAGGCAAACACCTTGTATCTAGCACCCACGCAGTCAGTTCTCAAAATACTTTATCAAAGGTCTTTCCTTTTATCACAATCTGCCAAATAATCCATTTTATTTTTCAGTCTGGAGTTTAAGATATTCTCAGTGTTCAAGAAGTAAAAAGGGACACGAAGATGTCGATCTTACTAAGACAGCTGGACTCTACGCCCCCCTGCCAAACTTCTGCCACAGACAACCGTATTACAGAATCCGTCTGCAGTCTACAAAGTGTATAATAAATGCACCCCTCACCGTCCCGCATGATTCAAGCAGAGGCGTTAGTGCATGGATGTGAAACTATTCGCTCATTGAATTCAAAAAATCATTCCCTAAGAGTGAAAGACAAACATCCAAGTTTGAAATTAAGATTGGTATGCTGATCAGCTGATTAAATAGTAAAGTACTCTGGGAAGCATAAGGACGAGAACTGGCCTGTTCCAGTTTAGAATAACTGCTTTTAAAATGGCAATGTTGCCCTTTGTTGTTGGTAGCTTAAAAATAGTTTTCTCATTTTTAATAATTCATTTTCAATTTGCTTTTGTTTAAATTCCCTTGTGTTTTAAAGAACCTAACCGTTCCCTGCTGACATATTTACCTTACGACATTTTAAAGGTATGAAACATCAGAAGCCACAAAAAGCACAACCCCAGCCAAGGGCCAAGGAACTGAGGTGCCTTCTGATATTTCAATTCCGATCCTAAAATTCAAAGTCTGCCCCACAGTAAGAGGGCAGTGGAAAATTCTCACAAGCTGGACTATGGCGTTCTTTGTCTGCGCTTATCCTACAAACCCAGCACATTCCCCAACCCCCAGCTCCAAGTTCATCAACTACTTTTCTGGCCTACAAGAAGATCCCATAAATACACACTTCGGCTGCCCTGAAGTGTTTATGACCACACCAGGCTGAGGGAAATTCCACTTGAGCCAAACGAGCACCAGTTCGTTCCCCGCAATCTGCTCCTTTTTTTTTTTTTTTTGGCAAGGGCTGGCTGGGTCTCCAGGACTGCGGGAATAAAACGTGTGCAAAAATCTTGGCACAGAGCCTGGTGCTGCACGGCTGGATACATGCAGGGGCCAGCTGCTAACCAGTGCAAGGTATGGGGAGCATGCAATGGCACTGGGAGATCCATGCTGGCAGCCAGATGCTTTGCACACGCAATTGGAGATGCTGGTTTTGACTTCTGAAGTCCGAAAGCTCTAAAGGACCGCCGCTCCCACTCTGAACCTGCCCAGGCACTTGAGACCACCAAGCGAGGCCCTTCAGAAACAGCCCTGGCTTTCAGAGGTGTGGCTACAGCGTGCAGGGCAGGGTCTTCTCTGGGGGGCTCCCGGGCCCCGGAATGCTCTCTGCAGGGAGGGGCATTTGCCTCCCCCGGAACATGCTTTTAACTGATTTTCATGGTTCAGTTTTGGAGGTCATCATTTTACTTTACAACAATAAAACAAACTACCTCGAATGCTTATAGGAGCATAATGAGGAGGTATAAACTTAAAAGGTAATTATTACTGAGTAAAGCCTCAAAGCCCCTGCACTCTCTTCCAACAGCTTTCCTAATACAGATTACTGGAGACACTAATCTCAAAGGTTAACAGAAATAAGATGACACCACTGCTTCCCTCTGGACTACAGAAGTAATTAATCTACTTCCAGCCTGCAAGAGCTATTTCTGCCTCCGACTGGTGTGTTGGGACATGAGATCTACAGAAAGGGGTAAAGGAGACCTTTAGTGTGGTCAATCTAGTGTTTCCAATCTCCCCGGTTTCAAGCCCTGAAAAAATAAGGCAAGACATTTGTGTGTTAAGGAGGCCCCTTCTCAGCCCCCCCTCCCTTTCCCATGGTTCAGTGGTTTATCAGATGCGACTACGGAAAGGATCGGAGAAGTCTGCCCCCTCGTTAAATGGACGTTTCAAGAGCCAGCATCTCAGAAGCAGAGAGAGAGAAAGCGCACATGGGTACGCGCAGGACCGTCTGCACGTACCAACTCAAATGTGGCATCGGAAACCAGCGAAAGTAGCTGGCTCCGATTTTTTTTTTTTTTAGACAAACAGACGAATAACCTTCTTTTCAAAGAGATTCTGCCACTTACTTCCGAAGGATGATCACTGCTCTCCTCTCCTTGATATCCTGTGGTCGAATGCAGTGTGTAATTTCATCAGCTGCGTAGCCACTGTACGAAACAAAAATGCACCAAAAGGGATTTTAGAGCAAATGAGTTTACTTGGGGCCCTCTTCTCAGCCAGTCTACAACCACAGCCCCTCCTTCAAGGCTTACTAAATATCGTGCCTCTTTCAAACCCAGACTGGGCAGGCCTTGCAGAAAAAGTTATCAGGGGCTCTGTAGCCCAAGGGGCTGCCCACATTCTCAATACCACTTGTAGCGCTCCGTTGCCTCCCCAAACCCCTACTCTGAGCCACAAATATGGGCCCAACACAAGTCGGGTCCCCTCGTATGCTCCAGGTCTCCAATCAAGTTGCTTTGGATTTTCCTAATCTCTTTCTGTATCCTGATATTCCACTCTGATCCCTTTCTGACAGAAGATCAGATAAGCCTCTACCCTGTCAAGCATAATGCTACAGCGGAGAAGATGGAAGACAACCGAATGGAACAGTTCTCATAGATGTATTGGGACGGCAGCTAAAAAATTCAAGTGGCTTTGAAATTCCTTGGCAGGCAGGATTTACATCACAGCATCATTAAGACCCCAATGAGCTAGCCAAGACAGGAAACACTGCCTTTTGCTAGATCCCAGGCCACTGCCTGATCCTTCTGTGAAAAAACAACACTCTTCAGTCATTCTTGCTCAGTTTGATAAAGTGTTCAACTCAGGAATAGTTTGCTGCCCACAACTAGTGTAACCAAGTATCTGTGCTCTAGAAGATGGGCCCCCAGAGGTCCAAGGGGCCAAGACAGGTGATGTAGCACAAGTTCACTGGTATTCTTCGGCCAGCTACCAAAGTCCTAAGGAAATGCATTGAGATAAAGTATAAAGTTTTGCAGGGCCAACACTGGTTCCGAGAAGATGTCCCAAGACTAAACTCCAATCCTTGCTCTGAACGTTAACTGGTCAAAACCAACTGGTACTAACTGGTACACACTTCATAGAACTATCTATGGTATCCCTGAATGCTGGAAAATACCAAGGCTATGTATCTCAGGATGTTCTTTAAGGAACATTAGTGTGTAAACTAAAAACAGAATGAAACCAATTTGAGGCAAAGCAGGTGAGCAGAAATTGCGAGGTTGGATAGATCAAAAGACTGGGCCAATAAGCAGGATTTTGGGTTGGTGTCTCCAGGAGAAGACACTTCCCAGAAATGTCAATGTGGGGGTCATCTTGTCTCGTACAACCAGCTGCTACAGCTTGGGAGGCAGGACATTCAAAAAAGGGCCTCAGATTAGCTCCTACAGAGAGTGGGAGCTTTTATTTACAGCCTGGTAACTTCCCTATAAAGCTGTAGTTAAGACTCTCGTTTCATTTCCAGAATTCACTGGAACAGTCATGGCTATAAATCCAACTTTGGCCTGCAGTGGAAACATATGTCAGATACATTGTAGGCTTCCAATATGAACTACCTCAGCTATTTCAATAGTGTCACAATATGGCTACGTTCTCAATAATTTCATCAGACATGGAAGGTTAACTTCACGCCTACATCAAGCTTTGGCAAGAACTGGATGGGAAAAGAAACCAAACTGTTCTAATTTTTCTTTAATACAAAAACTCTTTGCTACCTTTTAAGAGAAAGAAATCATTCCAACTTGATTGCAATCGGCGTTGCAAAGGCTATGCGTAGCGTTCATACCTAGCGCGTTGTATGGTATTCTTCTCTTCTCCCACTAAACAGACATTTGTGGAGCGATTCTCAAGTTTGGAGACAGACTCATCTTCCAAGCCAGCGTGAGGAGACGTGGCTTCCAGAGAAGCGTTTAAAATGTATGGTAGGGGGAGAACAGGAAACATCAACACTGACTCTCTCCCCCTTTTCCGCACCTCTTTGTAACACCTGAAGTATAACTTGTGGAACCCTCCTCCCTCTCTAAAGCAAGCAACACGAATGCAGGGACAAACCTGCAACTGTAAATATTAAAAAGCACAGCCTAGCCGTCACATGCTGAAGAACCAGGGGATGGGTTTTGAGAAGCCGCATTATTAAAGACTAGAAATGTGGGGACCCAGCGGCCATCAACATTCCACACAGAAGTGAGAACTTCTCTGTTTAGAGATAAACAGAATACAGACCGGTTCCTTGTAACTTCTGTAGAATGCCACCCTGCCGATAGAGGCCTCTG
This sequence comes from Charina bottae, assembly GCA_023362775.1. Taxonomy (NCBI): domain Eukaryota; kingdom Metazoa; phylum Chordata; class Lepidosauria; order Squamata; family Charinaidae; genus Charina; species Charina bottae. Next base: position 1,489,244 of record JALMGJ010000064.1, read on the forward strand.
ATTAAGCAGGAGTAAGAACTTGTCACTATGCTACCGAGCCATTCAAAACCAGCTGTATCTAGAAGCGCCTACTTCCTCTTTGACCAAGTGTTCAGATCCAGCACATCCGCTGGATGCGAAGACTCTTCTGGTAGTTTCAAGAAAACCTGAAGGAACTGGATGTGTCCCCTTACTGAACCAGCAAAAATTCTCGGCCCAGGTGAAATCTTCCTTGGCAGGATGCCTTTAGGTTAATGCTTGAGAACTCTGTAGCTACTGCCCTCAGATTGAAGTAACCTCCTTCTTTAAAGGGCATTTAACGGTGAGATGTTTGCGCCTTACCTTGGAAACCAGCCTGCCAGGAAAGGAATGCCAAGGCACCGCAGGCTGCCCTTGGCCCTATAGTAACTGTAGAAGATTCCTGCTCCTAGAAAAAACCCGCCGGTTGCCGCGGAAAACTGGCAGAGGCAACCTTGAATAGTCAAACAGCTCTGTATACAGGTGATTTTGTAAATCTGCTCACTAAACATTTCCCCCAGGCAGATAGGCCAGAATCCTATTCCCCCAACTTGGGAAATCAGAAACACAGGAGGTGGGCTTTAAAACTGTCAAAAAGAAGCACCCATCTTTTTATAAATAAGGCCCTGCTTGACATAGGAAACAGATTAGAATGGTCGGAGCGCTACAGTGATTCCCAGCCAGACTTAACAGTGAAAAGGTCCAAATACAGGAACACCTGCCATCCTGGAGAAGCAACTCTTAGATAGAAAGAAAAAGCTGTGAAAATAACATCTGCTCAGCTATCTGTGTCCTCTCTTGGTGAACAAATAAAGTTTGGGCCAACCGGCTAAGTCCTGGCACTTTGGGGGATGTTGGCTGTGCCATGCGGATATAAACAGGTGAATTAGAAACCTCCTTCTTTGGCTGGGCAGGGCTGAACGGAGTCCACTGTATCAACAGAGGCAGTAAGTACCTACCAAATGCAATGTCTGCTGGTTGGGTTCACCTGGTGTTAAAGCGCAACTTGTTTTAACCATGTTTGTAGAATGACTGGGAACACATATTTACATAAGCCAGAGGTGGGCAACCCATCACCCCAAGATCATACAGCTAAAATTCAGGGGGGAAATGGCCACATTCCAGCAGGATAGTCTATTTTTCAGGGTTTTATGTTTTTAAGAGGAAGAATGGGAGTGGGTTGTCCAGGGAGGCCTCCCTTGCTCATCCTTACTTTTAATCCACCTGAAGACCAAAAAATTCAACAACAGTCCTTTCAGTGATGTGACAGCAGCACCAGATAACTACTGAAGCCCTTCAGGGGGTCAGGAGGCAGCGCTGAAGCTCCCAGCTCCTCAAATATTGCCCCTCTGCATTTGGCTATAAATCACAAAATGCAATGATTGAGATAACATGACCTCCTAAGCCAAAATTATAATTTAATGTTAAGATGTGACCCCAGTTATTTCGATAGTGTTGCACAACTTGGCTGCATCACCAGAGCTGCAAAGAGCTACAGCCAGGTTAATAAAGAGTTTAAGTCACACGTTGCTTGTACAGTAACACAAAAACCAAACTAGAGAAGGTCAAGTACCAGCTGCAAGCTGGCCAACTAAACAAGAATACATTTTTGCTACACGTACGTACAAGTCAGAAGCTATCAAAGTATTCCCAGTTATTATCCTGCCTGAAACTGCTTTGCTACCAACGCACCTCAGATTTTCAGTTTATTTTTCTGTGTAGCAGCTTAGCTTCTTCCTGAGAGTTGATGCCACTTTGGCTCCTGTGTGAACCTTGGTTAACGTGTGCAAGGCACCCTGGAGGTAATGCTTAGTTTTTGCCTCTCTTTATTATTAATGCACCTGGGCTATTGGGCAAGACCACGCTTAAGCTGAGGAGAGATCTTCCTTGCAGAATTGTGTGGAGATCAGCTTACCAAGGCAAGCAGGGGATCACCTTACCCCTCAAGGAGCGTTTCCAAGTGGCAGAAATGTTCACCCCTCAGACCCCCCCAAATATTGGCTGCCCTTCATTTACCATGGCAACACCGAATCGTTAGGGAGGTTTGACTCATCCTGGCAGAAAACTGGGTTTGGCTTACAAGCCTATAAATACAGTTTGTCACGAGTTTGTCCTGACCCAGCATTTTGTACTCTTTCACACTTAGTGCTTGTGAAGCAGCAACAACTTCACTAGGCGCTAATTGTCACAGGCAATACTATCTCTTGATTATCTATGATTACCTCCATCCACCGCTTTACAGAAAAAGAATCTGAGGCAGGAAGCGGTGGGACGTACAGAAAAAATAAGAGCCAAGGACTGCAAGTTCCAGTCGCAGCGTTACAGCTTCAGCAGAAACTGCCCTGGATAGATCACTGAATTATCGTATACTCCTCCAGAAAAAAAGAGGTATGTTTTAGAGAACTAAGTGCTTCTGCAGAATCCACCTGATGGGAAAGCACAACCCTCGTTTATGGACACGGCAAGCGAGCTCTCACCACCCTCCCAACGGGCCAAAGTCAGAGGTTCTGCTGACTCAAGAACGGACCCTCAAGGTCTAGCACGCCAGGGTTAATTTGCTTCCAAGCGGCAGCCACTGCCTTACTGTACGTTGTAGAGGTTGTGTTTTGTTTTCAAAAATACTGCCATGGAGAACTCATCTCAGCCATCGAGTTCTCCAATTTGCATTCTGAGTGCAAACACAAATTATTAGGCTTGAACTCAGCTGGAAGGTGCAGTCTGGGAGTCAAAATAATTCCGGCAGAGGTGCAGACTCACACAACCCTTTGCTGAAAGTGCATGAACCAGAGTAGTTTCCCTTCTTCTGCCTTCTGGGTGGGTTCCTGACGTCTACAGTCTGGTCTTCCGGGGTTTTCTCCCCACTGCTCTTTCTTCTAATGTGCAAGGCCCTAATAACTCTTACTCCGAACACATGAACGCTGCACCTATCTTACAGTGAATTGCATTCTACTGTTACGGCTCGTATGTTGCTCACGTCAAGCTTCCTTCTGCTTCTACGGTTTTCGGACTGCCTGCTCTCTGCGAACTCCGTCCACACCAAGCTCGTCAACGTAAGGAACTCAACTGTACCGTCAGCTGCAACCTAAATGGCAGAGTTTATCCAACCAACCAGGCTTTAGTCTTATCTGACCCAACTCTGAGAATGTGCCGCGAAATAACTTCTATGTGCACAAAGGCAGATTACTGAGGCGGCTAAAACCGAATACTGATGCTGGTTCACCCTCTTGTGAACGGAGCCTCGCTTAAAAGGCTCTGAAAGTTCCCAGAAGACAGCTTGAAAATCAGCCTTTCAATAATCAGGAACCACTTATACAAAGGCAGACTGAACCAACGAAGCCCTCGGTGGCTCATCAAGGAGTCTCTCTGCCCAGCACTGAAGCCAATCACTGCCTTTCAGGCTGCTGTCCCCAAACTGCAGACAGGGAAAACGGCTTCCGTAAAGACAGACAGGGCCCAGAGAACCTCGAGCACTCCAAACGCACCGGACAAAATCGCTGGGTGGTGAGCCGAGACAGACTCAGAGCTCAGGAGAGCCTCCTGGGCGGCATTTCCTTACCTGAGTACGGTGACACTCCCCCTTCTCACAGGCAGGAAGAAGACTGGCTCGGAGACCCTGATCGGCTTGAACTGGAACTTGCAGCCAAAGCAGAGTGCTGAGTCACTGAAGAACGACACGGACACAATCGGCCTCTCAAAGATGTGGATGGGGTCCACGTGGGAGACTATGCAGCCTCCGGGCTGGTAGTCATTGATCACCGCACTGTTCACAAAGCCCTCGGGGATGACCCGGTGTTCTACCAGCTTGTGAATGACAAGGTCGTGAACCCACTGGGGAATGGTATCCACTTCCCCCCGCGGGTACAGCCGCTCCTGGCCGGGGCCTCGCCTTTGCAACTGAGACCCGTACGTGTAGCCCTCCCCAAAGAAGTACTTATTCCGGAGCGGGGCCCTGTCCACCGTGTGCTCTTTATAGAGGCCCTTCTCAGCCCTGGAGACCACCTCATCGATACGCGCTTCGATCTTGACACACTCCTCAGGGCTGAACAGGCGCAACTGCCGGATGCCGCTCTTGACCTTCTGGGCCTCCTCCTCCTCCTCCTCCTCCTCCTCCCCCCTCTGGGGCTCCTCAAAGTCGGAGGGCTCCGAGTCGGAAGTGTTGTGGTGCTTGCGCTTGCGCTCGGCCACTCCCCCCCCAGCTCCGTAGGGGGGCTCTGCAGGATCCCGCCTGCCGCTGCTCTTGTAGCTGTCCCGGTAAGGCATCATTGACTTGAGCTTCTCTCTTAGGTCAGTGTATCCACTCCCAGCCATGGCAAGTCCCCTGGTGGCCGCTGCCCTCGCTACTAAATTCCCTGAGGGGCGGTTTGAAGGGCTGGTGGGCGGGAAGCACTGCTAACACTCATGGCATCGTCTGTCATGGCGGAACAATCTCCAGGGGGAAAGAAAGAAAAAAGCCAACAGCTTGGCTCCCACCAAATCAAGGGCCCTTCCAGATGGGCAGGATGCTCCCCGCTTCCAAGAGTCCCCCTTTGCCCCCAGAGCAGGGGCAAGGGGACCCAGAGTCTCGTGAAAAAGCTACGTGTTCGGTTTCAGCCCAAGCCCTGAAACAAGACAGGCGCTGAGCCCAGCATTTCCACCTGCAGCAGAACCAATCTTACTTCCCCGATGTGTGCCAAGACAACGGAGATCTTGTCTGCAGGGAGAGAAAAGTTACAGAATACGGTCAGAGTGCTGAGAAAAGGTTTTGGCGTAACACAGCCCTTATGCACCACTTCACTCACATCTCCCCTGGCAGCTCGCCCCGCCAGCCTTTACCCAGGCATGGGGCTGCGGGTCCCATTTTAACCATGGATAAAAGTTAGGAAGTGCTGACCAGGAGAAGGGAAAAGACAACTATACTTCGCCTCCCTTACTGACTGAGGAAAGCCAGCCAGTCTTCCCCACGCATACGACACTACAGCTTATTCCTTTCAACCTCCAGGCTAAGAGCAGCAAATGATGCCCAGTAACGACACCAACAGGGAAAACGCAGCATTCCCGGCCACGCGTATGGATGAAGGATGGAGGAAAGTGACTCAGGCAGGCTAGCCTAGAGGGGAAGCTCCCGCCGGCGCCCACGAACAAGGACAGAGGCAGCCCCTCCTCTGCGGATCCGAGGCCCTTCCACAGCCTCCCCCCGGCAGACTTTGCTCTCTGCTTCTCATCGGGGACCCCCGGGGGGAAAGGAGAAGGGGGCTGCCCCCCAGGGAGGGGGCCGAAGAAAGGAGCCGCGTTGCCCTCTACCTCTCCGGCAAGCTTTCCGCGGGGGATGCTCCCCCAGAGGGAGACGGAGGAAAAACCCCGCCGCCCTCCCCGACCTCGGGGGCTCCCTCCGCCCCCGACCGCCTGTCACGTGCTCCCCAAGGAATCGATGCCCTCCACCCCGGGGGGGCCCAACCTGCCGACCCCCGGGATACAGGGGGTGCCCCCGCTGCTGCAGGGGGGCGGGCTGGGACCCCGAACAGAGTAAAGGGGGCGCGAGGAGGCAGCCGCCCGCCGCCTCCCAGGAGGAGAAAGGCCCCGCCAGGCCGAGGGACTACCGCGACGGGACTCACCGCGCTCCGGCCGGCTCTCCCGCCCTCACCACGCGCCGCCCGAGTCCGGCTCCAGCCGCAGCGCCGGCCCGGCTCCTTCCATGGCGGCGCAGGCCTGGCGAATGAGGGTACGGGGCGCCGCCGCTGCTCCCACTGCCCGGACGACTCGCTACGTCACCCGCGGCCGGCCCGACATTATAAATAACTTCAGGGCATCCTCCTCCTCCTCCTTCTCCTCAAAGCGCAAGCCGCGCCTCCCGCGCAGGCGCAGGCGCCGGAGCGCGTCACTGCGCAGCCGCAGCCAAGCCCCGCCCCCGGCCGCGCTCCGAAAGGAAGCGGGCTCCTGCCCGGGCGGACGCTGCGCATGCGTCCCAGGGCGGCGCTCGGGCTCACCACCAACGAGTGGGTGGGTAGAGCGGCACGTGAGGCGGATTCACGCTCGGAACGCTTCCGCGGGAGACTCTTTTTGTCGCCCCCCCGCCCTTTTCTTAGGGAAGAAAATGCAAATCAGGAAGAAAACTGTAGGCATTTCCGGCTGCTTGCAAAACGCCCCTCCCCTCCGTGAATGTTACGCAACTGGTTTTTTCCTACGGCAGCCGGAAATCCAACCAGCCTACAAAATTCATGCGTGAGAGGTCGACTTCAGGGCCTTGGAGGTGCCCCATTACGCATGCTCAGCTGGAGAAGGGCGCAGGCGCACAAAGCCTCGCCGCTTCGGCAGGCCCAGGCAGCCTCTCGCCAGGCGGTGGGAATGGGCGGGGCGGGGCTTACGCCGGGGACTTTGACGTGAGGATGGGGGCGGGGCCGCCTTGGCGCCGATTGGCCACGCTCCGCTGATTCGCCGAAGTGAAATCCGCGCGCGGGAGTACCCGCCAAGCGAAGAAGTTGGTGTCTCTTTGGAGCGCCTCCTGTGATGCCTTGCGGAGGTGACTCTGGCCAGCCCTGAAGCATTGTTGGAAACTCCTTTCCCAGATGCTTCCAGGCAGGCTGCAGGCAGGACTCCTTGGACTCCCAGTCCCATCATCCCCAGCCAGCCCTTGGGAGTATGCTTTCAGGCCCTAAAAGGGTCTGGGTGGCAATACAGAGAGCAGAAAGAACCTCTACCCGCCTCCCTTTGGCTGAGGGCATCCTGGCTGCGCCCAACGAGCCAGCTGAGAAGCACTGTGGAAGGGGCTGCCCAAGTGCACACCGTTTTTAGCTCTGGGGAGCAGAGACATCTGTGGATGGGAGACCACTAGGAAATCCCAACGGCACGGGGAACCATGCAAAAGCAGAAGACAGAAATGGGAACTGCCTTCCATACTCCGGCCGAGCATGGGGTCACCTGCTCAAACGAAGCATCACCTTTGGGAGCCAAGCTTAGAGCAAGGGTGAGGTGAGGAAGACCCACCCCCAAACTCTCCTCTTCTGGCTGCGGGGAGACGGAAGAAACTATGCTGGTTATCTTGCACAGTCGAGGCTGCAGACCACCCCCGCCGTCGCAGCTGCAGAAAGACGTTCCTGCGGGTCGCATCAGTCTCAGAGGGAGGCCAGATGAGAGGAAGCGGGAGAGGCAGTGCACCCGGGCTCCCTGACCTTGTCTCGCCCTTTGCTCGGGGATCCTGTCCTTGACACCGGAACCCTGAGCAATAGCCGTCTTGCTGCAAGTCCTGAACGAGGAAACTGAGCAGACTCTACTTAACTCGTGCTATTAAGCATGTCGGTGTCTTTCTTCACCTGGAAGAAAGCCTGTCGGATGTCACGATTCCAAACGCACTGTTTTGTACAGCCGCCATGTACCACCTGAACACGGAAGTAAAGTAATGCTGCTCTTCATCCTTGCTTGCTTTTCCTGCCTCCCATCTCCTCTCCGGTCCTCTGTTGCCTCGTGTCCGTAACCAGACCGTAAATCTTGGAGCTTGGATGTCATCAGTAACAAGAACGAAAATGAGATCCCGAAGCGGCCACAGGAAGGACAATTTGGTAACCCAGCCAGTGACAGACCTACATTTTGGGGGCCCTGAAGCTTGAACTGTTATGGGGGCCCCTTCGCAACCAGCAGCGAGGTCTGGGCAACCACTGTTACCTTCTTCAGTGGGGTTGTTGCACGACAAGCCTAAGATACATAATTTTAATAAAAGTTTTAATTTCTGTCATAATAGTGTTTTAAATTATTTTAAATTCTCTTCGATTGGTTTTAAATTATTTCTAATGATTTTATATTAAATGTAATTAGAACAAAATGTCCTTAATTGGAACGTTTTTTCGTTTACGGCTAGCCTCCACAATACTTTAATAACCTTTTAATTTTTAGTTTAACTATTATTTTGTATTGAATTACACTCTATAATTAATATTTCTTAAAAACCCTTCTTATACAGTACACCCAACATTTTTAATCAATATGGACTAAAGTCGCTTCTGGGGGGGGGCTGGGATTAGGGGCCCTGAAGCTTAAGCTTCATTAGTTTCATAGTAGATCCACCCCTGAACCCAGCGGCTGATAGGAAATTTGGAGTAACTTTGACCTAGCTAAGCAACCAAGCCAAAGAAAGATTCACTCCTTGGTAGAAAACCTAATTTGAGTTCTATGGGCATAGGGAAAGGATACAGTATATTACCGCCCAGAATCCCCCTAGGGGGAGATGGAGCGGTGATATAAATCAAATTATAAAATAAATAAATAAAATATTACCATAATACCTTGAACCATAAACTGGCCAACACACTTTAAGCATGTCTATGAGCAAAACTAGCTGTGGGTTTTTGTGTTGTGGGAACCCAGTCGACTCGGCTAATTCAGTAAACCATGGTGAAAATTATCCAAGTGTATTATACAAATGCAGTCAAAGAATTCTCTCTCAGATTTAGGGGCTTCAAGAGATGGGCAGCAAGCATATAACACTTTTTTTTTTACTTTATCCTCCTGTGGGATGCATAGAAGCTTAAGATTTATGGTAGGAGCACACAATTGCTTTCGCTCATCTGCATACCACTTGATTTTGTTAGTGGCCATATTTGAGATTTTCTCTAACTTGATTTTGAAGTCCCAACAGGTGAGCAATGAATGAGAGACTTTTGGGCATAGAAATAAAAGGACACTATTAATTTGAATAATGAACAGTAACCCATGAATAATACTGTATAATTGGGATGTACAAGTATTATAAAATACAGATGATGGAACATTTCTTTGAGACGGTGACATATACAGTATGTCATTTCTTCTAAAGTTAGATCAACTGCTTTTATTAATGAATAAATAAAGAGCTACAGTTTGGGGACACATACCATGAAATAGGAGGAGAATAATTATTTAAAAAAAACAATAATTCTAAAAACCTTTTTTTGAATATAAACAGAGTCTGGATACAAACAACAGATGAATCATCATCGTATTTTGCTCAGACATTTCTATACAACATCTGGCCAACAGCTGTTGGAAACAGAATATCGAGCCAGGCGCGAACTTGGCCTGATACAGCACAGCAATTTCTTGCTTCGGACTTAACCACCAATTTTCACCCAAAGGAGAATTTGGTGTCTGGCTGACCTCTTGCTGGCTGAGTAAACCTGCTAATATCGTATGCATGACAAATCAGAGGATGCTTCTAGTCCATGTGAAAAAAATAGAGGATGCTGCTAAGAACCAGTTGGAGTTGCTGGCAAGTTAGGTGATTTCTGTTCCATTACAGCATCTGAAAGATGCTGGGAAAACCAGCATATATTACATCACACAGTTTGCTTGGAGCTATTGCTGCTTGTGTGCATGTTCTTAGGTTTAAACGCCCAATTTCAGGCGCAGACAGGATAGTAACGTGTATTATCCGTCTCTGCTTGGCTGGCAGTGTTAATGTTCTTGAGAACCTAGTCATGATATAAAAACTCCAGCCTTCTTGAGCTTCCCCAAGTCACTGATTCTGAGGACTCTAAGATGCAAAACATACATTCCAAATCTGGGTTAAGAACACAGCAACTGGCTGCACCTGCGATCTTCTCTAAAGCTCAGGTATCCAGTGAGTGGCTAGAGTACTAGATGAAGGTTGGGGAGACCCATGTTTCAATCGCTGCTCAGCAGAGATGCTGTCTGAGCTTGGACAAGCCACGATATCTTGGCCTGGTGCACTAACCATAGACGTGGAAGAAAAAGGACTGGGTTTGTGTGCATGTACTGTATGGTGGTGGTGGTGCTGCCAGGGGAACATGTACGCCATCTTTTGGTCCTGGAGGAAAGGTGGAATACAAATTTAATGAAGGCATCTAATAACATCCGATGGCGTGGTAATAAATGGAAATGCAGTAACACCACGAAAGAAATGAAGAAGTCTCGTGTTGGCTGCAGGGCTGGGGTTGGGATCAGCAATGGCCCCTCCAGGTTTCTGTCCTTACGCCTCCTGCCTTCTACTTGTAGCCCATGCTTTAGTACAGAGCTTTCTAAACTGTGTGTCGGGACACGTTAGTGTGTCGGCTGCAGTGTCCTGGTGTGTCACGGCTGCTGCTGCCTCCGAGCCCTGCCAGGATTCCACGCAGGTCCTAGTGCCTGCCTTGTGCCTTGCTGCCTCCAAACCTGCTGTGATTCTGCGCAGGTCCTAGTGCCTGCCTTGTGCCCTGCTGTAAGAGTGTGTCGCGAAATGATGCATGTCTAAAAAGTGTGTCACCAACATGAAAAATTTGGAAAGCTCTGCTTTAGTACGTGCACTGAAAGCTAAGCAAAAGCATTGCCTGTCTCCACTTGCTTCACCACTTCTGGGTGGGTGGGGCCTGGAGGGGTTGGCCAGTGAGATGGACAGGATGGGGTGCCCTGGGGTCACTTCCCTCCCCTAAATCTGGAGATGGCAATGGGGATGACATCGAGCCCTCCAGGAAGAGCTGTTGACAGCTCAGATGTATCTTCCAGGCTGGTTTAGAGTAGGACCAAGATCTGTTCTGGAATCTGGGAGAGAGAGACGCAGAACAGCAGATCCCGTCACAACAAAGTAATCTCGCTTGGGGGCAGCGTCAGCCGCTTTTCACGCGCATGCAGGAGGCTCTCCATGTGGGTGGCGATGACACGACACAGTTCCAGGCCCTGCGGGGAGAAAAAGGCACAGCAGACGTCAGAACGTGCCTCTCAAGGGTTGATTCCCTGCTTTAAAAGCTGTGTGATCTGCCATGGTGGGTTGACCATCACTCTATTGGTTCTGGAGCTCCTCTGCTCCTCCAGTTCCATCAACTTCAGCAAAGAGATCCCATTCTTTCAAGTTTCTTTCCTACTGCCCTTGGATATCTGGGAGGGTCACCTCTTCCAGATCTGCCCACAAAAGTCACTTTTCCACCAAGACCTTGGTCCTTTCTACTGTAAGAAAGCCTAAGTCCATGTGATGGGATATATTTAACCCTGACTTTTAAATCATTAGCCTAGTGGCACAGGGAACAACCTCATTTGAACTCTAAAGTATGGTGTATATCAAGGGTGCTGTGTAAATAAATATGGTCAAAGTTTTCATAAGCAATAGAACAGCTTAGCCGTTAACATTAATTCTAATATTCCTAATAATAAGCTCAAAGTTCTTGGTGCTGTACAAAAAGGTAGAACAAAATAAAAATAGCAAGACTGAACTAATTGGTAAAAATTGTGCTCCTTTAACGGTTGTGGCTGAAAAGCCCTGACTTCATTAGCTTCCTCAACCTGCCACTTTCCAGATATGTGGAATCTGACGGCCACGTGGATATGGAAGTCCGTCTGGGAGTGATGATCCCAGGATGTCTGGAAAGCTCCAGGTTAGAGAAGGCTGATAAAGTTTCTTGCAACTTTTCGTAATTCATCAGTTTTTATCCTGAACTGAAAGCATTGGAATTACAGCATACAAAACCTCAATTTAAGGGGGGAAAGTCCCGAAACTGTGGGTTAACTCAACTTGTAAATGATTCTTCTGAGATACGAGCAGTCTGTTTATGAGGCAGGATTGCAACTCGGAGATGGAAGAGCAATGCCGAATTTCAGCAGTTCGAATGCTCTCCCATCCCAAGCTCACAAGCAGATCCTAGATCCGCCCCCGCCCCTCCCAGTCCCTCCAATAAAACATGGACAGCCATCTTGCCCTACTTTGCAGGTGTGGGGTAAGGACAGCATAATAAACAGGCGAAGCATCTGGAACACTTCAAATGCTATACGCCAATACCTTATCACAGAGCTTTCCAAACTGTGTGTCGGGACACGTTAGTGTGTCGGCTGCAGTGTCTGGGTGTGTGGTGGCTGCTGCTGTCTCCAAACCTGCCCTGCCAGGATTCCGCGCAGGTCCTAGTGCCTGCCTTGTGCCTTGCTGCCTCCAAACCTGCTGTGATTCCGCGCAGGTCCTAGTGCCTGCCTTGTGCCTGGCTGCCTCCAAACCTGCTGTGATTCCGCGCAGGTCCTAGTGCCTGCCTTGTGCCCTGCTGTAAGAGTGTGTCGCGAAATGATGCATGTCTAAAAAGTGTGTCGCCAACATGAAAAGTTTGGAAAGCTCTGCCTTATCAGTATTATTATGAGAAAACCACCTACCATCTGAAGATTAAGCTTCACAAAGCCAGTGGAAGGAGACAGGGGAGGAGACAGAAAGAGACAGAAAGAGAAAGGAGGAGAACGAGTTAAGCTTATTTCACGGAGTTTCAACACATTTTCCAACAAAGTCAAAATACGTCTAACAATCATATCACGGAGCCTATATTCTGAAAAGATGGGCCAAACCTGCTGCATTCTTAACCATAAGGCAGTCTAAATTAAAAAAAAAAAGAATTCTGGCTGCAGAATCAAATCAAATCTACGGTCCTGTTCAAATAACGGGGTTACTCTGCATCTTTCTCGTCCTGCTTGTCTTTCAGACCTTTTGTTTGTTTGTTTTAACTTGCCTTGAAATTTAGCAAGCATTTTGTCCGAGAAAGAGCAGCCGGATTTTTTGAATATTTCACTACACATGTCACTCACTGGCGATCACTCACAGCCGAGTAAGATTGTCTTCCAAAGGTAAAATTTTAACGGTGAATCCGTAAGTGGCTATAAAGGCCAATTCTGGATCCGCACAACCTCCCACAGTGAGGGCATAGGTTTCCGGGTGGGATTCTGCAAATTACTTGGGAAGATAGGCGGACTAATGTTAGCGTATTAGAAGAAGCGAAAACCACCAGCATTGAAACTACACATGTATGGGGTTGTGCACAGAGGCCAGCTTAAGTCTAAAAAATCCCTCTCTAGCTTCCCCAAGAATTTGCCTGAGAAGCAACTCCTTAACTTTCCTTTTTTTTTAAAAAAAAACACTCAGTAATGTGAATGACAGCCCTAGATCTGTAGAACCACCTGGACCAGCCATGGAGAAATTGCTCTGCTGTCCTGGTCCTGCGTTCCCCCTCCTATACCTGCTTAAGCTGCAGCTGTGTGATCCTGTGAGACATCAAGTCTCCCAGCATAATCTCCACGTAGGGGTAGCTGGATCCGGCCAAGGGTCGCTGGGTGCGAGTAGAGTGGATCTCCTTCAGAGAGAACGTTACAAGGGGTTCCTAGTGCAGCGGAGGAGAAACGTGTTAGAAGGAGGGTAGGCAACCTTGAACCATAAGGCCGCTTACGTCCCCCCAGACCCTCACTTTCCACTGTTGCTAAGAATCAGAGAATCCCAGGCCCCAAGCTGTTTTTTTACCCCACACATCCTGGATGTAGTCAGTTGTGAGAACTAGGAAGCTGTGGAACAGTTTGCCTCCCGGAGTTGTGGACGCTCCATCGCTGGAGGTTTTCAAGAAAAGATTGGACGACCGTTTGTTCGAGATGGTAGGAGGATTCCTGCCTTGGGCAGGGGGTTGCACTAGAAACCTCCAAGGGTCCCTTCCAACCCTAGGATTCTGTGATTCTGATATTCTATGATTCTATGATGATTATTTGATTCTGTGATTCTAATTACTGCTCATTCCCATCACACTCAAGTCTTGCATGAAGCCAAGAATGTTCCTGCGGAGATTCTCCCACAAAACAGCTCTTTGGAATCTCCCAATCCCCTCTGCCCAGTTGGCCGCTGGAGAACTCCCTCTCTCTCTACTGTTCTTCCTTTTTGGTACATATATTGTGTGATTGTGAATGGAGCGTGTGTGTGTGTGTGCATGCACTTGCAGAATATATTCTAAAGTAGTTAGTAAACGATCGATTATGTTCCTGTCTTGTTCAGTGGGAGCTTCACTGTCCATGTTCTGATGCTGTGTATGAGATCCTTTATATTTTGCAGCAGAGATGCCATCATTTATATTCTCCTGTGGGATCATCTGCTGGTAAGCCACTGGCAGGCTGTCCCTGATGCCCAAGGAGAGGCGTTAAGACCAAGCATCCTTTCCCTCGGAGAAAGTCAGCAAGCAACGGAGGAGAAGAAAGCATCTTGAAACGTCAAAGGAATGGACATGCAACGCCTACGTGAGTTTCCTTGTTGAGAAAATTCAGCCCATTCTGGTTCACGGCCAGGATGCACGGGGACACGATGGTGTTGTTGCTGCAGCTCTGGATGTAGAAGAACGAAGAGCCAAACATGGGGAAAGCGCTCAGGAGCCCTGCAACGAATGGAGGCCAACCATCAGCACCAAGAAGGGGACCTGAACCAGGAGGCCGAGATGCTCCTTGCCCAGGGAAGAATAGAACCCGTGTAGAAGATGGTTCAGAACATGCTTGTGGAAAGCTCTTCCTTGAACCGAGGTCTGCAACCCTGGGGAATTCACCAGCCTCAGTCGTTTAGAAGACATTCGAATCACTAGAGGACCGCATCCCTTAAATCATGAATAATAAATCAAGGATTTCTTAGTGAGCGAATATCTTGCTCATATGCTTGATATCAGGAGAGAATTATTTCTTCCATAAGTCGCATCTCCTGGAAGCCTCTGGTCACTGCTTTCCAAAACAACCACTGGACCCTTGAATCCAGACAGACGAGCAGGACTCTTTCTGTTCTAACCCTTATCCAACCCTCCTTGTATGTTTATTGTACAGCGGCCAGAGTATCCAGGTGATTAGCAACCAAAAACTCTCGTAACAACAAACACAAGACTAAGTTCCACTGCAGGCGTTTCTTTTTGCCAACCCGCATTCTTGCAGCTTAATCCCGGAACGACGGCTGGTCTGCCCTCCCTTCCTGGCCCCTTTGTAAGAAAAGGCCTTACCTAGGAACTGTGCCCGAGCCTGGTGGGCACTCAAGGCCTGTGCCTGTTGCACGTAGGGGGCGACCATGTCCAGCCACGCCTGAGCCTTCTGCAGATGGTAGAATTGGGGTGGGATGTAATCCTGAATTTCCCGTCTTGGAGGGGGAACAGAAGCACAAGGTGAGAAGTCACAGACAGCTGAGGAAACAGGGGCATAAGGTGCTCAAGTTTCCATAAAGGGGGCCTCTGCCAGGCCTCCTCTCCTCCAAGCCAAGGAGATGGAGGGTAACCATCCCAAGGGGATGCTATGGCCTCACACCCAGAATGTGAAGAGGTGACCACCCCACCCAGCATCTGCCCGCTCAGCGTTGACTCCCAGGAGACAGCCACCCTCCTGCCTGCAACGTCAGCCTTGGCCAACGCCACCATATTCCAAAGGCACCTACAAGGTTGCCAGGCCCTTCACCCAGAGCTGCAGAGCAGCCAGTTTGGAGACTTGCTGGAACTGTTGTTCGCTTGGCTTCGCAGAAGACGAGATGTTGAAGAGACCTTTCAGATAGTCAGGTAGCACCTGTTAGAGAGACACCGGGAAAAACCCACAGTGACATCATAACTGCCATTTAGCAGCCTTAACCCAACTTGATATCCTCCAGGTGAGTTCGGTGGGGATGACAGGAGATGAAGCCTGACCCACTTGGAAAAGACCAGCTTGCAGAAGGCTGCGTTCTGCAGTACAAGCTGCGCAATGTATTCTAAAGTATTTTCATACTGCATGGTTTTGCACGACTGTATTGTATTATGGGGGCGCGGTGGCTCAGCGGGTAAGACGCCAGGCTTGTCGATCGGAAGGTCGCAAGTTCGGAGGTTCGAATCCCTAGCCCCACGTGACGGAGTGAGCTCCCGCACTCGGCCCAGCTCTTGCCAACCTAGCAATTCGAAAGCATGCAAATGTAAGTAGACAAATAGGTACCACTTTGGTGGGAAGATAACAGCGTTCCGCGCGCGTCATGCTGGACACATGACCGCGGAAGCGTCTTCGGACAACGCTGGCTCTTCGGCTAACAAGCGGCGATGAGCACCGGCCCCTAGAGTTGGACACGACTGCACAAATGTGCGGGGGGAACCTTTACCTTTTTATTGTATTAGCTGGATGTTTCAGTATTTTACTACATTTAAATGTGGGTAGGACAGGCAGTCTAGTTTAACTAATGAAATCAGGTTAACTTAAGGAGGGGTGCTTGAGTGTTTCCAAAGCAGAACAAGGTCCTCGCTTGCCCTGAATTTTTCCTCCGAATGCTTCCTGAAAGGATTTCACCTGATTGTAATGCATGGTGACGTAGAGCTCGTTGTCGAATTTCAGCGGCTGGGTCCAAATCACACGCCGGTACCAGAACATGTAGCCGCTGTCCACATTCTCCATTTCCATGGTGACGTCAAGGATGTACTCCCGCCTGTCCAAAGGCCGGACATCCTGATCTGGGATGGGGAAACTGAGACACTCATTTTTTTGAAGCAACCTACACAGCAAAGTGGGGAGGTCCCGTCTGCCAGTGGATGGACCAGATGGCTCTCTGCAACTCCACACACAAGGCCAAGTATCTGGTAAAGGGAACATCTACTTTTCTCCTGCTAAGACCGAGAGAAAGAGAGCCACATCTCTTGGCTTTAAATCAATGCATCCCCAATTGCGATATTCAATATTAAGGGGGATTGCTCAGACAGACAAAAACTCGTCAACAGCTCCAATGAATGAACTCTGTTCTGCCCAACCAAGGATGGGAATCTGGGCTCACTATCTAGCTCTGTTGGTTTTAACTGGTTTAACCATCACAGCTTCCTGGGAATTATAAATGGATAAGGGTGCAGCAGATTCTGGGGCGGAGAAGCACGCAACCTCCCCTAGTATTAGAGGCCCCAGGAAAACTTGCAAGTAATTATGAAACATGGGTTGGCTTTGTAGCATTGGGCACAGCTGGACATCTGAAGGATAAACCAGTCCACAGAAACGAAGGTGATTATTTCTAAATGCCCAGATAAAGGAAATTATCTCCACTCTAGCCTCATCAACTCACTTCTACTAGAGACAGCAAAAATGATGTATTCTCTGAAGGCTTCAGGCTGGTGCAGACCCATTTCGAAGCATATCTCTTCTATGACGTCTTGGGCAACCTAGAAAAGTGAATGAGGGGACAGGAAGTTGCACCAGTGGGAACTGTAAAAGCCTGTCCACGGGTCATAAGGTGGAATGTGCAAATTTCAGAGCTACACAGAACTCTTCTGCCAAATGAATGTTAAATCTAGGTATTTGTAGAGGAGGCTGTAAGAAGAAATGTTGAGAGAGGGAATAAATGTTGTTAACCTGACTTTGTGGAAAGAGATGGAGTAGGGTCTGTCTTTCAGGGGAGTAACAGAGTTAACTCAGCACATTTTTGGCTGAAAACACATTTTGAGCATAAGAAGATTTAAGTGGAATGGAGTTTGCTTCCTGAAAAGATACATATGTTTTTCTGTCCTGGAGTAAGCTCCAGAAACAAAGATATACATATATTCTGCAAGTTTTCACTGAATGGGAACGCTGGGCTGGCTGGTGCAAAATGCCTTGCATTTCTGACACCTGAAACACGCCACCGAAACCTTTGGAGTTTTGTTGACCAAATATTCCCCCATTTATTTACCGGTTCTATCAGATCAACAAGCATCAAGGGGAGGGAGGCTGTTTCTCCCCACTCACCGAGCAAGTCTTGATTTTGAGGTGCCTTTCGATCCCTCCCGGAAGGAGAAACAGCTGACGCTTTGAACTTCTTCCAACCTTTGGTGGAGGAACAGCATGGCGAAAAGCAAAATTATTAGGGACATAAACGGGGAAACGGTGTGCTGAGGGGGCTTTAAGGCACCTTGCTTGCCCATCTCTCTTTCTTTGTCCCCTTTCAGCCCGTAGCAAAGCTGTCAACCTTCCAGAGCTTCTCTGGGTGCCCCCTTCCCAGCTGTTGGGATCTCAAACTTCCTTCCAGGTTCTCCAAGGACCGCTCGTCAAGCACTCACCACCATGGCTCTGAGCTCCACGTTACTGGGAAACTCACAGCGGCCACCGAACTTGAAAGTCTTCTGCAAGTTCTGCTCGCAGGCCTTGGCGATGCCTGATGGAGGATAACGAAGGGAAGCAAAGAGATAAACACCTTGGAGAAGAGGTAGGAGGACTCCGTTCTCGATCTGCGACGGAGAAATCCCACTGTTGGGACCAAGTCTTCCCATTCCAGCCTGGGTGGAACTGATCGCCCACATTTGCTACCCCCTGCTGAATTTAGATTTGGGCAGGCTCCTGAACCTTGAAAGGCAGGATTGCGTAGTGTGCCACCTGGAGGGTGGCAATCCTCTTTTTGGTTCATTTCCTAACTTTTCATGGTCCACACCTCCCAAGCTCCAGATTCTCTCCAATAGCAGCAAGGTTTCTCTCCAACAGAAAAGATGCGTTGATGGGCTGCAATCATCGCCCAGCTGGAAGTCAAGCTGGGGACAATCCATCTTTGCCAATAACATACATCCCTCTGGACAGTTTTTAATGAGAACATAACCATGGGTTGTGATGTGACTTAACAGGCTGTCTTCCAGCAGTACATAGAGCAGATGGATTCATTTCCATGTTTTAAGGACTGGA
Source organism: Charina bottae (assembly GCA_023362775.1). Lineage (NCBI taxonomy): Eukaryota > Metazoa > Chordata > Lepidosauria > Squamata > Charinaidae > Charina > Charina bottae. The sequence continues at coordinate 1,507,568 of JALMGJ010000064.1, forward strand.
GAGGGCTGTTTGACTTATGAATTTCGGGCTGAGCCTTGTCAGTTTTTTCCCTCTTACTGCTAAATTCGAACACCTTCCTTGTCCCAGGAATCTGAAGCATTTAATTTACTTTACATCCCCACGGAGAGAATGTTTTAGGTGGACAAGAGGAGAGACTACCACTACTATCAATGCAAACATATTTGGTGGGTTTTTTTTAATCCCATGGAGTGATGATTAAAAATGATAAATCACAAACCCTACAAGACCCCAGTTTGATCCTTTGAAATTGGAGATTGGAGAGTTGGCTGTACAGAGGACCAGTGGCAAACCCCTGGGATTTCCCAGATACATTTATTTATTTATTTATTTATTTATTTATATATATATATATATATATATATATATATTTTTTTTTTTCAAATATAGTCACCGCCCATCTCACTCCAAGATTGTCTATTGTCATTGGCAGCCATTTTTCAAATTTTAAAAAATTAAAAGGTGAGCATATAGAGAAGTTAGTGCGTATGGGCCTCAAAGCCCAAGCGTTAAGCCAAACTGAAATCCCCATCAATTTACAATGATAGGCAGGCATCCCATCCAACGCAAGGCAATTAGCTGATTCGCCATTCTCATACGAAGCAGGAAGGGCTCCAAGCTCATTCTGGCCCTCTTGAAACGTCACGCTTGCTGATCTGCCATCCCAACAGGAATACTGTAGTGTAGTGGCAATGTGGAAGACCTTTGTTATTTCGAGGAGTTAAGTGACATGTTTTGATTTTCTCCCTCACACGAAGAAGATTAGAGTTTATTTTGAGTTATACTGATGTTTAACTGGCCTGGTTTTTATTTCTGTTTGGCATGGGGGTGGGGGGGAGAGAAGAATAAGAAGCCCACTCCTCCAACAGCCCTTATCTTTGTTTGTAGTGGGGGGGGAGAGCACCAAGGACTCCACAATCTTGTGCCTTTTAGTGAAAAGTTCCACCAGCTCACCTTGGAAATGCAAACCAGGGCGGCCACAGACCTCCTGGAGGAACTGTAGAAGGTACGGCTTGAAGACCTCGGAGCATCTATAGTAGGCGCTCAGGATATACAGAAGCTTCCACCCTTTCTGGCAGCTGTCCCTGTGCCAAAGGAGCCAATGCGAGAGTTCAGCTGGATCTTGTGAGTGTCTACACAGAGCTAGACATAGGAGCAGGAGCTGACTCAGGCAGTGGCTGTCCTGGCCTGTCTTGGGACTCCAGAGCTAAAGCAAGGCTTGGCTGGCGTTGTCCTTCAGCCAGTGGCTTGGCACATTAGGAGGCTGTGCCTCTGCCTTCCACCAGAGAGAAGACGGGGTCTCCTTGCTCCTCCTGAGAAGTCCCAGCAGCGTGAAGCTTGCCCTAGAGCAGCTCCGTCTCCCCATTTGTTTGGGTTGAGAAGTATTCTGCTCCATCCCTGGACTGCCCAAGGATTAAAGGTGAGCTACACGAGTAGGGTGTGTCCACACTTCACTATTATCTACTGCAGCTTTCTCCAGCGTGGTGTCCTTGGGATATGTGCTACTTCAACTCCCATACTGGAGTTGAAATACAACTCTAGGGAGGGGACCACCGGACTCCTGAAAGCCAAGAGCATGCAAGGGCGAGGGGCTGGCTTACATCTTGCTGCTGACGTTGTCTGTGATCTGCTTGAGGATCTGGCAAAAAACTTCATCCCGGATGACCTCGTGGTCTCCACAGAGCTGGAGAAGAGGCAGGAAAAGAGGCACGGGAGGAGGGGACCACCAGAAGGTGTAATTCCTTGCTCTCTTCTCTCTCTCATAACTGGTCAACCAGAGGCCGTCTCACCTGGGAAGGCTCAGCCAGTAAGAGCCCACTGAGACCACACAGAACCCAACACTTCTGCAAATCCAGAAGACCTCCTCTACAGAAGGGACAAACCATCCCTGGTCGGTTCTGAGCTCCCTAACTCCTAATTTTGCAGGCCCCCGAACTCCCCAAAACAGTATCATGGAAATGTGGCGGCAAAACCCTGGTTTTCAGTGATGGGATTTTTAATCAGAATTCAGAAAAGACCCAAAGACTAGAATACTTAGGGCCAACCTTCACTTGGCTTAAAGTACGTTCACCTTTCAACTGCCTTTTAAGTGCACCCCCTCAACTAAGAAAGCACGTAACAAAAACCCTGAGCATGTCCATCATGCCCTTCATGGACATTGCTGCCAAGACCCCCTGGCCTCTGGCTGCGAAAAAGGTCCCCTTCCCCTGCTCTAGAATAAAGTGAAGCCATGGCCCTTGGGATGATGGGAGTGGAACTCTGCACATGAGGTAAGACGTTGGGTGGGTTGCTGGAAAGGGTTAAAATAGCCAGGAGGAGGAAGAGCACCTTGGGGTGACAAGGCAACCCAACCCTGCAACTAAAGTGGACCGACATGGAGATGGAAACAACCAGCCTCTTGTTCCATGGTGGCTCATTCCAGCACCTGCTCCACGAGGTCTGTCAGCGTTACCAGGTGACCAGACAGGAAACAAGACCAGATGAGCTAAGTCTACTTTATGGTAAGGCTACATTAACAGAATCTTGCAAGTCTGAAAGTACAATTCTCCCATTGTCTCCTTTACAGCCTGAGAAACTAGGGAGGATCCCTTCTGATCCTCTTTCTCCTCCCATTATGCAGCTGCGGGCTAAGCCCTCTCTTATCTGACCATTCCCTAGGCAGCATCTCTTCACCCCATTTCGCAGTCTGAAAGTACAAATCTCCCGCCGTCTCCTTTACAGCCTGAGAAACTAGGGAAGGTCCCTTCTGAGCCTCTTGCTCCAACCACTGTCTAGCTGCAGGCTAAGCCCTCTCCTATCTGACTGCATCTCTTCGCCCCATCTCCCCAGGTCTTTCCCACATACCATTACAAGAATCTTGCGAATCTGAAAGTACATCTCTCCCCCTGTCTCCTTTGCAGCCCGAGAAACTAGGAAGGGCCCCTTCTGATCCTCTTTCTCCTCCCATTATGCAGCTGCGGGCTAAGCCCTCTCTTATCTGACCATTCCCTAGGCAGCATCTCTTCACCCGTCTCCCAAGGTCTTTCCCACATACCATTACAGGTCTTACAAGCCAACATTGGAAAGAGGGTTACCTTCAACAAAGTATAGACCACATCCAGCTCAGACTGTCCTTTGAGTGGAAGGTCACCCATGAACTTCATCACAGCTAGGGGAACAAAGAAGGAAAAAACACATACACATCCCTATCAATTGGGATTGTCCCTTCAACTACCCATGCCTTGGTTGGATTCATATGTCATAATATAATCTAGCTTGTTTGGTTTTGACTTGGCATGGGTGAACCAGCCATTGTTGTTTGTCCATCATACTGCGTGATTAGCATTATGCGTGGACATTAATGTAGATTGTGAAGCTTTACAGTAGTTCCTTGCCTGCTGAATGAGGTCATTTCCCTAATTCACACCAGAAATCTACCCAGCAGCAAAGCAGCTGTTGACAGCTGGCTGATGGAAGACTTTTCCAAGTCTGCTGATCTTTGGAGCGGTGTCGGAACTATTTTTTTTCTCCAAAGCTTTGCATATGAAAATAATAACCCTAACCAAATAAATCATAGAGCTTGAATCACTTATTCCTGTTTTTACGTGCAAAGCATTTGGAGGAAAGCGACCTGTTCCAGGACTTGGATGGCTCATGCTGCTATCATAAGCCAACCAGTCCTCACCAAACTGTCCTGGCTGCCAAGCTTGTAGAACTGACCTTTGGAAGCTGGCAAGAGAGAAAGAAACGGCCCACGTTTACCGAAATGCAAGGACCGCAACACCCTGGTCTCAAAACTCCAACGATAATAGCTTTCTTCCCTCTGAACTCATGGCACAGCGTACAAATTTCTTCCTAGGAGCGGTGGGCGCCTGGTTGCAGGAGGAGGACTCACCGTGAAAGGATTCTGCTGCTATTTTGTTCAGGCTGCTGTTGGCGAATCCAATGAGCGACTCCTGGATGGGGCACTGGAGGGCCAGCAAGGGAGAAAATGTAAGATGATAAGCTGGGTGTGGGAATCACACTCGTTGGAGGAAGTCACACGTGCAAATAAGTGGGCAAGACAGTTGGCACACTCTGGGGGATTCCTCCAGAGCTCCTTGTCTTGGTTCGAAGGGGAAACTGCCAAGAGCGTAGCTCTGTTGTGCACAGGATGCTTGTTCAAAGAAGCAGTTGGAAAAGTGAGAACATAAGCCAGCAAACCAGGAGATCTGTACTCCTGAAGGAAACAATCGTACTTAAAGGTAAACGTTCCCCCCGCACAGTTGTGCAGTCGTGTCCGACTCTAGGGGCCGGTGCTCATCTCCGTTTGTTAGCCGAAGAGCCAGCGTTGTCCGAAGACGCTTCCACAGTCATGTGGCCGTGCATGACACATGCGGAACGCTGTTACCATCCCACCTAAGTGGTACCTACTTATCTACTTGCATTTGCATGCTTTCGAATTGCTAGGTTGGCAAGAGCTGGGGCGAGTGCGGGAGCTCACTCCGTCACGCGGCGCTCGGGTCTCGAACCGCCGAACTTGCGATCAACAAGCCTGGTGTCTTAACCACTGAGCCATTGCGACCCTTACCTTTCATTCTTACCTTGGTGTATTTCAGAATATCTGCCACACTCTTGGATTCGACCCCCTTCTTGGATTTCTGCTTGTCCCTGAAATCATAAATAACAAAGTAAATCCAGAATAAAAATATGAGTGCCATGTGTGCTGGGGGACAGGGGGCATGCCAACTGTAGGATGCCCAGCTCCAACCAAAGTCTTGACGGGAAATAAAATATCCTCTTTTCCCCATGCCCTGGTGAACTCTTGAGATATTTTATTTATTTATTTTATTTATTTATCCAACTTATATCACCGCCCATCTCCCCCCGTAAAGGGGACTCTGGGCGGTTAAGATTTTATATTTGTTATATCTGTACACTACTGGAATCAAAACTGATTTCTGGTTATAAAAGGTTCTCTCTCTCTCTTTTACCATGCCTGCTTCTCCCACAACCCCACTCTTGACTTACCTCTTGGTCCTCCCAGGGCCCCCCTAAACATTAACGGGGATTTCATAAAGAACTGGTGTTCCAAGGTAACGTGGGAGGTGGTGTCCTCCTGGAATTCCTCTGTTCTTTCTCAGGCCGCTGACCCCTCCGGCTCCTTTTTTTTCCTTCCTCAAGGGCAACACACCCCCATCTCTGCCATCTGCACACACTCACTCACTCACGTCTTTGCCCTCTGCCCTTCTCGGAAATACTTCTTGGCAAACTCCAGCAAGGTGAAGGGGCCTCCTTGTGGTCTGTTCTCTGGGGTGCTCTTAAATTCCTCCCAGCTCTCCAAGTATTCCTCGCCCCCTGGGGAAACCTGCAGCGAGGGCAAAAGAGACTCATAACGCTTTGCAATGCAGCCTCTCTGACGATCCTCAAAGATGCAGCCGATACATTTGCACAGCACTGTTGTGCCAACCCAGGAAATGGGTGGTTTGGGCACGTTGGGTGAGACCCTCCTCAACACACACACACACACACTTGCAATGTTTGCAGAGGTTAGAATGCTATTCGAGCATGGATCTCTATTTGACCCAATGAAAGAGATCCATATTTTTCATCCCCAGCAACGAGTTAAAAGGTTCAGCAAGGGAACCACGGGCCCCATATGCCTGCTCCTGCCTCCTTCCTCTTGAATCCTGCCTCCCTGCCAGACAAGGACATTCACACCTCCACCACCGACTTGCCTCAACCTTCCTGTCCAGCTCCTGAGCCACAGCCGCCGATGCGACGGCCACAGCCACCGAGGCCGGGCCAGCCACCTTGGCCTGCTTGTTGCTGGGGTCCTCCTTCTTCTCTGTGGGCAGGTGCGTGAAATCTGGGGCTGCCACTGGTTGGACGCAACTGGCGGGGAAGAGCCCCGACTTCCCGTAGATGGCACCGAACTTCCACCCTATCCCAGGAATAAGAGATCCCCAGAACAGTTGTCAAGAGATCTTCCCTCTTTATGGTCCTCCAACCACTTTCCCCCAAGGAAGAAGAGTGGGTTACATAGAGATTTGCTTGTTTGCCTGATAGATTTCTACTCCACCTTTCCTCCAGGAGAACAAGGCAGCATTTTTCCTCCATTCCCCCCCCCCCACAAAAACTCTGTGCAGTAGGTTGGGCTGAGAGAGGGGAAGCAGTCCAAAGGCCCCTTGCGAGTTGCTGTCCAACTTTCAAGATTCTGTTATCATACCCTATTACAATAAAGTCGAGTTCCAGTTGCCCTTGCATTGTCTTTTCCCTGATCTGACCTACCTTGAAGGACTGGCATCAATCTTGAAAGCCTGACCATGACCTTCCATGGCTAAGGGAGACTTGAACCTGGGTTTCCCCAATCACAGTCCAACACCTTCACCAAACTGGCTCTCATTGCTAGCTTTTTTCTACTATAGCAGAGTGAAAGACAAGGCAGGAAGAAGAACAGCGCCCCACGTTGCTCGGTGGTAGAGGAAAAGTGCTTTTCCCTGGGTCGTGATCCAGCAACCTCAGGAACCATAGGTTTGGATGGGCCAATCCATATTTTTCTGACTCTGTCACAATCACTTTGTCAAACTTAACACTTCCATTTTGTTTAGTTTGACGTTTGCTGCAAGGTTGGGCTGAGTGGGTGCACTCCAGATCCTGTTGATTACGCAATGTGATCTGTTTGGACCTAGGAAGCTCCAAACATCTCCAACCAGGGAATGTTCAAGGGGGAAAAAAACCAGCATGCAACGGAAAGGTGGGAGAGGTCAAAGGACAGGGTCCTGGAAGAGAGCAGAGCAGAGCACACCACACAGAAGCCACCCACCAAAATCCAGGGTGCCTTTTTTGACCTCTTCCAGAAGCATCACTTTCTTCCTCACCACGCAGCCATAATAGTGGTCTGTGGGTGGGAGAAGCACAGGGGCATCAGAGGGACCCCAGAAACACTTCCACATAGAGTGGGCAACTCAGGCCCATCACAAATCCTCTCCTCTTGCCTCTGCAGTGACGATGCTAAACTTTGCATTAATTCTTTTGCGGAATTCATTTTTATTTCCATTTCTCTTACCGTTAACATAGACAGCTGGCGTTGTGAAAGTTTAATCTGCGATAAAACATTTTTCCTTCCTGGAGACCTCATTAATTCTCCCTCCATCTTTATCTCCATTAAAATCTTTTGCATCTTCTCTTGTCTTTGTCTTTTCAGTGTGCTATTTTGCTGTATAAATTGCCCTCTCATAAAGGCTTTACTAGCATCCCATACTGTCTTTATGTCTGTGCCTTTATTAAGATTATTCTCAAAAAATGCCTTCAATTTCTTTTTACAGTCCTCCGTTATTGATTCCTTTTGTAGCAAAGTCTCATTTAACCTCTATCCATAGGTTTTAGCTCTCCTCTTATGTATTAGAGGAGAATTGCATTGATTCTTCATGCTCTTCCTTCATAGGCTCTATTGGAATTCATCTATTTGGCACACCTTCCAAGCTGGAGGGTGTTCGGGTCAATAGCATGTTGGAAAATATGGAATTCCCATTCATGCTCTATTAGCCACCAAGGTGGCCTGGGGAGCAAACTCCGGTTTGACCTTGATGATTATGGGAGGGAATTAAACTTGCAGATAGCAAGGCAATGATCAGAGCTGCATGTGAAGTAGAAAGGAGCAGAGAATGATTTTTTGCTATTTGAGGAGTTCCAATTGTTGCCTCAGATTCAGTTAAAGACTGTTTGACATTCAGAAATGGGCTAACTGTCCTTCAGAACCCTCTCTAGTATTAGTGGGTTAAACGCATCCTTTGTTCGTCGAAAGGCCTATATTTATAAACGATTGTTAGAATACACCAAATCAGATGTTCAAGAATACCAGAAGAACTGGAGCATCTGGGCCATGAATATCAGTGGAAGGACATTGTGGCATCTGGAGGACACATTTCTATTCATTTTAAATGATGATTAATTCAACAAATATTAGTTTGCATCTGTTGGACACCTGTGCATTTTTGAGGAAGGAAGTGGTGGGTGGGTTCAACCCCGTATGCCAGTGTTTCTCAACCTTGGCAACTTTAAGACGCATGGACTTCAACTCCCAGAATTCTGGGAGTTGAAGTCCATGCGTCTTAAAGTTGCCAAGGTTGAGAAACACTGCTGTATTCCATAGGTGAATTTTCCAGCTCTCAGCAAAGTGGAATATTTGCGAGATGAATGAAACTGATCACCTTGGGAAACTCCCTAATCCTTGTGTCTGCAAAGATAAGCTGAAGCAATGCATTCTCCACCCTGCAGATACATTTGCAAACATTTATCACAGCTGCTGTTATTATGGTTGATCGCACAGTCAGCCAGACGTTTAGGCTGGATTTGGCATTTTTGTCCACCCATCGAGTCCTTCCCAAGGACCTGGGATAGGCAGATGTTGTTGTTTAATAATATTAAAGGTATCGTCGCAGGATGGAAGCTGTTCCAAGTAAAGCTGCCTTTTGCAATTGACTGACGGTTGTTGTTGTTGTTGTTGTTGTTATTATTATTATTATTATTATTATTATTATTGTGCTGCTGCTGCTGCTGCTGCTGCTGCTGCAGCATTACATTTCTGCTAAAATTCTTCTCCTGTTACGTTGCTCACCTGGTTCCAAGCCCTCCATGGGTCGTAGGCAAATGATGTCTCCCTTGTGAAAACTCAGAAAGTTTTCAGCATTAGTGATATGGTTCTTAATGGCAACCATATATTGTGAGTCCTAAATGAGAGAAAAAACCACGAGTGTCTGGTTCAAAAGGCTGGCTGTCCTGCTGACCATCCATCCCTGCAAAGGAGACTCCTGAACGACTCAGGAGGCCCCAAGCAAATTTTAGCCCCCCTCCTGCATACTGCAGTCTGACAGAGGCAGCGGAGAGCAACAATACTATTCATTACTTATGTTAAAATCTAACCCATTGTCTTTTGCACCACCCAGCCTGGCTCACAAGAATCAAAAACAATGCCGTACAACAAGCTACAGAAAGCATTACAGGAGAAAAAGGGAAGTGTTATTTATGTCGTAAAAAGAGGCAGCTAAAATAAAGCACGGAATAAAGAAATATAAATGGGGGAGCAGTGCCTTCCCAAGTCAAAAAGCTTTTCACCAGCTGGTATAAGGCTACTCCAGAGAGTGCCAAAGAGACATCCAGAAGGTTCCAGAATTCTGGGCTGGTGAGCTATTTTGGGTTAAAAACATTTTTAAAATCCCCACTGGTTGAAGCTGAACTTCCACCCCACCCAGGATCCTGTCTCCAACACAGCGATCAGTGAATCAACAATACGTTTCTTTATCATGGTTTGTTCTAAACAGACTGCTGTTCATTAAATGCAGTTCCCGAGTAGGTGCAACCTTCTCCCTCTCCAATATGTCTCTGGCCACACAGGATTCCCACCACCATCATAATCAATAGCCACTCGTACTGGAGACTGAATCTCTCTAAGCTCCTTTTAAAGCCATCTAAGTTTATCTATTATTATTTATTAAACACATTTATATAAGTTAGGGGCCGTTCCCACGATTTGGGGCTGTGAAATATTGGCCCTCGTCTGTTCTTTCTTCCTGACAGCCGCCTGCCCCAACCAAATCCACCACCTGAGGTCTTACCTTCTTGAGTTCCGTGATAAAGTGGTCGATCAAGGCCTTTACCTGGACAGCTTTGGGGGAGAAGAGGATCAGCTTCTCATTGACCAGGTTGAATTCCAGCATGTTCTTGGAGGGGATGGTGACAAACAGGAGCTCGCTATAGCTGGGGGTGGGGGGTGGGGGGTGGGTGGAGAGAGAAAAGGGGTTCCTTGGTTAATGGCTAAGCCAGGATTTAGTCCAAAAGAGGCACATTGAAGACCCCCGGTCACTGAGATGGCCTGCACAACCTCTCCCGTCTTGGAACCCAGATAAAAAGGTCTTCTAAGGACTCTTGAATTCCAAGGAACTTGGGAAGAACAGCCATTCTAAGGGTGAGGATGAAAATGGCCACCACTTCCAGCCATTTGTGAGCTGGCCAGCAGCCATCTGTGAATCCAGTTCAGCGGCTCTGCCAATTTCCCTCTTTGCTTGATCTCTGACTGACCATCAGTTCAGTCTGGCTGCATTTCTCGATCATCTAATGGGCTCAGTCGCCCCAACCTGCAGAACACCTACATGAAATTTATTCAACCTTTTTATGCATCGTCCTTCTCATTTGCCCATTTTTATATGTACTTCCCCAAACAATTTCCCCCTAACTGAAGAAGCTACTTGGACAAGCAGCGAAACGTTTCAACCAAAAGAAAGAAATCCAGTTGCCATGACTCAACCTACAGACAATTCCACCTGGATGACTGAGAATCTTCATTGACATATTTCCCCCTAACGTTTTTCATTTTGTTTGCATGGTTTTTTTTTAATACAAGCATCCTTACACATTTTTTTAGTTTTTCTCTTCTTTTTTGCTTTAAACTTTGTATGTGTAGTCAGTTAGCTAAAATCTATGCAAGAATTTAGACAGGAGACATTTCTTATCTATTCCCTATCTGTGAGTCAAGGCGGAAAATTTGCAAAACCTGATCAGAGTCAAGTGATGTGAAAAACGCCAACAACTGCGGAGAGAGAAGTTCTCTGCAGGTAAAAAAGGCCATTCCTTGCTAAATCCCCACCCCACCCCTTCACTTCACATTTTCCCCTCTGGACAGGGGCACACTGGCCTTACCGATAGCCTCGCAGCACCCGGACCTGCTCCCCAGGAAGATTGGCCCCTTTGACCAGTCGCAGGAGTTTAATCCCCGCATCGGACACGGCCAAGATCTGCACTCCGGTGCCAACGCTGCCCTGAAGGGTGAGAGAGATTGGTTTGCGAGGCTGGGCCCAGCCCCCGAGGAAAGCTGGAGCTTCAAGAGAGCCCAGGAGGATAACTTCCTTCTGTTCATGAGTTCACGCCATCGGAATGAGAGCTGTTTTGAAAATTAGAACGTAACAGTGGGGGATATCAGTAGTTTGGAAACCCAAGGGAGGAAATCTCTGAATTTTGGAGCAAATGAAGCCACTGCCCAGAGTCCTCCGTTCGAGGAGATGGGCGGTAATATAAATCTAAATAAATAAATAAATAAATAAATAAATAAATAAATAAATAAATAAATAAATTTCCCCAGCCAGCATGGGAATTCTGGGAGTTGAAGTCCACACATCTTAAAGTGGCCAAGGTTGAGAAACACTGGTGTAACCAACAGGGCAGGGTGTGCTGTCGTCTTTCCAGCTTTGGCTGCAGCAGCAAATACCGTCTGATGCAGACCTCTTGCGCTGGCTTAAGTCAAGTGTGTCCGTGGGGTATGGTCAAAAAAGTCAAGACAACAGCTGCAACGATGCAACCGGTGTCCATCAAAAACGGATGGAGCTTCACAGAAGCCATCTGGACTGTTTTGACCACAGTCTGGTTTAAGTGAACCTCACAGCTTTGTGGGGCGCGAGAATTCTCTTACCGTAGCCGGAAAAAGGCGGGAGAAATACACCGCCCAATTCTCCCGGGCCACGTGGATAATTTCCTTCTTGACGCTTTCATCGGCTACCGGACTGAAGGAGTCCAGCTTGTTGTCCGCTGCGGGGAGAAACCACGCTGGTGGTTAAAACTGGCACCCAATCCCTCTCTCGTCCTGATTTCTTTTAAAGGTCTGTGAGTTGTAAAGCCAAGATTAAAGATGAGTATTGAACCAGCAAGAATACATCCAACTTTTGCAGAGGGAAGAATCTCTTTCCCACAATGGCCAGCCTGGTATTTTTGGAAATGAGAAGGACTCCCATCAAGAACGACAAGGAGGGCAATATTTTCCTCTCTTTTGGCAGCCGGTGCCCAGAGGTAGACTGCTCTTGAGCATGGAGCCTCCAGTAGGGCTCTGCTCATTACTGCTGGCTTCTTCTCCACGAAGAAGTGCAGAAAAGATGCTCCAACCACTAGGATGTTTTGCCACTGGACACTTTTCTAACGTAGCATGATAACATCTGAAGATCTTCCCTCCTCCCTTCCTCTCAAAGAAGGTTACCGAAAAGAGCTTTCATGCGTAGCTTCTCCCCCTCCGTGATACGAATGCAGGCGTCGGACAGAGTATCGTTGAAGATCTGCAAAGAGACTCAACAAGGTGGGAAGGAGAGGTCACTGTTGGCTCTCAGAAAGGCCCTGAAAGCACAGCGTTGGTTTCCATAGTAGAGGATATGCGTGGCTCCCGGTTGAACTGTTTCGCTCTTGGCGTTCTCTGAGCTTGGTGGCTTTCCCGCGGACTGTTCATTATCAGGCTAGGTAGCATCCCCAGTGCCCGGAGGAGTAGAGTTTGCTGGCAGTCTTGACTGGAGTGTGGCTTAACCCCACTCCCCCATGCCCTGAGGATGCCACCTAGCCTGCTCACGAAACGTTTGCAGGAAAACCCCCAAGCTCAGACTGTGGCTTGAATCATGTCAACTGGATTTCTATTTTCTCAGTAGAAACGTTTCACTCCTTATCCAAGGAGCTTCTTCAGTCTGAGTAAAGTTAGTAAGGGAATCCTTAAATATCTTTCTAGGTGGCTGTGTGACCTTGCACCTGGGGCTAGGTCATGGTTATTTTTGAGATGTTATTTCTAAGATCTCAAAAATCTCAAAAATAATCGTGATCTAGCCCCAGGTGCAAGGTCACACAGCCACCTAGAAACATATTTAGGATTCCCTTACCAACTTTGCTCAGACTGAAGAAGCTCCTTGGATAAGGAGCGAAACGTTTCCACTGAGAAAATAGAAATCCAGTTGACATGATTCAAGCCACAGACTGTTCCACCTGGATGACTGAGAACCTTCATCAACATATCCCCAAGCTCAGAGAAGACCAGGAACTCAACCCACGTTTACTTGTTGAAAATAGTTTTCATTGTGATTTTATATTTGATCATCAAAACCTTCCAGGAGACCTCGGTAGTCTTGGTGGCACAGAACGTTTAGTAAATAAACACAAAAATAATAAAGCGTTGCACCTCACCCAGGGGAAAAAAATCAGCCTTAGAAATCTTGCCCAGGGAGGGACCTGAGGTCCAAGGTAACCTGGAACACACCTTCTCAGGTGACCAACGGTCAGAGGAGCATCAGTGGCAAAACTACTGTACATGCCGGAGGCCACTCACCTGCCGAAAAAGGAGGTCCAGCAAAAGAGGGCTGCTGATATTCTCCTTTGGGTAAAAAACCTGCGAGGAAAGGAAAGGGGAAGGTAGGACATTCTGATTTTGGGGAGTGCCGGTAAAAAAAGAGGTCCAGCATCTTGTTTTCAGCGCTTGGCAGCCCAAATCAGGGCACCCCTGCAACAGCTTTCTCTAGAATACTTGTCTGCAACTCAAAGGTGAAGTGCAACTGGATATGGAGGTCTGATCTAGCTCTCAGAGCCTCCTCGCCATTCACAGACCTCTCTTCCTCCTCCTCCTCCTGTGCCATGACGAGTTCCGTTGTTGTTGTGTGGGATGTGCGTTGTACCCTTTATTTGACTGCCTTGAAACCATGTCACGGAGGCCGCTTTCTAATATTTGAAACAGCAAACCGACGTTTCTCCTGCACTGTTTTATAAAACCTGACCATGTTTCCCTTTCCCGCCCCCAACCAGAAGAAGGAAAGAGAGAAAGAGTCCATAAAAACATACCTCTTTCCTGAGATAGATCTTCCAAGAGACATTGTGGTACCCATAAAACTCCTCGCTGCTTCGACGGTGAAGCCTCGTCTGGATCTGCTCGTCCTCCGATGCTAACGCTCGCGAGACTGGGGCTGGACAAGAGAAAAGCCGACTGTTCTTTCTCATCTTTCTAAAGGGGAAAAGTACCTGCGTGGCATGTATGTACCACCTGCCCCCCAAAAGCAATCATAAACATCACAATATCTGCATTTCATGGCTCTAATCATCTGAGTCAGTGCAGGGGTGGTGGAAACAGGAGGCTGGTGTGGCAGAGGGTGCCACGCATCAGCGGGCAAAAAGTTGGTTCTCCCAGGCCAGGAATCCAACCGACAGAGAGCAGGGGGTACTTTCTTACCTGAAGAGGCATCGGGGAAAGGCTGGGCCATGGCAGGGGGCTCAGCGACCTTGGCACTAGCCACTGGCCTCACCATGGCAACGATCTCCCTTGGTGCTGTTTCTTGGACAGCCTGCAAGGAAGCCATTTCACACATTACCCACAGTCCTTTGCTGATATTCAGCCTGGTTGCATTTTCATCTTGCCTTCTTAGGAACCCTAAGTTTCAGGGGTCCTTGGCCAAGATGCTTTTCAAGTGCCCACCCCCATTCTAAGGGATCCAATTTCCACATTAGCACTGCCCCTTCATTTGCTGCCTCTCTGGCGTCAGTTGGCACGGCTGCCCCAAAGGAAATGCTCCAACTTCTCCCTCTGACCACTCTTTACAGTGGCCAAGAGGTGAGCAAGCAGAGGTGGCAAAAAAATAAATAAATGAAAGGAACAGCAGGAGGCTCAGGGACCAGCTACCAAGGTTTCATGTCAGCTCCTCATTTTTGAGTTAACAGACTTTTGGCTGTTCTCTTCTCCGCTTAAAGTTCTCTACATTTATTGCTTTTTCTGGCTTGAAAATCAGGGCCTTCTTCTCACCCGCCTCAACTTTCCTACCAGCAGCAGAACCGCCACGTTGCCTGGGTCTCAGAAAACACCAGTTTTGCTGGGGGGCCCCAACAGGTGGGTCTGCTCGGCCAGCCTCCTGGCCATACCTGAAGGGGTTGCTTGGGTGCTTCTGTAGGTGCCATCTGTCTCTTCAGGATCATCAAGGCTTCTTCATGGGGGTCCATCTTCTTCACAAAGACCTTCCCCCCTTCCTTTCTGAAAAGAGAGGCAGGGGCAAACAGGGGTGTACAAATCCAATCAATCGAAAACTTTCCCAACAAAGCCCCAAAAGAGAACTCTAAGAAATAGAACTGATGATCTGGAAGCATTCCCTAACCGCTGACGTTTCGAGATACACTGCCTCTAAGCGTGGAAGCTCTGCATGATCAGGAAGGAGCATAAACCCCTTTTTCAAACGTATTTATTGGGGGGAAGGAGGCGAAAGGCTGTTGGAGGACCAGATCTGACCTGATTGGCTCTGGAACTCGCAAAGGTTGCTGGCACTGCTTGATGATGTGGCGGATATTCTGCGTAGGCTCGGGGTTGTGTTCCGAATTCAGCTTGGAATGGCGGACAAGCTCACCAGCCTGAAACTCGGAGCCGGACTCTAGACGAGGAGGAGGGAGAGAAACCGGAGGAAGTTGGTGGCAGATTCTTGGAATGAAGGTTTCGCTGGGGTTGGCCCAAGGGCTGCATTCACACATTGTCGGAGGACACAAATGGTTTCAAGTTGAAAAGCTCGTGTGTCAAAAAAGCTGATCCCAGACATTGCATCATGTGGAGTCCATGGTGCTCTCTGAGCCTTGTTGTTCTCTTGCAGACGTTTCATTGCCAGGCTAGGCAACATCTTCAGTGCGAAAAGGGAGTGGGACTTGCTCTCTGTTTATATACCCTGGCTTGTCCTGCCTGTGTTGGTGGAGGTGTTGTTCTTTCCTTGGTAGTTCCTTGATTGGGTTGTTGTTTGCTGCTTGGTACTACCAAGGAGAGTACAACACCCCCACCAACACAGGCAGGACAAGCCAGGGTATATAAACAGAGAGCAAGTCCCACACCCTTTTTGCACTGAAGATGTTGCCTAGCCTGGCAATGAAACGTCTGCAAGAAAACAACAAGGCTCAGAGAGCACCATGGACTCCACAGTTCAATCCTGAGCTACAAATATTCTCTTTGATTGGTACATTGCATCATGCCACAAACTATGTTTGCAAGCCACAACGACCGGGCTTCCGCATCATGCTGGGCCCAAAGCAAACAAACCATATGAGCTTGATAAAAGTCGGTCTTCTGAACTTGCAGCAGCTGACCTTATAAAAGGACTTACACACACTGGGTGAATCACAGAACAGGCTTAATCTTAAACCCAGATTAACAAGCCACATCCGCTGGGTTCCATGACATGCAATAACCAAACCGATCAACGATATGATGGCTTATCAAAAAGGCCTTGTTTTTACACCCCACAAAAGCTGGACCCCCACTACTCAACCCCTTTTAGCCCACTGTGTCAATACAGCCTCTGTGTGTGGGGGGTGGGGTGTAAGCAGATTTCTGTGCCTTGCTAATGGAATGCCTGCCACGGATGAGTGTTAATTTTCAAATTAAGCACACAGTATTTAATCCAGTCTCTTCTTCTGCACCACTTCTTCTGCAGCTGCCAAGTCCCCTGATTCTTCCTTACCTGGTTCCGGAAAGGTGGTCCTCCTCTGGGCAATGCCTAAGGATGATGCAGATCCATCCACAAGCCTTTTTCCAGCTTCCCGCTGTCAAAGGGAGGGTGGGGTGGGGGATTAATTACCTCTGGGAATCACGCTTCTCCTGGGGCAGGGATCTTGGCCTGTCTTGCCCAACCCTGGCCCCCTCCCCGAACTTCTGCCCACCCTTGCCAACTTGCCTTCGACTAATCTGGGGGAGCCAAAGAGGACCCCCCTGGGAAGCTGTTTCCCCCTCCGCCCACCATCCCCAGACCTGGGCCACTGGTCCAGGGCAGATCAGTGGGTGGAAAGCCTGGCCTTGCCCGGAGGACACGCAGCAGGAAGAGATCCAGAGCCTCTGCCAGCCTACAAGACGGGTGAAATGGATACCAGTGCTGCTTGGGAGGTAAGTATCCAGTGTCGGGTCAGCCGAGAAGGGCACAAAGGCGCAGGGCTGCCGGAAAAGGGGAAGGGATCGGCGGGTGGGTGCAGCCTCGGCGGATGACCAGATGCCACCCCAAAGCAGCTCCTGGCATCCTCGCCGTCGGCCCAGCTGGCAGGGGTTGTTTGGGGGGCTGGCAAGTCTGACTGTACTTCGCTTCTGTCCCCCCCCCCCCGATACTCATGTGAAACGGAGAGGTGTCTGTCTGAGCCGTTTCCCCCTCCCCTCAGATAGCTTTGGGCCTCTCGCCTCATCACTCTGGAAATGGACCTGGCTTATCGCCCTCAAAGCCATCTTCTCGACTTTCCATACCGGTGTTTCTCAACCTTGGCCACTTTAAGATGGGTGGACTTCAACTCCCAGAATTCCCCAAGCCACCCATCTTAAAGTGGCCAAGGCTGAGAAACACTACCCTACATTATCCAGGGTGTCTGCTTGGGAATGAGGAGTGGAGAGAGAGCGTTTTCTAGCCTGCTTTGAAGCCTTGATAGCTAGGGATGGGCTAGAATCCACACCCCAACACGGACCCCTCACCACCTCCTTTTGGGGTCAGCATCTCTTCCTGCTTCAGCAAAATATGTTCGTTGGACCTCCTGGGAGATCTGGCAGCTATGGGGCTTTGTGCCCCTGGAACAATTTTGGAGGGGGGATGTTTTTCCTACAGGGTTTGCCTTTGATCACCCAAGCTGCAAAGGAGGTGATGAAAGGCTTCTGAATTTTGGTCTGCAGATGGAAGAAAAGCAGATCTGATGCCTTCCCCCTGTTCAGGAGAGGTTGGGCCTCTCTTCTCCGGGTTCAGGGCAAAAACCAGAGAGGTGGACATGCTTTTCATTTACTCTGCAGCCTCCTCTGTTTCCTAGCAGATCCATGGTTAACGGACTCACCTGGAGAGGGCGATCTGTGGGAGAACTGGAAGCAGAGTTGACAATCCTCTGGGCCCGGGAAGGACTTCTGCGTCTGGGGGATCTGGGGAACCCACTGGGGGAGGACGCACATGCTGCTGCGGCCACAACTGCCTGCTGCTGCTGCCCCCACAGCGTAGAGACCAGTTGTGATGTGTGGTGAACCTGCCAAGGAAGCAAGGGCTGGGGTTAGTACCAGCCACGTGCCCTTCTGGTTGCGTAAACAGAAAGGTGCACAAGCCTTGAGAACCTTCCTGAAAGTTGGTGATCCTGAAACAGAGGTGCAAAAAGTGGAGTCTGTGGGCCTCCTACAAACCACCAACGCCTCCTGTGTAGCCTCCGGAAACCCCCAGAGTAGGTAGGGCCAAAGTATTTGCCCCAATTCATTTGGGGGAGGAAGCTTGAGAGATTTGGTGGGGTAAAATGTGTGCCTTAATATTTGTCGAGGCGAATGCACCACCGCGTCCCTTCAGAACCTAAAAAGCCTTCCAACGTTGGCATTCTGGCCCTGCCCGGTTTTGAAATGTAGCTGTGGTCACCCTTCGCGGTGCAGGCCTTGAGCCAAGAGACACCCTTGTGCAGAGACACTGGCTGGTGTCTGTGCTCAAGCAGTACTCGTATGATACTAAGGGTGCCTGGATCCATCTCTCGACTGTGTGGATCGATCCCAGGAAAAGGTGTAGGAACCTCTCCAGCTTATCTTGGTTGCTCTCCTGACATGGAAAGCAGGAGAGAATTAAATTTGTACAGGATTCTGTAGCTCCTTTTCAGAAACTCACAGCTCCCTCTAAGCATCACTTCTGTAAAGTACCTTTTGTTCAACCGGACAGTTCCTGCCTTCACTAACCAGAACTGACTCTTGCCGCTTGTCGTAATCCAGGTGTGTCAACAGTGTCTCCTCGTTCTTTCCTGTGGAGGGAGGGAAGATGAAAATAGCATTTGAAGAGCTAGCCAAAGGATGCTGGATGCTTGCGAAAAACAGCCGACCTTCCTGGCTAAATCAATGCTTGGCATTTAGAAATTCAGGGATTTAATCCCTAGCAGCACCACCAACTATAAGATCAAGCCGGGAGCTTCTTGGTGGGGTGGCCCCTGGTCTTTGGAATTTTCTTCTTAGTCATTGACAGCCTTTGTACAAACCATTTCTATTCTAATCCCCACTTGGGTTAATTTGGATTTACTATGTCCTATTCCAGCACTGCTGCTGCTGCTGATGGTTGTAAGGTTGGATCATGAGTGTTATTGTTCCAATTGTGTTTCTGCACTTCTAAATGTTTGTAAAGTGCCCTGCGAAGACTAGTAGATCCTGAAACAGCCTTTCTCAACCTTTTGACCTTGGAGGAGCCCTTGAAATATTTTTCAGGCCTCGGGGAACCCCTGCCGGTTCAGGCTCCAATATAGGCCAGAAGTTACAAAATTATTAAATTCATTTCATGGGTAGGCCTGTATAGATGCATTAACAGTGTCCTTAAACTAAAAACAAAGAATGAAGCTAACCTCCTTAATGGGAAGTTTCCCGGATTTGAAATCAGTTTTTAAATAAATCGTGATCGCCCAGGGAACCCCTAGGGACCTCTCGCGGAACCCGAGGGTGCCACGGAACCCTGGTGGAGAAACCCTGCCCCAAAAGGTTGCAGAGAACTCTTTTTTCAACAAATATATAGGATAAGGCAGCCCGGCTTGTACTCACCGGAGGTCTGTGGGACCCCAACAGTCACATCGTCACCGTTGCCTTGTCCAATGCGGCCACCCCCTTTCATCCTGCGCGAGATAGCAGCTGGCTTCTCTAGTTCCTGAGCCGGGCAGAAATCAAAGCAGACACATTTTCCACTTCAGCGCCCCCAAGGCCTGAGCCCACACGGGGTGAAAAAATGCTTTGAGCTGAGTTCCTTTATACGTTCTTAACCAATCTGGTCTTGGAAGACAGGTTTCTATGGGAAATAAGATGCAAGGCACGCTGGGGTGGCCTTTTTTGAATCGAGGGGGTGTGGGAGAAAGGGGATGCTGGTCTTACCCCTTTCCCATAGGAGAGCACAGGATCGAAGAGGCTATCCAGATAGTGATCCAGACCCTTTTGGCTCCGGGGTTCACTGAGGGTATCGGAATCTGTACCCAGGTTAAAAAAAAACCAGGAAACGAACCAACAGAAATACGATCAGTTGCAGATAGAAAATGACATTCTTGCAGTTTGGATTGCTGGTAGAAGGAGGCATCTTTTAAAAACACACGTTTCCTACGTCAGCAGCCTAATGGGTGACACGTTGCGAAAACAGTCCTTAACTGTTTTGTGTGAACGCGACCAACAGGACAGCGAGAAAAGTGCATCCTCTAATGCAGTGTTTTTCACCCTTGGCCACCTAAAGATGGGTGGACTTCAACTCCCAGAATTCCCCAGCCAGCCATGGGAATTCTGGGAGTTGAAGTCCACCCGTCTGAAAGTGGCCAAGGTTGAAAAATACTGCTCTAACGGCAACTCCCAGACACAATAAAACAGGAAAATACATTTCGCATCGACATGGCCTCGGCTACACGGCTATCCCAGATCTTGCAAAGGCTGATCTCATATGCTGCATCCGGGTCTCTCACCGTGGCTGCAATATCCCTTGGAGTCTGGCAGATTGGCAGAGGCTACAGTGGGGGCCTTCATCAGTGGTGGAGGGGGAACGCTCCCATCTGAATCCAGGCCACGTTGGAATACTCTAAGAAGCAGAAGGAGGAGAGGAGCAGAAAAGACAAAACCCAAGCTTTGAATAGGGGTTGTCCAGAACAGGTCCGGACCCATGATATCTAAGGGCAAACTCTTTCACGGTCTCAACTAGGAAAAAAAAACAATTCCGTCACTTCCAGGGTCAAGACCATAGAAGAAGTTAGATTCCAAAACCATCCTGACTCCAGGATTTGGTGCTCCCACTGTTGGGGTAACAGCACCCCACACTTTGGCTGTTTTCTTCTTCCTTGGTAGGCTGTTTAAACCCCACCTGAACCATTGAAAGCTCTTGAATGACCCCCACCCCCAAACTACTTGAAGGAAGAGCCAGCGTGCTACCTACAATTTGCCACCCGCGTTTTTCTCTGGATCTTCAGAGGCAAGGATGAAATACGATTTCTGTTTGGGGAAACCTCGGATCAGCTCCAGGTCAGAAACCAGATCCAAGACGTAGTCGTGGCCAGCCAGCTCGGCCCACTGGGAGCCGTCCCTCATGGTGACGGACCAGCCTCGCCATCCATCCGTAAGACCCCTGTGAATGAGCATTGGCGCTTGGCCACTGTGGGGTCTCCTGGGAGGAGAGGAGACCCACACTGGGAAGCTGGACTCTCTGTTTTGGGCTTGGAGACAACATCTCCGAGGAGCGAGGAGCGTCTGGACAGCTCCTTGCCTGACCTCCAGTGCTGGCGGGCAGCTTCCCCACTTGGCTTGGAGGGCTGGAAAGGGGCATTGAAATGCAGCCCTCCTCCCGCCACCCATATCCCCCACTCCCCATCTCTTCTACCTGTATTTCAGTACACTTTCAGCAAGGCCTTCCCCTGTGGTCCAGGAATGGACAGGGCAAGAAAAATGATCTCCTGTTAAAACAAAACCCAAATCGGTTGCTCTGATGGATGCCCCTCCCGGTGCCTTACGGATCTGTTCTCAGCCTCCTGCAAGTGGAAATCTAATTCCTTAGCATTACAGCTTGGGCCTTGCCATATTCCTGCGGAGGGTGTTTCTCTAGCAAGCTCCCAGCTCCCTTTGCTCAGCTCATCTGCCCATCCATTCCCAACCCATCCAGTGGTTTCCCTTAACTCACCATTGAAGCAATAAACATCGAGGGCCATGTTCACTCGGTCCCGGCTGGCTGTCCACTCCAGCAGAGTGGGGGGATAGCCACGGGCGGCCTCTGCGCCATCCTGCCCCATTGCCATTGCTTGCAAGAGCTTGTGTTGGCAGACAGGTTTATAGCCATCAAAGGCATAGTCAGAAACAAACCTGGGGGAGGCGGGGAGGGAGACAGTGAATAAGAGAAGATGCCAGCCATGGAGCAAACTTGGCATTCACTCTCAGAATAGAGCAGTGTTCCTCAACCTTGGCCACTTTAAGATGGGTGGACTTCAACTCCCAGAATTCCCCAGCCAGCAGTTGAAGTCCGCCCATCTTAAAGTGGCCAAGGTTGAGGAACACTGGAATAGAGGTTCAACTAAGATTCAGCTAACTGAGGTTCAACTGAGCTGTGTTAATATCTCTCCTGGCCATGAACTTCAGGCCAATTGGTTGACCCCTCCCTTTTTAAATTCCCCGTGTGGCCCTAGGAAGAAGATGAAAAGCACTTCCACCATCACCCAGTGCTCCTGCCATCTTCCATGACCCCACTCACTTCAGCAGGTACTTCTCCAGCTGGGGGGAGGGCGCAAAAGCGCTGATGCACGAGGCCAACAGGAGCCACCCCCGTTCCTCGTTGTGGACATTGGTGTTCCGCCACACTTGGTTAGCAATCTGGGCCAGGATCTCGTCCTGCAGGCTTGGCATGGAGAGCCCCTTCTGTACAATATAGTTCCCAAACAGGTTCTCCTGGATGCCATTGAGCTGGGCATCACCCATAAAGCGAAGGATCTGCCACAGAGAAAATCCAGAGAGTGACCCAAAACCACCCCACCACCCCTAACACTGCGTTGATGGCCACCATTTGACCCGGCCGGAGGAATAAATTCACATTCACCTACCAGCTTGAAGAGGCGAAGGGCTTCGGCGGCCAGACTCTCATCTAACTGAGTCAGAGGGGATGACAGGGTCCTTGTGAGCATCCCAAAAAATGGCTCCTGTGGGGTGACACAGAGGTGACTGAAAGACTCATTCACACCACCTTCTTGATGGTGGAGGTCCTACCCCATAGCAAGAAAGACAAAGGTTTCAAAAGTCACGCAACTCCACAAACGTGGTTTGGGTTCAGTTCAGCTTAGAGACACTTTATGGATCATCAAACAAACCAGCCCAGAGTTCTCTCTTGAGGCATAAACAACCAAGCTGAAATTATCCTATTTTGGAAGCATTATATCAACCCCCAGCTCTCTCTAGAAGACATAATTCTGGGAAAGGTGGAAGGAAAGAGAAGAAGACGACGACAACCAGCAGCAAGGTGGGTGGAATCAGTTACAGTGGCAATGGGGGCACCATTGGAAGGCCTGAAGAACCAGGTTGGGGAGAGATCTATAACTTGGAGAAGGTCTATAAGTGGCCAGTAAGAATTGACACTGAGCTATGGCATATAATCAATCAATCAATCAATCAATCAATCAATCAAGAGTTATTCTAGTGACTAGATTCTAGTAAATCTAGTCATGGTGGCTTGTAAACCACTGTACATGGCTTACTGTGTTGTGTGATTCTAGTCAACTCTGATTTCAAAAGGAATACATGCAAGGCCAGCCATGGTGGCTTGCTGAATAAGCCATGTTTTAAACACAATCCATGGCTAGATGCAGTGTGTAAACTTGTCAGGGTTCAAAGTTGAATCCTGCCATTAATTGTGTAGTGTTAGTATAAGCTTGTGGAATGTGAGGAGGGGGCGAGCTGTGCCAAGCACGGGGTTGTGGTTTCCATCAGAGACTGTGGAATGCGGCACCAAGGTCGGCCACCTGCAGGAGTCGGAGATGCCTGGGAATGGAGAGTGAAAGCAATGGACAATGGACGTTGACATCACAGGCGCAAAGAAATTGGCAGGGGGAGAGTTAAGTTAGGGCTGTTTGGCGCGAATCCGGCATTCGGATATTTGGGAGTGCTTTGATTTACATGTATCCTTAATAAAGCTTATTCTGCATTTCAATGAAGTGCATTGAGAAGTGTTTATTGGGGCACTGAAGTTGGAGTCATTACAAGACTCAACCAAAAATGTCAGCTTTCGGTCTACCTCCCAACAATGGTGTGAGTGAAGCACCCTTTACACCATGAAGCCCAGCGTTGGATTCCCTGCTAGTCACACTTACCTTGAAATGGAGCCGCACGTACTTGGCCATGGGGTAGTTGTTGATGTCCGGAGGCAGAGGGAGCTGGGAGCCGGCCTGCATCTTGGGCGGAGGGACAGGAACGACGCAGTCCTCATTCACTTGCTTGTGAACTACGAGCAACAGGAGTGAAGCAGCCAGTGCAGAAGGCAAAGGAGGGATCCCCCATCCTAACCACTTACGTTCACTCATGAGAACGCAAGAAAACTTGGGCTGGACCAGGTCAAATGGACGATAGGTTTTTTCTAACGCCAAATCTAGTCTCCGCTTTCTGGCAGCCCCAACAAGGCACATTCTTTTTTTGCCTTTTGAAGCCGTGCTTATAGAGCACCTGTCCAGAGCGCCTTGCCAAGTATGCAGGTATAGCCCAACAGGAAAGCGCCACAGCCATAAGCAAACAATTCAACATCTGGTGCATTCTGGCTGCCAAGATGTTGCAGTCTACCCACACTTGCCACTGGTGGTGCGGGTGAGGAATTAACTTCCTTATTGGAAACGTTGTCATAGTGGGACCTCAAAGATCTGGCTTCTAAACTCCCTGGAGATGATTAAAGGCCAGAGGTTCATCTGGCCACCATCCTGAAATTCCCTCAGAGAGGATTCCCAGCGGATCATGACCTACCAGCCACTGTGTTTAGGAGTCCAACCAGCTCTGCAGGGATTTCCAAGTGTGAGACTTTCATCACTTCTCGCTGACTCAGTTCCTGGTGAAACCCAGAGAAATGGGTCACTTCTAATTATCATAATGTCTGTCTCCTTTCTAGTACATTACTCAAATTCACCTTGCTAGGATTACAGGGACTCCGTATCTCCAGAGCATATTTGGATTTGGACACCCTGGAAACCAATTTCATTTGCATTCCCTCTCTGCAGGACTCCATGGGAACTCCATGAGAGCTGTGATCATGGAAGCAGTATCCAGACTATACCTCCTGGAATTCCTCTGTCCCCACAACAGATGAACCCCTAAGAAACTTCTAAATTGACCGGGGGAGGCATTCCATCCCCATCTATCAATCGTGTATCTGGCAAAGTGCTTGAAGGTACTCCTTTCAAAAGCTACCAGAATGTTAAAAACCAGATTGAGACTGAAGAACAATTCCACAATTTGGCAAAGTCCCCTGCTCTTTTTCCAGCAGCCCAGCTGTGATGCATTATGCAAAGTTGCTCCATTTGCATATGCAAGTCACCAAAGTCATTTTTTCTGCAGCGCAAGTTCTCCCCAAAAGGATTTAGACGGTGTGGGTTTGCCTGGGGAGTGTGCATGTTCAGGATCTTCTTCAATCTGACCACCCTGAAGGACAAGAGAATTACCTGCTCAGTCTTTCTCTTCTCCTGTTCTGCAATTCGACGCTCCTCGTCCTTCCTCTGAAAGCAGAGTGAGATTTCCACAGTCAGAGAAGCATTGCACCCATCAACAGAACTCTGTCTCAAAGATGATCCAAGATACCGTACTCTGCTCCAACCCTGAATCAGAAAGCCCACATATTGTGACAAAACAGAAAATGCTGAATGTTCAGACACCTTTGAGCAAAGGCTGACTCCTGGAGATGGCATCCGTGCTGTTTCCTTGGCAGCTTTATGGAAAACTGCATGGTGAACCTTAAGACATCTGCATCAGGGTCACTGTGAAACATCCATTCCTTTCAAAAACCTGCTTGCAAGAGACCCCAAGTGCGTTTGGACCTCTGCATGCCAAAGACCAATTTCCAACATCTCCAGGTACAACTAAGATGTTCATGCACCAAACAGGAGCACTGGCTTGGACTCCTGACTGTTCAGAAGGCAATCGAATATGTTATTCCAGAGCACCTGAGGGCAGGGTTAGAGCAAATGCTTTCCTTGGAAAAGGACCCAATCAGTTTGGGGTTATTAATAGCGGAATGTGGCAGGTCTGGAGAAAGAGGAATGACCCCTGGCCAGTTATTGTGTGTGTCAATATCACGGCTGCAATTTAGAAGTTTAGACCTCTGGCACGTACAAGCTTCTGTAGCAGTTGAATCTAGCACCCTCCAGACATGTGAAAGATTAGCTCCTGTCACCCACAGGCTGGGGGACATGGCAAGAGAAGCCCGTCTGGTCTGGAGAATACCAGGTGGGTGAAGGCTACAAATCCTTGTTAAAACTGGGTGACAGTTGCAAATGAAATTGGTTTCCAGGGTGTCCCAGTCTGAGTGCCGGGAAATCTGCAATGACCAGCAGTGGCCTGCAAGAAAAAGCAGGTTCCACATCACTAGGCATGGATAACGGGGAGCAGAGCGTTTGCGTTGACCAAGCCAGATGCTTCGCCCATCGGCCACTGCTCTGAGGCGCCAGCAGCTCTCCCTGAAGAAACCAGGGATCAAAAAGGGCAGCCTTCCACTTGAAGAGCAAGGGCTGATGGCGTTACCACCTTTTCCCATCTCACTTCCAAATGCTGGGAAGTTCTCTGCAGCTCCACAAAGGCCCAGCGTTCCTCCCCAGGTGGGTAATAAGCTTCAAAAGGTGTGTCAGAGCTGTTTCCTAAGGTCTCTCTCAACAAAGGATGAACATCAGGACTGACCTGTCCAAGCTCCTGTTCCTCAATCTGCAACAACGAACAAAAGGTCTTCCACAGCTCCTGTTCGTAGCAACTCACCCTGCTCTGCACCCAACCCCAGTCCGGCCGCTACTCACTGTATCTCTGGCCCCATCCAGCTGGAAGCGGACCCTCTTCATGGTGGTGTCCCTTTGGGGCAAATGTCTGCGAAAAACCGAGCTCGCCAGGCGAGTGCTCAGGTTACCACTGTTGGCTGATGGACTGGGCTGAATCAGGCTTTAACCCTTCCTTTGCAGCAACTCTCTTGCCTCTGTCTGGAGAGAGCCTGCCTTGGCTTGCAAATCACACCATTGCAACGTACTCTTCCCGCACAAGGCAACCTGGCTCTGCCGCCTGGCCTGGGACAACGGAGGTGGTAGTGCCTCCTGGGGTTGGCTGGCCCCGTAGCAATAAGACCTATGCTGCGGTCCCCAATTACATCTTGGATTCTATTTTATTTTATTTTATAACTGGATTTTTATACATTTTCTACTCTGTTTGATTTTAAGTATTGTAAATTTTTAAGTCTTTAATTATTGTAACCCGCCCAGAGTCCCTTGTATGGGAGATGGGCGGGGAATAAATTAAATAAATAAAATAAAAAATAAATAAATAAACCTCTCCTCTTTGTTACACTCCAAAGTGTCGTTTCCCGCACAAGGAGCCGTCACTTCATGCTCTTCGTATGCTGCTCTGCCCGTGGACAGCATAAGAGAAGGGAACTCAGCACCAGCATCTTTAGAGGAAGGGACGCCAGCGTGTGGAATCTCCGACCACAAGAACCTGAGATTTAGCGGCCAAGAGAGATGTGTTCTGTGTGTCTTAAGGAATCCCACTGTGGCATATGGAATCCACCTGCATTCTGGCACTTTAACCACCTAACCAATGTATTATGGCAATAAGCCTTTGTGGACAAAGTCCTCTTCAGCGAATGCTGCATTAAATAAATAGAGTTCCAACTCAAGTATGTTCTGAAAAGGGCTGCACAGCTTGCCGAAGAGCGTGGGAAAGTGGATTCAAGTAGGAGGTGTTCCTCGGTATTGATGTCTGCCTGCTGTGTGTTGGTCTTCTCAGCCACCCATTTCTGATCTTGCATTAAAGCAACCCTGCTACCCCTCTCCTACTTCTGCCTGAACCAGCTGTGGGTTTTACATCCCCCAGCCATTTTTTGCAGCAAGAACTGTGCAGTTTCTGAAAGTTATCCCTTCCACACATTTCAGACAGCAGCCCGCAAGGGAAAACTCCTTATTCAGCCCTGGCCTCCCTTCATCACGCTGGGTCATCTTCGCCTTGATTTGAAAGGAGCTATTACCAAACTCCACGTTGTGGAGAAGACTCCCTTCTGGGCATCGCGTATCATGCTGCCAGGCATCTGATACAAGCTATACTGGTGTCATGCACGCCATCATGTTATGGTGCAGATGGTATGATTGCATCAACAATATTGTGACATCACTTCCCCCCTGCACTTGACATCCTTTTAACACCAACATTGAATCTCTCCACCTTCATTGTATGACAGCCATGAGAGGGACCCGTCTTTCTTTCTTTCTTTCTTTCTTTCTTTCTTTCTTTCTTTCTTTCTTTCTTTCTTTCTTTCTTTCTTTCTTTCTTTCTTTCTTTCTTTCTTTCTTTCTCCTTCCTTCCTTCCTTCCTTCCTTCCTTCCTTCCTTCCTTCCTTCCTTCCTTCCTTCCTTTCTTTCTTTCTTTCTTTCTTTCTTTCTTTCTTTCTTTCTTTCTTTCTTTCTTTCTTTCTTTCTTCCTTCTTTCTTTCCGGGCTTGGCACAAGGGTGGGGCAGGAATATAGCAAGCTTTCAGAATCTCCTGCCAGGCAGATTTTGCATTTATTCATGTGGGGACACCTGGATATCTTTGTGAATCAAGGTGGTTTCAAACAATTAAGTTGACCACCTGACCTTGACTCTACACATTTCTCAACAATAGCTGGTTGGGTGGGACTGTTATGACTGTGGAGTCCTTGGTGCTCTCTGAGCTTGGTTGTTTGCTTGCAGATGTTTGTTGTGAGATTAACTCTTTAATCTCACAACACATGGACAGACTCAACCATACTTTCAACTGGGAAACTGTGAGCGTCCTAGACCAAGCTAAATCCAAAAACACTAGGGAATTCCTAGAAGCGTGGCATTCAGACAAGTCAGCCATCAACAGGCACATAGAGGTAAACAGCATTTACATATAATTAAAAACAGACAATATAAAAGATAAGACCAGAACACCTCCTTGCCAGCAATCAACACCCAGATAAGCAAAGATGAACACCAGGATTTACACCAGGCAAACAATCAAGCAGCAAACAATACCCTAATCAAGTTGAACTACCAACTCAGACAAACAATCAAGCAGTAAACAACAACCTAACCAAGGAACTACCAAGGAGAGAACAATACCCCCACCAACACTGGCAGGGCAAACTACTGCATATAAACAGAGAGCAAACCCCACTCCCTTCTAGCACTGAATATGTTGCCTAGTCTGGCAATGAAATGTCTGCAAGAAAACAACAAGGCTCAGAGAGCACCAAGGACTCCACAGTTCAACCCTGAGCTACAGATATTCTCTTCTATTGGTACTATTATAATTGCTTTATCTGCTAGACACCAGCCACCTTTTATCTCAGCTACCTCCGTCCATCAGGATGATGGGAATTGTAGTCTACCATACAGAGAAGTCACCAACTGACCTAGACGATTTATTATAGGGTGCCTGATAATAAAATCCCTCTCTCCCAAACCCTCTTCCTGCATCCCCAATTTGCACTCAGACCACCAGAGACTCACCTTGAGGTATCTCCTGCGGTTCATATAGATGCGTACCAGGCATCTGAATTTGATGAGCGTCTGACGCAGCCTCCAATATTTTTGCCTGCAGGACGGGAAACCCCCGGGATGGAGGTGGGAAAGATCACCCCAAGTCTCAACAACATTTTCTCCTACCCAGGGTAAAAAAATCAAAACAAAACACAGTAATGGACAGACAGGCCAGACCAAGGATGGCAAGCATCTACATCAGAGGGAGAAGGTGGACCAGTTGGAGTAACATTCGCCAACCTGACCTCTTGCAGATGTTTTGGAGAGTCATCATGTAACCCCAGCCAGCAAGGCTATTGGGATCTTGGTTGGCAGTCGTGGGAGAGGCATTCCAGCACGTTTGGAGAACACCAAGTTGGGGAAGTCCACAAAATTCCTTTTCAGTTAAGAAAGTCCACTTGAACTTTCAGAGGAACCTACCTCACAAGGCTGTTAAGATGCTAAAATGAGGGAATAGAAAGGGCATTCTCCTTTGGATGAACAACGTGAGTGAAACGGATGGATGAATCTGTTCAGAGGTCAGTTGGGAATTCATTTGGGACTGCTTCTTACAGTTTTCTGAAATCCCTAGCAATTAACCCCAAAGAAGGGAGGGACTCAGGAGATGATATAACCGTTTTTCAGAGAATATTTGTTGACGGGGCATAGAATTAGACTTTATACTGAATCGCTGAAACGGAAGGCTGAAAAAGGGCCGGTCTTCCAGCTTCCACCCCATCCCTTGCTCAGGACCAGATGCAGCTTCTTATCCCCAAGAAGCCAACACCTATTTTCTGCTTGAGCAGAGAAAGGAGGGACCGCCATTTTCAGCAGCAGCTTGTCCTGCTGTGCATTAAGTCATAACAGCTTTTCCTAAACGTCAGCTGGAATCTGTCCTTTTTCTGAGTTCTAACCTTACTTTCTGGGGGAAAAGAGAAAAAATCTGCTCCCTTCAAATACTAGAACATAGCTTTCCAAAGTGTGTGTCTCGACACACTACTGTGTCGCCTGCGGTGTCCCGGTGTGTCGCACGCAAACCCGGAAGCGCTGATGGGGGGAACGGTGGCGGTGGCAGCGCTGATTGGCGGGGGTGCTGATTCTTCCGGTTCCCCCCATCAGCGCTTCCGGGTTTGTGCGTGACACACCAGGACACTGCAGGCCACGCTGCCGCCACCATTGGTGTGTCGCCAACATGAAAAGTTTGGAAAGCTCTGTACTAGAAGATATCTTTAAAAGATTCAGGGTTGCAACTTGCTGCTACTGTCCTGTTTGTTATTTCTTCTTCCGCCTTGTAAGACCCAGCCCCATGCAGGAGATGACATCTTTATGAGAGCAACTCGCCCCCAAACCTTGTCACAAGACAGGAAGGAGGGAGCACAACAAACAGAGATGACAGGTTGGGCCACCCGTGACAAAGGCCCCATCAAACCCTTCCACCTGCTTGCATGCCCACAAGACTCTCTCGTTCAAGGACAGTCAAACTCAGCACCTGACAAGATAACCCCGTGCCCGGGCTTGGAAGAGGATAATCTTGCAGCGTAAGGCATAGAAGCGTTTCTTGATCAAGAAGCCACGGGTGTAGCGTTGCAGCGTCACCACCGCCATGTGGACGATCTGTTCCCGCTTGGCCTCCAGTTGCTGGTAGATGCTCTCCTTCATGAAGAGCTAAAGGAGGAAGAGGAAGGACGGGTGAGGAAGCCCAAGGGCCAACTGCCCATCACCTTCATTTGTTGATGGCACTGATATTATAACTTTTTATATCATCACTTGGAATTGTTGGCATTCCGTAACAAGAGCTAAGTGGCAGGATGCAAAATGAGGAAATGGCAGGAAGGTGGAGCAAAATAAGACAATTCAGGTAATGGAGGCTTTTTCCTGTTACGTGACCATTTCACAGTGACCAGGTGGAACTGTTGGTGATGGAGAAAATCTGGCATAGGAGAACCTAAATAGAAGCCGGGGACTGTGAGCGAATGCAACTGAGAAGAATCCACCAATCCCTTCACTAAAGTCCAAGGACTCTGTTGTGCAGTGTCCATCTCCTATTTGCTCTATTGCTTCTTCTAATTAAGCTATCGTCAAAAATGGCGGTTTTACCTTGGTAGTGCCAATGCAGTACATCTCTGGGGTGACCGGGCACAGCTTCTTCAGCACCCCCACAGAATTCCACCCATCCGGGATGATGTCAGTACGGATATCGACAAGACAGCGGTACCTGAGGAGACACAGATCGGACTGGGACGTTGTACTAAACCGTTGTATGGTGGACTTGTTTTTGCCATGCCACAATGGTGGCATGACACCTCAGCGACTGTTTATGGTTTAGTCAAGTGGCAGCTGTAGTTAAAACGCTCAACGTTTCTAAAAACGTTCCTTGTTCAAAAGGAAAGTGACAGAACAATGGAACGGAGTTCATACGATCAAATGAAATGAGTGTCCTACGCAGAAGCAGCCATGATGCAAATCATGTCTCCGAGGGATGTGTGACCCTCCTCAGTTAGAAGCTGAAGGTGGAACTGGGCCTCTGCCAGAGATCTGACATAACAAAAGGCAGAAGGAGGTTAAATAAAGCAAAATGGTCTGTAAGGATTTGAAGGCGGATTCCTCAACGCTGCTCCTTGGCTCTGGGGGCACTGGAACTCTGTACCTTGGGCCTGAAATAGCTTTGGTCCAAGAGGGCTTGTCTGTACCTGTCAATGAAGATTTGGAAGGGGATGCGAACAGGATAGCCTTCTTTGCGGATTCGGGTGGTCTCCAGGATTCCCGAGGATCGTAGCTGGTTGCTGACTGTATCGGCTTCAAACAGTCCTGGCTCCTGGATGTGAGATGGAGGAGGAGGAGGAGGAGGAGGAAACAAGGGTGTTGGATAGGATGGCAAACAAAATGAATGCCAAGGTACATTCACCCAACACATTAACCTTAACCCATCTTCTGGGCTCACACAATACCCTAAGCCAGAGCTTTCCAAACTTTTCATGTTGGTGACACGCTTTTTAAACATGCATCATTTCGCGACACACTCTTACAGCAGGGCACAAGGCAGGCACTAGGACCTGCGCGGAATCACAGCAGGTTTGGAGGCAGCAGCAGCCGCCACACACCCAGACACTGCAGCCGACACACTAAGGTGTCCCAACACACAGTTTGGAAAGCTCTGCCCTAAGCCCTACACTAATGAATGGCTAGCTCATGAAAAACTAACCATGGTAAACCTTAATTTTTTTTGCAGCCTACAAGTGCGGTTACTGAACTTTCACTAACCTGGGTATCTGTGTTGCTGGAACACAGGTTTGGTGGGAAGTGTAATTCAAGACATCTTCCACTTTTTAAAGTCAATCTCATAATTACTTTATGAATGACTTAATTATAATTACTACCATAGGCGTCTGGTGCAAGCCATGATGGCATCATACGCATCGTGAGGTCATTGCAAAAAGCACGCAAGTTATTGAAGTTGCATCATCTGTGTGATGTCACGATGGACACAACGTCCCTGGCTGCCCAATACCCTGGCACACTCAAGCTTACTATAATACAACCATGGTTCTTCAGATCTCCATTCGGTGGACTTCAGGTGTAAGTTCTGAAGCACTTCAGACAACTGATGGCATTTATGTCATTGGTGACATTACATCATTAGCTTTCATTTGTGTCCCTTGCTTCACGAATGACATAAAATGGCAATGACAGCCACACAAATGATGCAAATGACATTGGTTAAGTAAGCTTGGATTTAACAGCCATTGGGACTTAACAGATACCCCTTCCTTCGAAATGGTGCATTAAATTGAGATTTAGTGTGATCATTTTCAGCACGCACCCACTTGATTTCTCCTGCTTACACTGCGCGCAGCTCCCTCGCCAGCAAATAAAACTGATAGTACTGCAATTTTACCACACGGGAATCTACTTGTTGCTGTGTGCCCAAAAGAGCAGCTAAGGACAGGGGAAAGCCACGATTTTTGAGTTAAATTGCAGTCAGGGAACAGGATGGAGCATGGCGCATACTCTGTGATTAAGGCAGTCATCACGCTAATGAAATATGAACTGACTGATTTGGGGAAGCTGGAGCAGGAGAGAGACAGTCTGGAGCCACCCATACCTTCTTGCTGTTGGGCTTGATGCAGCGAACAAAGAAAGGGTTACATCTGCAGAGAGAGAAAGATAAATTGCTGAGCTCAATTTCTTCAAGGATAAAGTGGTACCCCTTGAAAGAGAAAACAAATGTGCCGGAGCTTTCTATTGAGAAAGCAAGTGAAATTTAAACATGCTTAGCATTAGCTCACAATTAGGATACAATAGACGAGAATGTCTGTAGCTCGGGGTTGAACTGTGGAGTCCTTGGTGGTCTCTGAGCTTGGTGGTTTGCTGGCAGACGTTTCATGACCCGACTACGGAACATCATCAGTGCTGCGTTGAGCAGTGCATTGAGTACTGATGATGTTCCCTAGTTGGGTAATGAAATGTCTGCAAACAAACCAGAGTCCCCCTTGTGGGGGGAGATGGGTGGTGATAGAAGTTGGATAAATAAACCACCAAGCTCAGAGACCACCAAGGACTTCATAATTAGGATATTTCCACTGTTTACTCCAAATCCACCAGTTCCAGATTACCACACCTACATCCTCCTTCTGCAGCCACAGAGAACGGTTTTGCTCTATTTCTGCATTTCAAATGTTCAAACAGAGCAATCGCCTCTCCCCCCTTAATTTTATCTTCTCTGAGCTTGAGTGAATTTCTGCTAATAAATTGGTCAGTTCTTTGTAGTGGGATTTCAGCCTGTGCTCCTCTCCAAGGGTTCCCCCTGGATCAAATCCTTGGTTCTGGCCCTCAGAGGACCCTTAGACAGACTTTGCAGTGGCACGGGCCATGAGGTGTGGGGTTCAAGTCCACGTTGCATGTACTAATTGGCATAAGACTGGACTCCTGTTCTACATACCTCTCCATCTTCTCCACAAGATCCAGAAGTGACTGCTGGAATTTTGCAGCCACAGTTTGGGGCTTATACTTCCGGGTGCCAATGCTGCTTTTCCCCATCATGGTCCTCTGTTGAGCCACCAGCTGAGCGTGACTGAAGAACAGGCTGGCAACCATCTGAGCCGAGGGCAGAGCAGACAAGGAGGAAGAAATGGCTCAATGTAATGGTATGTGGGAATGACCTTGGGAGACGGGGCGAAGAGATGCCGCCTAGGGAATGGTCAGATAAGAGGGACCGTAGCCCACAGCTGCATAATGGGCGGAGAAAGAGGCTCAGGAGGGACCCTCCCTAGTTTCTCAGGCTGTAAAGGAGATGGGGGGAGATGTACTTTCAGACTTGCAAGATTCTTGTAAAGGTATGTGGGAAAGACCTTGAGAGATGGATGAAGAGACACTGCCTAGGGAACAGTCAGATAAGAGAGGACATAGCCTGCAGCTGGATAGCAGGTGGGGCAAGAGGCTCAGAAGGGACCCTCCCTACTTTCTCGGGCTGTAAAGGAGACGGCGGGAGATTTGTACTTTCAGACTTGCAAGATTCTGTCAATGTAGCCTTACAATAAAGTAGAATTAACTTACATGGCCGTGTTTCCTGTCTGGTCTACCTGGTAAGGCTGGCACTCAACCATGTGTTTATTCATTTATGCCCACTGGGATCCCAGCCTCTTCCAAGAACCTTGGGACACCATACAGTATAGATGGATTTCTCTTTCCCCCCCGTTTATTTTATCCTCCAGGGATTTGGGGAGGTGGGCTAAGCTGGGAGACAGGGATTAAACCAAGATCCTTTAGTAATCTAGAAGGAATTTGCTAGAGAACTTCAGCTGCTGGACAAATCAGAATCACCATCATCTTCATCACATTTAGGCAAGCCATGATTAATAATAGTGGTGGATTTATTGCTCTGCAATTATTTATATTTTATGTTAGACTACAAGCTGCCTTGTGTGCCCTATTAACTCCCCCCCCCATACCTTTATCTCTTCATTTCTCACTATCTCGCTCCTTATCCCTTTTCCAAATATTGCAACTACAATTCTTTTGCAAACATTTAAGCCTCTGGAAGAACCAGGGCCAACTGAGAGGTCAGCCCAGGCACCTACTTTGATTTTACTGTTGACAAAAAGGTCCAGGACATCCTGGCGAACTTGATCATGGTTTTTATCCAAGAATTTATGTACCTAGGAGGGAGTAGAGAGGGAAAATGCATTCTATATAACGTGCTGAAATTAGTGGAGGTGTCTCTCCAAGGAACAAAACGGTGGACTTCCTTGCTGCCGTCATGACAACGATGGGGCAAGAGGCTGCGGTGTTCAGTCAACCAGGATCAAGTCAATGGCAGTCAAGGATTCAGCTTGCATGGGGCACTGGGCAGTCTTCTCCAACAGGAGCCACCCCAGGCGTAGATTTCAACTCCCAGAATTCCCCAACCAGCAGGGCCATGAGCGAGAATTCTAGCAGCTGAAGTCCAGTTCTCTGGGTGGTGTCCTGCCTGAGGAAGGCTGAACAAAACGTGGCTCATTTCTTAACCTGATGTTCTCCATGAATGTTGGCCTCCAGCTCCATTTCCCTCAGGCAGCTATGATGGAACACGTTATGCAGGATGACAATATCAACTCAGACGGCACACGGAAAGTTGAGTGCTCAGCCTCTCAACTTGTAATGGAAACAACGGAGGGCACCAAAACTGGTTGCTGGGATCCCACAAATCAAGATTCCCCCCCTTCCTGGCCTCTTGATGGTGCAGATGTGTTGCTGTGCCCTTTTTCAGCCCTCCCCCTCCCCTCCTCCCTTCTCCTCCCTTCTCCTCCCTTCTCCCCTTCCCCTTCCCCTTCCCCTTCCCCTGCCGGTGGGCGTGTGGGGGTTTTTTGTTGCGTTTCTCCAGTCCGGAGTGTTTTTTGTTGTCTTCATTCCCGTGGGCCCGGCCGCCCGTTCCCACTGGGGGCGTGCCAGGGCCGGTTGTAGGAGGGTTTTAACCAATAAAAAAAAAAAAATCGTGTCGTTTCCTTCCCCTTCCCCTTCCCCTTCCCCTTCCCTCCCGTTTTGAGCCTCACCTGGTAGGTCACTTTGCCTGCGTAGTGCTTAATAGAGAATTCCGGCAGTGGCATTTTTGGCTTGGAATACAGCGGGTTGGAGCCGTGATGATAGTGGCATTTCTGAAGGAATGTGTGGTCAGTAGCCTAGAAAGATGATGGAGGAATAATCAAGTCACCCCCAACACATTCAGACTTACCTTCACTGTACACTCCTTTTAAAATCTACGGTTTCTATCCCTCAAGCAAGTGGGGCCACCTTTGAAAGTGTTAAAGAAGATAAGAGGCCGTCACTTTCAAAAGAAACAAACCCCTGATTGGGGTGTTCTCTGACCGAGTCACCCAGAGAGGCAACAGGCAGACTCCTTTAAAGGCAAGCTGTCTTCTGCTGTTTTGGGGTTCAGAAGCCTGGAATGATCTAACCGCTAAGAAACAGAGATACCGAAGACCAGCTTGCGTCGTGCCCAGAACACTGTCAGCCAACTCATCTCCAAGCCCAGAAAGAACATCCTCCTTGTCAGGAGAAGACGTCTTCCCTGCCCAAGACGTATGACCAGGCTTTGCGATACAGGTCCTCTGTAGGGGATTTATGAGTAAAGTTCTTCTGAGCCTGGGCAGCAGGCTTGACGTAGGTAGGAAACATTTCTTCTAATTAATTCCCGAGTTCTGCCTCGCACCAACCCAGCGGAGGCCATCTCACCTGAGGGAAGCTGCTTTGGTCATTCAGGATCTTCAAAACCCCATGAGGCCTTTGGGAAATCAGCTCGATGCACGGCTGGTTGTCAGTGAAAGCAATTTCTCTCCATTCAATCTGCTCACGGATATATTCTTCCTGGAGACAACAGGAGAGCAGTGAGGCTCATGCTGACCTGAAGAGCGGCAGAAGGTGCACCATTGAAAGAAGAGCTGCTTTTGCTAAGCAACCTTCATGAAAAGGAAGAGCAAGAAACTGCCTTAATTAGAGCGAGGGTCCAGCGAGCCCAGTTTGGTTTACGCTCTAAAGCAGAATCTTTCTCCGGAAGGGTTTTTCCTGAAGTACTAGGAGCTTGGGGACTTGTGCAAAGTAACCTGCAAAGTCTTCAGTGACCTCTCGATCATAAACAGTGAAGATGTATTTTAAAAACGGTATTGCTCTTTGCACGCGGCTGTGTAGAACGTTTTCAAAGGGGGTCACCTGCCTTCTCACACATAGCAGAAAGACACCAAGTACAATGCCAGCTCGGTTTTAGATTCCTCTGCACCAGCTGGTGGTGGGTCTGGTTCAACCACCAGCCTTTAAAATCTCAAGGGCTTTGGATCCTCCTGGTCTTACCTGTTCTTCCTTAAAGACGATCTTGTTAAAGAAATATTGGAGATATTCGTTGGCATAATTAATACACAGCTGCTCAAAACTGTTGAAACCGAGATCCTATGGGAAAAGCAGGGAGGGTGGGGGGAGAAAAAGGAACTTAGAAGCGCCATTCATCCAACGTGGATCGTTTTTACTGTTTTTAGAATTCTGTTGCATGCTTTTTATCCAGTCCTGTACACCCTCAGGAGTCAGTCCTTCGACAGCCATAGATTGAATAAACAAATCCACCTACCAACCAATGTACTTAATCAGATCAGGTATTAGCTGCAAGAAATCACCCACAAAAATTGACCGGCACCTAAGCAGAATTGTTGACTTTCGTTAGCAAGCTGGACTGACTTAAGAAAAGGCCCCAAACTTGCAAAAGAATTGCTCAAGGTGATGATCCATAAATTTTCTAGAAATCCACCTTGAGGGCTCGGCGGCAGAAGACACCTAACACTGAAGTACGGCCTCTTCAAATCAGCAGTGGAAGCTGCCGAAAGGCCTCCTGGTCACGTTCTCCTCTCCCTTGGCATGTCCGCGTGCCCCAAGGCTCATCCTTAGCTTAACTCTCCCTTCCTCACCTCAAAGCCGTAGATATCCAAGATGGCAATCGATAGGGTGTTTTGCTTGGGGTA
The DNA here is from genome assembly GCA_023362775.1 of Charina bottae. Taxonomy (NCBI): domain Eukaryota; kingdom Metazoa; phylum Chordata; class Lepidosauria; order Squamata; family Charinaidae; genus Charina; species Charina bottae. The sequence continues at coordinate 1,545,490 of JALMGJ010000064.1, forward strand.
CATTTGCTTGTTGATCCTGTCCATGAGCCAGTTGAAGAGCAGTGAGTAAAGGATCTTGGCAATGGCATCTCTGACAAGAGGAAGAGAAAACCGAGGGAAGGCCATCAACAAGACTGAGTACCAGGGACTGGAAGAACACATGCAGGCAGCTGGGGGTTGTTTTAAGGATGGGGGTCTTCATCTTAGGGCACCCAGCTGCGCAGCGTCGCTCCCTTTTCCCTTCCACCATCCTCCCTTTACCTGGCATCCACAGCGCTTTCTATGGTGAGTGGCGTGAAAATCTTTTCCCTCATTGTCTCCTGTCAAGAAAGCAAAGAAAGAACCAAGATGGCTGCTTTCTCCTCCCTGCACCCACCAGCCTCCCTAGCATATTGTCCACAGTGGTACCATTGGATGGGGTTGATGGCGTTTCCCTGCTGTGGAATAGTTAAAGGCGGTATTTTCATAGCTGTCTAAAGAAGGGACATTTAGTTCAGAATATCTAAGTGTCCTCTTATTCCGCTTGTAAGAGGCCCATGATTGTGAGTTACAAAGGTTGGAAATGGGAACCGGGGCTTTGGGGTGGACAAAAAATGGCCCCAGCTAATGAGGGGACCTTCTGAACTTCCCAGTTTGCTCAAAATGTGTGAATAGAACTCGGGGTGTGTGTGTGTCAGCGTCTCAATGGATCTTGATGGATCTACCTTCCTTGGTAAGACCTTATGAGTCCTTCTTAGTAGACTCCAGTCTTCCTGGCTGACCCAGCAATGCTGTGGACCATCTCAAGGCTTGTTCCAACCTCAAGTTCTGACTCCACTCACCCCCTTTTGGCCCTGAAGGCATTGTTCTATGCAAAAAACATTTCTTTAGGGGGGGGGGAGCAGCAAAAACAAAACAAAACACCATAACCAGGCAAGATGTGGCAAGTGAGGTGTTGATCTCATTTCAGACTGAGGCCAGCATCCACTTTTTCTTCCAAACTAAGAATGGCCCATTCAGTCATGCTGTCTCCAAATGTTCTGTGCATTTTGACCCATCGGTGCTGCTGAGCTTAAACAAGGAGAGAACTGCTAGCATGGATCACCACCACATCCCTAGAGACCTTCTTCTAAAGCCCCCGATTCCCTGCTTTGGATTCTTATTCCTATTATCCTTAAGCCCCAGCTGGGTTGGGAAGAATGGGGCCTGCATGCCAATAGTCCTGTTCCTGCTCTCTGCTCTGCCCTAATTCTCTCCATGAGTTAATTGTGCCCATCTAGATTTTAGCTCCCTCACCGTCACTTTGTAGGTGATAGACTTTTGCAAGCCCTCAGGAGAGATCTGCAACAGCTCAGCCACAACCAGGATCTCCTTGGCGCTCAGCACAGACACCACCTCCTGGCAGTCAGTCTGCAAGGTACCAAATCAAGCTCAGACAGCTTCCCTTGGAACGAGGAATCACCTCTCCAACATTCCCTGGGGAACTGCCTCTTACCTCATACTTTTCGAAATAGACATTCCCCAAGTGAAGGATGGAAGATAGGATTCGGAAGATGCTGTCCTGGTCTTGGAGGCTGAAATTCAGAACCTCCATGGTGTCGAGCAGCCGGTGAAAGTCTTCTAGGTCCGTTTTGCCAGGAATCTCACAGTTGCCCCCCTGGAGGAGACAGCAGGAAAACATTTGCCTCCCAATGGCATGTGCGGACGGCGTTTTAGCGGCAGGAGAACCAGAGCAAACGTCTTCTCTTCCAAAGTGAGACATCAGCTTCTTCTGCTTAAATGTCCTGAGACCAGAGTTGAAAGGAAGCACAGCCAGGCTTCCCCCAGCAATTGGGGGGAGGTGACCAATGCCGAGTTCCCCCAAGAAAGGAGGATCGGCTTGTCCCAAACTAGATCTAGGGACACTTTTTTTAGTTCACTCCTTTGTCCTGGATTTTAAGGATTCATCCCGTTGGCGTCTTGTATTTTTAGTCTGTGAGAAGTCTCTAAGAAGATACCTGGCTTTTTTTAGACCTCATGTAAGGTCTAAAAATGAGAAATGGAAGAAACAGGGTCAAAGACATAATCATGAAGAAATAACCACGAGGAGTTCTCATTCAGTTCCATACCTGGTTCAGGTAATAGTACGTTTCTGCACCTTGAAGACAAAATGCCTGCTTTTGCTGCGTGGGGAGGCCAGCTAGCATCTCGTAGAAGATGTGGTAGTTTCGTTCGTTTTTGGCCTATGGAATGAGTCAGACAAGACTGATGGATGTGAATACCAGGATAAATATGAGTGAGAAACTGGAGATGTTTTAATCCCCGTGTGCAAAAACCCAGAATGGCTACCAATGAAAGTAAAGAAAAATAGAATTAAAAAATAGAGTGGACTTACACTCCGCGTGATATTTCCAAGCACACTTGGAGAATAATGTGCCATTAGTTGAGAGGGCTATCTCAGCTCATGATCTTTCTAGAATGATCTTTCCAATTTTCCTTATTGTCAGAAAAACATCTACTTCTGTTATTTAATAAATGGTCAATTGCTGTTCAAATTTAATCCATCTCTCATTCCTTTCCTAAACAATCATCACAGTCTAGACAGATATGTATAGCCAGCAGTACCATTTGGCTAATTTTAGTATGTTAACAGAAGAGGAGAAGAAAAACTCACCTGAAAAATGACTCTTGATTTCTCCAGAAGATACTGGGAGGTGATGGCACCACTGATCAATCCATTGCTGGAGAAACAAAACATCCTTTTTCCACACAACCTCTCCGCACAAGGATACACAATAATTTAATACAATCAAGGAAAGCGGACAGCAGTTTTAGGTGAAAGGCCATGGAAGAATCTTCCAGGAGATATTTCTTCTGGTAGATTCCACCAAAAAAGAGGAAATGTTGGGATCTCAGCTTGTAAGCAGCCACACTCAACCCAAATATAACCAAAAGCCACTTTCTGATATAACCAACCCATTGGGATGTTATTACAAAAACAAAGCCAGCATAATTGGGGCTGATCTGATCCTTTTGCATTTCCTCTCCTTTCTTTGCACTCAGAGACGATTCAATGCTGCTAAAGGGCAAAATGGCGTTCATGTGCTCAATAAATAGAACAATGTCGAATATGGTGGAAACAGCAACTCAGAATGAAACAAGCAACAACTTCGTAGCGTATACAGGTAGTCCTCGACTTATGACCACAATTGGGACTGGAACTTTCATTGCTAAGCAAGGTGGTCATTAAGTGAGTCACGCCCAATTTTACAACCTTTTTTGCCATGGCCGTTAAGCGAATCACCACAGTCATTAAGTGAATCACATGGTTGTTAACCGAATCCGGCTTCCCCCATTGACTTTGCTTGTCGGAAGCTGGCCGGGAAGGTTGCAAATGGTGATCACGTGACCCTGGGACGCTGCAACCGTCATAAATACATGCTAGTCACCAAGTGCCTGAATTTTGATCACGTGACCACAGGGACGCTGTGACGGTTGAATGTGCAAGGACCAGTTGTAAGTCATTTTTTTCAGTGGTGTTGAAACTTCAAACGGTCGTGAAATGAATGGTTGTTAAGTCAAGGACTACCTGTATAATAAAAGGCGGGAGAAATGGTAAGATGGTCCTGGAGAAACAAGAGGCGTGATATTAGGTGGGCAATATCAGGAGAGCTTTTGATGTCATAACTGGAAAGAGTCTTTCCTTGGTGACTTTTGACCCACTCTGGAGGCAGGAGTGACCCAAGCCCAGCGTCCCAGGTAGAAGGTTGCTTCACCTGCCCCTAAGTCTAGTCCTGGGAAATGGGCCCCTGGCTGCTTTGCAGAGAGTCAGGCCAGTGGTCGATATATAGCACAGTGGTCCATGTGATGCAGGCCATTTCCAAGAGCCCAGGTGAGGCTCTTTCCAGGCTTCCAAAGAGAGACCAGGAGCTTGGACACGCAACTTTCTGAGTGCAAAACCCGTTCTCCTACAAAGCGGGGCCTCTGAAGGCAGGATCGTATGGGAATAAGCATAGAGGCTGTAAGGTAGGGGAGAAAATTATAGGAAGACCCAGGCATATGTTTACTTACTCCTCCAGAAAGATTTCCACAAATTTCCCAAACCTGCTGGAGTTGTCATTCCGCACAGTCTTGGCATTTCCAAAAGATTCCAGCAGGGGCGTCGCTTCAAGAATCTGATTCAAGCGGATAAAATACAAAAGCAACGCATGTATATATGTAAAAAATCAAAGCACTAATAAAGGCGCAGATCTACATTAAACCCTCCAAACCCACAGGCACCACAGATGATGGATGCAAGATCAAATCTCTCCTTGGGTTAGTCTCTTTGTCCTTTTGGTTCCTGTGCTGGAGGAAGTGAAATGATTAGTTTCTTCCTGTCCCTTCTGATCATTTTTATATATAGCAAAAGACCCTGATTGTGGTGTTTAAAAAAAAGGAAGAGGAAATACAGTACATAATGGGGAGAAATAAATTACTCAGTCCTCTTCCCCCATAGAAACCGAAACTGACCGCAAGGGGCAACTAAGGGGCAATTTGTCACAAAACCCCACTAGAAACAAAAAGTAGAAAGGACTTGAGAATAGGATTCCATCAATTAAAGACACAGAAGGTCTCTAAACCTCAAAATGTCCAGGCTATTACATTCGTCTGGTTTTTATTTAATTGCCGAAATCCAGCCTGCCGATGCACCAGAAAGTAATGCAGAAAACACTGCTGTGGGGGGTGGGTGGACAAAAATGTTCCCTGAATACCCCATAAGAAGTGGGGAGAAGCTAAGAGGGAGGGGGCAGAGAAAAAGGCTGGTGTGAAAGTGTGAAAGTCAATACTCAGAACATTTATTTGCAGTGGCTTGACCTCTGAGCAACCTCTGAGAATTCTTGTATCAAGGCTCTTTACTGCATTCAGCCATAAGAAATGTAGCCTGACGTATCAGTCCTCTGGGTCCGAATCATGTAGGAAAGGCCAGAGCTGATGCTTAATTACTCAAATATGGATGGACCTGCAATTCTGGTCATTAAGAATGGTGGGAATTGTGGTTGCAAATCATCTGGAAGACTCTAGTTCGTTGGGTGAGAAGGCCCAGCGGCAATCGAGACGTTATTCAACCAGATGGACTAACTGCTCAGAGGGAAGCCCTGATTCCCCAAGACAAGCGGGAAAACGAGACAGAGGCAAACTAATCCATACGCAGCCATGTCCATGCTTGCACCACTGCATTAACGGATGCTGAAAAACTGGCATGGCACACAACTGCTCCATACCTTTATCTAGGGAAGCATCAAGAACCGCATGGCAGTGGAAGGTAGGAAGCAATGTCAGGGTCTTCAAAGGCTCAGGGCAGTTCCCCATTCAGCCACCCATCTGTTGACCTCAACCACGCCTTAGGTGAGCACAGAGGCTCTGGCTGAGCCTCGTGGCCTTTGCCCATCCTGTCCTACCTGCTGGGTTGCAGCGTGTTTCTGGTTGATGGCTGCCAAATAACGAAGGATCAGTTTGGTGGCCTCTGTTTTGCCGGAGCCACTTTCTCCACTAAAAGCAACCAGATGGGTGACATGTAAGGAGAGCAAGAACATTTGAAACATCTCAACAGAAGAAGACAAGGGGGGTCCTCTTTCCAGAGAACTGTAGCTAGTTTGAGGACTTACCATCAGAGGGAACACCCCGAGCTCACCTGATGATGATACATTGGTTGAATTTGGCATCTCTCAACTTGCTGTAGGCAACGTTAGCGATTGCAAAAAGGTGTCTGCAAAAGGAAGGAAGGAAGGAAGGAAGGAAGGAAGGAAGGAAGGAAGGAAGGAAGGAAGGAAGGAAAGTTTCAAGCTGTCTTAAAAATGTGGGACAGCTTGTTCTCAAGTCAAGAACAGTGTCCTTCTAGCTGGCATTCCCACAAGCCTGTGACAATATTTAGAAACACATGGAAGGGACCAGTTCTAGAAACACCAACAGAATAGTATATATTCTGCCCTCCCTCATTTCCTCACCTCAACTGAGAAGGGGTTCTATCTACTTTCATTCCTAGAGAATCACTGCCAGTTAAAGGAGAAATATATGGGGGAAGACAACCTGCCTGTTGATGCTTTCCAGCTGTTTTGGACTCCCAGCCCTAACCAATAAAAGCAGAGAACCAGAATGATAGGAACTGTGGTTGCAAATCATCTGGAAGACTCTAGTTTGTTGGGTGAGAAGGCCCAGCGGCAATTCAACCAGACCTCTGAGATTTCAGGAAGCACACACTATCAGCCTTTCCACACAGAGAGTTTCAAGGACATACTGATGGCCACCAGGATTAAGAATATGTGCTTTCTAAAGAGCCCAGGATAATAAAACTTTCCCCATTTCTGCAGGACTTACGGCGGGTTCTCTCCCAAAGCTTTGCCTTCATACTTCAGGACGTGGTCTGTTCCGTAGATGTTGAACGTTTTGTAAGGGTTCACTGACACCAAGATGCTACCTATGTAGGTCTGGCAGAGAGGAGGAGGAGCGTGTTGTGTGTGTGAGAGAAAGAAAACAAGACAGTCCCTGGATGCCTGCAGGACTTAGTGCTCTGTGTGAATCCAAAAACTATGACTTCATGCTCTATACGTAAGAATCAACTCCTTAGCTTCCCTGGTTTACTCTGACGTAGGCAAGTCCTATGCTTTATGAACAGACATTGCAAAGAATAAGGTGAGAACTTGAAAGACCGAGCAACATTTCAAAGCCTTCCAGAACTTTGGGGTTTGGCACTCACATTTTATTTAAACTTGCATTTGTTAGTAACTGGTAGGGAGTAAGGAAGAGTACTTGTCGAAGATATGCCAGGGCGAACAGATCTTACCTATCTCTGTCAAGGTCATCTTCCTTACTTTCTACATGACAAAAGAATAACCTTTGAGTCTCTACATCTTGCAGATAAAGGTCACCAGTAATGTGCAGAATTCTCTACCCTCCATTCCAACTTTATCATCACAACAAGGGGGTGAGGAAGACTAAGCTAGGTCCTCCTAGTATAGGTAGTCCTTGACTTACGACCACAATTGGGACAGGAACTTCCATCGCTAAGCGATGCGGTCGTTAAGTGAGTCACCCCTGATTTTATGACCTTTTTTGCTGCGGCTGTTAAGCGAATCATGAAGCCGTTAAGCGAATCCGCCATTGACTTTGCTTGTTGGAAGCCGGCTGGGAAGGTTGCAAGTGGCAATAACGTGACCCCGGGGCGCTGCAACCGTTGTAAATACATGCCCATTGCCAAGTGCCTGAATTTTGGTCATGTGACCGCAGGGATGCTGCGATGGCCAAAAGTGCAAGGACTGGTCGGAAGTCACTTTTTTCAGCACTGTCGTAACTTTGAACGACCGCTAAACAAATGGTCGTAAGTCGAGGACTACCTGCACATTTTGTGGCTTAGCTGGGGTTTGAAGCTGGACCCTCCCCACCACTCTGGGAGTTTTTCCCAATGGTTTTGAAGCCAGGAAACAAAAATAAGAACAACCAACTTACATAGATCAGTCCCCGCTCAAACCTCCTTTTGATGTTGTGAAGGACCACAGCTTCTTGAAGCTCTCTGTGACATCAAGAACAAAGAACAAACATTGCTGAGCCCAGGGCAACTTTAAGAAGGGGAAATACATATTGCCATGGGCAGTTCCAGGGGGCACCCCTGATAAATGAATGGGATGGAAGGCACAAGAGCAAGGAAACCAGCTGGCTGGGCGATTCTGGGAGTTGAAGTCCACACATCTTCAAGTTGCCAGGCTTGAAAAACACTGCTCTACATCTTTCAGGTGTGGACAGCTCCAGGTGATCTCGGATTAGAAACCATCCTGCAATACTTACTCCAGCTGGGTCAAGTCATCCACACTGTCGTTACTTGGCCCTCCTGGGTTGGCTGCAGATTGCAAGTTGTGAACGGAATGCATCTAGAAGTTGGTAGAAAGACCAGGAAAAGGTCAGGGCAGGCCTCCAAAATGTCCCTGCCCGCTTTTAACCTCCCCACAGCCCTGAAAGGTAGATTCAGCTGATTGCTGGCTCAGTGCCACCGTGGCACAGCAGGGATCCGATTTAGGCTGAAACCAACCATTTATACCAAGCTGTCCTTCCCTGTCCACCTTTCAATTCCTTCCCCCTAGGAAAAGATTGTGGGTTCGCAAGTGTGGCCCAGCTATCCGTCTGCATCTCTAAAGGCCGCATCTCAACAGCAATACACATCGATTGGATTTCATGGTGGGCTGGATATTAAACAGTGACTCACTCCATTACTCAGCCGAGGAGGAATCGGGTAGCTCGCTTCTCTCTAATTAATTCTATCCTCCGGTTCCAACTCTGCTCAATGTCCTCCCATTTGCATACTGCTCTTTGGTTACAATGGGATATTAGCTCCCCCCCCCCCTCCGCCACATTGGGTTTCTTTGATCTAAGCCCAACTGCATGGATCACCAAGGGCGGAGCAGAGAGGCTCCCTTGCATGTTTCCCCTGCCAGATCAGCTTTCATCAGACAAAAGCGAGTTTGCTTTTGAGATTCTTCCGGAGGAGAAGAGAAGGTTGGGGAGGAGAGAGAGAACGGGAAAGAACACTCCTGCCTTTCCACTGTCTGAGGCCTCTCCGGCTTCTCTTGTTTCCATCAGACCAAGAGGAGACCTCAGGAGGGAACTCCTGTCTGGGTCAGGACCTTTTTCCACCATGGTGCTTTGGTCACCACTAATAGATAATCTTGTCCTGGACAAACCGTTGGAAATCTGAGTGACTTGCCAAGGGCTCTGCTCCCCTAAGTAGTGCGCAGACAAGGCTGAAAGCTCAATCTGATTTAATTTGAATTCAATGAAAGGCAATGAAAGGCAGTGATTTGCTACGAATGCCATTGTTTCCCCTCCTTTCTATCTCACCAGGCAACACGGTTGGACGTTAAGTGCTGGCATGGCGGAGGCCACTCCTGAGGTTCTGAGATAGGGGAGCAGGGCTTACTGCCCGGTCAGAGCCTCTCACCCAGGAGACATTTGGTCTTGCTGTGTGTCCATACCAGCCTCTCAGCCATGCTGGACAAGGCCACAAGGCCACTGATCAGCCTGGGTAGGTTGATCTCCCTTAGTGCAGGGACAGCCCAGCAGATGACCCAGAAGTTCAGGAGAAATTTAACTCAATGGCACCCCCTCCAATTCTCACTCCTCCTACCAGTTCTGCCTTCCAGGACTAGGGTCTCTGATTCCCCCGGGCCCTCTTCGACATCCAGCAGATTGGGACATTTTCAATTACCTTGCATGGCCGGTCCCTGGTGGTCTCTCCATGTTCGTCGTTGAACTCAGATGTTCCCCGCGTCAGGTACCAGAAGACACTACTGCCTCTCCTTCTCCCTCTCCCTCTCCCTCCTCCATGATGAGCTGCCTGTGCCTTAAAACTCTCTGCTGGAGGGTGTTGGAAGAGCTTCTCTGAGGCCCATGCGTTTGGCATCTCACGCACGTTCACTGTGTGGCACTCAGACCAGGGCTGGTTTTGCCTCCGGGACCCCCTCCGAGGAGGAGAACCCATCCGTTGGACTTGGGGCATCACCACTGCGTATCTCCCGAGGCTGCCTTCCATTTCACGCTCCAGAAGCTCAGTGGGCCCGTGGGCAGAGCCTGGTCTTCTCGGCTCGTTATACTGGGTGCGAAAGGAGGGCGGTCTGGCCAAAGAGGAACCTACTTTTTCCACAGTGTGGGGTCTTTTGAATGAAACAATTCTTTGGGACAAGGGGCCGAGATTGGTTCTCCCCAGACGGCCAGGATTATCACCAGGGATGGTGCAGGACAAATCCCCACCCAAGAGCTGATGTCCCAGTTTTGGAGTAGAAGACCTAGGAGGGATGGCCTCTGCCTTCTGCTTCATCGATGCAACAGCAGCCGGAGAACGTGGGGAAAATGGCTGCCTTGAGAAAGCTTGTGACTGCTCCGGAGATGGACCCAACTCCGCGAGATATGGATTCCCATCTTCTAAATGCCCTGTTGTTTCTGCAGGAAGGAATCGAATGGGAGAAGCCGCCTGAGCCATTCCAGCTAGGGGCTGACCAATGCGCTGAATGAAGCTCTTCCGGGCGCTTGGAGCTTGAGTTGGTGGTTGGGGCAAATCAAAAACGTTTCTCAAGCTTCTAGTGGCTCCCATCTTGGGTGAGGAGTTCCAAGGTGTTGCTATTTCCCCTCCTGAGATGCGATGCCGCCTTAGCTGGGCCTGTGCCTGAGCTTCCTCTGGTCTACCAGTTTCACAGGGAGGCTGGGCATAAGGAGATGACCCTGGGGGTGACCCTCGGATGCTGATTCTGTGGCTTCCTTGACGAGCCAGCACGCGAGGAGAGCTCCTAGCAGATACAACTGGGGACTGATGGCCAAACTGCCTCATACGCTGGTTTCTCATTAATGGTTTCACTGCTTTGGTTGGGGGCTCGGCCTGCCTGTTCCAAGCCTGGGGCAGGCTTCCTGGAGCATCCATAGATGCCTGATAAACTGTCCTTGTTGGCCGCAGGTGACGTGGTACGGGAGGGGATCCAAAACGCCTAAGAGATGGTTGAGGTGATGGAGGAGCTTTCAAACTCCTGTTGGCGGGATCATGGAATTCTCTTGGGACAAACCTTCCAGAGGTCCTATTTCTGGCAGAATCTTGAAACTCTGGACTGCCGGAGACGTGAAATGATGAACGGCTGAAAGGGGTGTCCATCAGGCTTTTGACGGATCCTAAACTGGAAGACGAGAGGTTGCGTTGGCTCCCCAAACGCTCGTGTGCTGATGGGCGAGGTGAAGGAGGGGGCTGGAAGGTGGAGTCTTTTGATGAGTTTTTCATAGTGGCTGTCCTGTGTCCCCATGATGAAACTGGGTTTCCTTTGGCTGGCGTGGCAACTGTTCTCTGAAAAGAAGCAGCCGCAGGAGTGTGTAGACTCCTCCCCTTGAGGGAAGGATTTTTATGCCCAGTTGTGGACCATGAGGTGTTCCTCTGTGAAGACCCCAGGTCATCAGATGATTGCTGAAAGGGATTCATTATTTCAGGAATGTGAACGTCCATAGGGAGCTGGTTTGAGCCAAATGACCTCATGGTTTGCTTTAGAGAAGGGGGTGAGGGATACCTGTGAGAAAGCCGAGGGGAACTGTGCCTTTGGGAGTTGGCGTCATCAGCTGCTTGGTGGGATTCCCTCCTAGTGAAGCTGAGCTCCTGGTGTGACTTTTTATTGGAAGCTGACCGGGTGAACGGGAGAGAGCTTTGCAGCTCTTCCTGAAGAGTGCCTCGTAGTAGCACTGCGGTGCGAGAAGGCGAGAGAATAGCATTGTGTTTCCCTGGATCCCTAAGCTGCCGGATAGATCTTGGGGAAAAGGTGGATCTTGGGTTTTCAAAAGTCCTCCTTGGGAGCTGAGGAGAAGATGGCCCCCGAGGAGTGTTCTTCCCAAACCGTGGAGACAGAGTTCTTCTGCTTGGCTCAGGCGTGGGTGGTTGGCTCCTTCCCCAGTCCCCGTGGTGCTTCAGGATGGGCCTTGGCTGAGAGATGGATTGTTGCAGGAACTGCCCCAGAGGGCTCCCACAGTCTCTCGGGGAAAGATGAGGCTTAGTGTGACCTGGGTCCCAAGCCCAGTTCCTTCCAGTCGGCTCGGTACTGAGGGGCCTCTGAAGCTTGCTCACAAAACAGCCAGGGAGCAGCGTTGAAAAAGTGCTCGGAGACCCAGGTGGCTCCAGATACTGACCCTCAAATTGGGCAAAAGGAGAGACAAGAGGGACCTGCTCTTCCTCCTCGTCGGTGCCTTCCTCCTCAGGATCCAAACAAGCCAGAGAAACCTGCAGGGAAGGAGGGAGCGGGACGTCAAGCTTCTCCTTGCCGAACAGCTTCACTTGGGGCCTTGGGAACAGTCGGAACTTTCTGTTCAAAGGAGACATCGCAGCCCCCTTTTCTCCCATCCCTCGTTCGAAAACAGAAGGATGGGATGAAGCCATGGGGTCATCTTCTGGCTCAGCCTCACCTCTGCCTGCTTCTTCCACCTCAGCGATGTCATCCAGCAGATGGGCATATGGGTTGCATGAAGACTGTGCCTGGGCGATCCAATCTTGCTCACTGTCATCAACTTCCTGCTGACAGTAAACATCTTCCTCGTCTTCGGGGTCTTCCAATTCTTGTGTCCTTCCATAATGGAACCAATAGGGACCACCTTCCACTTCATAATCACTGCTGAAGTCGTCATAAGGCTCGTCAGGTGGGCAATTGAAAGAGGGTCCATAATTTTGATTGTCACTGTGGTATTCATAAGGGTCTTGCTCATCGTAGTCCACTGCCTCATCATAAGGCCCATATTCTTCTTCCACTGGATGCCTCCCATAACACTCCTGGTTATAATTAGAAAAGCCATACTTGAAAGGGGACTGTACATCGTAACAAGCAAGTTCTTCTTCATGGTTGTCAAAGTAATCTTGTAGTGTGGCAGAATCCGGGTGGTCCCAGTAGCCAAATTTGTCCTGGCATTGGCCGTAACACGTATTGACTCCAGGAACTCTTCTCATATTTGCTCGGTGTCTCAGAACTTCATCTTCTGAGGGGAAAGGGAGCTTCTTGGCTCCAATCTTGGCTAGCCAAGATTCGTCAGTCACCCCTTTGTCATATCTATACCCACCACGTTTACTCAAGAATTTCCGGGTCAGCCAGTTGGTGACGGCAGCCACTTTGCTGACGGCCCGGGCCTGGGGCCTGAAGTTCTGATTTGCCTTCCTCCGCCGGAACAGGCTGCCCAAAACCCCCCCTCCTTTACTTCGGCGATCTTCCGGTTTCCCCCCTCCCAGCCGGATCAGCATGAAGGATGGCTTCTTTGTCTCCTTGCCAGCCGTGGCCTCTGTCTTCTCCTTCTTCCTTCCAAGAGACTTGAAGCGCATCATCAGGTTGGAGGTGGACTTCAGCACCCCCTTGTTCTTCTTCTGCTTCTTCTGCTTCTTGGTGCTGCACCTCTTCAGCCCCCAGAAGAAGCGCGAGGTGCTCTTGAAATGGCTCTTCTTGGCGCTCTTCTGCTGGCCCATCCCTTTTATGCCCATGAAGAGCCTGGACGTGCTCTTCAAGCTCCGCCTCTTCTTGGGCGGGGCTGCTGGCTCTTTTTTGGCCATGGCCATGACCTTCGTGGCTCCCTTCAGCTGGGCTTTGGCGTGTTCCTTCTTGGCCACCTTCTTCTTCTTGGCGTCATCTGTGGCCAGGCCCATGACCAGCTTGGAGGCCCCCTTGAGCTGCCTCTTTGTCTTGGCAGGGACGTCCTTGTCCTCCTTGTCTTCTGGCTGCCCTTTCTTCCCCTTGCCTCCCTTCTTGGCCCCTCTGACCACTCCTTTCTTGTCCTTCCCCTTCTTCTTCTTAGGGTCATCTTCATTCTCATCCTCCTCTCCCTCAACCAGCTCGCTGCCCATCTCGCTGTCTTCGGTGTTGCTCTTCGCCAAGTCAGCGTCTGACCCATCGTCCAACTGAGTGACGGGCTTTTTCCCTTTTCTGACGTCTTTCCCTTTGCCCGCTTTGCCCTCCTCTTTCCCTTTCTTGGCCATTTCCGTGGGGGTCAAGGACGGTCATGCTCTCCTTGGCCGCGTCCCCTCCAGGGAGAGCTCAGTAAAAATTTGTCCATGCCAGAACAGAGAGGAGGAGGAGGAGAAGGAAAACAGGAGGAAGCAGCAACAGGATTTCAGGGCAACTTAGATGGTATCTCTTGGAAATTGGAAACCAGCCTCTGTCTCTCTGAAGCAAGAAAACCCCCTTTTCCCCTTCCCTCGTCCTGTTATTGGCAATTACTCATGTCAGAGTTAGGTAGAGAGAAGACTCCATTTTATCTACCTTTTGAGCAAGCTGGACAAAGTTCTTGCAGGTCTTCAGACATCTCTCCTTGGCTTCAGCAACCGTGTGGCGGACCTCAATAGTCTTCCTCACAAGCTTAAGGACGCAGGAGGGTCCGTCCAGGCCCAGCAGAGATTGCATTGAAGGTCGATCTTGCATGCAATGGTCCTCCCTTTGGGGCTGGTTGGGAGCTTCTCCATCCCTCTTCCCCAGTGTGTTTCCTACAAGGTGCTGGGAGTAAAGGTATAGCCCTTGACGGTGAGCTTGCAATGTAACCGTATCTCTTGGGCTCTCATCCGTATGAATAATGTAAATGGACCATTCCATCTCCAGACTGAGAGTCCTCCGAAGGAGAAGTGGGGGCCCCTTTCTCCAACCCAGCTCTTTTTTTACGTCCTTGGCTTAAGCGCTGTCTTAAAATAGAGAACCTGCAGTACTAAAACCAGAACGTGGAACTATCATCTGGACTGCTCGGCTGGATCCCAAGGAAAAAAATCACTTATCTTTCTCTCCCCCTTTTAATTTTTTTATTTTAGGGTGGTGGCGGTAAAAGGCGCTTCTACCTCTTTCTGAAAAATGCAGCTGTGCTTGATGAAGAAATGGCAAGAATGGCCCTTTCGGGTTCTTTGTGGGGCGGGGGGAGACTATTTCCACTTAAATGCAATTGCTTCAGGGGCAAAAATGGATTCTGCCAGGAGATACCTTATCTCCTCGCTGCTGCGCTTCAGGAGATATTAGAATACCAAGGTGTCTGGGAAAGAGACTGCCAAGCTGCAAGATAAGCTGGAGGAAAGGGGGTGCAATTACACACCGTGGCAGGTGAGCAGGAGGCTGTGCATGTGCACAGGGACATTTTCTTATTGGCACTTGTCTTCATAACAGGTCTTGGGGGATTTAGAAAAACAGCTGTACAAAGCAACATTAGGTTGTGGCTTGCAGTGAGTGGTGAAAGGCAACGATCAGGGGGGGGACAGGGGTATTTGCAGGGTGTGGTCAAAAAAGTCAAGATGGCGGCCCCCATGGTGTGACCAAAGTGACACACAGACAAAATTGGTCATGACCGTCATGGCCCACCATCTTTGACTCTTCTGGAGCACGTCCTGGGGACACCCTGTTTACAGGACTGTTAGGAGTCCTTTCACCCCGATATGAGACTGACCTGAACATAAATGGAGAAAAAACATGAAACCATTTTGAAGAACGGTGAACGTTTAAGCCTTGCAGATGAACCTCTGAGCAGTTCCCCACCTTCATTCCTAAATACCATTCCTCGCTCAACGGATGCGGGGAATCACGTTAGGAAATAGAAGCCCCCAGTTCAGCAAGCGGATTCAAGCTCGGAAAGGTCACCCCAGGAACGCCGAGACCCCAAATGAATTTGTTCACCTTTTTGCTGAGGTGTTGCTAAAAATGGAAACTAGCTGGGAGGAATATAGTTGAATTGCTATTTGCTGGAAGTAACGAGCAGGACAGAAGAGCAGAAAGCTTAACCCAGTAAATACCACCTCCAGTCCTACTTTTAAAGGGAAGTGAATACTGACAGGCTGCGAATTTAAGGACGAGAAACTGGCAAGGACGGGGAAGCTGTGAGGCTGAGAAGAGAGATGTTGATCTGAGTGTCTACCTGCTAAAATCTGAATGTGCAGCTTTAAAGTACCTCTGGCTCTACCATCTACCTGGCTTCACAGATCAGAACCAAAGGGGAGGAGAAAAGGTTAGACAAGATGCAAGAGACACCTGGAATCCAAATCAGACGGCCACAGGGCTTACCTTTCGGAATGCGCACCATCAGGGGCTCCCACCTGGACGTTACCCAAGGCAGGGGTCAGTCCCGAGCCCTTGGGCCCCCTGGGTCTGACATGGCGTTGCAGCGGTTGCCGCCTGCTCCTGGCTCGGCCGATGCAAGAGTCTCCGAAAGGTCTGAAGACCTGCACAAACCAATCTCAAGATGTCCGGTGCCATCAGCACCCCACGGCCACCATCTCCTGCCAACCCCCACCGGCAGGAAGTGGCCATCACCAACCAAGAGCCTTGACAACTGTAGCTTCCCCCCCCCCCATGGGAGTTTCACTCCCACCAGGGCAGGCCTTTGACGTCACACCCCGGGAGAAGTAAATCAAAGACACAATACAAGGGCAGCGGCCCCTTTGCTTGGCGGCTGGCAAGGGCGGGCTCGTGTTTCTTCTTCTCTCGATCTGCCTGCAGTCAAGATGAAGCCAGGCGCATAGATTTGGGATGTTTGCCTCTTTGTTAAAAAAAAAATCCTACTGGCTTAGAGTGGGACGCTACTTGGACCCCTTATTGGGGGTTCAGCGCCCTCCAAAGTCTGCTACAAATTAGGTTACAGGGCAGGGCAGCCGCAGCCGCAGCGCAGGCAAATTGGACTGGGCAACAGGCATCGGCCCCCAGTTTTTGGCAGCCGGGCTGTTCCATTTGGATGGCATCATTGAACACTTGCAGGAGATGGGAAACAAACAAAAATTGTACTGTAAATCCTATAATAGACTTGCAAAATCCGGACCAGGTCATATTTCTGTCATCACCCCCCTACTGCCTTCTTGTGCCCCCCCCAAATATCAACCCCCCCAAGATTACTCACATCTGGCACAAATGTCTGTAGCTTGAATCATGTCAACTGGATTTCTATTTTCTTAGTAGAAACGTTTCGCTCCTTATCCAAGGAGCTTCTTCAGTCTGAGCAAAGTTGGTAAGGGTAACTTTGCTCAGACTGAAGAAGCTCCTTGGATAAGGAGCGAAACGTTTCTACTAAGAAAATAGAAATCCAGTTGACATGATTCAAGCTACAGACAATTCCACCTGGATGACTGAGAACCTTCATAGACATCTGGCACAAATGTGTGCCCCAAAATCCTGAGATGCCAATTCTATCATCCTCCTATTTCACACACTGGTTGATACTTCCTACCACGGGAATCTGATGAAGGAAGTTCACAAAAGCTTCTACCTTTTAATGCAATGTGTTGGTCTGAAAAAGTGCTCCCAGACTCCTCCTGATTTTTGGCTACCACAGACTAACACAGCTCTCCTTCTGCAATTCCTTATAGCAAATTGTAAGGGGGCTGCATTTCTTCACCTGTACAATCCCCTGCAAGAAATCCACCTGCCTTCTGAAAACGGGGCATGATAGGCTGCCGCAATTTCACATTCATATTTGATGGAGGAGAAATAACTTTTTAGGTAGGTTAAAGGTGGCCTCAGAAAGCAGGGGACGAAGCCCCCAGAACAAATTACCCCCACCCTGCCCAGACATACTGCTGGAGACCTGTAATTATTTAAAGGAAAGGATATTTTTGTATCCTATAATATTCTTTACTGTCTCCTTTAAATTAACAGGAGAATTTGCGATTGTAAACCATCTTTTCACAATACAAACTTATTGATAGAAGTTCTTAGGGTGGTGGTATAATTTTATACAAGGTATACAAGATTAAATTCTCTCCCCGCTCTGCTTTTATAGCCGACATAAGGCTAGGGATGAGATTTACTGCAGAGAATTAGGAAGTTCAGTTTTAGCAGCGCCCTGAAATCCTACCCGAGTCTCTTCGGGTTTAAATCCACGCTTCACCCTTCCACCTTTTGTCAATTTTGAGCTTTGAAGGTTTCCGAAAGTTCTTTAATTTCAAAGCAGCTTTCTCCAGAGAGCGAATTGGAGATTTCTGCTTCCCCGGCTTTACCCTTACAAACGGGGTGCTAGGACATACGTTTATGACACTCACAACAACCCTGTGAGGTGGGCTAGGCTGGAACAGTGACTACTACTCATTAAAAGAGCAGGCAGAATATGTCACTGCAGCTCACCCTTGTGGTCCAACCCCAGCTTTGGAAAGCCTCCGATAAGAAAACCGAGCCTTCATTCCCCCAGCAGACGCCGCCTCCTTTGAGCTAGCCTACCTCCAAAGGTGGTTGTGAGGATTTCAGAGGAGGGAATAAAACTCCGCCTACCCCTCGCTCTTCCAGGAGCAAAGCCTGCTCTATCGATTAACTAAAAAGCTAATAAATAGGCATCAAGCAGCCGATGCCCATTTCGCGCTCCGGATTGCATGACAGCGAGGACCAAACCGCTTTTGGATGCTCCCAAGAGATTGGATGCCCCAACGAGGGACTTACCTGGGCTGGGGCTGCCCGCTTCCCCCTTCCTCCCCTCTGGGCTGGCAGCGGGCTAAGCGCTGGGGAACGCGGGCGACTCCATTCCCTTGCCCTGGACGAAGGATCCGGGCCTGGAAGGGCAGCGTCTTTGCCCCAGCAACCGCCCGCCCTGCGTGGGACCTGCCCTGCCACGGTGGCTGCCAGACACCTGCCAGCTCCATGCATATTTGATGGCAGCTATTCTTCCCGGCGGTCACTGGACGGAAAGAGCTGGGGGGGTGGGGTCCTTCTCTCTGGAGAGGAAGCATTTGCAAAGGGGCAGGACACGGAAGGGCACCTCATTACCCAGGAGCGGCGGCCCACTTCACTTCCTGCACCCCCAAACCACAACGCTCTCAGGGGAGTTCGGGGCCGGCTGCGCGCGCTGTTGAGAGTAAAATGCAGGGTCAGGGTGGGCTTTAACGGCCTCCCACTTATTTCCTTTGATGTGTTTTAACGGTATTTTTCATCCCTTTTCGTTAATTTACACAAGCCTCACGAGAAATTTCTGAAAATTCACCCCCTTTGGGGGGGTGAAAGCCAGGAGAGAAGTTAATTGGTGCCCCTTTCAACGCCCAGAGAGCAGCCTAGAAACGACAAGGTGAGAAAGAGAGGGAGGTGGGAGCCCACACATTCTGCTCCTCACCGCTGAAAAGATGGAAGCTGAAGAAGTGCAAGAACGATTTCGGGGTCTCCACCCTTTGCGGAGCCAGACTGGGGGCTGGAGTAAGAGCCCCCTTGCCTGGAAAATGCAAGAAAGCTGTGGGGAAAGCCGGTGTCCCCCAAATAGGCTGTGCTAGCCTCGTGTGCTAAGCGCCAACCCCGCCACGCGGCGCCTTGGAGGAGCGGAAAAGCCATGGCCGCAGCCAGCTCTTTGGATTGGCCGCAGCTCCCGATCCTTGGACCGCAAATAAAGTTTTTCCAGGCCAAGAGAGAAGAGCCGAAGCTGGGAAATGGCTCGCTTCATCTGTTCACCTTCCACAGCTACTAAAAGACAGAGACGTTTGGATGCTCTCCTTGACGGGAGGATCCGCAGACTAACTCTGACTGGGGGAACAAGCACCCCGCTCGCCATTCTCCACAACAAAACTTTTGCTGTCCGTGGTGAACAACAGTGGAGTTCTTGCTGGCGCGTGGCCGACAGGAAAGGAAAAACACACCACTGGAGGAACCATTCAGGCATGCCGGTTCATCAACAACTGGAGAGCCGGCAGCTTCCCATTCCTGGCTCGAGCCGTACCAAAATTTCAGCCGAGGAATTCTAAAACAGGACACCGAAGGAGTCCCAACAAGCTGCTGAGCTTAGCAAAACTAGCTCCGGCATGATGATAAGAGTGAAGGAACGAGAGCCCCAAACCATCACCGGGGACCCCCCACTGGATGTTTTAAGTGTACTGGACTACCCATCATCCCCAGCCAGAGTGGCCAATGGCCAAGAGCCCTGTCGCTCAAGACTTCAGAGGGGCACCTGAGGGTACGGGCGGTGTTCAGAACCATCTAATGAAGCGCTACGTCAACATTTTAGAAGTGCCAGAGAGAGGTGGGGACCATTCTTTATTTCAGCTGAAAGTCAAGGGAGAAGGGGGTGACAGAGGAGGAGAAATCTGGGGGTGGGCTGTGCAGCCAAGAGATGACCTGCTTCTCAGCTGCCTGGTGAAACCGGGAGGGAGGAGGGGAGAGGCCTTATTAACCCAGGATCCCACCCATGGGCAGATCCTCGCCCAAAAGCCGCCAGTCCGCAGAGAATCGCTGCCAAGGCCGAGTTTTGAATGGGGAACGGCAGGTTCTTCATTCTGGATCCGACACCCCACTCCGAGGCCGCCGGTTCACACATCTGAGGCCACGGTTCGGGTGGCACGGCTGCCACAATCATTCGGTCCTAAATCATCTCCCGTCGAGTGCTCGAAGGCACTCAACAACAGGCTTTACAAAGGCGGCCATCGAAACAAGCCTCTCACTCGGGAGAAAGTCCTTCTCCTTCTGTGTCCTGAACGGGGAAGCGTTTCCACCATCCCTCTGTCCGCTCTCCTTCCTGGAGCTGGAGAAAAATGTCCCCCCATCCCCCGTCTCCTTTGACCAGGGCGGGGCAGTGGGGCGTTTCGTTTTTACACTGTGCGGTTAAGCGGCATGGAAGCGCTACAGAGCGGAGCAAGGGACTGGCGGTTACTTCTTGACCACTTGGATGACATCTTCGTGCTCCACCATGTGGCTCAGGCCCACCCGCTGAGGGCTGTACTTGGTGCTGGTTCCCTGGAAAGCAGAGAGAGGATTTCAGCAGGCACAGACCGGAGGAGGCAGAAAACAGGCTTATATTACAATAGACCCTAAAGCTTAGCTCTAGGCGGGGGGGGATTACTGTTCTGACCCACCCCAAGGGCACGAGGCGGTGGCAGATGTTGAGGGCGAGGGTCCCCACACAACAGGGGTGGGCAACGTCAGGCCCGCGGGGCTCCCGCCTGCAAACCTCGCCCCTTCCACGCGATTGGCTCCCGCCCGCAAACCCCGCCCCCCAGTGCTTGTGATTGGCTCCCGCCCGCAAACTCCGGCCCCCGGTCCATGGAAATCCCAGAAACCCCGCCCCCCCACCCGCCCCCGATCCCGTTATCAATATCCAAATGGCCCTTGGCAGAAAAAAGGTTCCCCACCCCTGCCATACAAGGCGCTACAGTGCCTGAGGCAGCAACCAATGAGCTACATTAAGGCTGTTGTGGGTCTTCCGGGCTGTGTGGCCGTGTTCTGGAAGTTGTGGTTCCTAACGTTTCGCCAGCATCTGTGGCCAGCATCTTCAGAGGGCAGGAGCACAGATAGAAGCAAAATCTCTGGCCTTCGACAGCTACATTAAGCTTGGACAGGTTGCAACAGCCTCGGCTTACCCTCTCGATGGTGGGTCTCTTTCTACGTACAGGTAGTCCTCGACTTATGACCACAGCCCATGGGGCTGCCACAAGCGAAAGGCAGGACTCCCCTCTTCATCAGCAAATACTTACCCACACAAGGGCATACTTGAATTGATCAGCTAACGTCCGGTGAATTCGATGGCACTGAAAAGAGGAAAAGGCCAGGTGGGTGAGATGGGGGCCTCGTGAGTTCTCGATTCAAAGGACCCCCGACAACAAAGCCCTACTTGAGGTCCATGCGCCACCACAGCTGAGTTCCCCCACACCACCCAACGGCTTAGCCCGGCTGCCCCCACGCGGGGCACCCTTCAGATGAGTGGGTTCCAACTCCCAGAGCCAACACGGCCCTTGCTGAGGTGGCTGGCAGTTGAGGTCCACCTTTCTGGAAGGGGTCTGGATCTGAGGGGACTGGGCAGAACGTGGGAAGGGAGCCTAAGACTGAACGAGATTCCCAACAGCCACCGCTCCAGCCCAAGGACCGGAGGAGCTTTAAGGGCTTACCACGTGCTGTATAGAGGCCCCCTTTCGCAGAATGATAGCATCGGAAAAATCTGGTCTCTCTGCAAGGAGCAAGGATTCTTTGGTGAAGATAGTTGGAAAGAAGGAAGGAGAGAGAGAAGGAAATCCTATGGGCCTTTCTCACCTCCCCTTACTCCCCCGTCAAGGTCCAGCTTTCTCGGCCATTTCCAACTCGTTACTTACGGCCTCTTTTCTTTGTGAAGATGCAGGTGAGAGCGAGGTATTCCCACAGCATTTCCAGAAGGTAGTCCAAATTCAGCTTCATTCCACAGCTGGGAAGACACAACAGTCATTGGACACAGCAATAACTCGTGTTTTATTCAGGACTTGGGGGGCCCCTTACCTGATCACTACGCTGTGGGACCTCCGAGCCAGGCGGTCAACCTCTTCCATGGAGATCTGATCGATTTTGTTATAAACCTAAGTTAAGATGCAGAGTAAGGAGAGAAAGGTCCACATTGCACAACGATGCCGATGGAACTCCCATCCCTCATGCCATAAAATGTCATGATGAGCCTCCACCCCAGGCAGAGAAATGCCCCAGGGCAATTGATTTTATTTTGGAGGAAAAATACTCAGGGGCAAGGTTTTTCATCAATGTAAGTGCTGGGAACTTTATTGCTTTAGACCAAAACAACAGGTAGTCCTCGACTTACAACCATTCATTTAGCGACTGTTCAAAGTTACGACGGTGCTGAAAAAAGCGACTTACGTCCTCGCACTTACGACCATCGCAGCGTCCCTGCGGTCACGTGATCAAAATTCAGGCGCTTGGCAACCGGCATGTACTTACAACGGTTGCAGCATCCCAGGGTCACGTGATCGCCATTTGCAACCTTCCCAGCCAGCTTCCAACAAGCAGTCAATGGGGGAAGCCGGATTCGCTTAATGACCACGTGATTCACTTAACAGCCGTGGCAAAAAGGTTATAAAATCAGGCGTGACTCACTTAACGACTGCCTTGCTTAGCGATGGAAGTCCCGATCCCAATTGTGGTCGAAAGTCGAGGACTACCTGTATTCTAGTCCCCAAACGCAGCTATCCGGATGCATGGCAAACCGGAACTGAACGGGCCCAAGGGACGTTTCCACTTAACTAGAACGGGGCAACCATCTCGCCACCCCATTTTGTGACAGAAGAACACTTCTCGCAAGGGACTCACGTAAAGGCAGGGCATGTACACTCGATTGCCAACAATCACGTCAATGAATTCATCCGCAGAACAGTCTTCCCTGAACAGCACCTCGGCATTGAAGATTTCTTAGGACGGAAGAGCTAAGGGACATCGCCTTCCTTGGAAGCCCGTGTCTCACGTTGCTTATGGCCACGCTGGCAGAGCGCGGCTGAGATTCAAATTCCAGCTGGCTGGGCAAGTGTGAGCTCGCCAGCCCCTTTACCCAACCTCCCTTAAAATACTGGGGTGGGGCACTTGGGGGGAACAACAGGCGATGCCCCAAAGCCTTGAAGAAAAGGTGATTGACGTGTCATTTAATTTGCTCCTTTTCCTTTGCTGACCCAGGCTACCATTTATCTTTTAAGCGGCCCCCGACTTCCTGAAACCTGGGGGTCCACTCCCATCACCCCTTCATTTTGGAGGGGGGCCAAAGAGATGCCGACAGCTTCAGGCACCGCTGGACCCCATCATCTCACTGATGCTTTGTCAAGTCGGTTTCTGCTGTCCTGTCCTGTCCTCTCAAGACTTCACAGGGCTATGTCCCATTAAACAAAAATCTTACGCCAAACGATTTATGCCTTTGAGGAAATTTAGTCCACAGAGTGGCATTTCCAAAAGGAGAGAAAAACAACAAGGCCGGAAGGCGATGTTCTTTTTCACAGCGTCAGCTGTTTACATCCAAACAGCTTTGAAAGAGGTTTCTGTCTGCTGACCAATGAAATGGGGATTCCGGTTTAATCCCGAGAGTCTCTCAACTGAAGAAAGGCCGACCCCAAATGTTCTGCCTGAAAAGTACAGACGGTCCCAGCCCTGTTTCCCGAAAGCACCACAAAGCTATGGCTGCGGCCTGCCCGAGCAGCTGGCTCCAACAGGACTCTGAGAAAGGATACTGTACTCATGGAGGATAAGTTGCACCAGCTTCTCCGAGCACTGAGTCAGCGTCACTGTGGAGTTGAAAGAGATGCCGCCTCCCTTCTTGGGCTGGAAAGAGGACAGAGGTGCTGTTAGGATGATGCTGCGACGTCCCTCAACGTAGAACCCACCACAGGCGAACAACCCTCATGGCCTTCGTCAGCCTGGTCGGATATTTCCCTGGCCTGAATCAATTCAGGACAAAAGAGGGGCCTAATCCAGCTTCCTTTTTAAAAACACCGAAGGGTCTAAACTTGTGGGAATGCGAATAAAAAAATGCAGGGACATCTGATCCCAGATTTCCCCAAACTGACCCTCTGCAGTTGTCTGGGACGACAACATGGATTATTTTTGATGATGCACAATGCTGGGCGGATGGGAATTGGAGTCCCACCATCTGGGGGACCCAAGCTTCCCCATCCCTCCTCAGCTAGAGGGGCCAGGAGACAAACCTCCCTCCCTCCCTCCCACAGGGCAAACCAGCATCAGCATTTCAGGCTTCCTGTTTCTCACCTTGAAGTAGATGTTGGGTTTCTTTTTATTCAGCCTGATGCCCACTGTTTCTAGTTCCTTTTCCAAGAGAGCTCTGCAGGAGGCGACAGGAATCACAACACACGGTCAAACCTTTGCCCAAATCAGAAGCCTGGCTACCAACAGCACTGCTTACATTTTGCCCATGCGTTGGAAACACAACGATGCCGCCTTCTCAGGGGGCTGACAAAGGAGAAACCCCCAAGCGACGGAGCACCCTTCCCACACCACTCTGCCCCTCAGAGGCCCCTTCCCTCCATCTGCTGACCTCTGCACTTCGCCCTTGGTGGCGTCCAGCATCATGATGACGACATCCGCGGTCCGGGCCACAGCAATCACTTGGCGTCCTCGGCCTTTCCCTAAAACCACAGAAGAAACTACTCTCACGGACAAGCTACGAAGAACCACGGCCCCTTTACGAGAGGGTGGGATCTTGTTCGTTCTTGTCCTGTCCCTTGATCCAAACAAAACCCCCTCTCTGAAAGTTGACATCAAGATTGCTTTCTCCTAGCCTAGCTGAAGGATGCCTTTCTCCCCCCACCCCACCCTCAACAGCTTCACTGCAGCCTATGGTTACTTTCAACACCCGCCCCCCCCCCCGTCCACTGACTCTCCTGAAGCGCCTTCCCCAGCTGCTTTTGCCTCATCCGTGGAGCAACTCTCCAGGGTTAGAAGTTGTTTCGTCGTCTGTGGTGGAGAGGGAGAACATCTCTCTCTCGAACAAGCTGTGAACAAACTCAGATAGGGTTTCACAGGCTGTCCATGTGCTTTTAGGCCTCTCCTGTCCCGGGAATACAACAGGCCTTTTTTCCTCAATATACGGACACTTCCTCACTTTCTCTAGGATGAATAGACACTAGGTCCGCTCCCTCTCGTGCTCCCCGTCTTGCTTGGGAATGCATGTTTAGAATAAAATGGACCCGGGATGGAAAGACCAACATGAGGCGCACATTTATTGCATTTGGAATGCACTGCATTTTAAAACTACCAACATAATACAGGTGGTCCTCATTTAATGACCACTTGTCCAGCGACCATTCAAAATTACAACGGTGCTGAACAAGTGGTAGTTACAACTGGTCCTCATACTTACGGCCATCACATCATCCCCGTGATCATGTGATCGTGATTTGCAACCTTCCCTGCCAGCTTCCGACAAGCAAAGTCAATGGGGAAGCCAGCAGGAAGGCACAAGTCGCAGTCACGTGAGGTCCTCGCTTAACAACGGCAACCGGGACTGCTGGACCTGCCGTCACTAAGTGGTGTGGCCACGTGGTTTTTCGACTTATGAATGTGTCACTTAACGATGGAGTTTCCGGTCCCAATTAACGTTGTTAAGCCAGGATTGCCTGTATCAACAGTTAAAAAGCAGACGGAAATTCCAACCTTGAGCAGCTCCTTCAATGATCCCTGGAAGATCTAGAAGCTGGATATTGGCTCCTTTGTACTGCATATAAATGAAGAAAAATGAGAAGAGGCAGGTAGGGGTTAGAAAGAATCCACCACTAAATCATCTCACATGAATCTGAGTGCCAATTTGAATTAACAGCCCAGCAGTCTGTGAGCCTTATGTTCACAGAAGCTACAGTATCTACTCTGGGCGAATTGCTACCCCAGCAAAAGGCAACCCATTAGAAGTGCATTTACCTCTATGACTCCAGGAATGCAGGTCAAGGTGGTGAATTCATAAGAAGCGGCTTCACTAGCCGTGGAAGTCATTAAACTCAGAAACGTTGACTGGAAGAGAAGACAAAGATTTAGCAAGCAGCAAGACTTATTTTCAAGGGAGGGAAATGTTACAGGTATGCAAAGAGGGTGAACTAGGGACTTTTAAAAGGATTGTTTTAAAAAAAATTATTGAAGAAAAACATTTGTCTATAAACTGCAGAAAAATACGTAGAATAGTTAAAAGCACTTAAAATTAAAACAGTTAAAAACACCACACAGGATCTACATTGGGTAAAAACAGAGAAATTTCCCTCCCACCCCTAAGACGAGGAGAGGAAGTCCTGTAAAACGTCATACTCAGGGACATGATGTAACGTAACATCCATACCTCTTGCTTAAGGGAAGGTGGACTGTATGTACCATTCTGACAGACAGAACAATTAGCCTATCCTTAGATAAATGGATCAAGCATCCTATAGAAAACTAAAATCTCCCAGGCCCTGGACTAAAATGGAGGACAGCCTCTTTAGTTAATTATTGGCTGTTTGGTTTGTTGACTTTTGGTTCCAATTAGCTGTCTTCTTTTTTCCTTTTGATGCATTTTGTTTTCTTCTAATTTTTATCTGTAAGTCGTCCAGAGTCGCCATGGAGTGTGGTGGCCTCAAAATTGAAATACCAACAAATAATAATAATAAATAGAATTGTGTATTTCCTATCCTTCATCCAGGCCTTTCCTAGATATATAGATGTAGATATATTTTTTATTGAAGAATTTTTTTTGCAAAGTTAAAAGCTACAGAAAGATAAAAAAGAATACAGAAAAGCGAAAAAGAAGAAAAATAGGAAAAGAAAGAACGAAAGAAAGAAAAAATGAACAACAGTATAGATTCAGAAAAGAGAAAGAAAAAAGAAATATTTAAAGAAGCAACTTCCGATCTTCTTTGCAGCCGTTACAAAAAAAGTGAATACTGTGTCCGCCCTCCCACCCAGGCCTTCCCAATGTTGGGTTTAAAAGGCTACTTTGCTCCTCATTTCGGCTCTCACTGATCACTCCCCTCTATCTTATCCCTCCTCCCCGCACAGTTAAGACCTCAGGATAAAGCGAATCAAAGGCCCTCCTTGAGGAGGAACGAAGCAATTCCCAAAGAGTCATCCTTCTCTGCTCGGCACTGACCTTACCCACAGAAGGAAAACCAATCAGCGCCACCCGGGCATCCCCCGACTTCATCACATCGAAACCTTCCCCTTTGGCCGCAGCTGATTTGGAAGGCTCTAGCAGCTGAGCTCGGTACTTGGCAAGCTTGGCCTTCAGCAGGCCCAGGTGGTACTCCGTAGCTGGGGTGCAAATGGAGAAAGAACGAGCATGTGATAATAATAGAATAATAATAATAATGTGACCAGGGAGCCAAATCGGCCACGGGGGGTGGGGGGAGACTCAGGCGACCCGTTTCGTTCGATGGTATGTCCTGGCAGAGTGGTGCGCTCCGGGTCCCCTCCATTACACACTGCCATCTTGTGGGACCAGGAAGCAGGTCTTCTGTTGCGGCCCCCACCCTCTCGAACAGCATCCGCCAGAGACACGGATGGCACCCTCCCCCCTGGGGTCCCCCAAAGCCCTTAAAACTTGGCTTTGATCCCAGGCCTGGGGTTAAGGTCTTGTTGTATTTGGGGGGTCCTGTTTTGTGTGATTTGTGTTGCTTTTAGTTTGTTTTACTCCAGGCTGTATGTGTGGTTTTATGTCTGATCTGTTTT
This sequence comes from Charina bottae, assembly GCA_023362775.1. Lineage (NCBI taxonomy): Eukaryota > Metazoa > Chordata > Lepidosauria > Squamata > Charinaidae > Charina > Charina bottae. The sequence goes on from JALMGJ010000064.1 coordinate 1,572,810, forward strand.
TATGGAATTTTTTGGGTTTTGTACGGCACCCAGAGTCCATTGGAGTTGGGCGGCTATAATAAATCTAAAATTATAATAGTAATAATAATAATGATGCACTATTTGTTTGTTTCTCTCTACAGCCTGCCAATATAACCACTGCTGACCCCTTTCTGCTCCTCTTCCGACTAGAGGGGAGAATCCATCCTCGGCTCCCCTTTTCGGAAACGCAGCTGCCCCTTGGAGAAGGAAATCCTGGGCTGGACAGACCCACAGGCAGTTTTCTGCATCCAGGGCCCCCCAATAAGAGCCCACCCCAGAATTAGCTCTGCTTCCCCACCCTGATGTCGGCTTCGGGGTTTGTTCTGCCTGTTCGCCTTCTGCCTGCGCGGTTTCTGCCTCCCAACAATTTCAAGTACGATTTTGGGATTCAACGATTTCAAATAGTATTTGAAATGCACAAGCTGCCTTTCTGCACATGCAACCCGCATGTCTCTGCAAGTTTCTGCGCATGCAACATGCAAGCTGCGCTGGCCATCTGCTCCCACCCTTGGCACCCTTGTGGACGGGCAGGGTGAGGATGATGGGAGGGGATGATGGGAGTGGCAGTCCGTCGCTTCTGGAGACTGGGGGGAGGAGGAGGATGGGGCGAGGGGAGGGTCGGCTTTGGGACTGGCCCAAACCGCCCTGAAAGCGAACCTTCGAGGTTTAAGTGGCTTTGCTATGAACTTCTAAGGCGAAGAACTTGGGGGCTGCATCTCCCCTTGCCAGTTCATTTATGTAGACATTTATTCAGGAAATTTATAGAAGGGCGTAACTCTGGGCAGCGAACCACACATTTGAACGGGCCAGGTTTTCTTTAAATTTATTTAATCCTGTTTTGTATTAAATAAATCCCATTAAATTAACACGGCGCAAAGCCAGGCCAATAAATACCCGGGTGCATTTTTCCCAATTGCGCTTAAAGACGCGAAACGAAGGCATCTCCCGCGCCTGGAGGACTGGGCGCCCCCCAGGCAGCCCTCCGACCGGTGAAGCCACCCCTCCCGGCCCGCACGGGGCTCCGGAGCGCTTCCCCTGCGGAACTGCCTGCCTGCCGGGCTACCCCCGCCTCACCTTTGTTCTTCTGGGTCCGGGCGATCTCCCTCTCGATCTCCGCGATCTTCTCCAGGATCCCCATGTTGGCGCCCCGGGAAGACCAGGATGCGACACGGGCTGCCCCGGAAGTAGTTTCCGGGCAGGTCCAACGCGCCAAGCCTTCCGCCCAACAACCAGGACCAGCGGTGTTTCTTTCCGCCCCATTGGGGAGGGCTGGGGAAAGCAAGGGGGCCGCGCAAAAAAAAAACTCCTCCTCCTCTCTTTCTTCTAACACTTCTACCAGTGTTTCTCAACCTTGGCGACTTGAAGATGTGTGGACTTCAACTCCCAGAATTCCCCAGCCAGCACTGAAGTCCACACATCTGAAAGCTGCCAAGGTTGAGAAACACTGATTTAAACTCTCAGCAGTGTCCAAATTTAACAAATACACTAAAAATTATTTATTAAATTTGTACATCACTCAGAATCACTGACAGTCGAGTGATGTACAAATAATAATAATAATTATTATTATAATTATTATAATTATTATTAACTGGGTGCCGACCCAAAAAGCCTTGGACAGCATTTAGAAAATCTGCACATTGGCAAACTTTCCATCTGTCAATTACAAAAGGCCGCCCTGCTTGGATCCGCACATGTACTACACCAACACATTATGACCTCTGAGGTTCTTGGGAAGAACTCGAAGCGAATGAAGGCCAACACCAGCTAAAGAACTGGCAGCTGTGATTTCACGTGGTTGTGTATGTAATAATAATAATAATACCTTATGCTTTTCTCCCCTTGCCCTTCTGCCCCAACTGTTCCTTTGTGCTCATTGTTGCTGCCAAGTGACACCGCAGGGCAGTTGTAAGCCCCCTTGCCCTTTGTAGCCCAGGGCAACCGATGGGTCCCCTTCGCTTCCCCAGGAAGCTTTCGTGGGCCCTCTGCCTTTGGGCTGCAGAAGTCTGGATGATTGCAACAGTGCGGGAGAATAGGCCAAAACAGGTGCATGATTGCTGCAGCTGTACTAAGAGTGTAGTAAACCACCTGGACAGTACCTGAGGCTGACTTGGGGGTGATGCTGCAATCACCAATTGCAGTATCGACACAAGACATGGCCCATGCCGATCAAATGCATCGGACGTAGCTGCTGTTCATGTCTCACCCCAGCCCAAACGCCTCGCTCTCACATGAATGATCCTGTGGCAGGCTGGAAGAAATGCTCAGATCAGCTGACAGTGACACTGCACACTGTAAGATGCGATGAACAAGAAGGAACAGGTTACTGCTGAGTTGCATCTACCCTGCCAAAGATGGGAGTGTTGATGTTCTAGATTCTTCTCTGCCCAGGGAAATCAAATTATGCAAGGATTGTCAACATGGTTCTGAGCCTTTTTGAAAACACCAGCCTGCTTACGAATTACAGGTAGTCGATGACTTACGACCATTCATTTAATGACTGTTCAAAGTTACGACGGTGCTGAAAAAAGTGACTTGCGACCAGTCCTCACACTTACGACTGTCACAGCATCCCCATGGTCAAAATCAGGGGGCTTGGCAACCAGCATGTATTTACAACGGTTGCAGCGTACGGGGTCATGTGATCACCATTTGCGACCTTCCCAGGAGGCTTCCGACAAGCAAAGTCAATGGGGGAAGCCAGATTTGCTTAACGACTGTGGCAAAAAAGGTTGCAAGATTGGGCGTGACTCACTTAATGACCACATCGCTTAATGACAGAGGTTCTGGTCCCAATTGTGGTCATATGTCATAGACTACCTGTATGAGCCTAATTCATTTTGGCAGCCTGTGGTTCAGGAATAAAATAAGGAAAAGAGCATACACAGATTCTTTAAATACACATTCTTTTATTTGGGACACTGATAACTCTGGAAAAAAAACAGTCTCTTTTCTGCCATTTATCTATAAATACTCTTTAATACTCTGATTAACTTTATAAAACCCTTTCCATACATTTTGGAAGATCCCACCTTTGAAGCCACTCTGACAAGCTGCGCCCTGTTTTCTCAGCAAACCCAGAGGCAACTGCCTTTCAGTGGAATGGAGTGGAAGAGAATTAAAGACAAGCCTCGAAGGGGGGAAAAAGCTATTTTCAAAATAAAACTTACTCCCCCCACACCAATTTAGTTCCCACCTATTTTATCTCAAGTGCAAGCATCTGATAGAAATAGTGTATAGAAGCATGTACCAAATCAGGGCTATATGCCAAAAATGAGCAGAGTCCTTTCTGAATGTCACATCAACAGCTTAATGAGACTGGAAATTCTGTCACCTCCAACCTGATTTTGCCTTGTTTGCTCCAAGCTATTCAAATCTCCCAAATGAAGGATAGAAACCTGATAAATTCCTGCTATGAAATGTCCCATTTGCACAATAAAGAACCCCACGAAGCAGCTTGGGCATTAGTGCAAAGGCCCCTGGCATTTTCAGTGGGTAGACTTAGAAATACATTTTTCTGAGAGATTAGGTTTCAAAATACACCTCAACCTGAAGTTGGAGAGGATGTCATACAATCCTTGAGTCACACTAACTTCAAGCCCAGCTGAAGACCTGTATGTTTCCCTCAGGTGGAGCTCTGAGAACACATCCCCCTCTGCCAACGCCATTAGTACAAGTTGGATTTTACTCCCTTAGCCGAAAACCCCTTTTCATGTAAATCATGAAAGACTGTGCCTGAAAGACATCACCCCAAAGCTCTCCAGGGCGTGTGAAACTAGACATTCCATTTCTTGAATCCGCCCACAGTCAGGGCAGCACCACTCCAATGACTTATGGCGGCTTTTGATACTGCGGTACAGTGAACTGGGGGAAAAAGAGATGCTTAGAAGGGAGAGCGACCAACAGTCTCAATTTGGGGCCGGGGGGGGGGGGATGGCACAAGTAGCCTCTCTTTGACATTTGGTTTCTTCCTGTATGTTGCCGAAGCACCGCCTTCCCTGTAAACTCTCAATTCTCCCTGGCTAGCGCTTTTAGAGGACGCCTCTACCATAGTTTAATTCTTTAAGTTTTGCTGCTAAGCACCACTGGCTGGAGTGGCTCCAGAAAATCCTTTAACTCAAGCTGAAGAAAGCATCATCTTTCCCAGGCAAGCTGTGACCTTTCAGCCCATTTTGTTTCCCCCGTGCTCAAAAGGTGATAGGCAAGTTGTAACTCACCCACCTGGGAAAGGTAGGTATAATGCCAGTCCAATTACAGGCAGTTACTTCTCTGCAAGAGACCTATTTGCCCAGAAACAGGGCCAGAGAAGTCGAAGGGAGGGAGCTGCGGTTTAAGAGAGGAAAGAACTTTGGGTATTCCTCAGCATGCTCTTGACCTTTTGTTACTGGGCGTGAATACATTGCATGCAGGCCAAATGGGTTTCTTGCATGACTAATGGGAATGCTCGGCTTGAAGTATGCATGTTCTTGCTGAGATTCACACACTTCTGTCGCACAAACAATTAGGCCTCTGCAATGGGCAAGTTGGAGGTCAAACTGCCAACCCCAGCACTCATTAATGAGCAACTTAGTTTACACCGTGGAAAAGGGAAACCAAGGGCCCTCGTTAAATTGCTCAGCCACCTTGTGCTAAAGGATATGGAGAGGCCTGTGGGTATTCTTTTAAAATGTCTTACACCAAATTCTGAATCAAGGCAGGCAGGATTCGGCAATCTACGAGTCAAATGAGCCAGCCTGAACACAATTTTATCTTATTTTGCATAATTTATTCCAGCTCTGCTCACTATCAGGAAGAACAAAGATCTGCAGAGAAGAACCCTGGCCTGGCCTGCCATTGCCAACCTCTTGAATCCTTTTTCCACCGACCTCTTCTTTCTGCTTTCCGACCCCATCGTCAAAGGAAGCTAAGACTGGGAACCAAATTCCATACCTCAACAGCACAACCTGTGCTTTTTATCCCCCCACCCCCCAAGACTGTGGCACGCGCAGTGCTGTAGACAGAGAGAAATTCTTTCTCAGCCCCAATTAGTCAGTTTTCAAAAATCAAGCCACTATGAATGCTTCTGATCCTGCCACAAAGGAGGGCTGAGCTCCGAACAGAACCCACCCGCAACCCAATCTTTGGCCACTGGGGGCATTCTGCCCCCCTCCATCGCCAAACACTGCAAAGTCCAAGGCACCTGCGGAAGCAGACAGAAGGATCTTGGGGGGGGGGGGGAGCATTTTGCTGCAAGAAAGCTAGGGGATCAGCACGCCTGGCTCACAAGCTGCGTCATGTTCTTGCCCTGAAAACCCAAGTGGCAGAACGGTTCCCCCCTCCCATCAAGGATGCAGACAAGCAGGTTGCGGAAGCCTCTTGAGGCCACATTAAACAGGACGGCCACTTTTATACTACCACACATGCACGACGTTTGGCACAGAAGCCTTAAGTCACCGAACATTTCAAAGTCTTAGGAGACCAGTTTATTTTGGGGGGAGGTTTTTTTGGTCTGATAGAAGTCCTAGCAAACATCCATTGTTTTCTGCAGAGTAAACCTGGAGCGCACGTCAGACGCTCAATTTTCACACCGCCGCCAAGCGCTTCCTCCGTGATGAGTGGGCGGCAACACTGCTAGATAATTACACAGAGAGCTCACCACCATCAACCAATGTGAGCTTGCACTTATTTTCACCAGGAGGAGGAGAAAAAAAAAGCAGCCATGGTAAAATATAATGAAGAATAATTTGTGCACATACTACACAGTCTCTGAGACAGCGGTGAGGAAGTGGGCCATAAAAATAGCTCTCTTTAAAGAAGTCCTTAAACATTTTCCATTTAATGTTGTGAATTCTGCATCGGCATAATTAGATTTCCCACCACTGCAGGTTGCACTAAGCTCGTGCTGCTGGGACTGACTAACATTCCTGAGAAAGGCAGCCTCGTAAGCCAACAGGAGCGGACTTCCCCCCCCCCAGGCCCTCCTTCCTTCGGCCAACGGCTTCCTTCGCAAACACCGCAGTTGTGGGCCAGACGCACAAGCCGCAAGCAGCGCTTAGACCAGACAGGACCCACTCTGGAGGAACCCCTACGCCGAGCCAAGTAGGAAGCAACATAAGCAGGGGGCAACTTATGTTTTCTTCTACTCCAAGGACATCCGGGGAGATGCAGACGTTGCCTCCACCCAAAACGAGCGGAGGGAGAGGATTGTCAGTGATCGCGAGAAGCGAGCTCTGCAAGAAAAGGGCGTTGAGTGGTAGCTTTTAAACCAGGCCACAGGATCAAGTTGGCCACGCAACTGGAAGAAGGATCAGGCTCCGGCAGTCCCGTGGATTCCTGTTCGTGCTTTCAGGCCGGTCCAGTTGCCTGACAAGCGGGGAGCCTGGTGTCTTCTGTCCTGGCTGAGACACCCCCGCGGTCTGAATGGAACAGGCGCCCTTGCGCTCGCCTTCTCTCTCCCCACCCCCCGGCCTCTCTGGCCATCTCTTGGTGAAGCTCTTGGCATCCCTGTCACCGGAATTCATAAATGGGCGCGCTGTACTCGGGGACATGGGTCAAATTCAGAGATTGATACCTGGGGGAACAAGGAAAACAGGTTGAACCGAAATGAGTGTCCCTGATTCTGCAACACAGCAGCCATTTTCAAAGGCTGTAACGGCTGGGAACCGCAGCCTCAGAGCGGTCTGGTTATGGACACAGCTGGCCCTTGGCAGTGGACTATTGGACTCAGCCCAGAAGTGATCTGGACCAGCAAGGACAGGTGGGCAAAATAAACTAATTTGTATCTCAACTCATTACAGGTAGCCCTCAACTTACGACCATTCGTTTAGCGACTGTTCAAAGTTACAACGGCACTGGGAAAAGTGACTTGCGACCAGTCCTCACACTTACAACCATCGCAGCATCCCTGCGGTCATATGATCAAAATTCGGGCGGTTGGCAACCAGCATGTATTTATGACGGTTGCAGCATCCCGGGGTCACGTGATTGCCATTTACGACCTTCCCAGCTGGCTTCTGACAAACAAAATCAATGGAGAACCATGTGTTTCGCTTAACGACTGCTGTAAAAAAAATGTCATAAAATCAGGTGCGGTCACGTGGGATCATGTGATGCCTCGCTTAACGACCGCACCGCTTAACGACAACTTTTCCAATCCCTATTGTGGTCGTAAGTCAAGGACTACCTGTAGTCACCCAAGCACAGCCAAATACTCAGGATGGTGTCTCTACAACCGTGGCTCAGGGGTAGGCTGACCATATTTCCTTGAGACAAAAATGGGACATTGGTCTTATGTAATATTCTGTATTCATGAAAAAGACAGGGGTCCTCGCCCCCCTGGTCCGCACGATTGGCTCCTGTCTGCAAACCCCGCCCCCGGTCCGTGCGATTGGCTCCCGCCTGCAAACCCCGCCCCTGGTCCGTGCGATTGGCTCCCGCCTGCAAACCCCACCACCCCGGTCCGTGCGATTGGTTCCTGTCTGCCCCGTTTATTATTCGGATTGGCCAATCACCCTCCTCTCCGCCTTCCTTTGCCGCGCGCTGATAGGCAGGAGGGCTTCTTCTTCGGGGCTGCCTCCAATCGGCAGCTCTGGCTCAGATCCTCCTTCCACGCCATTCCCGCCGGGTTTAAAAAACGGGACAAAATTGAGATTTTTATCAAAATGACAGGACGGTTGAAAAATGCTAAAAAAACGGGACTGTCCCGTTCAAAACGGGGCGTATGGTCAGCCTACTCAGGGGTCAGATTCCCGTCAGCCCTTGTCTTACCATTCTGAACTCCTGTGATAGTAATAGCCCTCTATAGATGCTGCAGATTTCTGGAAGCAGATGTAATAAAACCCAGCAAAGGATGCCCCGCTGATGTCTTTAATGGTGTGATCTGGGACGAGGAACTGTTCCTGTACAAAAATGGACACACGAAGACAGGGAAAGCCAGAGGAGAACTTTGATTTGGGGTCTCCTGTTAACAGCAGCTGTCCTGCTGAGGCTTCTGTGCAGCGACCTTTTCCCCTGCAAGACTGCGTGATTCCACACAATGTCAGCCTGGGTAAAACCACCATTTCCTTAGCTGCAGAGCCATGGCTGAGTTTTCTTTCAGGCTGCAATGTCTACGGGGGGAGTGTGCGCAGAGACACACAAAATCCAGCTCTTGTGAAGTCTGCATGTTAAAGGATCTCCAGTGTTGTCATATTTTTTAAAGAACATAAAAGACATGATGGTACCGAACAGTCCCTAAAATAATGTTAACTGTTCCAATTTTTAAAAAATTCCAAGTAAAGCTTTGATTATGACATACTAGGGACGCTTCATTTTCCAATCAAGTATTTTGGTGTGATTTTTTACTTAAAAGATGATCTTTTAAGAGAATTAAAATTATCTGATATATTGTTATTTATTAAACACAAATAAAACAAACACGCTGAACCAAATCTCAGTTTAGAGCAGTGTTTCTCAACCTTGGCAATTTTAAGATGTGTGGACTTCAACTCCCAGAATTGGCTGGCTGGGGAATTCTGGGAGTTGAAGTCCACACATCTTAAAATTGCCAAGGTTGAGAAACACTGGTTTAGAGCAAAGGAAAACATTCCAGCCACCTGTCTGTTAAAGTTTCAGACTGAGTATTGCTCAGGAAACCCAAAATCCTACTGTGCTATCCTGGGTTCCCCACACCGCCAGCCTGGCTGGGCAACGGGCACTTCAGTGTTCCAGGAGCTCTGGACCTGAGTAGAAGAGGGACCAAATGGAGACCTGTAGGGTCATATTAATTTCTTCACCATACTGAAAAGTTTTAAGATTTGTTGCCTGGATTTGGCACGGAAGGGAAAAAACTTTGGGAGAGTGTCTTCCATCACATCCCTTTCTCTAGCAGCTCCAGGCTAGTTGGAAAGCTATCCTCTACAGGTTGCTGGGTGGAGTAAATAAAAGGAATCTTACTTTTCCTAGATAAAGGGGAAGGAAGAGGGCAGGATCTTTGTTTATACCCAAGCCTCAGTCTGAATTTAGCCCCTTGCCACCCAAGTCCTTCACGAGGCACTCCGGGGAAACGTGTCCAGATGACTTACCTTCCACCTCATGAAGACAAAGTCATCATTCTTCAGATCCTCATAATCAAAATCATCAGAGTTAAATGTCTTTGCAAACTGGTAAAATGCTGGGAACTTCCCCTAGGAGAAAAGGGGAGATGTATCATTGATGCCCTTGCAATTTTGGCCCGCTTTAAAAGAGCACACACAGCCAGGAACAAACATTATTCCAGGCTCACAGGTTCTGACTGAGTTGGGACACCAAGCCACAAACACCCAAGGAGTGTTCCTTCATCCCCCAAACGTGACCTTGCATGGAAAGCTAGCAAGTCAGGGAGAAGGCTCAGCTAGAATCCTTCTCCCACAACATCTCCCATGTAAAAAAGCTCTTCGATCTGCCAGTCCATACCCACAGGTAGGACAACCCAGGCAGGTTTGCCATCTTGGTGAAACCAAGGGCAAGGCACTCACCCAATGTTTACGATCCACGTCTTCATCTGCATCCCACTTCCGGGTTAAAAATGGATGCTTTTTACTGATTATTTCTCCTTCAAAGAACGTAGTAAGTGTTGGATACTCCTGCAAGTGAATGAAGTGGGAACATGATGAACATACAGAAGAAATCCAGGGTTATTCTTCCTATTTTCATAAAGCAGTTGTGAGTGGACATTTAAGGATCCCGCCAGAAAGAAACAATCTGTTCCAGACACATACCTCAGTAAGGCCTTTAATCTTCAAGTATCCACAGAGATAGGAGTTGTCCATGTCAACATGCTGGAAGGCAAAATGAAAACCATCCAAAGATCAGGGCCTAAGGCTAGAACAAACAGTTCAAAGAACCAAGAGAATCTTCTACTATGAAACAAATAAGATGCTCTGAGCTTCAATTAAAATAAGAACAGGCCTACAACGATGTTAACCCACCCTCCCCTCTTTCGCTACGTTCTGTGAAGGTCCTTAGAAGTTTCATTCCTCTGAAAGCTACAGCAGCATTGAAAACTGCCCTGTTCTCCCAACTCCTGAGCCACATTCTGACCACCAAGCGCCACTCGTTAAGACAGTTCAGGAAAAGAGCCAGCACCCATTTATGCATTCCGCACACTCCCACTCAGCCTGCAACTCTCCTACCCTTGGGCTTCCTCATCCTCCCTTGTGTCAAAGGCACAAAGCACCATAAGCTTCCTCTTTGCCTTTTCTAGCCTCCTTAGCCCAACAATTACACAATTTCCACCTATCACGGTGGTCTTGAAAACGAAGCCTCTGGATTTGCTAGTCTGCTTATCAGCTTAGAAACAACTTGTTGGGACAGCCTGGAAAAGAAAAAGAACCTCAACCCTATCTCTCTTTCATTTCAAAGGTCTTTTCATACGGTCACCTGGAAGGAACCTCAGGAGAGTATGTAAGTAGCTAGAGATGAGGAGGCAGCTTCAGGCCATTTCCCCAAAATTCAACATGTGGCTCCAATGTAGTACTGGGGGTGGGGGAATCTCCCTTTTCAAAACTTTTCAAGCTGCCTGGAAACATATCCTCATCAGCACACTTGCCAGGTTGTCAAATATAGCCCAGAAGCAAAGGCAGAATAATGACCAGCAGAGGCTATTCGTGGCTCCTGACCTTTATGACAGTGGCATGGTGTTGTCTGTACTTTGATAGGGCAAGTCAGATTACAGCAGTTCTAGGGGGGAAACAATGTAGGTCTGGATGTAAAAACTGCCTGGATGTTGGGTGGAAGGTTGTCCAAGAACATGCGAGTCCTTTGAGCTCTTTGGAAATACAGCCCACGGATGACCAGAGAGTAGAAGAACGGACTGCTGGGCTAACTGCAGGCTAGCATTTTATTTCCAAGACTGGCCAGCCAGAAGACAATGTTTTTCTCCTTTGGGGTCTGACAGCTGGGACCAAGACCCTGGTTACATAAACTTGTGGAAACAGGTTTAGGCCACATCCTCCCCAAGGTATCAACTGCAGGCACCACATCCAAAGGGACCTCTGAAATTACTAACAAAGCTTTCTTACTGACATAAAGGCGCTCTTAAACTCCCAAAAGCCAGCATGGACAGCGACGGATCAATTGGAAGGAATCTGAAAGATCTAAAGCTCCGGATGGAGTCAAACGCTCATCGCCTTTCTTCCCCGAAAGGTACAGCCCCAAACGCTCAGGACTTATATGGCCACCTCTCTCCTCTCATGTAACGATTCTAGGTGTCTCACAACAACCCATAAAGGCAAAGATAAAAAGGAAAGTACCCTCCCCACCCCACCCCAGACCAATCATCCTCGCAGCTCAACTCCCATCCTAGCCCAATGCTTGGGGGAAGAGCCAGGTCTTCACACCGCCCCCCCCCAGGCTAAAAGGGCAGGGATCCCTCGGATCTCAGGGGAGAGGTTGTTCCAAAGGGCTGGGGGGGGATCCGAGAAGGGGCTCCTCCGAGGCCCCATCAGGTGGTAAGATTTAAGGGAGGGGGCCTAGAGCGTGCCTGCCCTACCCAAGCTAGTAGGATACAGGCTAGACCCCCAAGCTTGATAGGAGGACTCAGCTGCATTCCTGAAGCAGTTCCCTGGGGAGCCGCATTCCAGTCCCTGCGGCTTCCTGACGGCCTCCACGCTTTCCTCCCGCCTTGCAGCCCCCCAACTCCGGAGGGCTTTACAGCCCACAGTTCTTGCGAGGAGACATCGCAGAAAAGGTTGGGAGGGGGGAAGATGCCAGGACCAAGATGCGGGACGAGGGGAGAGAAAGCGGGCCAGGCAGCATCTCTCTGGGACTTTGGGGGGGACCCCCAATCCCTCCCTCTTTGCCTGGGGCCCCCGAGGGCTGAATAGGGGGTCCGCGAAGCCCCTTCCCCTCTTCCCGAAAGGAAAAAGGACCCAACCCGCAGCCTTCGCCTTAATGCCGCGGGGGGGGGGGGCGCTGCGGGTCTCCACTTTCCCTTCCTTCAGGCCCGCCCGTCGCCCCCTTTTCCTCCCGGCACTACAAAGGACATTCTCCGCGGCCCCAGGGGAAGGCCGGGTTGGCGCCGAGGCCTCAGGCCCAGGGAGCACCGCCGGGGAGGATGGGGCCCGTGTTCCCGCGGGCGGGGGGCCGACGGGCCGGGGAGTCGCTCACCTGCACGACCACCTCCACCTCGTAGGCGTTGCCCTTGGAGCGCTGCTGCCCGCGGAACTTGGCGCCGCTGTAGAGGCGGCTGGTGCTGACGCCGGGCTGCGCCGTGTTGATGGGCGGCGGCGGCTCCAGGCGGGCGGCGGCGGCGGCTCCCGGGGCCGGCTCCGGCGGGCAGCGGCAGGAGCTGCGCACCGGCATCTCGGCCGGGTCGCCCGGCGCCAGCGCGACGCGGGCGGGCGGGCCTCGCTCGTCCTCCGTCACCCGGCCGGCCTGCCCGCCTGCCTCCCCGCCTGCCCGGACGCGGCTTGGTCCGCCTCGGCCTCTGCCCGCTCCCCTCGCCACCCCCGATTGGCTGCCCGCGGGGCGACGCTGCGCCCCCATTGGCCGGCCCAGATCACGTGCGCGGCTGGGGCGACGGCGCGGTGGTGGGGACAAAACGCGTTTGTGACGCCGATTGGCCGCACGGCCACCCGCGACCCCGGCAAGATGGCGGCGCCTGGAGGGGCAGATCGATTACCTCAGGGAAGGAGGAGAGCCGATTGAGAGGAGCCCTGCCGGACTCGCCTCCTTCCCGCGAGGGGCTCGGGGTCCCTGGGCGACCGGCGGACAGCCTCACCAGGCGCTTCCGAAGGGCTGCTCCCCGGCATGTGGCGAGGGAGTCTCCGGCGGCTGCTTCCCAAACGGACCCTCACGCCCAATCCTGAGGCTTCCTCCGCGGCCTTCGGGCGTCCTTACGCGGCCCAGGCAGGTGAGGAGGGAATTATCTGCGCTATGGACCCTGTGTCCTTTATATCAGAAAGCTTAGATTTACTCATTTTTCAAAAACTCACTTTTGTCCTGTATTTGGGTCATTTAACTTTTACCGTACAAATGGTACCGCTTAATGCACGGTCTTTCACATTCACGTGAAATATGTGGAAACTGAACTGTCTTTTTAAAAATAAATTTACATAGACTGATTTTAAATATTTTTATTAGAATATATGTTTTTGTAAAGTTTTTCTTGCTTTTGCTCTTGAATTTTCCTTCGGAAGGCAAAGCTATAAACGATTAAACTTTTTTATCTGTAGAAACCTCTTTCAGTTTTGTCCTTTATTTTTTTTTCCAAGAAAATTATGGTCACCGTGATTATGGGAAACGTAACTCTCTGAAAATGTGGGCGGCTGTGCAAAGTCTTTGATTTGACACTGTCTAGTTGGGGAGCAGAAAAATTTGGAGGAAAGAAAAAGGAATCGCTACAGTTCTTCAGTTGCTCTGGATTCCTCCCGCTCTGGTGTCAGTGCTGTAAAGAAGATAGGATGTACATTTACACTGTCTAATGCAGGAATGTTTGGTCGCTCTGGAGATTCCTGTACAGCGATTCCCTTTCCTTTCATCTATGATACTTCAGCTGATACTAAGAAAAGCAAAGCTACTAACATTTCAGTTCCAAAGGAATGGGAGAAAGATTGTATAAAGATTGCTTGTAGTAAGGTTTGTTGACGTCACTGAGCCTAATTATGCTTCAGTTTATTTGGACAGTGTCCATTAGCTACATAGATTACTCATCATTATATATGTATTTTTGTCTTGCAGAAAGGAAAAAATTTTACCAAAATGTTACCATCTCCCAAGGAGAAAGTAAGCACATTTTACATTATAGTTTATGTTTGTCATTGTTTGTTTATCTGGACCCCTTTATTCTATTTCAAGATACACTAGGGGAAAAAGGGGAATTTTGTGGCAGAACGGGAAACTGAATCTACATCTTGCTTATCCAAAGTCAGATTTTTCCAGAATCCCACTGGCATCTGATCTGTGTGGTGAGCTAGAAATCCATGTGCAGTACAGGATATTGTGCTGTTAGAAACAAACAAAAACACCACGGTTTTGGCAATTCTCATTCAGAGAGTTTCACAGTTGTGAAAACTTTTGTGAATATCTCACTGTCGTTGTCAAAGCATTCTTTGCTGATTTTTAATGCTATTTTAATTCCATCATTAGTCACCCCGTACAACTACTTTAATGTAGAACTCAAGTGTTGTGCAAACTTTGGTTTTTGTGTCAATCAAACACCCCTCCCCCCCTTTGGGAGGAGGAACGGATTAGAATTGGAGACCATCAGCATCTAGAGGGACACAGATTCTCTAGTCCTGAAATAGAGTGTGTGCTGGTAATATGTGGCAGAATTTCAACAATTGAAGAGAAGGCTGGATAGGATCCCTGCTAGTTAAATTTCAAGGCTCTTTATGTCTATTTATGAGAAACATGAGGAACAGTTGGAGGCCTGTTTAGATTATGTCGCTGAAAACCAGTTGCTGAGTAGTACTGTGCAATTTATATCTGATGTGGGCTTGTCAGATGGATATGGTTGGCCACTATGAGATGGTCTTTTCGCCCAATCTGGGAAGGTTTTCTTATATCTTTATTTACAGCAAGGCTTGCAAAACTCATCCTTGCCCCTTTACTGAGAGGGGCAGGAATAGGACAGATGTTCACCTCTTGAAGCTGAGGTACAGCAAAATAAAAGCAAATTATATCAGGGCAATATTTAGAGTTGTGGTCTTTTCTTTCTCTTCAGGTGGTTTTGAAATCAACTTGGACTACCGGAAGCTGAAAACTCCCCAGGCTCAGCTCTTCACGGTGCCCAGTGAGACCCTGGCTTTGGCTGTGGCAACTGAGTGGGATTCTCAGCGGGACACTATCAAGTTTTATACCATGCACCTGGTGGGTGTGTGAACGGGCCGGGCCGGCTGAGCAAACGGAGATTGGGAACCGCAGTCAGTTGGGTCTCCTTAAGTAAAATAGAGCCAAGGTTACTGAAACTATAGTTACGTTAGGAGAATGTTGGTCATATTTACAAAAGAAGAAACATTTGGTAGATTTTTTTAGGTAATAATGAACTGCTCTCTCCATTCACCATGTTAAAGAAAACAGTAAAAACAAAAAACTTGGCACATTAGAGTAAAAAAAAGGCAACCTCAACCCTTTTTTTTTTACATTTTTTATCACGCCTTTATTATTTTTATAAATAACTCAAGGCGGGGAACATACCAAATACTCCTTCCTCCTCCTATTTTCCCCACAACAGCAACCCTGTGAGGTGAGTTGGGCTGAGACAGGGACTGGCCCAAGGTCACCCAGCTGGTTTTCGTGCCTCAGGCGGGACTAGAACTCTCAGTCTCCTGGTTTCTAGCCTGTTGCCTTAACCACTAGACCAAACTGGCTCTCTTTAGCCCAATTTTGTGCAATTTTTTCTATTTACCAGGAGGCTGTTTACCGTTTTGGTAAAGACGAATATGTAAATTATGAAAGGTCTATAGACCAAAGTTAATTAACATTCTGAATCCATAAAGTATGAAAGTCATCTGGTAGGATGAAAATTTGCATAGGTCATGGCAGAGGGAACATTTGCACAAGAAATTTGCTGCTTCACTGTTCAGTCATGTAGACTCTAAGCCAGAGCTTTCCAAACTTTTCTTGTTGGTGACACACTTTTTAGACATGCATCGTTTTGCGACACACTCTTACAGCAGGGCATCATTTCGCAACATTTCATTCTCCTTTCTCTTTCTGTCTCTTTCTGTCTCCTCCCTGTCTCCTTCCACTGGCTTTGTGAAGCTTAACCTTCAGATGGTAGGTGGTTTTCTCATAATAATACTGATAAGGCAGAGCTTTCCAAACTTTTCATGTTGGTGACACACTTTTTAGACATGCATCATTTCGCGACACACTCTTACAGCAGGGCACAAGGCAGGCACTAGGACCTGCGCGGAATCACAGCAGGTTTGGAGGCAGCCAGGCACAAGGCAGGCACTAGGACCTGCGCGGAAGCCAGGAGCCGGCAGCAGCAGCCGCAACACACCCAGACATTGCAGCCGACACACTAATGTGTCCCGACACACAGTTTGGAAAGCTCTGCTCTAAGGTATGAGGTCTGGATCGCTAAAACTACTTTATGCTCTTTAGACCACCTTGTGCAACACAGCTTTGGACAACCCATCGCAGCGAAGCAAAGATCAGCTCATCCAGGCAGCTGTGAAGTTCTTGGAGACCGATACTGTCTGGTAGGGCTCCATTTTGGCTTCTACAGTTTATTCTAGGTAGGAAATCTAAAGGCTTCCTTGTGGCGGAAGGGTTACATCACCCTCAGCCAGGGAAACTTGGTAATTGGACCAGTCATCTCTCAGGGATGTTGTTTGTGGGAGACAACAAAGGAAGATTTCCATGTAAACTGCCTTGGATATCTGGAGGAAAGATGAGTTACATATCTTACCAAATAAAAAAATAAAATTAATGAAGTAAAAGAGACATTTGTACAATTTGGACAATGTAGCCAACCAGATATCATTTCCATGTGGCAGAACAGTGTTTCTCTTTGGAATAAGGGAAGATGGGAGGCTGGAGCTAGATGCAGAAGTGAGTCTAAGGCCTGACTGTGTTTTTTTCTTTTTTTAAACTTTTCTGGATTCTTAGCTACCGGGTAGAGGAGCCACCTGCCTTGGTAGAACTGCAAAAGAATGAGTGGGATCCGGTAATTGAGTGGGCTGAGAAAAGGTAAGTATAAGCAGTGAGTCAGTCCCGGGGAGGTGGCTCTGATGAAAACATGCACATCTCCTTTCTGCCAGCCCTTACGGTGCAAGACACGGTACTAAATCTTTGCTGAGACAGAGTAGCAAAGCAGATGATGATGTATTGGAATGAAATTGGCCGTTTAAAAGTCTTATTCCAGGGGTTGGGGGAACAGGGAACCTTACAGTGTTCCAGTGTGATTGCTAACAACTTCCTCTAAAGGTACACTGAAGACTTGTGCTTTCAAGCATCTGGTGGCTCACTTAATCCTGTGTGCCCTCATTTAAAGTTGGAGGCATGCCTTGTCACAAAAACTCCACACTTTTCTTTCTAAAGTATATAAGGGAGCAAAATGATATGGCCTCCCAGAAGTGATCCCATTTCCTTCCTGAATAACTGATCTGGCCACCCTCTTTATCAGAAGGAGGCAAACTTCTAGATACATAAAGAGAAATGGCCGATTGTCTTTTTAGGAGTTGAACCGCAGACACTTCCACTCTGCGAATCAAAGTGAGAAATTGAATAATAGAAAGATGAAGTGGGAAATATTTAGATCACCAAATTACATATTTTAAAGGGGGCATATTGATAGTTTGTCTTGCGACTTGAAATTGAGGGATTCCTGCTTGTAAATAGAAAGGGTGTAGGTGGGGTTTGTTACAGGCAGTAGTCAGAAAGGACCAGGAAAACACAGAGTAGAAGATAGTCTCAGACTGTGCTTCATCCTTGCTCAGACAGCGATGTATTGAAACTCCATTCCATCTCCAGGTACAACGTTGTGATTGGCTCCTCAACAAGCATCTTGGGCCCAAACCTCCCACAAAGCACAAAGGACACTTTCACTAGCCACCTGGCTTCATACAACAGCTGGGCCCTTCAAGGTACGTCACACAACATCCTGGGATCTGGTGCATTTCAAACTGCATTGGCTTAAAAAATTCTTCACTCCTTCCTACATGGTGGTGCTGATCGGGGAAGGAGATGGGGAGATGAAGGGACCTTTTCAATTTTAAATTGTGAGGGTGTAGCTCAACATCTGGTTCCCCAAGAAGGCAGGTACTAGATGCTCTAGGACAGGGTTCCACAACCTCAGCCATTTAAAGATGTGTGGACTTCAACTCCCAGAATACTCCAGCCAGCAATGCTGGCTGGAGTATTCTGGGAGTTGAAGTCCACACATCTTTAAATGGCTGAGGTTGAGGAGCCGTGCTCTAGGAAGTCACAAGCAAGTGTCAAGGCAACAGCTTGTTCCCAGCAACTGGGGTGGCGGAACTAGAGATTCTGTTTAACTCTCCCGGGGTCTTATCCTTCATAATCTCCTTTCAGGGACATCTGATGCCCCCCAGCATCACATCCCCGGCAGCAAGTTGCATAACTTAATTTTGTCTGTTTTAACCCCATTGCCAAAATCCTTTCATAATGAGAAAGGAGGAAATGTTCGCCCTTCAGAGTGTGCAAAGTATTAGAAATGATACTTTCCCCTTCCTAGTTGGCTTTGCTCCCAAATTGATCTCTCATTACAGAGGAAGAAAATCAAGGGGCACAGAATCAGCATTTCATATTCAGTTTTGAGTTTTGTTATTTAAAAACCTAAACCCATTGGGGGAGAGTAATCAGGATATTTCTGCATTCCTTGATCTGAATTTTTTAGCCAGCTACCCTCACCTTAGAGCATAGGAGAATGTACTTTATAAGAGAAAATGATAATTGTTCCCCTTCTTTTATTAACACATTAACCTCATTAGTTATTAACATAACCATTAAGGTATTTTTCTCACCAGGCATAGAGTACATGATAACACAGCTGAAGTCTCTGATTCTTTCCATGAGCCTGGTTGACAAACATCTAACGGTGGAGCAAGCTGTCCTTCTATCTCGGCTGGAGGAAGAATATCAGGTAAACCTTACAATATGACGGGTTCTGTCCATTCCTATAGGCTGGGTTCAGACACTGTGCTCAGCAGTATTGTGGTTTGTTTGGTGTTGGCTCAGCTGTAGTGGAAACCTGCCTTGTTCTGTTTTCTAAGCTGCGGTTTATGGCTTTGCCTGCTGTGTGAATCGGGTTATTCAAGGAACCGTGGTTGAGGAAATTGTGGCTTGCTGTGCTTGGTAAACAGAGCCCTTATTTGGCCAAAGTCCTGGTCAGGGACAAATGTGATCCATCCAAGCTGAACAGGGCTTTAGTTCAGGAATGTCCCCTAAGATGTAAGCAGAGCAAACGGTTCCTCTTCTAGTGATGGAAAAATCAAACGCCTTGAGCCAGCCGATCGTCTGTGGGGAGGCAAGGCACAACTCGTATTGTTAGCCCTGAGTCCTGCAGTGGAAGGCAAGGGTTGCACTTTCATTGTTTTTCTTTTGCTCTAGATTCGGCACTGGGGGAATGTGGAGTGGGCCCATGACTATGACATGTATGACTTGCGGGCCCGCACAGCTGCCGCCACCCTTTTTGTTCACCTTTGCTTAGAAAATTCCACCATCAAGCACAAGCTGCTTCAGCACTGAGGAACTGGGACACTGAAGAAGGGGGAGCGGGTGCTCCAAGTTAACCCGAAGAAGATTCAGATGGAGAGGAGCTGTTGGCTCCCAGGAGGTTTTTGGGAGTGGCTTCCTGCCCAGCCCACCTGGGCTTGCCACCACCTTGGATGAGATTTCCCTGTATTGCAAGTTCTGCATTTTGCCTGGCAGGCTACCGAATTTCAGGAGCAGAGCACTAAAGTGCTCTGAGCCTCCCAAAATGGGTGGAGGGCCGCATGCCCTGTCCTGGAGGACACGTAGCTAGAGGCAGTTAGAGGTGGGAATATATCACGGCAATTGAGCATCTCTGCTAAGACTGAAGACACTAGCTACAGTCCCCAATACGGGAGCCAGGGGTTCCAACATGCCAGCAACATTTCCTTTGGGGACCACAAAGGTCCTGCCCCCCCATCAAATTTAAAAGGGATCATATTGCAAATCAAAATGGCAGGATCTACTACCACCTTTATTTTGGAGAACATCTCTAGGTTCCAAAATAGCCCCATAAGCTTTCTTAGGAAAAAAAACAAAAACAGTTGGTGACTACAGCAGAGTGCATTGTTTGGAAGTATGCCTTGAAGACAGACAAAAGTAAGCTGATACACTTTGCTCTTTTTAAAAGAAAATATCTGTATCTGTTTTATTCTACTTCCGTTGATCACTAAACATTTTGGGGATAATGGGTTCTCTGCAGTGGGATGTGTTCTTTGTATTAAATGGATTAAATTTGACCAGAAGGAGACTGCCAAGCAGATTCACTGCTAGTTGCAGAATCTAAATCCAACAATGGAGTTTGCACAGTTTGGTACTGAAAGCAGCTACTGCTCCAGAATGTCCAAGTTGTCCAGGTCGCTGCGGATATGATCGATATAGTGATTGATTTCTAGCACACGGCTTCGGTTTCGGTGGATTTCATCCTTGTGAACCTTCAGGGATTGAAAAAAACATGGAAGCCCTGAAGAAGCTTCAACTCTTGCTCATGATGTCTCTTTTTTAAAATTCCCAAAGGCTAGCTAGGAGAATGTTTTTCCTAGTATCTTCCTTCATGGCCATCTCCACTGAGTGCCGTTAAGTATATTTATTTTATTTATTTTCTATCCCGCCTTTATTATTTTTATAAATAACTCAAGGCAGCGAACATACCTAATACTTGCCATTGGCTCCTTCCTAGGGCTGAGAGAATGACTGGCCCAAGGTCACCCAGCCGGCTTTTGTGCCTAAGGCGGGACTAGAACTCCCAGTCTCCTGGTTTCCTATTGGCTCCTTCCTAGGGCTGAGAGACAGGGACTGGCCCAAGGTCACCCAGCCGGCTTTCATGCCGAAGGCGGGACTAGAACTCTTAGGCTCCTGGTTCCTAGCCCGTTGCCTTAACCACTAGACTAAACTGGCTCTCAGTATATACTAGAAGTTCTCCCTTTCTCAGTAATGACCTTTCTCTTGACGAAAACCTAATGCAAAGGATTTATGCTTACCTTTTCAATCAGAGCGAAAATCCTGTTATTGGCTTTGGTGATGATTTCATCTTCCCGGTTGTCAATCTTCAGGAGGTGAATATCATGGGAGGCGTTGACTGCATTGACAATGGTGTCTTTGTCCACAAAGAGCTGGGAAGAAAAGCCATTGAGAAAGGTTTCTCAGAAGCCTCTGACTGTGGGAGTTGTGTCTTAGGCCTGGTTCGGACCACCTCTTCTGGTCTCGGGTGGGTGCGGGAGTGGTAGGAAGGGCTTACCATGCGGACGTCATCTGGCATTTCCTCATCATACTCGCTCTTCACTATCTTCTCCAGCGTGTTGATGGCTATTTCCAAGAGCTTCTCATTATGGTGGTTTTCAAGATCCCGGCACTGAGCCATTGTGCAGCAGAATGTTAAGGAACAGAGAACAAGGCAGCCTTGTTCATGTGCTCTGAGCTCTTGGAGGACAGTAACTAAATTAAAGGGATGGTCATATTTTGAATGGAGATAATGGCTGAAAGGAAAGGAAGACTGGCACCATCTAATATTCACTACATCCTCCATCAAGACACGGGTCTTGGAGCAGCCCTTTCTTGATCACTGAGATCAGCCACTTCTTTTACAAAAGGGCTCTATAACTCACTCCTCCCTAGTGTGAACCATGACAATGGTAGAGCACAAGACACACTCATTTCATTCTAGGAGTAGAAGCACTGCTCCACCATACCCCTTTCTCTTCTCAAAAAAGTTGCATTTCCATGACACGCTAAGCTACGGTGAATGGTTAACAAGCTTGAGTGATGCTGCTTCACTGCCATTCCTTTTTAAATCAACTGCACTGGTGATCACCTGCAATCACTATTCCCGAGGTTGAAACCCAGGACAGATGTATGATAATTAACCCTCTACAGTAGCTTAACAAATCATTACAAACTCTGTCCAAGTGGGCTTCTTGGAAAACTTAACTAATGACCCCAGAGAGTGAAAGAGGGATATCTATGTGTCCTGTCTTTGTGATCTTCAGAGTGAATTTTGGCACAAAGAGCAGAGGAAAGCTTTGTTTTATGGACATGAGAAGTACCTCCAAAACAAATCAATGCAGGCCTATGCAGTTCTGGATGGCATACACGAACCAGCTTGCTCACAGCTTGAAGCATTTGTTTACTTCAGTTATGACACCTCCACACTTAACAATAAGCACTCAAAAGGATATAATCCTCGCTCATTCTCTATAAAGATTGACACAAGATCAGCGATGTTCCTTTCAAAATCTTTTATAACTTCCTGGGGGGGGGGGGGGACACACAAAGTGAGTTTGACTAAAACTACTCCACAATTTTTCACATTCCAATTGGCTTAGAAACTACATTTCTCCTGGTTTGCTGACATATCTAGATGTGAAAAGATTGGGGAATGATGGTTATGGCATAAGGCAGAGTGTCTGGGGAAATGGGGAACACTTGCTGTTGTGTTTAAGAACATAAGAAATGCTTGTCAGTCCTACATTCTCAGCGGGTGTTGAGTGGTCTAGCAAAATCAGACCAGTTTTCAGTACTATAGATCCCAATCTACCAACCAGCGTTCAGTAGATCCCAACAATGTCTTCAAGGGAGGGCTCCCCCAAAGCGTCCACCGCCTTACCTCTAACTGGTCAACCAGCTGCATCTCCAGGGTCATCAACGTTTCATAGAGCTTTGTGATTTCTTCGTTGTACTCCACCAGCCTTAACTCGGCAATCTGGGTCTCACTGAGGCTCTGAATTGCATCGACTGTCTACTTGTAGAATATGAGAGAGAAAATATTGTTTTCTTTTGCCTCTTTCCTTTGTTAACAGGGAGAAAAGAGATTCTGGCATAAACCACCAAATCTGAATGCTGGAACTATTTCCACGGGGCGGGGGGGGAGGTTTCAAATTGCATTTGTGGATCTTTGGAATATGCAGGTTCCTCAATATGGCTACAATCCTAAATGTACTTATTAGCAAGTAAAAAAGACTCTCAAAAGAGACTTGTGCAAGATCCTTGCTTGTAACGAAATAACATTTTCCCTTCTTTTCATGCCTGGTTTTAAAGGAGACTTCCTGGTTAAACCCTGGTTTGCTAAAACGGTTTATTCCACTATCCTGATCCACAAACCAGGGTTTATTATGTTCATGATTGCTATCAACAACAAAATTGATGGAGTGGGAGGGTGACAGCTTTCCCCAAAATTCACTCTGTGAAGAATCTACCTACCCCACAGTTGTTCTTCTCAAAGTCCTGAATGATTCTGGTGCCCTGGTCTTGATTATCTTTCAGGGCTTCATTGAGGCACTCAAAGAAGATGCCAATCTCAGCCTCTCGCTTTTCATGCTGCTGCAGGCCGTATTCAAACAGAGTCTGGCAAATGTCTACAAATTTACTCTTGTATGTGTGGTTGAAGTCAAAGAAGAAGAAAAACATTGAGGCTGCTTCATACCTGCTGATTTCCTGCCTGGGGAAATCCTGGTTGAAATAGGAGTAAGAGCTCATGCCTTGACGGGGTACGTCTGAAGGTTCTCCATTGCGGGAGGCACCGGTGACAGTTATAAACACAGGAGCAATTTCCCATGTTAAGTTTCTGGGATTCCCTGGGAAAAGGCGGGGGAAGGCATAGATCAAAGAGAGCCAGGCAAGACAGACTTTTGGGAGAGCCTCTTGGGTTTGAAATGCATAGAAAGTATCATCCTGGAACTCTCGCAACGTTACTCACATTCCTCACGATCCCAGCTGAGGAAGACCTAGCTGGAGTATGGAATGGGAGGCAGTGAACCAGCTTAGTTGCCCAAAAAAGATGCTACTTCAACACAGATTTTGGGTTTTTCCCCCCTTGTGGGTCAACACAGCTGCTTTTGCTTTTTGTTTGTTTAAAGAGTGACACTAGTCCTCATGACAGCAGAGAATTCCCTCAAATCGTATTTTCAAGCTGCATCCCTCATTCTGTGCCAAACCAGGAAGGATATGTCTCTAACAGCGCTGGTACTCCAGGAAGGTACATCAGCTTGGATGCTTCAGGGTCTTCTGCAAACATGCTGTCAAAGAGAAAAGGTCCATCCAGATACTCTACGTAGGCAGACTTGGGAGGGAAGAAGAAAAAGAAAGCCAGTGGAAGAGGGACTTGGGCAGGGGGTTGCACTAGAAGACCCCCAGGGCCCCTTCCAACTCTGTGATTCTATGGACCTTTTTGCCTTAATTCTAAATGGTATTAACTCTCAGAAAACTACAGAGCAGGAAATAAATTGGATTCTGGGCTGCTCTCCCTTATATAAGCACACCGGGTGAAAAATGCATCACGCAATGGTTACGTCCATATCTCTCGTCACGTTTCCTGCCTTCCTGAACCCTGGAATGATAATTCTGGTGGACAAGCTGCAGGCAGCTCAGAGCGCCCCAGTTGTTCAAGGCTGCAAGGCTGTGCCTGCTTTGGGAGTCCTCAGGGGCAAAAAAGGTAAAGGTAAGGGTTTCCCCTGCAAAACGAGGAGAAAAAGCAGACTACACGTACACCACCACATACAAACTGGGTGGAAAGTTGACGCTTCAAGGCAGACTCAACCGCCACGCACGCTAAAGTGTGGCGCCAAGGATTTGGTTCTAGCACAGCATGGTGTGTGAACCTAGCCCTTAGGGTTTGTCAATTAGGACTTGGGGCCTAGCATTACAAACCAACCAGGATTCCGTGGCTTGTTCAGCCAGCTTGGTGTGTGCATCCAGCTGTTGCCATTCCCCTTGGAACTTCTCAGCTTTTATATTTCAGCACAAAGAATTACGTTCCTGGGCTAATCAAAGGGCACGCAGACCTATTTTCCTTTCAAAGAGCGAGACAGATGCCTGCTTCTGACTCGGTTTTAGCTCGGGGGGTTTTAAGGTCCCATCAAAGGCATCCAGCAGCATCTCCCCACAGCCTCGTGACCCGCAACCAGCGAGAGTTAGCGTACCTTGTGGTACTCCACCTCCTTTTCCCTGGCCTCTATCTCCCTCTGCTTCGTCAAGGCCAGCGTTTCCCCGTGCTTCATCTCCTCTATGGCATACTGGTATTTTATCGAGGCCATCTCTCGCTGGCAGGAAGGACACACAGGAAGGACACTCAGCTGAGATTAGTGGTTCTGAAGTCATGCAAGCAGAGTCTCCCCCGGGGCCTTGCTAAAGCATCGGTTCATAATGGGTGCACGTCTTTCCATTCTTACCATGTTATCATCCACCAGTCTAAAATCCAGGTACACAAGATCTGGTAGGTAAGCAGCAATGAACATGGAATACAGTTCATTGTCACACACTGGATTCCCAGCAAGGTTCAGTGTGCGCAGGTTTTTGAACTTCCTGAGATAGATCATCTGCGGTAGAGGGACAAAGAGGCCCGGGTAGTCAAGAAGCCCATGACTGATTTATAGAAGTGCTTGGAATATTCACAAAAGACAAAAAAGGAGACAAGTACGGGCCTTTGGTTCAGTAAGTTTCTGTTTAGAAAAGTTAGTATCATGCTTGGGCCTGAAGATATTTCATTCTGAGATTCTTTCTAAGACAAGTTCAACAAAATGATACGTTCTTACATATTGAGATTCACAATATATTGTGATTTCACTTTCTCGAGGGGGTCAACCCACAGACACGTCGTAAAGATCATATAGATTATAGAAAGTGCTATATACACCTTGTATTTATTTAGCATTAAATAAACCCTAATTAAGAGAGCCAGTTTGGTCTAGTGGTTAAGGCAGGGTTTCTCAACCAGGGTTCCGTGAACTAGGGTTTCCCTGGGAGATCATGATTTATTAAAAAAAATTATTTCAAATGTGGGCACATTACAGAGATAAGTTTCATTCTTTATTTTCAGTTTAAGAACACTGTTAATGCATATATACAGGCCTACACATGAAACAAATATAATAATTTTGTAACCTCTGGCCTTGTATTTGAGCCTAAATGGGCAGGGGTTCCCCAAGGCCTGAAAAATATTTCAAGGGTTCCTCCAGGGACAAAAAGTTGAGAAAGGTCTGGGTTAAGGCAATGGCCTAGAAACCAGGAGACTGCGAGTTCTAGTCCTGCCTTAGGCATGAAAGCCGCTGGGTGACTTTGGCCAGTCCTTCTCTCTCAGCCCTAGGAAGGAGCCAATGGCAAACCACTTCTGAAATCTTGCCAAGAAAACTGCAGGGACTAGTCCAGGCAGTCGCCGAGGATCGGACACGACTGAACGGCAGAAAAAAAGATCCTAATTATTAAGGTCATCTACAATAGCGTCTTTAGCCAGTGATTCATCGTCCAGCCACGGATGTGTCATTGTCCCCATGTACTGTATCATCTTACCATAAAGGGGAGTAGAAGAGCATGAACTAAAATATATCTTCTGAGTTCAACATGACTACATGCCCAAGGAAATTGGTGCCAAAGATTCTTAAATGCTTCGTAATCGAAATCTTACATTTTCCAGAGTCTCGATATTATTGTTTCCTATAGAGAAGACTTGGAGTTCTTGTAGGGTATCCAGATGCTCGATCTTGGAAATCCTGTTGTTGTACAAACTTAGGTCCTGCAATTTAACCAAAGCGTCTAAGCCTTCGATGACTTCAATGTTATTGAAGGACAAATCTGTGCGAACAGAACGAGATGAGAAAATATGAGTCCCGAAAGGAAGCCCTCAACTCCCCCCAGACAACACCTGCAGACTCACACAGCCACTGGTAGCTACTGGTGTTAAGAGGACTCACAGCTCCCGAGAGAACAGTGGGTGGAGGCCGTGGCTAGGGGGACCTTTGCTTAGCTGTGGCTGGGGGTGCACCAGTTGCAGCCCTCCCTGGTGCAGGAGGACAAAGCAAGTCATTCATGCTCTCATGACCAGATTGCTGGGCTGCCTTTGAAGAATCTTTGGAAAATACAACTGGTCCAGAATGCAGCAGCCCACATATTTGCCAACTTCTGGCTTTGGGAACATATAACACCAATTCTGTGGGCCCTGAATTGGTTACTGTTACATGGCTGGCTGGGGAATTCTGGGAGTTGAAGTCCAGACATCTTAAAGTTGCCAGCGTTAAGAAACACTACTATTTAGTTTCCAAGTATGCTTTAAGCTGTTGGTATTAACCTGTAAAGACCTCATGGCTTGGCTCCTGGGTATCTATAGGACTGTCTTCTCCCAACTACAGTATATCAGCCCAACTTCCAGATTTTGTGATGCTGGTGATTCCACCCTTCTGGGAGGTGAGGAGAGCCAGGGCCAGGCGGCATTGTTTCTGTGCAGCAGGGTTGCTGGCTTGGAATGGCCAAATTATTCTAGACAGCCGTTTCATGCTCTTGCTAACTTAATTTCTTGCACCTCATTTATTTATTGCCAGTCATGCTGGTATTCTACATCAGAGCTTTCCAAACTGTGTCGCGACACAAAAGAGTGTCGCCACACAGAGTCTGGTGTGTCGCCACACAACCCGGAAGCACTGATCATCATCAGCGCTTCCGGGTTTTCCCGCAGCGACACACCAACGGCGGCGCGCAAAAAGTCCCCCTTGGGGGAGTTGGGCGGTGATAAATCCAATAAATAAATAAAATTAAAAAACCAAAAGCAGCAGCGCTTCCAGGTTTTTGCGTGCTGCCGCAATGGCGGCACTTCTGGGTTTTCCCGTGGCGACACACCAACAGTGGTTGGTGTGTCGCCACGGTAAAACTTTGGAAAGCCCTGTTCTACATCCTTGTTTAAATTGTCTTTGTTTTGTGGAAAATATGAGATCTAAAATGTGCCATCAGGTTGGGGATGTGGTGGATGAAATCGAGGAATTTGAGAGCGATAGAAAGGTTTTTTTTAAGACTGAGATTGGGATTTTTATCAAGATGCTGGATGAAGATTGGATAATGGAGTTGGAGAAATCTAAGGGAGAGAGTGATATGCAAGCCATAAGTAAAATCGATCTCCTGGTGGAATGCCATGAAAAGAACCTGGAATCTTTGAGGGGGGCAGTTGTAAATTTTTTAAAAAATGTTATTTTGTGTTTCTGCACTTTTTTAGTTTTTTTTTCTTTCTTTGTAGTTTTTTTTGGTAGTTTTTATTCTTCTCTTGAAATTTAATAAAATTTACTATAAAAAAACCCTGGTCAAGAGAGAAATAAAACGTATTGTCAGTTCATGTCAAGATGGGCAGGGCAGGGCAGGGCAAGCAGCCAAGAAGTAGCAAAGATTATGTTTACTGAGGTGTTAGATACAATTTCAGATGACCTGCAATCTCTAGATGGAATTATTTGCATGCAGAAACACCAGCTATGAAAGATGCATGCAGGGTGGCACTTCCAGAGATTTATCTGATGTGGCTCTCATTGCAAGGATCTTACCTAGCCAAACCAGATTAACCAGAGAGTCCAGTGATTCTATCTTTTCAATAATATTGTTGTCTAGCTGTAATTTTGTGAGGTTCACAAACTCCCAAAGATTGTCGATCTTCAGAATATCTGAAACCACAGGAGAAGGATAAGATCCACTTAGTTCAAGTTGGCACAAACGCAGCCGTTATACTAGCGATATCAGTGTAGATACTAACCTAGTTTAAGACAAGTCACAAGCCTACATTGCAATAGTATCTGATCATTTGTCTGAAAGACCTAATCTTGCCACATTTTTATTATTACAGCAGCGTCAGTGTGCATAACATTCACAAAGAACAACAGGGCAGATTCTAGCCCGAGGAATAATATATGATCTGACACATGGAAAACAACAAAGAATGGAGTAGGGAGACAAAGGTGCATGGGGAAGAAGATGCATTTATCTCACATACTTGGGCTTTGCTACAGATGGGTCCTCAAAGGCTTGGTGTACAGGCTTCAAGGGAAGAGAGGCTTTGAGGATTTGAAGGAAGAAAAAGTGGCAGCATCACATAGGTGTTAAGGGAAGCAGATGAGGCAGGAAATGAGAAAACTAAGTGTTCAAGAGCAGGAAATTGGTGAATAGCTGCAAATGGTGGAGCTGGAGTTGCAAAGACCATGGATGTGCTGGAGTGTTTTGAGGAAACGTCCCCAGTCTGACCCTCTCCAGATGTCCTCAGACTGCAACTTCCAGAACTCCTCACCAACCAACCTCGGAGGGCATCCCAACACATCTGGAGGCCAACAGATTACAAAAGGGTGGAGTAGAAAGATAAGGGGAAATATCTCATCAACAGACTTATTATTATTTTATAGTTTTTAACTTTCAATTGTTGTAACCCGCCCAGAGTCCCTTGCAAGGGAGATGGGCGGGGAATAAATTGAAATAATAATAATAATAATAATCAAGTCAGTGCCAACTCTTAGCAATCACATGGATAGATTTTCTCCGGGAGGATCTGTCCCCAACCTGGTCCTTCGGGCCTTCCAATACCAACTGAACAGCATGCTAAACACTCTGACGTAGCGTAAGCTGGAGTTAGCAAAATAACAGCAGAACACTTTCCTACAACAGCTTCTTTCAGCCCTTTTCATAAAACCCCTTAAATATGCAAGTTGAGCCACTAGCTGTTCATGTGCCAGCCTTCAGACCAGCAAGGCTTTGCAGTGAAAAGCGGGCAGGCCATTCTAAAAACGGCTGTTTCACTGCTCCGGTCCTTACTTCTAAAATCAAGCTGCAGGGCTTTGACCTCTTTGAAATTGATGCCTTCCTTCTTGGCCAGCTGGCCTGCTTCTTCCTGAGGCCCTTGCTCCTCCACCGCTTTCTGCAGCATCTCCTCGTTGATCACGTTGGGCTCGATGCTGTCATAGAAGCGGCTCATGTTTGGTAGGGAAAGTCAGGACAAGGCTAGACAAACCAACCAGATTCCGTGGCTGGCCCTGAAAGGCAAGGACATAGGATACCTAGTGCTGTGATCTCCCCCAGAAGCGAAGAGTTTCTGGCACCCACCAACCACTGGATCTTGCCATGTCTTAGGGATCCCTCGGTATGCCCATTTAACATCTCCAGCTACACTGGTTGCCAGTCTTCTTCCGGGTGCAATTCAAGGTGCTGGTGGCTACCTATAAAGTCCTACATGGCACAGGGCCTGGTTACTTGAGGGACCGCCCGTCTCCCCTAGTATCTGCCCAGCCGATCTGATCTGGCAGGGTTGGCACACTTTGGGGTCCTTCGATCAGGACCTGGAAGCCTGCCTTCTCTGTCCCAAGCCTGCCCTCTGGAATGAGGTTCCCCCGAAATTCTAATGGCTCCCACCCTACTGGTGTTTCGAAGGGCCTTGAAGGCCTTGCTCTTTGCCCAGGCCTTTGGCAAGGGGCCTCAAAGCCCCCTTTTCTTCTCTTTCTTTTCTTTTTCATCTGGGTTTGTCACCTCTGCCATCTTTGGTCTTTTTCGTTTTGGGTTGTTTTCTTCTTTTAATGTTTTTAACCGCTGGTAAACCGCCCAGAGTTGCTGGGAGTCCGGCGGCAGATAAATGTAATAAGGAAATAAATAGATCCCAGGGACCATTTTGGGGAAGGGTAAATCCATAGAGATCCCTCCAATCCCTCCTGGGGAGGGCTGGGATCTTCCGTAACTTCCTCCCTTGCAGAGACCAGCGAGAAGGAAGATGACACCTCTGAGCTTCAGGAGTTGGGGCACCAGCCTGCCCGCCACCTTTGCTGTTTGGGAATGATGGGGGTTGTAGTCCAAGGCCTCGCTTCCTGCCAAGCAGTGGCTCTTGTACCCGCTGGACGCCCTTTCCTGACAGCTCCTGGCTGTCCCCCGTTGGAACCAAGCCACTGGGGCTGGGCCGGGGTGCGCAACTCGGGGTCCTCCCGTTAAGACTACGTCTCCCATAATTCCTTGCCAATGGCCAAGCTGGCTAGGGCTGATGGGAGGAGAAGTCCAAACTACCCGGTCGCCTACGCGAGCTGAACGGCGCCCGACACCCGGCGAGCAAACGCCCTCAGCGGCCTCCCCGAGTGCGGACGGAAGCCTCCCTCGGCTTATCCCGAGCCCGGATACGCACCTCACGGCTCCAGGCCCGGGCAGCCAACCTCGGGGACCCGCCGACCCTCAGCCCTGCCGGAGGAAGACCGCGTTGCTGCGGAAGCCGCGTCCGTTGCTAAGGGAGATCACGTGACCGCCGCTCGAGCCCGCCCGACTTTTTTCTCGCGTCGGAGCTGCCGGCCAGACGAGCTCGATTCGCGTTCGCTTTATGTAACGTCCGTCATAGCTGGTGGCCCAATGAGAAGCCGCATAAACAGCCGTTCGCTCTCCGGATTGGTTGTCGGAGCCACACGGCCTGCGAATCATCTGCGAATGCTACCCAATCGTCTGCGGGCTTCTCATGGAGCCTTCTCCAATCGTGAGGCGGGGAAGGCGGAGTCCTCTCCGTCCCCGCCTCGTCGTCGTCTCAGACGCCGTCCGCTTTCAAGTCGGGTCGCCTGGCCTGACAGTGATGGGCGTCCTCCTCCCCCAATGAAAAAGCTCCCTCCGGGAACGCCGTCCATTCCACAGCAAGCCAGGGCCGTCCTCGGGCGCGACCGCCGCCGCGCTTGGCTGCCGCCGCTGTCGCTCAGGCCGGGGAGGCGGGGCGAAGGCGCGGAGAGCCGACGCGAGGCGGAGCGGGCCGGGCGGCCGGTCCTGTTTGTTGTCATCTCAAGATGGAGTTTCTGCTGGGGAACCCCTTCGCCACCCCGGTGGGGCAGAGCCTCGGTAAGCGGGAGCCGGGCGCGGGGAGCCGCCGGAGCAGCGCCGGCGGGGAGAATTCTGGCCGGCTGGAGCTCCGCTTGGGCGCCCTCGGGCCAAGTGGGAGGCTGGGCCGCGAGGGGGGCTCCCCCCGCCCCTAGGCCTGCTCCGGGGCCCCGTCTGCTGGCTTGGGCAGGGGCCGAGGGAGCCCACCTTCGAGTCTGCCAGAGCGGCTGGGCCTGCAGGGGCCCCAGAGCCCCCCCTGCGCCCCCCCATGAACCCCCACCCGGCTGGCCCCTCCCCGAAGGGGCCCCCTGAACCCCTTTGGACTCTGAAAACAGCTCCACCTGCACAGGTGCTGCTTCTCCCCCTTGGCTGAGGAAGCATGGGGGGGCAGCTTCTCCCCCGTTGGTCCCCGCAGAGCATCTTTCCCAGGGGCTGTTTTCCCTTCTCCCACTCGGGCTGCAGCAACCCACTTGGGGTTCCCCAGGGTGGTTTTTGTGATGTCTTTTGATGTGTGGCGATGCTGGAATGCGCACCCACAACCAGCCTCTCAGGTGAGTGTTTATGCCGTGCTGGGTGAGCATCACCGAGCCTTTTTCAGCTCACCACCTGCTCCTGCAAATGATGCTGTTCTTTCTTCCTCTCTATAGAGGTCTTGTAAAGTCCCTCTGAATACACATGGGGGGGATTCCTCTTGCGAGGGTCCTTGCAACGGCCATCTGGGCAAAGGCCATCTGTTTCCCTGGATGGGTTTTGTGCGTGGCCAAAAAAATGTGCCGAGCCAGCTGTGACACGCCCAGCAACTCCCAAAGCTTGGTCAGACTGCAGGATGACTTATGATTTGTGAATGCTTCAATTAGTTAAAAAAAAACAAGCAATTTTTAAAAATATATATTTGCAGGGGACAGATGTTTTTGGAGGGAACAAATGTAAAAGATGGTTGCCTGGCAGACCCAGGCTTTCAGTAATTGTTAGTGGGAGGCATTGAAATGAGAATTGGAATGGTACAAGGCCTTCTGAGAATCTGGCGTAGGGGATGGGAAGCCAGGAGGTCCGTGCTATGGAAGGTAGATGTTTCGGGAAGACACAGCCTGAGAGTCAATGAAGGGACCATGAAAAGGAGAGACGATTTATGGAAGCCTAGAATGTTGTGGATGAGCCTGGAGCCAGGAATGCTGGCATGGGATGAAATAGAGGATGCCTTAGAGGGAAAACTGACTTGGAGGAACCTTGAAAACATATCAAGGTGCAGATTTAGAGGCCCTGTAATCTTGAAAAAGATCTCCTAGGCAGCATCCGAGAAAGGATGATTAAATTGTTTGTGGATATTTACAGCAACTTCTTCACTAAGGCTCAAGAGGCCGTGGTTTTCTTGGCTTAAAAAACAGTGACTACGCAGGGGTGGAAAGGTGGATTGCTATACAAAAGCCACGGTGTTAGAACGCAAGGACTTTGATGATACTGCCTTGGGATGTGTACCAGATTTTTTTTTCTTTAAAGAAGCAATGCCTTTCATAAAGCATGCATGTTTTAAGTCAGGAAATTTGGCTAGTGGACTTCCTGAACAGTGGCTATTGAATTATTTTCTTGTGGAGATAGGACAAGGAGAGGACAAAGCTGTGGAGCAAGGTTGAGAAATATAGGGGAGAAGATGTGCGTGTGTGAGACATCTAGCACAGGGAATTGGAAGGTAGAATTGAGAAATACAAGATCTGTGTTGGCTTCTACCTAATTGAGTAGGACTTTTAGTCAAAATTAGAAAGTGGGCGGTGAGCTTTTCTTATGGGTAAGGATCTTGGTAAGTTTATAAACTTCATAAAATTCTAGAAGTTGACTCTTTGTTAGATTATGTACCCACTTGCTTCTGCATCATTAGAGTCAGCGTTACACGCAGTTTACTCTTGCATAGTCTTGTGTATGCCATAGAGGTGCTTGGTAAAAGCAGGGAAAGTCTGTTTACTTTGAGCCCACTTTTCTTTGTGGCAGATGCTGATAGTTGAGAATGAAATAAGAGATCCCGTTCTAAAGGGCAACAGTCTAATAGGGTGCCTCTCATTTTGCCCTTGGTGAATCAGAAATAGATTTTGGCCCTTTTCTAACAAATTGTGACATTTTATTCAATGGAAAATGGATTCCCAGTGCAGACAAGGAAGGGTTGCATAATGAAAGTGTTGTGCAAAGTCCAAGAAATGTCATTTAATCCTGACTCTGTTGACCTTTACCAAGACCTTGAATAAGTGACTTGGAACATCCCTTTATTTAAATGGAGACATTACTGCAATTCTAAGAATTTTCTTTACAGTACATGTATTGTTGCAATTTATTGGTATGCTATTAAGTTGAAAGTCCTGAGGCTTTCCACCAGTTGTGAGGGAAAAACATAAAAATATCTGAAACAGAAACAGATAAGAACAGGGCATCGTTTCTCTTCTTTTTTAAAAATTTTTATTTATTTATTTATATTTCCAACTTATATCACCGCCCATCTCCCCCCATTCCGGAGGGGACTCTGGGCGAAAATTTTGTTTTGTTAGGGAACAGTTCCCATGTGGTCCTGATTCTGAAGAGACTCCTGAAATTCTGATTAAATTCCTCAGAGTTTTGCTGCCTTTGTCAGGTCTTTGACAACTATAGAGGCTATAGTTTATAGAGGCTGATTCAGATAATGTACTGTGCCATCAGGGGTTTTAATTGGTCTTCATTTAGGATGTTGTGTGAACTCAACCACTGTAATTTGTAAGAATTGTTAAACATAACTATAGCTTAGTTTAAGGAGTGATTCCAACCTGGACGGCACACACTTGAGTCAGCAGAAGTTCATAGCGGAGTTAGAATTTTACAGTGGAAGTAGCTGTGCTTGGAAAATTTTAGCTGTCCTAAGCCTAGAGCTGGCCAACTCTAAAATGAGAAAAGACACTGCACTTATGTGCTCATTATTTCTACCCTGTTAGGCAAGAGATGGGAAAAAGTAGTTTGAAAATCTTTATTCTGAAGAAAAGAAGTTTAGTAACAGACTGTATTCACCTCTTTGGCTATTGATTACCAAAAAAAAAAAAACAAGAACCAAAGGTTTGCTATGCGCACAATGTTCATCAAAGGTCAAAACAATCCAACTCAACTTGCAGAGTGGAATCCCCTCAGTCGACAAATAGTTGCTTATATATTTCAGAGTCTCATGTCAGAAATTGTCCAATATTTAATAGCACACACCTCCCCCGCCCCCCATTTGGAGTTTTAGGGTTGAACACTTGGTAATCTTGCAGGGTCTGGTGTGTATGACACTGACATTATGGGACC
The DNA here is from genome assembly GCA_023362775.1 of Charina bottae. NCBI lineage: Eukaryota > Metazoa > Chordata > Lepidosauria > Squamata > Charinaidae > Charina > Charina bottae. The sequence continues at coordinate 1,607,340 of JALMGJ010000064.1, forward strand.
CAGTTGTTGAATACCCTGGAAAAAAGGCACCCAATTTGTATTCCTAAGGAGTTAGTTTGAGAACTTAACTTGTAGCTGCAATTTTAGATTGCAAAGCTTGTAACTGCTTCTCCCGTATTTGTTGCTTTGCATCAGCTGCCCTGGAAGGTGACAACTCAAATTATTCAACGTACAACCTTATGTCGGTTTGCAAAGCCAATGAAGGCCTTCTAATATGAGAAGCCTGCTGATGTTGCGTAGGCGAAAAAGTCGTCAAATACTCCTTTGCCATAATGGCTGCATGGAACCTCCCTATTCAGAGACTGCATACCACCAACCTCCAATAAACAGAGATTTTTGTCTGTATAGGGGCTCTTCCAATCACTATTTGCGTTAGTAACATAAACCTTCAAAGTCAGAAAACCTGATTCCCACAAGCAGAACCGTATCTTGCATTTAAGTGAACTTAACTTTGCTCAACCAGGAGATGCCTTGCCATTTGGGAAAAATAAAAAAACTGTAGTGTGTCCATTTCCTTTGAAGGTACTAGAAATATTTCATGCTAACACTAACCATGAGACAGGCTATGCTGAGTTTTGGCAAGACATTGGCACAGTATTAAAGGGTTAGGATGAGACAAAATGCTAGAGATTAATTGGGGCCTGCTGTAGCTAAGGCTTTATAGTTGACGTGTTAATTCATTGACCCTTTCCTTGAAGTGATAAAAAAAATGGAAGCAGCCAGAGGTGGTCTTTTCATTATTGCCATCTTATTATGGAATTTCAGAGATCTGCAAGTCATGTACAGTATTAGACGTTCTCCTCTAATGGCCTTAAAAACAAGAGAAGCATGTTAGGGATTTCATTTTAATTTGAATGGCGATGGAAAAGCAGGCATGTCTTTGATGAAAGAAGTTACCCTCTGTTATATAACCTTGGCTGAAGTTGTTCCTAGTTCACTGAGTTCTGCTTGTTGAGTGTTTCCGTGGTTCTTCCTGGCTCATGTGTGAGATGCAATTATTTGGCCATTTTGCATTCATCGTGGGCTCTTTTGAGGTTAGGGGAGATGGAGAATAGTCCCATTAAAGCATGGTGGATTGATCACAGCTTTGGCCTCTGCAGTTAAAGCTGGTGGCCTCCTAAAATATCTAGGGCTAGAAATGCATCAGCATTGTACTCTCTCTGCCAGTAAATGGCATTGATTCCCATGAAAATTTAATTGCGAGCACACTGGGACATTAGGTAAACATGAGCAAACACTCTTAAAGAAATGTTTGAGAAGAGCAGAGGCTTATCTCTCTCTTTGTAAAATGTAAATAACTCTGCTGAGAAACCGGTTTAAGCAGTAAGGAATAAACACTTTCAGAAGGTTAATGAGCAATATGTTTATTAATTCATTGCTGATGCAACTCCCTCTACATGTTTGTCGTATTTGTGATGGCAGAAGGTTCTTCTGGCAGAACTTTTCACCATAAACGATTGGACAAGATTTCTTAAAAAGCACAGAGTTGGCCAAGAAGTACCCCCAGAGACGTGTTAAACACTGAGAAGACCACAATACTTGTTCCTTGAGGCTGAGAGTTAGCTAATGAAGGCACACACAGAATCTCACACTGCAGCAGCCTTTCTCAAGCTTTTGACCCTGGAGGAAACCTTGAAATATTTTTCAGGCCATATTCACATTCAGGCTCAAATATAGGCCAGAAGTTACAAAAACTATTATATTCATTTCATGGGTAGGCCTGTATATATGCATATATACACATACTGGTGGTACAGTTATAGGCAGTGTAATAAAAGCAGAGTCCCTGGGTTGTGTGAAGTAGCAGCTCTATTCTAATTAGTCTTCATGCAGGCCATACCTGGGTGCCATATTTTGAGAAGGAAATTGACCAATAGGAGGATAGGCCTGGGTAGAGATCTGGAAACCAAACCTTATGAAGAATCATGGAAAGACCTGAATACGTTTAACCCAAAGAAGAGAAAAATATAAGGGGAGATACGCTAGCAGTCTTCAAATAGCTAAAGGATTGCCCTAAAGAAAGTAGAGGGGGCATATATTTGTTGTTCTGGAGGACAGGACTAGAACCAGTGACGACAAATGATTTGGCTGTGGCTTTCAGCTAGACATTAGGAGAAGTATTTGAAGAGTAAAAGCTGTTGGAAATCAGCAACCAGGCCTGTGATAATGGTTTCCCAGTTTAAAACAGTGGTTTGGAAGAAGTTCTATAGATGAGGGATGGTGCATTGCTTTGATACTGTCCATTTCCTCCAAGAAATTCAGGGAGAATTTCTGCCTCCCCCTCCCTCTTTATTCTTAGACCCTACCTGTAAGTTGAAAGGTTAGAAGATGGCGACTGTCAACAGGTAATCCAGTGAGTTTCAGGGTTGCGACTATTGCTGATTATACGCTTCAGTTCCTTTCATCTAAGCGTAGAATCCTCCTTGGGATCCTCTAACTCCTCCCTGCTCCTGTTTTCAAAGAACAGTGCGAAATTATATGTTAGCTTCTGGCATATCCGGTGGTTAATAGGCAAATGCTAATGCAAAAACATTCCTGAACACAAAAATCCAAAGAGTAAAAGAACTATACATTTTTAAAAAAGGATGAGAATGTTTAAGTTCTGTGCAGGAATCCAAATAATTTTTTTGAAAATCAAGTAGGTCTAGTTCGATGCGACATATAGTTAATAGAAACAAAATACAGCTTGGCACAACATTTGCTCAGTAGCACAACAAGAATAAAAATGATAATTCTGTAAAGCAAGCACAGGCCTGCACATTAAAAAAAAGACCAGTTCTCTCCTAGTTCTCACTGTGAACAACTGTTTCCAATTGGATTGTCTCCTGACCGAGAGAACGGCTTGGTTCGCGCATCAGGCTAAGCCCAGATGGAATTTATTTGGGTTTCAGCTGAGGGTATCATGTGAACTTAGCTATTGTGGTTCCTATCCAGCAACCCTTTCGCTTAGGGTTTATTCCACGAGCCATTGTTTAGCTCAGCCAATCTGTCTTGCTGGAAGTGGACCTTAACTTACTGGCCCGCAACTGACCCATCCCAGCATCCAGACGGTGGCTTAAGAGGACGGAGTAAATGAGGTGGGCAAAAGTACCCAGCGGTGTGCGGGCTCTAACAGCCAAGATCATATTCCACTGCAGTAACTCTAAATGGCCAGTGACCATTTCCTTGAAACAGAAGACGGGGTGATTATTTTTCCACTTCAGACCACAAAACTCAAAAGCTCACCAGTAATAAAAATAGAGCCCTCTGCATTGTTTGATGAAAATTAGCTGCTATGAATACCTTGACAGTGTGCTGGAGGGGCCTCAGACCAGGCTGTGATTGTTGCTTGAGGTTTGGTGGTTTACATTCCCGCAGACAAATAACGTAGCACATGCCAAAACACATCCGTATGGTAAAGTGCTTCGAGAGTGCTATAAGCTTATTTCAGATCAGCTTTCCCATCATGATAATGGATTATGTTGCAAAAAAGAAATCCACAGGAACCAAAAATTAAATCTTCAAAAGGAGCACATAATAAGTGATAGATTGGCTGACTTAGTATTGAGTACAGGTAGTCCTCACTTAACAACTGGACTTACGATGCTGCTGAAAAAAACGACTTACAACCGGTCCTCACACTTACAACCGTTGCAGCAACCCCGTGGTCACGTGATCACAATTTGGGCGCTTGGCAACCGGTTCGCATTTATGCCCATTGCAGCATGCCGTGGTCACGTGATTGCCGTTTTTGACCTTCCAGGCTGGCTTCTGGCAAGCAAAATCAGTGGGGAACAGCGTGATTTGCTTAATGACCATGTGGCTCGCTTAACGCCCGCATTATTTCACTTAACAACCGCCGCAAAAAAGTAATAAAATCAGGTCAGATTCACTTAATGACCGCTTCGCTTAGCAACCAAAATTATGGTCCCAATTGTGGTTGTTAAGCAAGGATTGTATTGTGTACTTTATCTCTTGTTAATATGAAGTACTTAAGGGTATGGTTATATATTGATATTGATATTGCACCCAGTTATAATTTGTCAGCTTTCAGCTAGATCAGAGATATGCAACCTGAGACCTCTTTACAAAAGCCAGAGACTTCGAAAAGTTGTTGCCAAACAGTAATTTTTCATGTAACAAGAGAAGAGTAAATACTGTACATAACTAGTGCATTACCATATTAATTATATTTTAATGAAGAGTAATTGAAATGAAATCATCTTTTGCTTTTGTCCAAGGCATAATCTCCTACTTTTTGCCATGTGATTCAAAATTCAGTTCTTGGCCTGAAAAACCTCGCTGAGCCCCAGAGATAAGCTCTAGATCTTTATTCTCTACCTTACACAGAATCTTACCAAGCTAAGCCACCAGGACAGCTCACTGGGGAAAAACCCCAAGCACGCTAAGGCGGGCCCGGCCTGATTCTCTTGGATGGCTGCCCAAGGTCTTCCGGGCTACGAAGCGCTTCTCCCCCTGGAAGGCGCCCCCTCCTCCTTGCCCTGCGATCTCCATAACACTACCTTCTCCCTCAGAGAGACATTCCATCACAACCCACCCAGCAAGGGGTTATGGATCGTTCCTGTTTGTTTTATTTTGCAAGGAAGCACATTGTTACCTGATCCAGTTTTGGCTAATAAACCAAGAGCTTTCCTGGATCTCTCAGGACTAAGATTAATTCATAGTACAACTAGCTGCAGAGAGATCGGTTGGCAAAAATAAGGATTATTCTTAAAACTCTCACACGCTAATTGGCAGAGTGTTAAGCCTAGAGAGAAGGGTGGGCTGGGTGCAGTTCCTTGCCCATTGGTGGAGAATGCTGCCTTGGCTGTGTGGGGGTTTAATATATGAGAAAATAAGTAAGCAACTAAATATTTATGAAATACATTTTTAAAAATAATGAAAGTTTTAGTGGAGACAAAACATCAGTGCCTCCCAAGTAACTATGAGGTCTGAGCCTGCCTTATGGGTACCAAATGCTCTATCACAAAATCCTGGGGGAGAAAGGTTTGTGATGCAAGGAGGAAGGGAAAGTGGGAACGCAGTGGAAACTCCTGGAAGAGGGGATGGCTCTGGGGCTGGAAGCTTAGAAAGGAGCATACCACATGGCAGAATTATATGGCAGGGTTCTTTTGTACATCAACCTAAGCTGTGGTCTGATTTTCATTTTCTTTCGGGTGTTTCTTAGTGGCACCAGTGAAAAGGCTTAATGAGATTTTGGGCTTCCCCTCCTTAAGAGGCTTTCATGCAAAAAAGGAAAAAGACGAAAGGGCAGCACAGGTGATTATTGCTGTTGGCTGGAGGAGGTTGCTCTATAAAATTCTGCATAATATGGCTCAAAACGGTGGTCTCAGAGTATTTTCCTTCCTACTCCTGCAACATGGTCATTTTCTAAACTGAAAGCCCTTCGGGTTGCTCACTTTTTGCAAACCGTGACACGCTCTGTGGGCACTATATTTTATTTCAATCTGAACAAGTTTGTGGTGCACCATTTGCCTGGAAGGAGGGAAATCTCGGTGGAATATCTTGTTCTGTACGGCATGAAGCGATTCTTGCCAGCCGTAGGCGAGGCTTGCCAGTTTGACCTAATGAACTGCTGTAAACCCCGGAGAAAACGAGCAACGTTTTTGGCTGTCTTACAGAAAAGGCCACCGATGGCTCCCTACAGAGCGAAGACTGGATGCTGAACATGGAGATATGTGACATCATCAATGAGACCGAAGAAGGGTATGTGTGTGCGCACCGTCTTAGCTGAAACCGGAATTGCTTGGCATGCCTTGGGGGGGGGGCTCTTTTTCTGGGAAGGTAGTTGCTTGTTGGTAAGATCGGCTCTGCCAGCAGTTTTGATGTTCTGCACCCGATAAGTGTGGACAGTGCTTACTTGCCTTAAACCTAACCAAGCAGGCAAGATGGGGCTAAATGGACCAGTGGCTTGAAGTTACGTAAGCCAAATTCCTGTGTGGCCTCAGCCCCCAGCATTTGATTTTAAGCCTGAAGAAGCCGCGTTCAATAGCTGGAACGCTTTAGTCCAAAGCTGCTCTCTGTGTTTAAACGCCATGGCAGTGTTGTAGACCAATCTTCCGCAACCTCGTTTTTGCCTACTGATAAGGCTTGCCCTGGTACCAGCATCACAAAAACAAAATCTTTTTGCTGGCTTCTTTTCAGCATCCACTTGGCTCTGGCCTGGAGGTTTTTTTTTTATTATTATTATCTGCTGAAACTATTTGTGTGTTCCCTTGGGGAAATGCGTTCTCCTTTGAGATACTCTGCTGTAATCGAGCAAATGCTGAAGCCTCCAAGCACCCAGGTTGAAAACAGGTGTGCACAAACAGCTTAAAACTGGGGTTGCTGTGTTTCTGTACTTTGAGCAGCACCTACAGTAGGGCCTTCACCGTCGTCTCATCCTTCCCTCATCAGCCCAAAGGATGCTGTTAGAGCTCTCAAGAAGAGACTGAGTGGAAACAAAAACTACAGAGAAGTAATGCTGGCTCTAACGGTAAGTACGATGAATAAGGAGTTGGAGACATGGGGGCCAACTCAGAACGCAACCCAGCAGTGAACGAGATGTATTCAAGCAGGTGTTTGCAGCACCAGAATTCACTGGCTGGCCGGTTAAAAGACAAAGGGTCAATTCCAGGGGGCTGCATTCTTGGTGGGCTTTGTGGCCAAGAAAAACGTTGTGGTTTTTCAACATTCTGCTCCTCCTCCAAAGCTGGTATCTTCTTCCTAAGTGCACGCTACCCATCCAGGATGCAGGGGGATACCAGTCTAGAATTTCCTTTTCCCTCTCTGAGATCTACATTTGACGCCAGGCACAGGTTATTCCTGCATGTCTTAAGCTCTCAGGCACATGAAACTCTGTGGAGTCCATGGTGCTCTCTGAGCCTTGTTGTTTTCTTGCAGACGTTTCATTGCCAGGCTAGGCAACATCTTCGGTGCTAGTTTCTTCAGCTAGCACCGAAGATGTTGCCTAGCCTGGCAATGAAACGTCTGCAAGAAAACAACAAGGCTCAGAGAGCACCAAGGACTCCACAGTTCAACCCTGAGCTACAAATATTCTCTTTGATTGGTACATGAAACTCCGTAGGAGAGCAGGGTCCATGCAAGGCCTGTCCTGTCTGCAGGCTAAGCTGAGAAAGCCTGTGGGGTCCTCTCCATGCCTGTGCTAGCTTAACTTTGAAGTGCTCAGAAGATTGCAGGAGCTTCACTTGCCTTCTCTAGGTCCAAGCAGGAGACAAGGGGTAGGGTGTTTTTTTTTTTTAAGTTTCATTATCAGGGATTTCTTGGGTTGCTAATGAATTAAGTTAGCTTGATAAGCCAGGCTTATTCCTCTAGCTTCCTATACCATATTGTGTAGGGTTAAGGGGCTCTACTGCTTGCCCACATCATACAACATTTATTTCAACCGCTATTAATAAAGTTCACATAGGACGTAAATCGATAGGTTCCCTCATTTCATTTAAGGAGCACTTGAGTGTGATTGCAAGACGCACTTGTGCTGTGTTTTTGAAGGGGACGTAGCACCCCAAAGAAGCAGAGACTTCTCCTCTGGGATAGTCGATTCTCCGTGTCCCACTCCCAAGGTTGGAAGGGCGGCTGGGGTTCCTTATGCTTACCAGGAGTGGGAGAACGTTGACTGTTGTAGGGAAATGTCCGGGTCCTCTGGTTAAACTATACAGCCCTTAGCGCTCTGCCCTTTCTCAAAGTAGGCCCTTGGAAAAAGCAGTTCCCTTCTTCTGGATGCTGTGTCGACTCTCTCTTCTGCACCTGAAATGTGTTTTTCACCCAAAGGTACTGGAAACCTGTGTAAAGAACTGCGGCCACCGCTTCCATATCCTCGTAGCAAACCGAGATTTCATAGATGGCGTCCTGGTTAAAATCATTTCACCCAAGAATAATCCTCCCACGATCGTTCAAGATAAAGTCCTTGCACTGATTCAGGTATGTCAAGATGCTTTTAATTAATTATGCTTTCTCTGAGCATAGAACGCCACAAACCCTACAGTTCTGTATTGAAGTTACCATTGGGTTGTCAAAACATACATTTTCTATGAATAACATTTTCTCTGTGTGTGTATATAGACACTCACTTTTTTCAGTCCCATGGGAGTAAAGAGGGTGTAAAGAACCAAACCAAACAGCTCAGAGAGAATATCCCAGCCTTCTCATGATTTCCAGCTAATGGCTGAACTGGCTGGGGATTATGGGAGTTGACATCTAACCCATCAGGAGGGCATCAGATTGGCCAAAGCAGTCACCCTGGTTACAGAATTTGTAGCTGGCCTTCCTGCATAGCCAAAAGATCTCTGCAACTATACAGGTAGTCCTTGACTTACGACCACAATTGGGATCAGAACTTCTGTTGCTGAGCGAGGCGGTCGTTAAGCGAGTCACGTCCGGTTTTACGTCCTTTTTGCCACGGAAATTTCAGGAGGGTCTCTGGTGAGGCCCACTCATAGGGCTGCGGGGGTCTCGTGATCCCTCAGGTTGACACAGTTGTAAGGAGCCCAAGAAAAACCAGTCAAGAGTCCAGATATCCCAATGAAAGAAACGCGGGTTGTGTAGAAACAGCATGACAATCCTCCCTGCTTGGGTTTTTTCCCACTCCCAGGCTTGGGCTGATGCCTTTCGAAGCAGCCCTGACCTCACGGGGGTCGTGCACATTTATGAAGAGCTCAAGAGGAAGGGGATAGAGTTTCCCATGGCTGATCTGGACGCTTTGTCTCCAATACACACCCCACAGAGAGTAAGTATACAAGAACTGAAAACAAAAGGCCCTACCTGAGACTGTGTAGACCCTGAACTACAAATTAAAAAAGGAAGAGCTTTCAAAAGCTTGCTCTTTTTAGTTGTATGTTATTTTATCCATTCCATTCCATTCCATTTTTATTTTATTTATTTTATTTTATTTATTTTATTTTATTTTATTTTATTTTATTTTATTTTATTTTATTTTATTTTATTTTATTTTATTATTTTATTTTATTTTATTTTATTTTATTTTATTTTATTTATTTTATTTTATTTTATTTTATTTTATTTTATTTTATTTTATTTTATTTTATTTTATTATTTTATTTTGGGAAGGAAAAAGAGGAAAGAGGAAACAAGGTCAAAACCCCGTAAAAACATGCCACACTCCTCTCATAAAACTAATCTTACATCTATATTCATGTCATGTTGTACAATTAAATTATTAATCTTTAAGTCAACAATAGGAAAAAGAGAAAGTGAAGCTATATTCTGGTATTGGTAGTTCAAATTCTCTATATGACCGCTGGTTGAGATATTTTTGAAAAGGATGTGTTTCCCAGCCTGGACAACTTCCAGAGGTGTGTATTCCCAGATTTCTTAGCGATGGTCATGCTGGCTGAGGAATTCTGGGAATTGAAACCCACCCACCTGGAAGTTGCCAAGTTTGGGAAACCCTGACTTAGAAGGAGCTTGCTCTGAAGCATCCCATCTGCCAGGGTGATGGACTAGCTGTTGGGATGGGAAGCTGAACGGTAGCATTCCACCCTCTTTGGGCCTCCAGACCATTTAGGCGACTGTTGTAGACAGAATTCCCTCCCCGCCGCCATTCCCCTCTGCTCATTTCAACGTGGGCTGGGTCCCTCTTTGAACAACCTGCGATTTCCTTTGCTAGAGCGTTCCTGAAATTGACCCAGCTGCCAACATGCACAAGTCCCAGACTCAGCAAATGATGAGCTCCTCTACCTCTCCGACAGCTTTCCCGGGTTCTCAGGCCCCTGCTCTGAACGTGGCCGGCCCCATCGTAGCAAATACGGAACAGGTAGTGTGCAAGCAGGGCTCTGGAGGAACGGGGGCAGGGGGGAGGGAGGAGCTGTGGCACTCACACTCCTTCGGGAGAAGTTCGTTGTCTTTTTAAAAAAAAGCCCTTTCCTGCTCCTCCCCCCCCCCCCAGATTGCACGATTGCGCAGCGAGTTGGACGTTGTTCGTGGCAACACAAAGGTGATGTCAGAGATGCTCACAGAAATGATCCCTGGGCAAGAAGATTCGTCAGACCTTGAGTTACTGCAGGTGAACCTATGAGAGTGCAATTTTCCTAGGTCTTCTGTATTCTCTTCTCTTCTCTTTCCTGATTTTGACAAACCTTTTAAGCCAATTAATCTGGAGCAACATAGAGAGCCGCGGAGTTGGGAGGGGCCATTCGGTTATTGAAGACCGATCTCCTGCTCGGTGGAGAATCCAGATTCCAGCATTCACAGCAGATGGTTTTCCAACCTCTGTTTATACACGTCTATGAAAGGGCACCCCACCCCTTCTCTCCCATTCCCAACTCCTCTTATGGCTAGCCAGAAATCAAAAGGGGTCTGCTATCACCTGTTCCGACTGACAAAGGTTATAAAAGGCAGAAGGTTTTGTGAATTATGGCTCACTTCATCAGGTGCAAATTGTAGCTTTAGCCATTCCTTCTGATTTTTGGCCACCGTGGACTAACGCAGCTCTCCTGCTGCGGTGTCTCTTGTCGTTTGGAAATTTGTCCTAATTCAACCAGAAACTGTCTTCCTGGAACCCAAGTCCATTATTCTCTGGGATGATAGAGAACAAGTCCCTGCCTTCTTCTGCGGACGCCCCTGTAGCTACTTGGATTTAAGAAACCGAGATAAGCGTGTGATTGGCTATCGCCCCTTAGAAACAGACAAAACAAAAGAAGCCACGAAGCGGTTAAGAGAAAATTTCCTGATGCAGCGCAAGCCGGTTCTGTCAGCCTGTCTTTGCTACCTGAGTCCAAACTCCTGAAATGTCACCGTCTGGCTCTAAACTGACGAGATTAAAACCGACATTGGCAAACCTGGCCCTCAAGCTGTTGCAGCAGCTGGAGAGCCCGAGTGGAGATTTACGCCGCGCTCTGAACATCACTCTCGGCAGAGGAAGCCCATGCCGCTTTTCCTTCTTCTCGGAGGTGAAGAAGGAAACTGTGTTTCTTGACGGCCTCATTTCCTTTTACCGCTGACCATTCTGAGCATAACTGCCTTTTCCAGCAAGTTGGATCGCATGACATGGCTGAAATAAGTAAGGCGGAGTTTTGTGATTTTGCCCACCAGCGATTTGTCTGGTTTTATATGCTCCAGTACTCGCTTCTTTGTCACCTTTGCTGACCAAGGAATGCGCAGGAGCCTTCTCCAGCACCACAGCTCGAATGAGTCGGTTTTCCTCCTGTCTAGTTTTTTCATGGTCCAACTTTCGCAACCATAGGTAGCGATGGGAAACACGATCGTGCGGACTAACCTGCATTTAAGATTCAGGGCAGCTTTTGTTTAAAGGTCACCACTCATGAACAGTACGGGGGGGGGGGGAGCTGGTGAAGGGCTTCTCTTGTGTGGTGGAACAGTGATGTCCAGTGGGCAGAGGGGGGTCACCTGGATAGGCCGGGCCCCTTGTGCAGAGGGAGCCAAACAAAGCAAAGCAAAGAGGCCAGATGTTTGCCGCCGCCTCCCTTAGTGACATCTCTGCCCAGCTCCAGAAGCCAAAATACATTTCAAAAGCAGCCGGACCTCCTCCCAGCTGTGGAAATTCTGGCCCTCCTTGTGGTGCCAGCCACGGAGGCCGTTCCTTGCTCTCAGACGTCTCCCTGTCTGCTCTCCCAGGAGCTGAACCGCACGTGCCGAGCTATGCAGCAGCGGATCATGGAGCTGATCTCCCGGGTGTCCAACGAAGAGGTCACGGAGGAGCTGCTGCATGCCAATGATGACTTGAATAACGTCTTCCTCCGATACGAGAGGTGACTCCTCTTTTTCCTTTGAGAAGTTAGTTCCTCTGGCGCGGTGGCCGGGCAAGGCCAGGCCGTCCCTCTCTAGTGGCCGCCGCTATCGGCATGGGGTGTCCCCCAGAGGTGGAGACATTCAAGAGTCTTTTTTTTAAATAGTAATTTTATTAAAAATTACAATTGCAACGATAAAAACGGATACAAACTAAAAGAATAAAAAGAAAAAATAGGTGCAGAAAAGAAAAAATAGGAAAAAGAAAAGAAAAAATGAGAATATAGCGAAGAAAAAGAAAACTTCTCCCTTCATCACAAGTATAAACAATTTTAGTAACTTATCACCTTCCCTTAAAATACAACGAATGATTTCTTCCCATATCCCATTTCTTTATCTATAAACAAATCCTTAAAACCTCGTCATTTCAGTCCTGATCAGCAAAAGTCAATTAAGAATTACCAGAGATAACATATCTATTTTAACCTTGATCAAATAAACCCACTTTACATTCCTTCCTTTTACTTCTAATACTCTTGATCTTTAGTCCCTTCAAATAATGTCCTAGAACTTGATTTCTTTTCATTTTTTCTTTGTCCCTTCTCACAAAATCCTTCAAAGCTTTAACAAGCCTCTTTTGTAAATCCAATATAGGAAAATTATCCAAGAAGGCAGGGGAGATAGCAGTTGTAATGTCAGAGTTATGTTAAACCATTTTGGTTCTTTCTCTGCTTTTCAGCTGTTGGTAATTGACACCCACATGCCTACATTGATGCCTGGCTGTGTTAGGTGTTATGTGTAAAGTAGGACGCTAGATGTCTGGAAAGAACATCCTGAAAACAGCATCTGACTCAAAGGAATCTGAATAATAATGCAAGCTAGCCAGGCGTCCAAAAACACTAACTGGTTGCATGCATCTAGTGGCTGTCTGGATATTTTCATTCCAGATGTGGGCCCTGCCCTGCAGAACAGATCACAAACAGGGATGTGTTTATTTGTCTAGAAGCACCTATCAAGTCCGGTTCTGATTAAGTGCTACAGCGTAGCCTCAGATAGAGAGCAAGCACGTACGCCATGGAGGAAGCTGCCCCACCTCCAGGCTAGGGCCAAAAATGCTCTCCTCGCAGACCACCACTTCCTGTGGGCTGTTCGTGTTACCCTCCGTGGCAACAGGGGAGATGGGAAAAGAATGTGGCAGATGGGCCTTGTGGTCCTCTCCTGGATGTCTTGCCTGGAATCAGCCCCTTCCGCCTTTGCTCCACAACCATTCCCTCTCCCCATTCCTGCTTTTGTGTTAAGACCCAACTTGTTCAAAACTGCCCCCTGCCCTCACTTTTAATCTCTCTTGGCTCTTGTCCGCCTCTAGGTTTGAACGCTACAGGTTGGGCCGATCTGCACAGAACGCAAGTAATGGGGTAAGTCCTCTGGCCAGCCTCATATTGAGCTTAACTAGTGGTGTCCTTAGTGGCAGATCAACACAGGAGGATCTGCTTGCAGATTGGAAGGACCAGGCAAGTGGGATTCTGTAATGCTGCTTCCAGCCCTTTCAAGCCGATCAGGAGGGGGGAAATCTTAGGATCCCCAGGTTGGAAATTCAGCCCTCTGCTTCTTGCGGGAATCTTGGAACCTGTTCCTGTCTCCAGCTCTTCTTTAAACACCGCAGTCCTAATCAGAGTGTGTTTTGAAAAGTCAAAATGGTGGCCACAACGATGCGTCACTGGTTCTAATTCCTCTTCTGCTTGTGTGTTGGGGGAGCGGGCTCAGCACTGGCAGAATTCTGTCCCTTTGAGCTGAGATGCCATAACCAGGGAAAGAAAGGACACCTGAAGAAAGATGGAAAGGGGGGCACGCTTGTATATACACACAGCTTCCTGGTCGTTACATCCTGGGGTTCAACAGAGCAACCCGGTGCTGTCCCTGACACGTGTGATCCAGCAGAGACGCCGTTCCTCTTGTGTGACCTCTGCTGCTATCCCGAATGTCCCTGCAGGTTCTCAGTGAAGTGACTGAGGACAACTTAATAGACCTGGGCCCTGGTTCTCCAGCAGTGGTCAGCCCCATGGTTGGAAACACAGCCCCCGCCTCCACCCTTTCTTCTCAGCTTGCTGGGCTTGGTGAGTATTTTTTTCTTCCGTTTCTCAAAGAAGGGGAGGAAGCCTCAAGGAGCTAGTCCACAGTGAGAGCCTTTGAAACTTGAGATGTTGCCCATTATGCTTATGTAGTTGCCAGTGTTTGATGCTGGCAGCTCTGTAGGGGCAAACCTCTAGGAGCCAAAGTTTTGCGTTTAAATGCAGGGTCCCTTTTTCGTTGATAACAGTAACAGATTTGTGCACGATAAGCCTCTGAGGTGAGATGCAGCCTTTAATCACCTGGTGCACAATCTTTAGCCATGCACACAATCTGTGTTTGTCCCGGTAGGGGTCTCAGAGTCAAACTGACGTCCCATATTACATTCAAGCTGTGTATCATTTAATTCATGTATGTGGTCTCTTCTCTGGCACCAAGTGTTTTGCACTGCAAAGAGGCGAGAAGAACTGGATGTTGCGCCTTTTCCTTTCCAGTCTGTTCTTCTCCTGAATCTTGTCTTCCTCCCCAAAGATGAGTTTTAGATCACTGCTCATCTTTCGGGTCCTGGTGATGGGCTGTCGAGGGAGATGAGACCAGACAGGGGCAGCCTCGGCCCTTTTGTCCCTGTGGATGGAAGGGAGACGTGGCTGGCTTCAGGCTTGGTGATGGGGAATGTCTGTACGCACTAAGACTCACCATTACCAAAAGACAGAGTACCGATTCTTTGTTCAAAGCAAAACGTGCCCATCTTCCTCTGTTGGCTTGACCCACGACAAGACTTCAAGCCTTTCTTTCTCTGTCTCTCTCCACAGATTTGGGCACAAACAACGTGAGTGGGACCCTCAGCTCACTCCCCCGCAACAATCCCCGTGATGACTTTGACGCGTTTGCACAAACGAGAGGCGGTCCCGTGGCAGATCAGCGTAAGACGTAGGTGGCCGTGGCACGGACTCCGCTGTCCCTCTGCAAATGGCCAAGGGGCTCCCCAGGCCAACATTCATCCTCTGGGTCACGGGTTCAAATCCTGTGCCAGTGAATTACCAGGTGGCTTCATTTCATGGCCACTGTGCTACAGCAAATACATTCCTCCTTTTTTAGAAACACAGGTAGAGCCGATCTTATCCCAAGGGCTTGGAGAGAGCGAATATTGATGGCCCAGTTCCCAGTTAGATCATATTTCAGACTATTCTAGGCTACTCAGAGCCAATCCCAATTTATTGAGAAGTCATAGCCCATCAGAAATGCAGCATGTTGTGGACCTCAGGAATACCGCGTTGCCCTTACCAATCCATTATTTTGGAAGGCACGGTGAGAATATTGTCCCCACTTTCAGGGCTGTTAAAAATGGAGTCATCCTGGCTCTCTGGAGATTTGCTGGATGAATTACAGCCTCCAGAGACCTCTTAGAGACTCCTTGGTATTTAAGCATGAATGATGCATTCTTGTCTTTCTTTCATTGGCTCCACCCTGTGGCTGATTTAGGGGGGATTTTTATGCAATCGGCTCCCTCTGTGTTGGCCTTGTGGGCTTCCTGGAGATGTGAAATCCCCAGATTTAGGAGGTAGTGAAGTGCAACTTTTTATCTGTATGTATTCAGCTCCCATAATAAAATCTGCCCCTCTGGGTGGAGCAGTTAATGTGCTTGCATCTGGCTGTGCTCATTATTTTCCTTCCTTTTTACAGACAAAATTGGCGTGCTTTTGTCTCTCTCTCTCATGTGTTTCCCTTTGCTGTTGTTAGTTCCTGGTCATTCCAACAATCCTCTTCTTTCCTTTTTTCCAGCATGACAAGGGAGGATCCACCGGCAGCAAAAGGACCCACACCTGCCCTGGATATCCGGAAACCAAATTCCGGAGGGGTAAGTCATTACTCTGTTCTGCTGTATTACAAAAGGTGTGTGTGTGTGTGTGTGTGTGTGTGTGTGTGTGTGTCCCATCTCAGGCTGGGAACACTGAAGGCAAATGTATTCCCTTGTGTGCGATTGTCTGTTTTTGGGCACCTGGATGGAACTGGCAGAGCGAGCTGGGGCCACCTCATCGTTTGGTCGCTGGGGGGCTCAGCAGCCTTGTCTAGAAGCATTTGAGGATCAGCTATGAAACGGCAAAGGGTCACTGGGAAACTCCTGAGGACGGCCCGAAGACCCAACTTCTATCTCAGCCGCGTCTGAACGTTGCCTTGTGCCCAAAAGGGCCCCTGACTCAGTCTGGAGAAACACTGGGTGCTACTTTGGGGCTGAGGGACATTTTTCAGGTTTCCTTTTTTTCCTGCAGTCCAGATAGAATTGTAAGCATGGAGACCTGATTTTGCAACCCACATGAGGGGGCTTCACCCCCCACCCCCATTGGGGCTTTTCTACTTTCTCCAGCTGATCCCCCCTTCCTTATATTGGCCTTTGAAGGATCCAAGAGGTCACTGTGGGCAGGACGGGAGCCCCTCCATCTCTAGTTAATTTTATTTCGTCAAAATAAAGGGGTTATCCCTGTGTTTCTTCCAATGAGTTCAAGGCAGTGTAAGTGGCTCTGTTCTCTTCCCCACTCCCCATTTTTTGCATTGGCGATCACTCGTAGCCGAGTAAGATTGTCTTCCAAAGGTAAAATTTTAACGGTGGATCCGTAAGTGGCTATAAAGGCCAATTCTGGATCCGCACAACCTCCCACAATAAGGGCATAGGTTAGAAAAGAGCTAAAAGGAAGGCACGTCAGGCAAACCCTCCCCATTTTTATCCTCGCAGCAACCCTGCAAGATGGGTTAGAATGAGAGGTTTGGATTTGCCCAATTAGTTCTATGGCCAAGATATGAATCCAGACCACTCTGCGGTGGGGGAAACTTTAGTCCCACTTAAGGCCTGCATCGGACCTCTGAGTTTGGATGGGGAGAATGGAGCTGCCGTTCCACAGGTCTGGAGGGCGCCAGGTTGGGGAAAGGTGGCTCAGAGTGTTGTCAGTTCAAAGGGCCTCCTGGAGTGAGGTCAAAGTATTTGAAGGTGTGTCTTCCCCCCACCCCCCAGACTTTGCCCACAGGTGAAGACATCCTTAAAGTATTTTGCTCTCCAGCTGACTTGAAAGGTGTTGGCAGTCCCTTGTACCCGGTAGCAATCACCACCGCCCCTCTGATTCTCAGCTGGCATGCTGTGTTGATTGGAATATGCCCGAGTTAGGAATAGAAACAGAAAACATGCTTCGTGGGAAGAACGGAGCCTTCTGGCTTTCCTTTGTGGGGGATAAGAATCCCCCAAGAGCATTTCTAAAAATTATTTTCATTATTTCGTGCCCAACATTACTCTGAATTTCTTTAAACATCAGCCATGTGATCCCAGGTGATGCCAAGAGGGAAGTGGTGCAGACATCACACCCGTCAGAAAAGCCAACGCCCTCTGATCCCAGGAAAAGCTGCAGCTTCTTTAAAGCATTGTTGCGCGGTGTGACTTGAGCCCCCACTTGTACTTCAAGTCATCTTTTTCCCCTTCAAATCCAGTTTGCTGCCCAGCCCTCTACACACACACACACACACACACACACACCCCACACACACACGCAGAGTAAGTTGCTGTTTTTCAGGTGTGAGTATATCTTTTCTGTACATGTGATTTCATGGCTTTCCTCTTCCTAATGCAAAAGCTAATTTCTGTGCTCAAAAAGAATAGTTTCTGCAAGAAAGGAGGGCCATCTTTGGGTCAGGTAGGAGTACAGAGAGACCTGCTCACCAACTGCCCCCCCCCAGCTAAATTGACCCCCTTCAGCGTTGTCCCTTTACAGTAGTCTTGGCTGGCCAGAATCCAAAGCATTGCTTGTTGGGACCCTTGCAAATGAAGACGTAGAAACCTCCTGCCAGCTTAAATACCCTCTTGTCTCAGAAAGCGTGCATCCGGGGGATGTTTCCTCCACCAACGTGCCGTCAATTCTTGGTATGGCCGCCTGCAGGCAGTTTTTACTCACCATAGGTGAGGAGCTGTGTGCAGGTGGGAGAGCGGGATGCCGAAAGCTTTTCCAGGCGCCTGCTGCTGGAAGTCAGGGGTCTGCCTTTGGGGAATGTGGTCCTTTATTGATATATGGTAATGAGGCTTTCTGTTCTCAACACGCAGAGGAGAGGTAAAGGGAGTCCACACATGGAGCCCATAGACAAGTGGCTCATCTCCCAAGGAATGGTGAGGAGAATTTTGCCATCAGTGACACCCCCTCCTCCTCCTCTCATGTTGTCCTCACTCCTCCCGGTGTCCTCTGTTTACCTGTCACTCAACCTGTTGAAACAATACCAACTTGGCAGTAGAAGGAGGGGAGCCCCATCCGCAGAGATGGAAGGGTGGGCTGGTGGGGGCTGGATCAGCTGGGAAATACTTTTCTCAGCTGGAGAGAGCGGGAGAAATGGGCGGGGCTGGGTTTGTTTTCAAAACTTGGATGGATCTCTCCAGTTCCTTGTACTGTCTTCTCGTTTATTTTTAATACCTGCAGTATCCACTTTTTCCCCTCCAAGGTAAACACAAGTATTTAGTAAATGGGAAGGGTGTTTGGGGTTTGCAAAATGTTTTAACAGGCAGGACTTGTCGCACAAAATAGCCACCCAAACTCAGGTAAAAGATGCTTGAATCAGCCTCCTCCGCTCTGGTGCCTTCAGAAGTTTTGGACTTCAACTCCCATCCTCCCCTGGTCAGCCTAGGGCAGTGTTTCTCACCACCACCATCCTGGCTGCTATCTTGGCTTTTTTGACCATGCCCTGCAGACATCCTGGCTGCAACCAAGTGCAAGGAGATGTGTAAACGGCAACTTCCAAGTCAATCTTTCTGTTTGGATCTCCGAGCTGAGCTCAGGTTGGGGGGCAGAATAGCTGAGGAGGAGCACGGGGGGGGGGCAGCAATACGGCTCCCCTTCTGTCCTGCTTGTGAATAATACACCAAGAAGGGTCCTGACCCACCGCTGGGGCCACCGCTGCCTTTCCTCCTGTGCTGGGCCGGGTTGGTGAGCGGGAGGGCCCCCAGAGAGGGGATGTTGGCCACTCCTGACATCCTTTTCCTTTCAGATCCCCTGGGATGAACTCTTCCCTGGAGCAAATCGTCTCACTGTTTCACAGTTTCTTAAGGGCCTGAGAAACTTCCACAATATTTCTCCCCATTCCCTCTCCCGTGATTCGAAAATGCTGCTCCTCCTCCGGTATTCCAAGCATACATGCCGTTAGCTTGTGTTTGTTCGGCTTGGAAAAAGGATGCTGCCCCCTTTGTGGAACCCTTAATAACAACCGTACGGGATCGGATCGGAAGGGCTGGTGTTCCCCAGTCGGTCCTCCACAAGCTGCTTGTCCTTGGTTGTTTTTAACATGGACATATTTGGCATCCTCTGTCCAACTAATCCGTAACCACGTTTCTGTCTCAGTAGCAGCGGCTCTTAACTGTGTCCGTTCATAAGGTACATAATAGAATTGACCTGCCCAAGTGTGCAAGCAGCCAAGTGAGGGGGAGTGCGAGGACACCCCGAGGGTCCCTGGCAAAGGGCTGGAAGTTTAAAGGAGCCATTTGTGGAATGGGTCAGAGGTACCCTGAAGCTCTTCCCCTTTTCCGGGCAATACTTTTACATGTCTCACTTTTGATTGCTGCCCATTCTGTTCAGCACCCAGTTTTGTACCTCGTAGCTTAGACTGAGCAGCCAAGTGACCCTTAAGAAGCTTCCTTGCACTTTGGCAGTTGACCAGTGCACAGAAACCAGCCCCAGCCATGGCTGTGCCAGCTGTGACCTGGCATGATATCTCAATCGACAAGCCATGGTTATGGCTAGAGCCCGGTGCTGGAGAAAGGAGAACGCTTGGCAAATCGAGAATAAAATGCAAACAATTGTTTGCTTCTACATCTGGAATTGCAAGATACAGTTTTGGGTCTAAAGCTTGGGTGTAATTTGATAGTTTTTATAAGTGTTTTGTTTGAGCAGGTTCTGTGCAGGCCTGAGCTCAGGGAAATCTAGTTAGGTGTGGTTGCAGCAGAAGCCAGCTCTGCCTGGCACAGATTGGTTAAGATCAGATATGTCTCCCGCCCCCATCTTCGTATGCCTGGAGCAGGCTTACCTGTGCCAACTGACCTTCTTTACCAAGTTGCCAATGGGTGAACGTAATGCTTTTAGAGCTATATATTATGCAGTCTGCTGGAAGAGTGAGGCCAACTACAGAACCAGTGTTTGAATTACTCTCAGGGTTGCGCGCCATTTGGGCAAGAGGAACCCAGCTGGACAGATGGAATTCAGATTAAAACCAGCTGCCGTATCGATGCGAGACCATCTCTCGGTGGCCTGATATTAGCCGCCATCGACAGTTCAGAGCCTCGGGAGGCCGGGCAGGATGCGTCGCGGGGGGTGGGCCAGAGGCTCCTTGGGTGGACCAGATCTGGCCGGCAGTCGGTTCCTCGTGCGCATGAAAGAGGAATGGGGAGGGAAGGAAGGAAGGAATCTAGGAATCCATAGCCAAGTCCCAAGGGATTTGGGGTTGTGTGCGTAGCGGGTCCGAGATTCGCGCTGATGGACCGGGCCTCCCCCAGTCAGTCTCTCTCGCCCAGCGCACACTTTGGCGCGATTCCTACGCCTTCACTGGCACTTCTGGACCCTTGCGGCGCATCAGCTCTGTCTCTCAGGGTGCCTCCTACTTCCCCATCTTCTGTGTCAGGAAGGGGAAGACGGCCCTCTGGCTCCTTGTTCGTAGGACCCACCCCCGTTTCACTCATAACCTTTTACATGTTGGGTCTCCCTAGCCACGTTGCCGTGTTTCACACCGCTTTATTTGTGCGTGTGCTTTTCCGTTTGGTTGCAATTCCCGCACGACGACAATGCACTTCTTTTACAACAGCAATGCATCTTACGTAGCATATATTTGTTTTTGTTTTCCCCTCCCCCCTTTCTTTGATTTCTTATCTTTCTGTCTCATTCTGGGCCCGTGTTTCTGGGTGTGCTTTGGTCTTTGCCGCCTCCTCTCTCTCTCCCTCTCGCTGCCCTGCCTAGATTCCTGCCCCACAGTCCTCCGTCATGGAGGACATTGAGGAGTGGCTCAGTACCGACGTGGTAAGAGACTCTTTGGTTGTTTTGCTTTTGCCCCATTTTATTTTCATTTGCATCCAAGCAGTGTGGCGCGATGCCAGATTCGTAGCCCTCCTTTGTTTCTTGTCACACGCAAGCAAGCTTCTAAAATACATGGGAAATGATTTGGGGAGAATGGAAGACCCGGGGGGGTGGGGGGTGGACCTCTGGCAGCAGCTCCGGGTTGAAGCCATTTGCTGTGTATAGCAGGAGGTGGAACAGGTGTGTGCTGAAGGAGGGGGAGGTGTTGGCAAGCTCTGGGGAACTTAGAAGGTCTACAGCAGTGTTTCTCAACCTTGGCAACTTGAAGATGTGTGGACTTCAACTCCCAGAATTCCCCAGCCAGCCATGCTGGCTGGGGAATTCTGGGAGTTGAAGTCCACACATCTTCATGCTGCCAAGGTTGAGAAACACTGGTCTATAGAAACACATTAAAAAACAGAGCAGAAAAATGTGCAAAGGAAGTGAACATCTCCCATCAGGACAGCTGGCTGAGTGTTGGAGGGGGCAGAATATCATGGAGTAAATTCCCACCCCGAAGGACATGGCTGGCTGGGAATCTAATAGGGCCATCACATCCTGCATGGTAGATCCCATGTGTGCCTAATCCTTCTCTTTGGGATCCTTGGGATAAGAAAACGCCACCCCTCCCAGGCGCAAGGCCCAGTGAGCTCTGGGAATGACAAGAGGGGTCCTTTGGAAGACGGGGCCCCCTGGGGGCAAGGGCTTTCTGGCGGGGCAGGACCTGGGAGCTGCTCCTTCTGAGGCTTTTCAGGACAAAGGGCCGATTCACAGGAATCTTTGCATTTTAGTACTATTGCTAGGCTGCCACCTTTTCTTCCAGGGAGTTCATAATCCCAGCTTTTTTCAAGATGCCAAAACGGGGGGCATCGCCTCAGCTTGGTGGTAGCAAGCCCATCCATCTGGAAGGACCCTTTTGCCCGTCGGATGATCCAATCCTCCTCTGCCGGCAAATGCAAGCAGGGTCAATCCCCGGCCCCCGTTTTTCACTCCCAGAAATACGTTGACTGCTGTCAAGCCGTCACCTTTTCTTGCAGATCCCCCCCCCCCGTGCGTTAGGGCAAATCAGGGGACCCGTCCTTGGGGCCAACCCCCTGTCGGCTCACCCCCCACCACTCCTCTTAAAGGAGGAAGAATAAAAATGGTGACCTTTCTCTCCTTTCTCCCCTCCCCCCCCCCCCCCCCCCCCCGCCTTTTTCATCCAATTCCAGAAAGGAGATGAGCTGGAGGAAGGTGTGACCAGCGAAGGTACGTAAGGAGCCCGGGGGTAAATAGGCTGCCTTAATTGAAAGGATGAGCTCACTGAGAATGGGGAAGACACCCCCCCCCCCCCCCCGCCAAAGACCCATCAGCAGTAGAAACCATCCTGGGCCGAAGAGACCCCCAACATCAGGGGAGCTAAATGGGTCCATCAGGGTGGGAGGAAGATGCACTGCCCGCTCCTCCCTCATTACAGGTAGTCCTCACTTAACAACCATTAGTTTAGTGATGGTTCAGACTTACGACGGTGCTGAACAAACCGACTTGCGGTCGGTCCTCACACTTATGACTGTCACAGCATCCCTGCGGTCACGTGATCACAATTCGGTCGCTTGGCAACCGGTTCGCATTTATGACCGTTGCAGCATCCCCGGGTCACGTGATTGCCAGTTTCAACCTTTCCCAGCTGGCTTCTGGCATGCAAAATCAATGGGGAATCGCGTGATTTGCTTAACGCCCGCTGCAAAAAAGGTAAAATGGGTCAGATTCGCTTAGTGACCGCTTCACTTAGTAACTGAAATTCCGGTCCCAGTTGTGGTCGTTCAGCGGGGACTACCTGTAGTAGCAATGAATGAGTTCTGCAAGGCGGAAGCATGTGTGCCACGTGCACAGGCTGGAAAGAAAGCTTCCATCCAGCCATTTCGCATCCGGACAATCACCCTTCCCAATCTGAGCCCTTCCTTTGCTAGAGGAGAGCTGCCAGACAGGGTCAGGGCGCTCCTCCCCGGCAGGGCACCCGGCTGTGGAAGGCAGTCCCCGGCTGGACTTCGGCAGGGAAGAGCGGATGGGAAGGTTCGCCCGCGGTTGTCCTCCTGCCCCAGCTTGTGGCGAAACGGCTTGGGGGCTGGCTTCCCCTGACCCTTGTTTTTAACCCTGCAGAATTTGACCGATTCCTCGAGGAGCGGGCCAAGGCGGCCGAAAGGGTCCCCAGCCTGCCCTCGCCGCCTCAGGAGGAGCCCACGTCGCCGCCACCCACGAACCCCCCCAGCAAAAGGAAGCCGGAGCGCTCTGAGGACGCCCTCTTCGCTCTGTAACCCTCCTTCCCCTGGGCTCCCCCTGTGCAGGAGGCGGCAGCGGCTCACACCGGGAGCGATCTGGCTAGCAATGGGCTCCCTCCTGTCCCCGGGGGTCCGAGATCAGATGGCTCCTTTCCTTTCCTCTGGGACCCCGCCCCATTCCCCTAACCCAGTGTTTCTCAACCTCAGCCGCTTTAAGCTGTGCGGACTTCAACTCCCAGAATTCCCCAGCCAGCCATGCTTGAAGTTGAAGTCCACACAGCTTAAAGCGGCTGAGGTTGAGAAACACCGCCCTAACCTTGGAAGGGTCTTGACCGCAGTTCTACCCCTCGTACAGGCGTGGTTTTCCACTTAACTCCCTCTCTCGCCTCTGCCCCATTGATGATGCTGCGATTTTTTTTCGCTTTTTAAAAAAAAAGATCTGCATGACTCCTTTCACCACGACTCCCCCCCTTCCCCCCCCCACCTAAATAAAACAGCCATGCCTTCGATCCCGTCTTTGCTCTAGGCTGGATCTACTCCAAGCCCCGGCCCGTGGTCCCTCCGGCAGGCCTCCTGCAAAAATCCAACCAGGCCTTCGGCATCCCCATCCCTGCTGCTGCTTTTCCCTCTCTTAGCTCTCCCTGGATAGTTGCTAGAGAAGCTGCTCTGAAGGAGGCTGGCCCAGGAGGGTGATCCTGGGTCTTGCGAAGGCCCCGCGGCAGCAGCATCCAGCCGGAACACCTGCGCAGGTGCCGTCGGTTACGAAGGAGCCTCCCCGCAGGCCCCCGAGTGAAGCGGCAGCACCTCTTTTCTTCCGTGGCCCCTGGCCTCGAGGTGGGCTCAGAGATTCAGCTCCACCTGTGGGGGACCGGCCAGTGCGCCCCTCCAGCTGTCTTTACTAGAATCGCATTTATAACGGGAAGGTTGCACTTTGTGCTGGAAACGCTAACCCTGCACAGCAGTATCTCCGGAGGTATGAAACACTCTGCACGTGGGTGGACGCATGGGTGTGTGTGTGTGTGTGCGTGTATATATATATGTGTGCGTGTGTGTATTAAAAACTCTTGCATTCAGAATCACTAAACGGCACTACATTATCAGCGGGATTCTTTTCCAGACACTAATGAAAGGGTGGAAAGGGGGTCGTGGGGCAGCCCTGTTGAGCTTCGGAGTGGGGACTTCTGCGACTCCAGCATTTCAGCAGCCGGCGCACGAGAGCACTGTCTGCTCAACGGGGACCTTAACCGTCACCTCTCCCCCAACCCGGCCCAACTTGCTTGCTCTTTTCCTTCTCAGAAGGTTCTTCTGCAGTCTTTCATTTAATACTGCCATATGTTCGGAAGTTGACCGGAAAAGAGATGCGATTCTTTTTTTGACACACACATTCCACTTTGGGGAGAGATTGTAGCCTTGTCCCGCCTTTAAACCAAACAGGCAAATGTTTCTAGAGGCCACGTTTCTATAGGGCAGATGCAATCAAAGTCTTTGAGGAGGGTGCCAAAGCAACTTGGTGCCCACGGGAGAACAGCTGCCTAATGACATTTAAGTTAAATTAAAATGTGTTGCCTTAAAGCAGGGCATCCTTGCCCTGTCTTCACCCAAGCTGCACCCAGGTCGTGCACCGTAGGCTGCTGCTTCGCCTCTACCCCAGGAAAGGAAGTGACACTTCCCTGTGCCTGGGCAGAGGGCCTGGTGGCTCCCCACCTGGGCAGGGCCACTGCCAGCCTGGGCAAGGGGCTGCCTTTTTTCCCAGGGCCCCGTTAGGCGGTTTCCGTCCCCAGACTTCCCCAACGCCAGCATCGCTTGGCACAGACTTCAAGCCTGCCTTCCGCAGTCCGGGAGCTGGAGCGGATGTTTCATGGGGGCCAAGGAGGAAGGAAGCGGGGCTAACCTCTCTCGGGGATTGGGGCATCTTTCGATGTCTGAAGTACGCTGTCTAGAAGAGGCAGCTTTTTTCCCCCAGCCCATTCCACAAATCTATGCACTTACCCCTCTCGCTGTGTCTCCCAGCTGCCCCCCTGTACATTAGTCATTTCAGCCCAAAGAGCCCCAACCCCCGCCTCTGCAAGCCCGCGGATGGTCCTCCTGGACGGAGGCAACAGACTTGGCCTGGATGCCCCAGGCGGGCCGCCTGGGGCCTCCGCTGACCCCCAGTGGGGAGCATGCTGGCCCCGCCAGTTTCTAGCCGCTTGCTACCCCGCCCCCACGCTCTTGGAATGTATTTTAGGAGATGAAACACATCACCGTAGTTCCCACAGCAGCCGCCAGAAGCTCCACAGCCTGGGATTTGGCTCCTGGGGGGGCAACATAAAGGAAGAATTACAAGCCTTATTGAAAACCACCCCCCCACCCCAACTTGGCTGCAAGAAGCTGGCTTGTGCCTTGGACTGGCTTGCCCGTCTTCCCCTGGCAAGGCAGCCTGCGTCTCTTGGGAGAAGGGGCAGGCTCCCGAGGCTGGCAGGTGAGCCGCTGCAGGCCTGGAGAGCATCCAGCCCCTCGGCCGGACCTCTCGCTGTCTCCCTTTGCTCCCTCCCCATTTCCCATTTCGCTGCATCCTTCCAAAGCTTAGGACCGTTAACCAAGAGTCAATCCCAAAAACCAGCCCTCCAAATTTGCTGTCCTGCTCCAAACACTTCTCCAGAGCATCTTCCCTGGGTCTCCTGGTGGTTTGCCTTTTGTCACTCTTTCCCCCCCCCCCAACAGACTGCCTACCTGCTAATTGCTAAGCACTCCTCTTTCCCTGGAACCGGCATCGTAGCATTGCCATCTGTGTATTTCAGACGACAACTCCTCCTCTAGATGTCCAAATTAAACATGGATAATATTTATTGACAGACAATATTCAACCTTTGTTTTATTTGAGGGAGAAAGTTGATGGGCAGGCAAATGGAATTTATTGTTTAAAGAAAAATGTAAAGATTAACTATGTAATAATAATAATAATACTTAAATCCATTTAAAACTGCCCTAGCTTCTCTTTCTTCCACCAGTGACACTATGCCTGAGAGAGCAAAACCAGCTGGGGGTTTTTGCATATGGTTGTATTAATCAATGGTCACTTAACTCTCCTTTTGGATGTCTCTGTGTCTCTGTACATATATATACTGTATATATAGTTTCTGCATGTGAAAATCCTCAATAAAAAAGAATAGTGCAATCTGTAGAGCAATAACGACTGAAACGCTCTTACCCACGGTTTGGCTGTATTAAAGATGCATTGGGATTTTGGATGGTGGCTGGGGGATTCTGGGAGTTGAAGTCCACACCTCTTAAAGTGGCCAACTTTGAGAAACACTGATCTAGAACGTTTTCCCTATTAAGAAAATCTGTACTCGGGCTGCTGGAAACACGAGAATTAAGGTCATAGTAACAGTTTCTTGCTGCTTCCTTTTAATCTTCCAAATGGTTTTCATTCTGAGAAATGAGGTGTCAGGTCTACAGATGAAACCAAACTATTTAGGAGCTGTCAGAAACCCGCTCCTCTCTGGGAGGGATGCAATCTCAAGCCTGCTGTCCCACAGGTCTGCTTCAGCCAAATTAGTGGTGTGATTGCAGCCTGTTGAGTTGGCTCTTGATTGACACCTACTGCAAAGCAGTTCTCAAAACAAGGCTGGAAAGGATAGATTCCTCCCAGCCCCCGCAGGGCTTGCTCGGCACTGTGCCATCCAGCACATCATGTGCCTGACCATCTTTGTGGGCGATAACTTTCCAGTGAAATGCAGTACCTGCTCCTGTTGAGCGGGGAAGCAGGTTCAATCCCCGGTGGTGCAGGAAAGCTCTGGAAAAGAATGTGACGGATCATCCAAGGGAGGGATAAACAGGGACAATATGTTATTTCAATTACCAATCCTGGGTCAGTTTGCACCTTTCCCCTCCTGGCACGTTTTAACCGCCGCCTGGAAAGCAGAGATGCGCTTCCCATCTGACCCCTGGATTAGTGGGCTGCAGAAAGCTGCACCTGTTGAATTTCTGGGAAATAAGCGGGAGAGTAAAGAGAAGGGGCTGGATCAAAGGATTAGAATTATCCTTTCCTTGCAGAGCAGAGCAAAGCCCCCAAGTCTCTCCAATCTTGGCAGGTTGATTTGAACTTCGCAAGGACACCCCGCACCCCAAAAACTCGCTTTATCGCATT
Organism: Charina bottae; assembly: GCA_023362775.1. Classification (NCBI taxonomy): domain Eukaryota; kingdom Metazoa; phylum Chordata; class Lepidosauria; order Squamata; family Charinaidae; genus Charina; species Charina bottae. The sequence continues at coordinate 1,634,564 of JALMGJ010000064.1, forward strand.
CACATCGATTTCCAGTTACGCCCAGTCGACGCGGTTCTTCCCCACCAGCTGCGGTTCAGCATCTTGTTAGCAGCGGAGCAGCTTCTCGAGCAGGCCTTGGCGCATCCGGGGCGCAGGGCTGCTAGCCCGGAGCTCCAGTCTCGCAACTCCCTGCAACAAGGGAGGCTGTTTCTTGCTTCTTGCAAGCCCTGCCTCTGGGCAGCTACTTAGGTTGCAAAGCTGGCGCCAGCAAACGTGGGAACGGGCTTCGTTCTTAACCCTCCGAGTCCAGCCAATTATTCCTCCCGGCCGGCGCGGCGTCTGGGGAAGATGGGAGCTGTAGTCCAAAATATCTGGGGGCCACCAAGCCGGGAAAAGCTGAGTAGAATGGAGCGGGGGAGCCTTTTGCCCATTCTCAGAGGCTACGCTGCAAACTTTGCATAGTTGCTCCCCCCACACCCACCCGAGAAATGGTGGGATCCCGAAACTTTAATCAGATTCTGTTCCTGCTACGCGGGCAACCCGCTCCCCAAGTTTCCTCCCTAAAGGGCCAAAAAAATACGCGCGGCCCGTTTAAATGCTGACTCCGCCCCCCGAGCCCGCGCCGACTCCGATGGGCAGGTCCTCGGTTCCTCTCCACGTGGAGGAGGGGATCCCCGCCCCCATGATGTAATCCTAGAGCCCGAGCCGTGACGCGAAATCACTCCACTGCGGAGCCGCGCGCTCATTGGCTGCGCCGGCTGGTACTACGAGGGTGTTTCCCCGCGGCTCAACCAAGCTTCCCCGCGGGGGCAGCCTTGTTTTGGTCCCAGCCGATTGGTTGCCTCCGTCGCGGCCCCGCCCAGGCGGGGTGGACGAGAATTAACTCTTTCATCGGCCTTCCTCTGGAGAGGAGTGGCCCGTTTCCCAGATCGGTCGACCTAGGGCGGGACAACAGCCCTGCAAGGTTGTCAAATAAAGTTACATTGGGTTTCGTTTTTTTAAGTTTGGATAAATGCATGGTGAAAATTATCAAAGCCCAGCAATGGCTCATGAAATGGAAACTTTGGAGTTCGAGGTGCATGTCATTTAATTCCGGATGCTGGCAAGAAAACGCTGGGGAACTGGGCTCAGCAAAGGCATTTTATTCATTGATTAGTTATGTCCCAGTACTTGGACACTGCCACCACTGCGCACCTCTTGGCAGTCTGCAAACTTAAGCCCTAAAATTGGAAAACCACATCATGGATTGAATATGTGCCATCAGATCAGTGTCAGCTCTTAGCAACCACATAGGTAGACCTTCTCCAGGGTTGCTTGTCCCCGACCTTCAGGTCTTCCAACAGTGGACCCATTGCCATTACAACTGAGACCATCCACTGGCTGCTGGTGGTCCTCCTCTTCTTCCTTCCACCTTTCCCGGCATTATGGACTTCTCCAGAGAGCTGGGTCTCCACACAATGGGACTGAAGTAGGATCATTTGAGCCTGGTCATTGGTGCCTCGAGTGAGAACTCTGGTTGATTTGTTTGATGATCCATTGGTTGTTTTCTTGCCTGTCCATGGTCTTCTCAAGAATCTTCTCCAACACCAAAGTTCAAAGGCGTCAATACTCTTCCTGTCCTGCTTCTTCAAAGTCCGACTTTCGCTTCCATAGAGGGTCACAGGGAACACTATGGCTTGCACGATTCTGATCTTTGTTGGTATAGACACATCATGGCATTTGAATATCTATTCCAAGGCCTGCTCTAAGGTAAAGGTAAAGGTCCCCCCCGCACAGTTGTGCAGTCGTGTCCGACTCTAGGGGCCGGTGCTCATCTCCGTTTGTTAGCCGAAGAGCCAGCGTTGTCCGAAGACGCTTCCACGGTCATGTGGCTGCATGACGCGCGTGGTACGCTGTTACCTACCCACCGAAGTGGTACCTATTCATTTACTTGCATTTGCATGCTTTTGAATTGCTAGGTTGGCAAGAGCTGGGGCGAGTGCGGGAGCTCACTCCGTCATGCGGGGCTCGGGTCTTGAACCTCCGAACTTGCCATCTTCCGATCGATCGACAAGCCTGGCGTCTTACCCGCTGAGCCACCACGCCCCTAAGGCCTGCTCTACCGAGTGCTAATCTGTGATGTATTTCTTTACTGCTGGTGCCTTTACTGCTGGTGGATCCTAAAAGGCAGAAGCTCTCCACCACTTCAGTATCTTCATGGCCAATTGGAAGGCTGTTCGCTGGACCCGTTGTCATTGACCATGCCCTTCTCCCACGCAGTACAAAACGATGCTTTTGCCACTGTCAGGAAAGTGGTCCTCGGCTTCCAGCATCTTCCTGTACGGCTGCTGCCCTATCTAAGTGCCAGCTTGCTTTAGCTGGCCAGCTGGGGTGACCTCCTCACCTTGGGGGGGGGCGGGCTCTCCTAGGAGTCTTGCGGATCTTCGCTCATCCCTCCCAGGAGCGCACACACTCCATCAACAACGAGACAGCGGGGCAGGATTTGAGGGAAGGAAACGCATCATAATACTCATTAAAAGCAGTGCAAAGATTAGCAGATGCCGACGAGATGGCAAGAGACAGACTTGCTGACTCCTGTGCATTGCACCTCCTGGATTGCAGGTGCCTGGAGCCTCTTGGGCAGAACATCTTGGACAGGACAGATTGGTCAGTACCTGTTGAGCTATACCAGTGTTTCTCAACCTTGGCCACGGCTGGCTGGGGAATTCTGGGAGTTGAAGTCCACACATCTTCAAGTGGCCAAGGTTGAGAAACACTGCGCTATACAGTGCTCTGAATTCTCTGGGAAACCGATTTGAAACCGGTGCAGCACCTGCCATAGACACAAAACTACTAAACTAGGGCAGCCTATCTCCCTGTTTCGACGTATACGTAGAAAAGTAGCAGGGAGAAACTGAAAATCCTTTCTTCTGAGATGGCAATGGGTTCTATGCAAAGCCGATGATGAATTATTGCTATTATTAGTAGTCTAGAAACAGTAGGAGTAAGAACTTCAGTCTCATGAGTTGGCAATCTAGGCCAGATTCAGGAGATAAAAACAGATGTTTTTCCCTAACAACTGATTTTCAGAGGTAGACTGTCCCCGAACATGTAGGTTCTGCTAGCCGTTGTAAGAAGTGGGCTGTGCTGGCTGCAGGATTATAGCATATCCAGCCAGTGCCAGATTGAGGGAGGCTGTCTTATGTAACATGAAATGAAAGGAGAATAAAAGGAAATGACATATGAGATGAAAATTTGCAGAAACAACAATAATTTTAAAAAACGGGGGAAATCCGAATAGGTGAGAAGGCATCTGAAAAAACAAAAAAAGGTCCAGTGAGGATGGAGCATCCTCGCTGGGGGAAAGCTATCGAAGCAGTCAACATATCTGGTGGCAGTGAGTTCCATAAGTTAATCTTCAGTTTATTCTTTAACTTGCAGGAGAACTACTTTCCCAAACCTCCTTTGCCATAAATGAAATTTTGTAATTTCATTTATGGGCACTGAGATGAAACGATTAAGCCTCTTGGTGGAACAACAGGGGTCTAAGAGACGATTATTTAAGTTAGACATGTATGACACGGGGAAACCAAGGCCCTGGTCAAGGGTGTCTCTGTCCGAGATGGAGGGAGCAGCCGGTGAACGGCTTTTGTGTGCCTTCCTTGGAACGATGTGAGGGAACAGCGGGTCTTGTTCACAAACTACGTTGCCGGATTCACTTGAACTTGTGCGCTGGGGTGGTGCGTTTTCTGTCCCCACTTTTTTCCTCCCCCCCCCTGCATTTTTTATTGCAATCCAGGGACTGTTGCGGGATTCCCTCTGGCTATGATGGCCAGTGGTTCAGATCATAAATGTAGATTCCTTTCCCTCTTTCTAAACTGCTATAGAAGCTATAATCCAGTGTTTCTCAACCTAGGCAACTTTAAGATGACTGGACATCAACTCCCAGAATTCCCCAGCCAGCCATGCTGACTGGGGAATTCTGGGAATTGAAGTCCACACCTCTTAAAGTTGCCATGGTTGAGGAAAACTGCTATAATCAGTTCTCTTTGGACCCATGAAGTGGGTTTGAAGGAAACAAAACTTGCATCACATGAAGGGATCTTTTTCACAATTGTTATCAGCTTCCCCCTTCTTGGTGTTGGGCTGTTGGTTGTGTAACTTCATGCTGGCTGTAGTTCTTAACCCTATTTTAAAATTGTTCTTGGAATTAACTGAGAAGAGTTTTAGCGAGGGTGGAGTGCCAACGGGCTAATTAGACTTGCCCATGTGTGCAAAATTACAACTGCCTGCTTTCCCACACTGAATTCTCACATTCCCTGATAGAGAAAGCAATTGCTTCTGTTTGCAGAAATAATATGCTAAAGCAGTGTTTTTCAACCTTGGCCATTTTAAGATGGGTGGACTTCAACTCCCAGAATTCCCCAGCCAGGAGGGTTGATTTGGGGTGGGGGGGAGGAGAGAAGAGAGAAGCAAAAGAAACTGCCCAGAGTCCCTCTTTTGGGGGGAGATGGGCGGTGGCAAAATTTGAAAAATAAATAAATAAATAAATAATTTTTCCTTGCGGGGGTGGTGGTAAAAAAGCACCTGTTGGGTTCCTGCACACAACTTCCCAGAATTCCCCAGCCACCCATCTTAAAATAGCCAAGGTTGAGAAACACTGTGCTAAAGCGAGCCATACCCCCCCTCCCGGCCCCCTTTTTCCTAACGCTGCTGGAGTCACCCTGAACTGGCTGTTCCCGGCATCCTTCCCACACCACCAGCTGTGCTTCTTCCAGTTGTGTGCAGGAATCCAACAGGTGCAGTTTTTCCCGCAAGGCAAATACCGTTTCTTTTGCTACTCTCTCCTCTCCCACCCCACCCCCGCCCCAAATCTAAGCCGGGCGCAGTTCACCCCTCCGATGCCGAGCGCGGAGATGCGCCGCCCGCTCCGTGGGCAAAGATGCCGCGCGTCTCCGGGACGCGCAGGAAAGCGCCCGCTGGCTCAAGTCCTCCCCGCCACCCCCCAAAACCAATGGAAAGAAGCAGAGGGGCGGAGCCCCACTCCAGGCTCCGCCCCCCGGTCACAGGTTTGAGCTACATTTCACAACGGAGTGGGTCTCCTTGCAGCCGCGGCAGGAGATTCGCGCAGCCGGGAAGCCCCCAGCGCAGGGACCCTCGCGGGCGGTGGATGGACTGGCCCGGCTGGCGTTCTCCGGGGACGGGAGGGCTCCGCGCGGTGTGAGACGGGCGCCTGCCGAGCGCCCTGCCTTCCTCTCCCCGAGCCCCGCGTCGTCTGCCCCGCAAGGTGGGGCTCCTTTGGCCCGGGGCGAGGGGCGCTGGGGACAGGACCGGCCGCGATGAATCCCTTCGAAGAGGCTTCTTCCCTGGACGGCATGGACCTTCCGCTGACGCTCCACGAATCCGCGGAGATCGACACAGCCCTCCTGAGCGACATTGACGGTAGAGAGATGGGAAGGGGGCGGCGGGGGGCGCGGGACCCCTTCCTGGGGCTGCTGGCCGGGGAAGACCCCTCTGACCCCGGGGGGGCCGGGCCACGAGGTGACCTCGAGGGGTCCCCGACTGCCCCCTCCCCAGGCGGGGCTTCCTTTCTTGTTCTTGGCGAAGAGCGCCGGACGCGGCCATTCGTGCGCGCGCGTGCGCGTGCGTGCGGCTAAAGTGCCTACTCAGCCTTCCCCGAGCCTTGCACGGCGGGCTTGTTGCACCACCCCTGCCCTCCCCACGGTCCGCGATCCAGTTGAGTGGGATGTAATTCCCGGGTTAAGGAAAGCCTGCCCTGGAGAGAAAGAAGGGACTCCCCATCCGTGGGAAAGGGTGGGTGTGTTTGGAGAAGCGGGACTGGGCGGCGGATTTGGAGGCGAGAAGGTGGAAAGGGACGCCCCGGAAGGGGGGACCAGTTTCCCCCTTGGGTGGGGAGCTGGTGGCATTCCTGGGGTGGGCTCCGGGTCCCCTCGTTGGCCAGGCGGGCTGGGAACGATGGGGGCTGAGGTCCAAGTGGCGCTGCAGGGAGAGTCCCAGGAACCATGTGCTTTGCCTAGTGACAGAAAGGCCCTTCTGGGCGTTGCAAGGAAGGCGGTGGGGAGAGGAAGAGGATCCCCGGGCGGGGAGAGGAGTCTTTGGGATGGAGCAGCGCGAAAGCCACCAGCCAGTTCCCCCAAGCTTGGGCACGCGCCAGCGGCTGGCTGCTTTCCCTCCAGGCCCTGCCCGCCTGTTCCTCCCGGGTGTCTGTGGAGGGGCCTGACGTCACGGGGCGGGTTACTGTCGGTCATCCGCGCTAGGAGAAGAAAGTTTAGGGTCTTCCGCAGAGGGAGGGGCAGCCTGGCCGCGAGATGGGCAGGGGGGCTTCCCGAGCCTGAACTGACTGTGGAATCCTGGCCAGACGACATTGCAACCAGCCATCGCTGGAAATGCACTGATTGGTGCGTGACATCAAAGAGATATTATAGCTGGGCATCTATGAGTAATTCTTGTCTTCCTTCTCATGGCACTGCTTACCAAAACATCAACAAGGTATTTCGCTTTACAAGAGCCAGTTTGGTGTCGTGGTGAAGACACCAGGCTAGAAACCAGGAGACAGCGAGTTCTAGTCCCGCCTTGGGCACGAAGCCAGCTGGGGGACCTTGGGCCAGCCACTCTCTCTCAGCCCTAGGAAGGAGGCAGTGGCAAACCACTTCTGAAATCTTGCCAAGGAAACTGCAGGGACTTGTCCAGGCAGTCTCCGAGAATCAGATGTGATTGAACGGATTAAAAAAAAAACCCAAAGAGGCATTATAGTCAGGCATCTACAAGTAATTTTTGTCTTCCCTCTCATGGCTCTGCTTAACAAGGTGTTACGCTTTACAAGCAGACAGATCTCGGCCCTAGGGGGCTTACAGTCTAAAATTGGACAGAAAGAAAATAAGGAGTTTAGATAAATATTGAGGGTAAGGAACCTGGGTTCAAGTGCACCCTCAGTTGGGGAGGCTGGCTGGCTGGCTTTGGGCCAGGCATAATTTCCTAGCCCAGCCTACCTCGTGGGGTGGTTGTTCTGGAGAAAAAGACCAGGGAGGAATGCATCTAATGTAGAAACGAGTAAATATGTATCTTTGGGCTTGCTGGCAGCGTAGAAGCTTTTTCCATTGTGTTGGATCAGAATGTCCATGGTCCCCAGCAATAGTCAATGGCCATCCATGTGAGCTGGAGATGATGGGTGTGGCTGCGAGAGTCATCGAGACTGAGAAGGGCCGTGATGGGGTTTGGCGACATTGCACATCCGTGTGTTACAAAATCAAAAGGAATCAAGCCCTCTTCATTGCCACAGGGTGCCAGGATGAAAAGGGGCATCAGAAGAAGAAATTTCAGAGGATTTCTCTCGGCGTCAGTGGCCAGTCGTCTCTCCCAAATTTCTTTTTCTGTGCCATTTTGAAAGGTTCAACGCTCCTGGCGTCCCCCTTTGTACACTCAAGCAACAGATGTACAAAGTTTTGTACAAAGATGTACGGAAATCTTGGAGATAAAAGTTTGTTATTTAACTTTTATCCCCCAGATTTAATGCCCTGCTGTTCCATTTTAATGTCTAACCTGGGCTAACTCTGTATTTTAAAAATCAAATGGCTAGAGTCTTAAATAAACTAGTAAAGGGACAGATTTAAATGTTTTGCCTAAAAAAAAAAGCATCACACTGGATTTTTAAAAATCCAACAATGTCTGCCATTCGCAAGCAGTTGGTGCAGATCGTGGAGGATTGGCCTGCTGTTCGAGCCCGGATTGTGCCCCGCGGCAAAGAGCACGTCCCATTTCTGGAGACCAGGCGGAGGAGCGTCAGCCATGTCCGAGTCTGGCCACCTGCCTTCCGGTGGCAAAACTTTCTATTTGGGTGTGATGGTCTTGGCTGTGTCTGAGTTGGATCTGCTTCTTTCCTTTTCGGTGGATTATTACGCATCTTCCTCTACTTCCCACCTCCCAGGACTTCAGGCAGTTTCCAAAACCTCTTTAAATAATCCGGAGAAAAATCCCAATGTGAGCAAAGCATCAGTATAGCAAATGATAGGATGCCTGTCTGCTTTAAATGGGACCCAGCTACAAAAAACAGATGAAAAATCACACCAGAAAGACAAAACGCAAACATCCCAAGAATCAGGCTGTCCAGGCCCCCTCTTGGGAGATGCTTCTTCATTTGTTTGCTTCTTTCTCAGATATATATCCCCCCGCAATCATTAACAGACTCTCTGGAGCTCACGAGAACAAAAACATAAAAATTCCAAGAATAGATACGGAAATACATTAGAAACCCAACAATGTAATACATGGCAGCATCCCCCAAGCCTTCCGGAAAAGTTTTCAACTTTTTCTGGAAGGCAGGTGTTTATGCACATTTTAGATCCTCCTTTTTCCTTTCCAAGCAAAGCCCGTTTTGTTTCCTTTTGCCCATCTCATCAGTGCCGGATATTGTCCCAAATTTGGCACCTCCTTCCTTTCTCTTTCCAGACGTGCCTGTCGCTCCTCCTCAAGGCTGTGGCCCTCCAGATGGGTCGAGAGTCCCATCACTCCCCAAATCAGAAGGATCAACTTGCCACTTACGGGAGATGAGCTGGTGGGAGGAGAGCCGCCTTGGTCTCCAGCATCCAAAACCCGGGGAGGAATCTGGTAGCGCTTTTTCCGACTGACAAATGCTCTTCGCGGGCACAAGCGTTTGTGAGCCGCGTTATGCTTTATCGGACGCATGGAGTGGCTTTACCTGTGGCTCCCAAACACTTGTGCCTTTGAAGAACATTTGTTCTTCGGAAAAAGCGCTACCAGATTCCTCCTGAGGTTTGGCACGATGAGGTCAGACTCTTCCAGGGGTTCACAGGCTGTGGAAGGATGCTGCTGAGCCCGGCATGCAACCGTTTAGCCATGCAGTGCTCACTGGCACTTTGTTAGAGGGGTTGCCAGCTTTTTTGCTGCCCACCCCCCTCACCTAACAGCCAGGGATGGAACTAGGGTTTGTGTCACCCGGGGCAAACATGGATTCCGCCCCCCCCCCCATGGATTATTTGTCATTTTGGCGCCTCCGGGCTTCATTTTGGCGCACCCCCCAGCGTGGTGCCCAGGGCACATGCCCCGCTTGCCCTCCCCCCCCAGTTGCGGCCCTGCTAACAGCGGCTTGTTCTCCAGAGACCACATTTACCTCCAACTATGTTTGATTCAGCTTCCCTGCAAGTGAAGCAAACTCAGATGAATTGCTTCTGGAAACCTTTGGAAAAGGATTTCCTTTCCCAGCCTGGGTTTGCCCATCAGTGTTAGACTTTCATTCCCATAATCCCCAGCCATTGGTTATGCTGGCTGCGGAGTATGGAATTCATAGTCTAATGCAGCTGGATGGAAATCGGGACAAAGCAGGGAGAGATAAGTTTCTGCCTGTTGGTGATGCTGTTAAGAACTCAAGAAAAGGACTCCGTTGTTTTTCTACCCAGATGGAAACGAGGCTTTTTCAGAGCCTTAACATCCTCATAGGCTACTAGAACATATTTTTTTCTGTTCAATCCTGTCCGATTCTCGGAGACTGCCCGGACAAGTCCCTGCAGTTTTCTTGGCAGGTTTTTCAGAAGTGGTTGGCCATTGCCTCCTTCCTAGGGCTGGGAGAAAGTGACTGGCCCATGGTCACCCAGCTGGCTTTGTGCCTAAGGCGGGACTAGGATCGCCGTCTCCCAGTTTCTATCCTGATGCCTTCACCATGACACCAAACTGGCTCTCACACGAGAACATTTCATGAGTGCAAAATCAGGGGCTCTTGGGACACGGAACGTGGAACGTCATCTCCCTCTAAGGGGATCCCTCTAGCAGAAAAGGGAACCCGATAGGAAGCGAGGCACCCTGCAGCTGCCAGCCCAGAACGGTTAACTGTGCAGCCGACCTGGAGTAACCCCAGCTGCCGCCAGAGGCGGGGAAAGGGTTAATGCCAGATGCACGGCAGTAACCCGGTGCCACACGCTCTAGCCGTGGTTGCAGCAGCTCCGCGCCCAGCCCTGATTGGCCCAGCCCGATCACCTCATGCTAAATCTGTGATTCACAATGCCACCCTCATTCCAACAGGCTGGTGGGGGGGGGGGGGGGAGGAGGGCCCAGAGAGGAAGGGAAAAAAACAGCCAAACAAATCCAGATCCCAGTTTCCCACCAGGGTCCTCCCAGGGTTTACAAGCATCGCTCCTCCCCAAGACTGGTCTTGCACCTGCCACAATAGGTGGCTCCCTCGAAGGTACCCCTTTTGCCTTCTTGCAACGGGGCATTTTTTTTTCTTGCTGCCAGTGCAGCCCCCCCCTTTTGGCTCTCCAGATGTGCAGCCCGTAACCCTGGTGGATCAGCAGCTGTTGGCGGGTGGGGAAAAGGAAGTCAATCGGACCCTTTCTGCTAGTTGTCAGGACAGCCCTGCGGGGCGAAGGAGATTGGTTTCAATGGGCACCTCGGAGCTGTGGTAGGGGTGAGTTTTGCACAAGCAGCCCTGCCCACAGGATTCCCAAGTCCCTAATCATCGTTGTTTGAAATGGTGATTTGTCAACTTTTTTGGAAACTGGCTCCCCTTTTGCTGAACAGGAATGAAGGCGCAGTGTTTCATTTTAGCTCGCTCTTTACAAAACACCAGTCACCGGGCAAAGGTTTTTCACCCAGGCCCAACAGATGTTCAAAGCCCCAAGTACTTTAGACAACTCTCCTTTCGGAATGACGAAAACATGCAGGAAACCCTGCCCCCACTCGGGCCTGGAAATGAGACCAGAGCAGCTGGATTCGGTTAATTTAAGGTCAGATCATCGGATGTGGCCAAAATAGGAAATCTGTTGACCAAAAGCGGTGCATGTTGAGTTATGATTCTCGGGAGATGGGAATGCCCAAAAGCTGGTGAAACAGGGCGTTGTGGCACGTCCAGCTGGGCTCCTGGAATGGGTGCCCAGACTTGGCAGCACCAGGGTTGGGGTTCCAGACTGCTTTCCGTGCACATCCCTGGAGTGTGAGTGGGTCAGCCTTCCCCCCAACCCAGTTCTCTGGGTTGAAGCTGCAGCTTCCAGAAATCCAGGCTGGAGAAGGCAGTTGTGGTGCCATGAAGCCCACCCTATTATTAACATCTAGTCCACTTGGATTTTATATTTATTTTTATGGATGTTCTAATTTTATATTTATGTTTTTAATTTGTTTTATTGTGAACCACCCAGAGTCCCCCGGTTTGGGGGAGATAGGTGGTAATACAAAATTAAATAATAAATAAATAAATAAATAAATAAATAAAACAAACAAACAAACAAACAAACATCCTGGAAGAAAAAAAATAACCTGAAGGAGACTTTAATATAGAAAAATGTCAAATGGTAAGTCAAGTTTCTCATTCATGAACCCTGGCATTGTCTATGCCAGTGTTTCTCAACCTTGGCCACTTTAAGATGTGTGGGCTTCAACTCCCAGAATTCCCCAGCCAGCAAGGTAGGTACCTAAAGTGGCCAAGATTGAGAAACACTAGTCTACTCTGCCTAGTGTGGCCGTTGGCAGCTCCAGGCAGAGAAGGTCTTTAGCCAGAACTATTATCCAAAAGATTTGCAATCTGAATTGCTGTCTGAAGGACTTGCAGTTGAACCTGCAGACTTGTGTGTTCAAAGCAGGTGTTCTTCCCTGCCAGCTGCCTTCCACGTCTCTGTTTCTGCCCAACATTTTCCAGATCCAACACTACAATTTGCAACGTGACTGAATCTTGCATGAGTTATGTATGTTTCCAAAGATCTGACCTCATCTGTAGGGTTTCCTCAGTTGATCAACTTTAGTATAACTACCTGGCAGATGTGGTGGTGGTGGGGGGGCTTCCTATTTTCTCCTGTGTGAAATTGACCAACAAGATTTGAGATTCTCAGGAAGAGAGACCCACTTTCACCTCCCTGGCTGAAAATAAGGATGCTGATGACAGTCTAGGCCTGGAGAAGCCACAGCCTAGAAGGACCCGTGTTAATTCTCCAAGAGAGTACACCCTTGGAAGTCACCATCTTGTGACCCAGACTCTCCCCATTCCTGAACGCCAGAGTTGACTACTTTCTCTGTTTTCCTCCCAATTAATGAATGAAGTCATTTAACACTAGTTCTAGGTGCCAGTTGCAATCCCCATGCATCTCTACGGGGGGAGATGGGCGGTGATATACGTTGGTTGGATGGTTGGATGGATGGATGGATGGATGGATGGATGGATGGATGGATGGATGGACGGACGGACAAACAAACAAACAAACAAACAAATAAATAAATAAATAAATAAATTTTCTAGGAACTCATTAACAATCAGGGTTAGAGGGTGAGAATTCCATGAATCTTGGCTGATCCATTCGTAAAATTGGGTAGCAGTGCTGTTTCCCCCTTTAGTCTTCTCTCTCTCTCTCCTCCCTCTAAATCCCACATGTTCTTCAGCCCTGCAAGTCTTCCTAAGTAAGTTGCTTCGCCCCTTTGAAATAGTCCTCACCAGTAAGCATCCAGTTCCCAATCATGGTTCTCGTTGTTCTCCGGGCTTTCTAGATATGCTCCAGTTGATCACCACTGAAGACAATGACTTCCCTGGTCTGCTGGATGCATCCTTTGGCTCTCAGGTTCCTCCCGATCCGAACCCCCATGGGCCCAGCCTCTTCAGTAACTACTTGGGGGGCCCCTCTTCCACGAGCTTGTTCCAGCTTCCAACCACATCTCCACCCAGCTTCCAGACGCTCCCGACAGCTTTCCTGAACATGCAGCCAACTCCAATGGACGTCAAAGAGGAAACCTTGGCCTCCACGCTCAGCTCACCTCAAAGCCAGCCGCCGGCAGCCAGGATGCCCTCTCCAAATTTTGTTCCAGCTGCCCAGACACCTTACTCCACCCAGCCGTTGATGGATCTCCCAAGCCCAAATGGTATGTCCAGTAAGGATGGGAACGGTGCTTCATTTTCTAACACGAGCCTTGCTTGGGCTTCCCAACGGACCTCCATGAAGTCATCCGGCTTGGTCCTCAACCCTTCGTCACACGCACCCCGAGCAAGTAGAGTGAGACTTTTCACTGCCTATTCATTTGACACACAGCTGCTCCTAAAGGCAGAACTACAAGGGCTGGCTGAAAAAGTTGGCAACCCCAGGAGGGATCAGTTGCCGGAAGTGGGTCTGAAAAATCACCCTATCGTGCTCAGTGTTTTCAGGCCGTGACGGGTTGTCCGTCTTTAAGGAGAGACTGTGGGCTCGTGGGCGTGTGTGGGCGGTCCTTCCAAAGGTCTCGGGACTGGAAGGATAGATCTGGGGGCCCCTCCTGAGCTGCTGGAGCACAGCTCCCATCGTCCCATTTGCTTCTGGTGGTCCAGCAGGTTCTTTGGGCATTCTAGATGCCTGGAAGGCATCTCCACCTATGAGTGCCAGTTGCGGTGGTGGGCAGGAGGCTTCTGTTGGCGGATGGGCTTGGCTGGCCCATGGGTCTGCCCGGTTGCCGTGGAAGGCGGCTCCAGTCTCCTTGTGTTACTTTCCCAGCTCCCCAACCAGGAGGGCCCCCCCAGCCGCCCCCGCTCGTCCCCACCAAGCCCCAGCAGACGCAGCCGGCGCCAAAGCAAACGCCGTTCCAGAACATCGCCCCACAGGTGGTGCAGCAAGTGCCGGTGAGTGGCGCTCGGGAGCTGGAACACGCCCTTCCCTGGTCCGCATTCGTGCTCGGTCCTGACTTCACGCCGCCTCCCCACAGGTCCTTCTGCAGCCCCACTTCATCAAGGCCGACTCCCTCCTCCTGACCACGGTCTCCAGAGCCAAGACCCCCGGCACCAGCTCGGTGGTCTCCTCGGCACCCCTGCAGATGCCGGTAGGTCCTCCTCCTCTGAGTCTTGGTTCCCCTCCCTCTTTTGATCCATTTCTAAATTTAAAGAAAAACTTTCTCAAACTTTGGGTTGAGAATCCTCTTCCCTCCGCACATCCCAGGCATCTTCCAAAGTCTTTGCCTGATTCTTTCATAGCGGCTTATTTTCGGGTCCAGCAATAGAAGGTGATATTGAGTGAGAGTGATGGGGAAAGGCGGAACGCTGCTCAGATGCTCCCACATTAAGTTTACTTTTCCTCCACTTCCCCCACTAATAAGAATTCTTCTTACTGGGAAAACACAGCCTAATACGGCTTAATTGTTTTTCTGATTTATAACACGCGATTCACAGGTAACCCAACAATAATTTATAGAGCCTTCAGTGCAAGTTCTCCGCAGCTCCTCTCGTCCCCTCTCTTGCAGACCCTGGTGAGCGGGGGTACCATCCTGGCCACGGTGCCGCTGATGATGGACACCGACAAGCTGCCCATCAACCGCCTGACCGCTGGGAAGCCAGTGGTCAGCCATAACAAGGGCGAGAAGCGCACTGCCCACAATGCTATTGAGAAACGCTATCGTTCCTCCATCAACGACAAGATTGCGGAGCTGAAGATCCTGGTGGTGGGGACAGAAGCCAAGGTAGCCACACCTGATTCTGTTGGGTGGATGTCCTGGGAGGGTAGGGCGTTGGGGAGCGCTCTCCTGCCTTGGCTGTCAAGGAGTCCTCACCTGTGGAAGGCCAACCGTGATGCTTCCTCAGTTGTGGGAGGGAAGCCATGGAAGATGACTGGGTGCTTCTGGCTTAGAAGACCTCCTGGTTTGGCCGTGGTCATGATCTGGGCCCTTCTGTTGGTTTCTTACCTTGGTTTGCTCTTGGTCATTGCTGTAGGAACAGCAAGAAGTGCACGACTTCCTCTCCTGGGATCCTTGGTGATGACTCGAGCAGAGGGAACACAGCTATTATTTACTAGAGATGGGGCGGGGCCGGGGATGTCCCAAGCCGCTTTGCCCGTTTTGTGCAAATTCAGGTCACATAAGAAGCTTGCTTTTGACCTTGCCTTTTGCCCGACTCCCATGAACCAAACCTGTCTCTTCGTCTCCGTTGGCAGCTGAACAAGTCGGCCATCTTGCGCAAAGCCATTGACTACATCCGCTTCCTGAAGCAGACCAACCAGAAGCTGAAAGGGGAGAATATGGCCCTTAAAATGGCAGCCCAGAAGAACCGTGAGTTTCATGCGCCTACACACACGCCCTCAGGGGCCCTTTTCTGCTTGTGGGTTTGAGACCGAGGAGGTCAGCAGGGAGGGGTGTCAAGACCAGGCTGGCAGATTAAGCTATAGGTGGCCTGGCCCAGGGTCCCTGGTAGAGGGCAGAGATCATTTCCTACCTTGGGCGGATCCTCGCCAAGCCCCTCTGCCAAGAAGCCAATGTCACCATTGCCCAGTGAGATCCGCAGAAACAGCTGGATCCTGTTGGGCAAGCTGATGTTCTTGGCCAGTGGCCTAATTCCTCCCCGTCCCTTCTTCCTATCAACTCTCTCCCTAGCTGCAGTGAGCACAGACTTTGACCTGGTTTCTGCTGAGACAGAATGTATTTGATTTGATTTTGGATTAACAGTTGGGCAAACCCAGTTATGGTTCTAATTGATGGTTGGTGGCCTTGTAGAAACCCAGTCTGTTGTGCCTTCCTCAAGAAGACATAGTTAAGACACATCTGGGTCTACTGTAATGTGGGAATCCCACCTTTGTTCCATCATTGGCCCACTCTCTCCTTCTGCAGAGTCCCTGAAAGACTTGGTGGCCACGTGTGGTGGAAACATGGAGGACCCGACAGAAGGAATGAAGATGGTGGACGTTCTGACGCCTCCACCCTCAGATGCCGGTTCCCCTTCGCACAGCAGCCCGCTCTCACTCAGCGGCACCAGTGGGACCGATTCAGAGCCAGACAGCCCTTCGTGCGAAGAGGCCAAGGTCTGCTCCTGGGTGGGAACCAGAGCAAAGGGTCCGGGAGAACCTGGGACGTTGGGTTGGCCTGAAGGAGACTCACCCTGCAGGAGAAATTCCTGCTCATCTCTGGGCTATCGTCAACCCCTAAACACATTCCAGAGGGCGTGCTCCATCTTTTTCCTCCAAATGACCCAGGCTGCCCTAACAGATTTTAACCAGAATTTTTCATGGATCGGTACCTGGATCTGTCCTCTCTCTCACCCAAGAAGCCCTTGCACCTTTTTCTCCGACTTAACCAGGGGCTGTTTTTTGCAGGTGAAGCCCGAATGCCAAGCAGCTGCCCCCGGCAGCCTGGGAATGCTGGACAGATCCCGCATGGCCCTCTGCGCGTTCGTCTTCCTCTGCCTCTCTTTCAACCCGCTTTCTTCCCTGCTTGGAGGATCGGGCCTCAGAAGTACTTCAGAGGTTTCCAGCCACGGCGGTCCTGAACGCAGCATCCTGGCCACGAACGAGGCAGGAAGTGAGTGGAAAACACCACGTGGGCCGAGCCTCTAGGGAGGGAGGCCACTGGGAAGGCTTAATTTGCTCAAAATGTGTAGAATCCGAACCCCCTTGGTGGAGAAATGCATTTTAGTCCTGATTATGCAGCCCCCTTACCAGGGTACGGAGGAGGGAGAATCGAATCCGGCTTACATTTTCATCAGAATTTGTATTTCCTGGACTTACCTGCACCCTGGGAGACACGCAATAACCCTCTGCATTTTGCCCTGTGCAATCAAAAATGGCATGCCCCAAATGGCAAGATTGGAGAAAGTCATGCACCAAAATTCTCCATCAGGAAAAATGTAAAAAAAATTTAGTAAGCTGGGGAAAACTTCAAAAGCATATAAATCGAAGGGAATTGCCTGCAACAGTGTAAAGTATTAGGAAAAGCATATACAGGTAGTCCTCGACTTATGACCACAATTAGGACCGGAACTTCCATTGCTAAGCGAGGCGGTCATTAAGAGAGTCACGCCTGATTTTACAACCTTTTGCCACGGTTGTTAAGTGAATCACGTGGTTGTTAAGCGAATCTGGCTTCCCCATTGACTTTGCTTGTTGAAAGCTGGCTGGGAAGGTGGCAAATGGCGATCACGTGATCCTGGGACACTGCAACCATCGTAAATACATGCCGGTTGCCAAGCGCCTGAATTTTGATCATGTGACCAGAGGGATGCTGCGACAGATATAAGTGCAAGGACCAGTTGTAAGTCACTTTTTTCAGTGCCGTTGTAATTTCAAATGGTTGCTAAATGGATGGTCGTAAGTCGAGGACTACCCGTACAAAAATGCATGTGGATTTTCATGCATTTTTAAAACCCCTCCGCACTGGAGGGGGTGTAGCAGCCTTGTACTTCCAAAGGCGTGATAGATACCTACTCACTCACTCATTTGGGGCTTTTGTGTCCAGAAACTCCTGTTCCTCAGTACCAGTGGCTTTTCCCCACCGTGATCTTCTGGATGATCAACCTGCTGATCGTCTTTGCCGCCTTCGTCCGGCTTTTCATTTACGGCGAGCCCGTCACACGGCCCCACTCGGAGTCCTCAATCCTCTTCTGGAGACACCGCAAGCAGGCAGACCTCGACTTGGCTCGGGTAAATAACTTGGGTGCATTGCCCTTTCCCTCCTCGTGGAAGGAAAATACGGGACCCGGGTTCCAAACCAGGCAGGGTTTCTCATGCAAGGCCGTCGCTTCCAATCTAGCCAGGAACGAGTAGGAAGCCGGTGACACTGAAGCAACATGGGAGATGACTGACCTTTGCAGGATTGGGTGGGTCTTGAAATTATCTGCCGTTACTCCTTGTTACTTAACACCATCCTTAACTAACCGTGGAGAATCTTTACACAAGGGTAATACAATTGGAAAAGGATCCCACGAAAGCAGCGGGGCTCGGCTGTTGCCCTAGGGACACCCTGGACTCCAAGTCCTGCCGTCCATCAGCTATAATGGCTCAAAGGATGGGCGTTGTAGTGCAAGAGGTTGGAGGGCAGCAGTGGGGGGAAATGGCTAGAAAGAACAGTTGCTTTGCATCGAGTCTGGGGTGGGAAGACGCCTTTTCCCCATCCTTGCCCCTGGAGGGTCTGCATTGAGTCCGGTCCACCAGGGGCCCCTAATTCCTACTCTAGGCTGCTTTACGAAGTCCCCTCTCCCGCTGTAGGGGGATTTTGCACAAGCCTCCCAGAACTTGTGGACAGCCCTCAAAGCCCTTGGACGCCCCCTCCCGACGTCCAACCTGGACCTCACCTGCAGCCTCCTGTGGAACCTGATCCGGCACATCCTCCAGCGACTCTGGGTAGGGCGCTGGCTGGCCGGCCGGGCCGGTGGCTTCTTCCGAGATCGGGAGCTCAAGGCCGACGTGCGCAAGAGCGCCTGTGACGCAGCCCTGGTCTACCACCGGCTGCACCAGCTTCACATGACAGGTAAGGTCGAAGGTGGGGGACGGGACAGAAGCCGCTCGCTTCCCCAGCCCTCCAGACAATGACCCGCAGCGTCTTTGCGTCACCCGAGCACGCCTCTCCTCCTCTCCAGGAAAGCACGTTGCAGGCCACCTGTCCGCCATCAACATGGCACTGAGCGCGGTCAACTTGGCCGAGTGCGCTGGGGACGCTATCTCGGTGGCCACGCTGGCTGAAGTCTACGTGGCTGCAGCGCTGCGTGTGAAGACCAGTCTCCACCAGTGTTGCCACTTCTTAGCGGTTAGTGCGTCTGTGCGTGCAAGAGTGAATTTGGGGAGGGGCGAAAAGAGGCTGCGTCTTCTCAACCGTCTGCATATCGTGCAGTTGCGACTTGAGCCGAGCCGTCCTAAGGCAGATTCCCAAATGCTCCCCATATTTACCAGTTGCAGGTAGCAAAATGGGGCTGGGAAAGAGATGAAGTTCAACAGGTGCCGTCAACATACCCACTTCCTTGTTTTCTCCTTGTTATTTGCCACCCCATCCTCCCCATTCCTGGAATGGCCCAGACATCATATTGATCTTGGGGGAAAGTGGGTCATGATGGCTACCATAAGAAGGGATGGGAAATATCCCCTTTCCCCCCACTGATCCCTGGGGCATTCCTTGCCGGAGGATGAAATGACAGACACTAAAAAGATCGTATGAAAGAAGTCCGACAAAAAGCTAGGGCGTCGTAAGAGATGTGCTAGTATGAAATTCCATCCTGTTCCTCCCAGTTGGTCTTCCATCCCCAAGCCGACCCTTCCTTGCTGTAAGAAAGGTTTGTAAATAGCCACTGGCCAGGTTGACCAGGATGCCGATCCCGCGTGCCACAGACTAACTCTGCCTTTCTCGCCTGCCACACAGCGCTTCTTCCTCAGCAGCGCCCGGCAAGTGCTGCTATCCCACAACGGGACGGTTCCTCCCGCACTCCAATGGCTCTGCCACCCCGTGGGCCACCGGTTCTTCGTGGATGGCGACTGGGCCGTGAAAAGCTCCCCGCGGGAGAGCATCTACAGTTCCACCAGCCACCCAGGTAGAGTGGCGTATAAGGGGTAGGAAGAGTGATAAATTGGGGAGCCTGGCCCGCCTTGCTGTAATGGAATGTGAGAGTGACCTTGGAAGGCAGGGAGAAGAGATGCTGCCTAGGGATAAAAGGATAAAAGGGGGAGGAGCCCACAACTGAGTAACGGGCAGAGAAAGAAACTTAGAAAGGACCCGCCCTAACGTGGCAGGCAGTAAAAAGGGACGGCGGGAGATTTGTACTTGCAAGGTTCTGTTAATGTAGCCTAACAATAAAGTAGAAGTAGCTCGTCTGGTCGTGTTTCCGGTCTGGTTTACCTGGGAAGGCTGACACTTGCAGGCAGCCATCTGCGCTCCTGTGGCTTTCAAATATGCTGTCTAGTGTCTTAACGGTTTTGTGGTTTTATAAAAGGGTTTTTTTTTATTCTTTTGAGTATGTGGGGGGTGTGCATTAGCAAACTCTTCTTGGACGAAGCGTAGTCTAGAAATACAGTAACCGACAGCAGTAGGCCATCCGAAGCTCAGTGGGAGAGTCATTTGCTAAAAATGCAATTGTCCGTTCTTTCTTCAACGGCTGGATGTGAGGACCCTCTGAACTACTCGCCACGTTTGGCAAGATGCTTAACGGTGGGATGGGGGTTAGCATCTTCTGTGAATTCCAGGACCCAGATAATTCACCCAGCCAAAGGAGAGTTAGTTTTTTTCCTGTCTTATTTAGTATTGAGCTAACTCTCAGCTAAGTCCCCTGTTGTGCAAATTGATTGATTGATTGAGGGCCATCAAGTCAGTGTTGACTTTGTCCACCTAGAGAGATTTTCTCCAGCTCTTTGTCCTCCGTCTGGCCCTTCTGGTCTCCGAAAGGTCCATCTGTTGCCACTGCAATCACTGGAGAAGAGTGAAGTGGTGGAACAAAGTTGATTGCTGGGGTCGTTGGGTTGTGCTAATGGGGCTCATCAGTTGCTGATCAGTTTGGGGGAGTCCTGGATGCCTGGGCTGAGCCGACTGACAAGACTCCTTCTCTCACCAGCAAACCCCCTGGCTCAGGTGACTCAACTGTTCCGAGAACATCTGCTCGAGAAAGCTCTATCTTGCGTGTCCAGACTGGACAACCCGGCCCCTGCTAGCCACAGCGAGGGGTAAGAACCATCTCCAGCTGGAGATTCCTTCCCTAGGGAAGGTTGTCCTTCGCCAGCTCTCTCTCGAGCGTTTCCCCCAAATCGGCGGTTATGGAGAGAGATTGATTGGGCTGGTATTTCTACTGCTATGTGCCATTAGTTCAGCTCAACAGGCTGGAAGAGTTATGAGCTTGCAGGCCACTTCACCAGTCCTCCCAGCTCTTTCCGTATCCCACCCTAACCCTCCGCCATTTTTAGAGAAGGAAAGAAAGAGACTCGTGGCAAGGAACCCACGTTTCATTTTCCGCTGGGGAAAGAATAATTTCCAGAGCGGTTGACCAGGGCAGGAATGTTCGAGGGATTATTATTGGCAGCCGAAGCCACTTTCCTCCCTGTCCCCAGAAGGCTCAAATGACTTCTCAGCATTTCTGAGCCGGTAGCACACTCACCCACTTTCCCCTTCTCTCGCTAAAGGGAATTTTCGGATGCGCTGGAGTACCTGCATTTCCTCAACAGCTGTGCAGATGCTGTTCCCAACCCATCTCCCGCCATCAGTACCAACATGGACTCGGCCACAGGTGATTCTCACCAAACCTGGGACTTTTCTGGACAGAACTGGGGTTGGGAATGAATGCAGAGGCGGGTGGAGGAAGGCAAGGCAAGGCTTGAAGAAACTGAGTTGAAAGAAATGGAATCGGCAAGAGGAAGAACTTGGTTGCCTTGGGCATCATGAGCGTGAAGGAGTTTGCAGCCGGAGGTGATGGGGGGTTGGACAGCTTTCGCTTGAATGGTGAAATCTGAGGAGCAGAGTCCTGTTGATGGCTCTGATGGTACCTCCATGTACCAAGGCGGTGTACCTGGGAAAGCTTGTGGCTGAGAAGAACAGGGGTCATCGGCCAGGAGACACATGCAGAAACATGGAACAGCAACCCAGGAGAATTGCGCCCTAGTGGATTCACACATTGCACAAAGCCATGGTTGGTGGAATCACCCAATGTACAAGGCAGCATTTGCTGGGCTTATGGTTTCTGAACCCGAGTAAGACGACGGCATGATGGCTTAGGCAAGGTCTGAACCCAGCCCCAAGTGCTTTGCCAGGGTTTCAGACAACCATCCCCACTCAGCTTGGAAATGCCACGGGTGGAACTCTGGGCCTTTCCCCTGCAGAGCAAGTATACGGGGGCCCGGCTGGACTGACCCAACCGGATGCCTTTTCAGTTCTCCCTGGAGGCGTGGAAAGGAACAGGGTCCTAGGAAGACAGTGGCTTCAGGGGAGGACTGGGGTGCCCTTGAGCTGAGGTCAAATGCAGATGGAGAGGGGGCCGTCATATGCTTGGACCCTTCAGAAGCCTGACGCTGTTCCGCTCTCCCCTCTCTAGGCACTGATCCTGTTTCCCACTGGTGGGCCTCTGTGGTCGCCATGGCAATCCACGGGCTGCAAGCGGACGAGGAGGCCATGGAGCGCTTGTACCCTCTGGTGGAATTCATGCCACGAGCTCTCCAGGGGTCTGAGTAAGTGCACTATGTGGGTGCAAACAGGGAAAGCACCCCCAGCGGCAAGTTGCCCGGGAAAGCTGAAGAGGGGAAGGAAAAGTCGCTTGCTTGTGAGATGGGCGGCTATATACATTTGAAAAACGAATGAATGAAAACTGGGACTGTAGTCCTCTCGCGCTCATAAAACAAAGCGGAACGTTTCTGCCCGCATCGCAGCTGGATCCTACTGGTCTGTATGAATCCACACGCCGGGGCTTAATTTCTCCTACTTTGCAGAATTATTCCTTGGGGTGGCAAAAGGGGGAGTGTGTCATTTGACCCTCCTTCAGCTGGCTTCTGCAGAGCAACCCATTTTAAGTACCTGTGCCATCTCAAGGACTTGAACCCTGCACCTTCGGGGGTTTCCAGACCATAGTGGGGTGCTCCTCAGGGTGGGATCTTTTCACACCTGGGTGGGTTTGCCGCATCTACCCGCTCCTCTTCCCGACTGCAGGAACCCCCTTCCCCGCGCAGCACTGCACACTTTCAAGGCAGCCCGGATGTTGGGCAAAGAGGAGAGCAGCCTGGGCCAGTGTGATAAAGCTGGCGAATATCTGCGGGACAGTTTGGGTGGCAACCCAACTCCGAGCGCTATTGACCGAGTACGTCGCAAGTGGGGCGTCCTGGGTACCGGTGGAACGTGTGGGCCCTCAAGCTCTGAAGGCAGAGGGTCTCTTGGAATTGCAGCGGTGGAGGCAGGAGCTCTGAACGTGGCTGTTGGGCAAACCCAGGGAGGGGGTTCAACATGGTCACAGCAAACAGGCTGACTTCTGGGCTGGTCCATAACCATCTTCACTGTGGGTAAAGTACCAGAAAGTGATGGATGGTCCCGATCCACCTGCTCCCCAACCTCTGGCTCATCTCTGGCAAGAGCTGCGTTGTCATACTGAATAGCAGTTAGGTTTCCCACGGGCATAGCTGTAAATCTCAGCTCTCCAGACACAGAACCTCTTACAGGCAGTCCTCGACTTACGACCACAATTGGGACTGGAACTTCTGTTGCTAAGCAAGGCGGATGTCAAGTGAGTCACGCCTGATTTTATGACCTTTTTTGCCACAGCCGTTAAGTGAATCTGGCTTCCCCCATTGACTTTGCTTGTCGGAAGCCGGCTAGGAAGGTTGCGAATGGCGATCACGTGACCCCGGAACACCGCAACCGTCCTAAGTGCGAGCCGGTTGCCAAGCGCCTGAATTTTGATCACGTGATGCTGCGACAATCATAAATGCGAGGACCAGTTATAAGTCACTTTTTTCAGCGCCTTCATAATTTTGAACGGTCGCTAAATGAACGGTCGTAAGTCGAGGACTACCTGTATTTAGGAATGGGCCTACTCAGACACAACTCCGGGCTAGGTCACTCTCTTTACTTCCGACCAGAAAAAAACATACCCACAGAAGATTTGCTGACTGCAATACTCAAACGTCAGTGCCTTCATGGAGGACTGTGCGCTGGGGTTCAATTCTGTTTTTTCCTCCCACTGTGCCAAGCCACCAGGTCCTTGGCCATCCTCAGTACCTGATCTGGGTTGATACAACGGTTCTCTGGAGCGTGAGAACTCCAGGTTCCCGCCTCTCTCCTATTCCGTGCAAGGGCCTTCAGAGGCTGGGGCTGAGAATCCGGGGAGCACACGGCTGTAGGAAGGGTGGGATAAAAAGTGGAAAGGGGGGCGCGCGATGGAGAGCCCCATATCAGTCAGGAGATGGTGATGTGGAAGATACTATGGCTGTGTCAGTGGTGCATTGTAGTTGCATTGCATGTGCAGGTGAAGATGTGCAATGCCCCTCCAGTGCAGCCCTGGGGCAGCATCCAAGCGGCGGAAGGGCCTGTTGAAAGGGGGCAGAGGTGGGCGTTCCTAGTGCTGAAGAGGGGGTGCGAAGAGAGACCCCTCCTCCTCAGGCCTCAGTGGGGGGAGATGGGCGGTGATAGAAGTTGGATAAATAGATGATAGATAGATAGATAGATAGATAGATAGATAGATAGATAGATAGATGATAGATAGATGATAGATAGAGATAGATAGAGATAGATAGATAGATAGAGATAGATAGATAGATAGATAGAGATGATAGATAGATAGATAGATAGATAGATAGATAGATAGATAGATATAGATTGATTGATTGATTGATTGATTGATTTCAGGAGCCACATCTTCCAGCCACAGCCCTCCTTTTGTCTCCCCCCCCCGCTCCAGGCACTGCAGTTCCTCTTGTGTGACCTGCTCCTGATCACCCGCACCCGGCTCTGGCAACAGCAGACGCAAGGGAGCGCCCCCCACAGAGCCCGCTACCAAGCCTCTGCCCTTCAGCTGCGCGGCTTCCAGCAGGACCTCCGCAGCCTCCGCCGCTTGGCGCAAGCAGACCAGCCTGCGATGCACAGGGTGAGTCGGGGCGTGTCCTTCCGTTAAGCCTGACCTTTGATCTCCAGGGTGATCAGGGGTGTTGGTGGAAGCCTTCTGGGGCTCTGGGTTGGCTAGAGGACGAAGAGCCACGTCCTGTGGAAAGACCCACCCGGTGGGGCCTTTCCAGAGGGCTGCTCCGTTGTCTGCCTCCCTCAACCCCAAACGATGACCCAAGTTCAACCCTTGGGTTGAGCTGGCTTCTGATGTCAGGGCGGAGGAAAAAGATTTCTGGGGGAGGCGGAGATGCTATCCTGAGAGCTAACTTTATCACCGCCCTCCTCCAGGTCTTCCTCCACGAGGCGACTGCCCGACTGATGACCCGAGCCAGCCCCACCCGGACCCACCAGTTGCTTGACCGAAGCCTCCGCCGGAGGGGACCTTCTAGTACCAAAGGAGGTGAGCGAGCAGAAAAGGACTCTTCTCTCTGGACCTTTTCCTGTGCCCAATTAGAGCATATTTTGGGGTGCTGGGAATTGAGGCGAGGAACAACTGCCTGTTTGTGCCAGGTTTGTTCTTCAGTGTCATACCTCCTACCTCTCCCCGGCATTGGGCCTCCATGGTTGGATCTCTTGGGAGCCGCAGTTGAAACGCTCTGGAGGAGCTCAGGAGCAGGAGGGCTGGAATGGAGTATGAAATGGAAAAGGAAGTGCTGCTGTTCTGTGCTCAGCATCAGGGGGGGTGGGATGGAAACCTTGGGGGCTTCCCCCTTCAAGACGGTGACTAGAGCAGTGGCATCCAGTGTGTTTGATGGCATCATTTTATCCCAGGAGAACATCTCAAAACAGACGCCAAGCCCTCAAAAACCAGAGGACATC
Organism: Charina bottae; assembly: GCA_023362775.1. Classification (NCBI taxonomy): domain Eukaryota; kingdom Metazoa; phylum Chordata; class Lepidosauria; order Squamata; family Charinaidae; genus Charina; species Charina bottae. The sequence continues at coordinate 1,659,605 of JALMGJ010000064.1, forward strand.
GTTACTTGGTTTTACAGATAGTTCCCCGTGATAAAAGCTTCCCTAATTTAATTTATCCTCTCGGCTTGGATTTTCCTTCTACCCTGGAACCAAACAGGGGTATCACAGAGTCTAAGGATGGACAATGGAGGCTTGGGCAAGCTTCAGGAGATCTTCTGATGGTGGACGTGGGGTTTTGAAAATGCGGCTGGGCCTTCAAAGTCTTCATTGAGGCTGATGGAACCTGAGGGGGGGAGTGGAGTACTTGCATTGGTGCAGCTAGGGGCCAGTACCAATTTATTTTATTTTATTTATTTATTTATTATTTCAATTTATTCCCCGCCCATCTCCCATGCAAGGGACTCTGGGCAGGTTACAATAATTAAAAATTTAAAAGCTATACAAAATAGAAAATATCTAAAAAACACAATCAATATAAAATAAATAAAATCCAAGATGGATTGGGAACCGTAGCATAGATCATGGTGCTACGGGGCCAGCCAACCCACCCCAGGAGGCACTACCGCCTCCGTTGTCCCAGGCCAGTCGGCAGAGCCAGGTCTTAAGGGCCTTCCGAAAGGCCAGGAGTGAAGGGGCCAGTCTCACCTCCGGGGGCAAGATATTCCATAAGGCGGGCGCTATCGCAGAGAAGGCACGGGTGCCAGAGATGCACCAGGGTGGTCTAAACTCACGCCGTGGTCTCCTCTCCTCCTGCTCCACCTGATCTCCGTCTCTTTCTTCCCTCCCAGCCGGCGAACAAGAGAGCCGCCCCACCGCCCGGGAGCAAGCGGAGGCCTTGCTGCTGGCCTGCTCCTACCTTCCCCCTTCGCTGCTTTTGGGGCCAGGCCAAAGGGGGGGCATGCTGGCCGAGGCCGCCCGCTCCCTGGAGAAGCTGGGAGACAAATGGACGCTCCACGAGTGCCAGCAAATGATCGTCCGGCTCAGCAGCGGCTCCACCGTCACCTCCAGCTAGAGAGGTGGTTCGGAAGATTCCTGGGAAGGAGGGCGGAGGCCAGGAGTGACCCCCCAGGGGTGGCTTGTGGCGGTGCTTGTGAATTGTCAGAAGGGAGGCCCAGAAGAGCCTTGCAGCCTTGATTCTCTCTTTCGCGCTCTCTGCTGAGGCAGGTCTGGATCCCCAAGGATGCTGTGTTATCCCTTGCCTTCTTCCGTGTCTGGACCTAGACAGCACTTACCTGAGAAGGGACAATCCAGGGTGGCAGAATTGGGTGGATCTGCTCTTCCCAGGGGAAGGGTGTCTTGCGAGCCTCTTGGATGTTAGAGTCCCAGTGAGCAGGGTGCGTCTGGCGGGCAGGGTGGCTTCCTTTTGCCCCCACCCTTCTGGAGACTAGCCAACCCTCAGCTTCTTGCCTCATCTGTCCAGCAGCTGATGACTTTGCCCTCACCTCTCTCACGGCCAACGCCATTCCTCCCCGTCCACCAGAGCTGCTCGACTTCCTCCCCCTCTTCGCTGGCAGTCTGTCATCAATCACTTGTGAAGCTTATTGGGGGGGGGGGGGGCAACATGGCAGGGAGTCCATCTGGCCAGTTGTGAATTGCTTTGCCTTGCTCAACTGGTGGTTGGCTGGCCTCTGTGCAGTAATGTGGGAGGGGGCGCAGTTTCCTTGAAAGGACTTGACCTTCGGCTCACCGGATTGCTTTTCCCTGGCAGCTGGTGGAACCGGAGATGAGGATGACCCACAGAAGAGGAGGGGGGCTCTTAGGGGGCAGAGTGAGATGGCTCCCTTAGCAGAATTTGGGAGTGGGAGGAGGAGGCTGGGGCTCATGAATTTCATTTCTCCCCATCCCTTGAGGACGTGGCATTAATTCACCTGTATCTTCTGGTTGTCTTGTCACCACCTCGGATGACCCTTCAAGTTATGGTGGACACACTCCTTGTGGCTGAGTAAAACACTCAGCTGTCCCTGTTGCTAGGGTTGGAAAGCTGTTGGTCAAACAGGGGACAATATTTTCCCTTGTCTTCGTGATGGACTCAGGTGGGAAAGAAGTCCACCTTCCTTCTTTAAAAAAAAATAGCCAAGGACATGTAGTTGTGAAAAGGTGTGCTTAATAGGATTTTTTTTTTATTGAAGTTCTAGGAAGGGAAGCAGAAGGGGGACAGATTGATTTCAGATATCTCTTCTGTTCCACCCATTGAGATATCCGTTGAAAGCTACAGCTCCTTTTCTTGTTGTAACCTAACCTCCTCCCCCCTCCCACCCCGAATTGTAGTTTGCGGCCCCACCATATTGGTTGATAGGAAGACCATCTGGAGGGTCACGATTAGGATGATGGAGCACCTGGAGGGGGTGGGGTGGAATTATCATCTCTGCCACTGCCCATAATTTTCAGGAGGTAACGCATCTGCCTTAGCGTCTTCCCTTCCCAACGTGCACCGCTGCTCAGCCATGATTCTTCCTTTAAAAGTTATTTTCATAGTATGAGGGGAGGGGTTTTTGTACAGAAGATAAAATAAAAAGGCTACTTATTTATATCTCCTTGTCTGGACATTAATTGGAGCAGGAGAAGAAGGGCAGAGATGGTGGAAACGGGCTCGGCTGGCCTCTAGGTCGATGAATTCTCGCCACCTCTACAAGAGCTGTCCTTTCCTTGACATGTTTCTTGGTGAGGTTTCCAAGGGCTGTGAAGATCATGGGGGACCTCTAGTTCGGCTCGCCAGACTTGTGGCCTCCCACAAGTCTAAAATGTCCCAGCCTGTTTGAACTGGCCAAGTTCTTCTTTTATCTAAAATGTGCCAAGGTGGAGGAACCTCTGTGTTCTGAGTCACGGTAGGCACGCATGGGGCAGCGACGGTGTGGGGAGAAGCTGCTTTCTTCCTACCCCAGTTGAAAGCTTCCTGGAGGCCTGCCTGAGAAGCATGGCACTTGGGTTCGGCTTTACCCAGGAGGACTCAAGCCTTTGGGAGTCCAGAAGGATGATGCAACTCTCGTATGTGAATTCGGCTGGCGGTGCAGATCGTTCTTTTGGACGTTCAGAAAAATTGAATATGAGACTAGATGAAAAGATGGATCAGAGAGCACGCAGTGTGGCATGTTGTCAGAGCTCATTGTCTTAACATGTTGTGTGAAGCAGGCCAACACATTAAATCATATGAATTGAGTGTAGCATCTTCTGTGAAAATAGCAATTGTAACTTGGGTTTAGTACATTGTGTGAAAACACCCTGAGTGTGCTAGGATTTGCTATTGGCCAGCAAATACATTGACTGACCTCCCACTGGAAAAACTTTCAACAGTGGGATTGGCATCACAAAAGTCCATCAAGATGTCCAAGTAGACCTTGCTGTTGAGCAATGGCCATCCATAAAAATGCCTTCAGGCTGATCATGCTCTTTATACATGGCACAAATGTTATAGTTGCAGCTTTCAAGCAACAAGAAGCTGGTGGAAATGTGTTGCTAAACGTACCACCTTCTGCGGTGCTTTCTAAAATACATCCACATTTGTCCACACAGATGACCTTTTCCCTGAGCTGCAGAAACGGCATCCACAGACGTTGGCAGGGTTCACCCAACATGCCCCTTGGCAAGACAGAGATGGGGTGGAGCATTTTGTGGCTCAACGGGATGTGGAAACTCAAGAGTTATCTTAGCAAGTTATGTGATTTAGGCCATCACAAGCCCAACCCTGTGGAAAATGGTCACCAAGATCTGCCCCACACACATACACATATCCTGACGTTGAATGGGTTTCTACCCTGGTTTTATTGGCAAAGAATTGTTAAGGAATCCTGGTGTGTGGCTCCACGTGGAGAAAGAGTTGTTTGGAGAAGGTGGCTGACCTTAGCTTCTGGGAATCTACAACTTATGGTGTGATCTATTTCCTCTGCTTTAACCTCATTCCCCCCCACCCCCAAAGAGATGGCAGAAAAATAGGTTATTAGGGAACTCTACAAATGTCCAAAACAATTGTTGAATCTTTATTGATGTTCTGAATGCAATGACCTGATTTTTTCTTTGTTTTTTTAACTCTTAAGGAAAATAAACTTCTTTTAGAAACAGCTTGTTACACACAATCTTCAGTGTGAAGCAATATACTAAATAAGAACACTAGTTTTAACATTTACATCTTTCATATATATTATATATATGTATATGTATACATATATATACACTATAGAATGAGGCAATATATATAATACACACAAGTTTGTCATTTTACAGTCATTATGTACAAGGTTCCATTCAAAGAGAGCCAGAATTGTGGGGATGAGGACGGGGGTCTTCCGCCTGCCGTCTGAAGGTGTGCTTCTGAAACGGGCGTTCCTCTGCCAGCAAACCTTGAGGGGCAAACAGAGCACGGTGTAGCGGTGGTGACAGCGGGCGAAGCGCACAGAGTACCGTGTACCGAAAGGTTACAAGCAGGAGGCGGCGTGATCGTCGTTTTACAGGGACAACAGAAACCAACCCAATGAGGAAAGGCGGGGAAATGGCCCCATCGCATTAATGCTTGAGAGACTAGAGGTGGGGACAACGGTGAGGGGCTCCCCTCTTACTGGATCGTACAACACTGTAATGGGAGTTAGGGAAGATATATACATGCTATACAACTCGGGGGTCTTTTGCTTGCTACCTTCCCATGTTGCCATCAGGACGAGGCTGGTGGTCTGGTCCACCTCCTTCAAAGTGTCCCACGAGCCGCCAGGAGCAGATCTGCGGCCCTTCCCACCCCAAACCCCTTCCCACCCTGATCCAACATACAGCTTGGGGTGGCCTAACGGGGGTTGACTGAATAGCCAATCCGCAAAAATCTTCCCATCAAACTCTTCCGTTTCAGTGACTCCTCAAGGTAAGGGTCCCTACCTTTGCGGGGCACTTGACTTGATGAGAGCCAGGATCTCCGGATGAGGCCCCGAAGACTCGCAGCAAACCGAAGGCGTTGCTGGATTGGCACAAGCCTGTGAAGCCAGGAAGTGTGTAAATCAAAGGTGTGCGTTGTCCGGGGGGGGTGTCTCCTCCTGCCCCCATTGCCCTTCAGTGTCTGGTGATGAGTCAATCCCAAAGGCAGGCCAGACGCACGTGGGATGTCTCCTACCCAGCTCCTCGCAAGATGGGGCAATACTAGCTCTCTAGAGAAGCTACATTTCTGTTGGCTCTGGCTGGGTTTGCATAATACCCATAGCTAAAAAACTTGCTTTAAACTGCACAAGTGCCAACAACTGACATGGGTGCGTTATGGCTTCCTGTGTGGTTTGAACCCAAAAGAGAGGCCAAATCTGCCCCATGACTGAAGTCGGACATAAGTTGCCAATCCTGGTTTCCACTCCTCCAAATGGCCGCCCCTCCAGGTTCAGACTGCACAATAAGCCACAAAAGGTGGTTAAAGCACAGTCCGCGGCAGGGGGCAAGATGGAAGCAGATGAGTGTCAACAGAGCTTCACATGTTGCGCAATCACAACAGCTTCAAGCAAATCCAGAAAGAGATGTCGGGGGCTGTTTGGCCAGGCTGTCTGGGGTTCTGGGAGTTAGGAGATGAACTAGCTAACAGATCCGGAGAGCTCCATCGTAGGAAAGCTATGGTGTGATCCTACAACTCATGAAGGCAGTGAGGGGAGCAGATGGCTGAGGACAAGAGAGTTAGTATCCTACTAGGATTCTGGATGGCCACAGGCATGTCAGAACTCAAGAAACCATGATGTCTCCGTTCTCCTACCCCTGGCCTTCAAAATGCATGTGGTCAGTAAGGTTTTCCTGCTGAAAAGAAAGGGCGGGCCTGTGGGTTGGGGACCTTTCGGGGTGGGTGGGATCATGGCTGGGAGGCATCTACTTGGAGAAGTTCTGTTGCAACCAGCAAAGGAAGGCGAGTGGTCTGCGCTGACTCCGTGCCTGCCCAACCAAGGCCTGCTGGCAAAGCAGATGGAACCGGGGAATGGGGCAGTGTAAGGGGGGTGCCCAAAGCGTTCAGTAGGCCGGGGGCACGCGATTGGCTTGACCCAGGCTACGATGCATCGAAAGCCAGCCTGTGGCCTGAGATCAGCTGATACAGGAGCAGCATAACGTGGGTGTCGTGTTGTCATATCCAGCCAGAGCTGCCTTCCGGGCATAATGCGCAAATGCCCTCCAAACAGGGGAGCAGGCTTCAGAGCCCATAAGGATGGATGGAACAGCACTCCACCCCAATACATTCTGCTAGTTTCAAACAACCCAGTTTCTTTCCCTTGAAACTTCACCCAGATGGGAGGCAAGCACTTTGTTCCACCATTCCCCCAAAGGCAAAAAAGTGAGGATGAATAATCCGGATGAAATCACAGGTTATTACCCTCTGCAAGGTCCCAATAAAGACCTTCCTGCTGTTTGTCTCTTCTCAATAGTCTAGGACGGTGTTTCTCAACCTCAGCAACTTGAAGAGGGGTGGACTTCAACTCCCAGAATTCCCCAGCCAGACAATTCTGGGAGTTGAAGTCCACCCCTCTTCAAATTGCTGAGGTTGAGAAACACTGGTCTAGGGGGCGGCTGGCATTCCTGGCTTGAACTTGTGGGGGTCGGGTGTGAGTCAGACATGGAGGGGTGAGAAGAAAGAGGGCAAATGATATGACGGGGCCAGGCTGGGAGCTGGAAGGAACGAGGACGAAAGCGAAACAAACGCGCAAACGAACTCAAGCAATGCGGCCTGGTTTCCCAAAAAGTTTGGGGCGCTTCTTTTTACACGCTGATCACATCTATGTACAGAAACACACATACACGCACACGCACGCACACACACCATGAGGTTTGCTGAAGGCAAAACTTGATCAGATCAGAAAAAGATAGGGTGGACCTCGAGACCTCCTGGAGTCCAGCATTTTGGGAAAAGAGAGAGACAAGGCAGTTGAGGATCCAAGCGCCGTCTCTCTGCTGGAGAGGAAGAGACTTGAGGAACGTTATGGAGTTAAGTCCCAGGGACGGGCTGGCCACGTGCCTTGTGATAAAATCTGGCCATCCGACGCACCTTGCAAAGCCAGGGGACACGTCCTGGGGGCTCTCTTCGAGAAGAACGGCGGTGGGCAGGTTTTGCCAGGCGCCAAGCCCCAGGTCGGTGCCAGCTTGCTTGACCAGTATTGGCCACAGCTCCTGGGCGAAGGGGAGGTGTGGGGAGGACGAACGCCAACCCCAAACTGGAGTTCCTCTTCTCTCCTGAACCGGCTCGGGAAATCCTTCCGAAGAGGGATGGAGTGAGAAGGAAAAAAACTGGAGCGGGATTTCTGCTGTGGTTCCTGCGCCAACCTGGAATGGCTGTCGGAAGGAAGGGGGGGACGCTGCCCCGCCCCGGGTCCGCCTGCCAGAGGGGAGAGGAGGGTTCCCAGGAGCCGGGCAGCAGGGGACGGGGGTCTTGTGCCCTTTGGGGTCAGCTTGCAAGGAAATTGCCAAGGCCTGAGCAAAGAGGAGGCGAGGCTGGACAAGGCCAGGTCCATTCACAGTAGAAGTACTATTGCAAAGGAAGGGGGTGGGGGGAGGAAAGGGCCCCCTCCCCTTTGCCCTTCCGTCCAGAGAGTCCCTCTCGGTGGCAGCCGCTGCAAAGGGGGGGGGGTGCAGAGGCAGAGCCCCCTCCTCCCTGGGTCGTGGCTCCGGCAGCACGCACTTCCCTTCTCCGTCGGTCCATTATAGCAGCTGCGTCTGCAGGAAAAGGGGGCCAAAACGGAGAAAATCAAGAGCCGGACCCCAAAGGTGCATGCTGGGTATCTTTGCTTCGGCTACCCCTCTGCATTGCTCCTCCGGAACCCTGTGGGCACAGCAGGGTGCCCTCCCCAAGGAAAACCCGGGGGCTGAACATCCTCCCCCCTCCTAGAAACCCCCCCCCCAGATTGGCCACTTCCAGCTGACCGCAGAGAAGGAGGGCTGGGCTTGACCCAGGCTGGGTTAGTGGCTGCCTTCGATTCATTCCTGGGGATCAATTCACGTTGCTAATGCCGTTGCTGCGTCCCTGCGGTGGTTTATGGACTCCTTCCCGTCTCCTTTCTTTCTGCCTGTTCTCTTTTCTTCTTTTTTTAAAGGAACCTGGGCTGGTGGTTCGTACAACGCAAGGGGGCAGCAGAAAAACCCATTCCTGGGCTGGCCGACCAGCTTGCATGGAACCAAGTTCAAAAGAGCAACCTGGTTCCAAGCTTCCCGCAAGCTCCCTGGGTATCTCCTCGCCCTCCCTGCCTTCCTTGCGGCCTCAATTAATTGGCACCGGGAGGGAGGCCTCGTGGGTCTCCCCCGTGCCCACGCCTTCTCGCCCCCGACACCCGAAGGACTTTCCGCCCTCCCACGCGCTGCCTGCGTGTGCAGCCTCCGAGATGCCAAGGTGCAAGGCAGAAATAGAGCAGGAAAGGCTTCTTCTCGCTCCTCTTTTCTGGGGCAGAAAAATAAAAATAGACGCCCTGGCCAGATGCTGCCTGGGGCCTAAAAGGCTTGGAACACCCGAGTCATACTGGGAAACCTGGAGTTCATTGGAGAACAGGCTAGGCTTCTAAACATGCCCGGGTTTGCAAATACACATTGATCCCTAGGTCATGTTTTCAAGCGCATACTTAAAAACCAGGGCTGGGCGACCCCTTTTGGGTCGAAGGCCCCCAGAGACAAACCTATCAGGGTCTCCCTTGCAAGCAGGCCGGGAGAGGAGGACGGGGGACAGACCCTTGAGACAGACCCTCCCCGCAGCTTGAGAAGGAAAAGACAGCTCCCTCTACCCAGAGTCTGAACTGATCCCTTGCAGAGGAGTTTTAAAATCAGGTCAAGGGCGATGTGGCGTTTTCTCCAAAAGGTGAAGACTGCCCGTTCAGGCTCCAGGCATTTGAGATGCACATGTAAAAACCAGACGGCCATGTGGATTGGCTCACAACTGTCAATGAAACCGAAGCACAATGGAGGTAGGATATTTTGGAGGAAAGCTACTTCGCCTCTCCTCAGCCTCCCATTCCACAGGCTGTTTTGCATCTCAACGGAAATCCTCTTTTGACTTCTATAGTTCTAAAAAGACTGAGTTAAGATAGGAGAGATGACGGCCTTTGGACCATAAGAAAAAGGGCTCTAGAAATAGTAAGCGCTATTATTAATGCCAGGATAGGAGGAGGGCAAGAATCACAGAAAACAGTGGCAGGTTTCCCCCGTTGGGGTTAGAGCCCCCGGTCCAACCTCAGGGGGAAGACTTTCATGTATTCCACAGAGACACCCACCCAGAGATCCTACCTCTGCAGCTCCAGGGACATCTTCCTAGAAAGCTTTTAGAGCAGTGTTTCTCAACCTCAGCAACCTTAAGATGTGTGGACTTCAACTCCCAGAATTCCCCAGCCAGCCACACATCTTAAGGTTGCTGAGGTTGAGAAACACTGCTTTAAAGATTTGATTGATGCTTGGAAGATCAAATTCCTTTCCTTCCTTTCCTCATCTAAGGACTCATTTTTAAACTAAACTCGGCAGGCCTACCCAGGGTGAAACACGGGTACCATCTTGAATGCATGTTACAATGAGGGATTTTCATGGGTTAAAGTCCGGGGTTTTCGCCTTGCGGAATTCCAAGCAGACCGCAGCTTTTGGCAACCAGATCCGGGCTGCAAAAAACATTAATTATTTTGTCTTGCTGCTGCTGCTGTCCAGTGGTCCTCCAGATTTTTGCAGCCCAGATTCAGAGGCTTTTCCCCACGTTTGGGGAGGGGGGGGTGGAAGGTAGAGAGAGAGGAGAGAAAAACCTACAAGTCAAGCTTATAATGGCTGATGGCTGGGGGGCAGTGAGGGGCAAGACGTCCCTGCGAAGCTGGCTGGCTGTAGCTGCTGCTGTTGGCCCGTCTGCCCAGCCGAAGACACTGCCTCTGCCTCCAAATTTCTCTATAACTCTTCAAAATATCTCTCCATCTGCCCCCAGATCCGTCTTTCTCTCCCCCAGCTCCTCCGTGTCTGCTTTAAATCGCCAACCACCAGCTGCGGGGATGGGAAGTTGACCAGCAGGAAAGGCTCGCTGGGGTGATTCAGTTATAACACAGGGCCTGGGCAGCGGATCGTCAGCAAGACAAGAGGAGGCTTTTTGAGGACTGTCTCTCGTTTCTTTCATGGGGGGGGGGGAGAAAAAGGAGGGGGCACAGCTTATTAAAATACAGACAGAAATAAACCTCACACTGTGCTTTTGAACATGGGGATTCTTATTCCCCCTCCCTTCTTTTTCCTCGCTACCCAAACTGCAGGAACAGGGATAGAGAGTGTAAGGCCACAGGAAGAACTATTGGCACCCTGGCAGCAAAGACCTTCAACTCTTGGTCGCAGAGGCGTACAAACCCCTACTGCAGTGTTTCTCAACCTTGGCGACTTTAAGACGGGTGGACTTCAACTCCCAGAATTCCCCAGCCAGCAAGGCTGGCTGGCTGGGGAATTCTGGGAGTTGAAGTCCACCCGTCTTAAAGTCGCCAAGGTTGAGAAACAGTGCTCTACTAATAAGCCCGCCTGTAAGACTGCCCATCCTTTGCCCAAGTGCCCTTTAGTTCTGCAGAAGCAGAGCTGAATTCTGCTGCACACTAAGGCCGCAATCCACTCCTTTCAATGATCTGGAAGGAAGTCCCCTGAACACTGGGACATTGGTGGCACCATCGCGGCCACCCTCTTGACTTTTCTGACCACACCTTGGCTGCAGGCAGGATGGAAGGGCAGAGGCCTGGCTCAAGAGAGAGCAAAGGAGGTGGGGCCAGGTCTCCTCGGCTTCTAAACATCGGCTCACCTACCTTATGTTTAGGGCAGTTGAGCAAGAAGGTCTCTTCAGCTAACAAACAACCTACAAAACAGAGCAGAGACACGGCAATGACGGTCCTGTTCTGCACTGGTATTTCGTTCCCCAACAAATCCACATCCTCGGATATGCACAGCTCACAAGCAGAGAGGCTTCCAGCTGTCCGGCCTGGATCTGCCACACATTCCTCTCTTCTTCCCCCAACCCTCAAGGTCAGGCCACATGCTCTCCCTGGGTCCTCAAGGGCCACATTCTTCATCCAAGTGTGGCTGCCCGCGCTGGCAAGTGGGCCTCCTCCAGATGTGTTTGATTACAGCTCCCAGTGGTACAAGGGTAGAGATTATGGGAATTGTAAGCAAGCACAGCTGGAAACCTCAGATTTCCTGTCCCAGGATGAGATGAAGAGCAAAACCGAAGCAGCCCTGATGTTTTCTCTGGCTATGGTCAAAGCTCAGGGCTGGGTCCAGTGTTTCTCAACCTTGGCAGGGTGGACTTCAACTTCTAGATGGGTGGAAGATGGGTGGACTTCAACTCCCAGAAGATGGGTGGACTTCAACTCCCAGAAGATGGGTGGACTTCAACTTCCAGAAGATGGGTGGACTTCAACTCCCAGAAGATGGGTGGACTTCAACTTCCAGAAGATGGGTGGACTTCAACTCCCAGAGGATGGGTGGACTTCAACTCCCAGAAGATGGGTGGACTTCAACTCCCAGAGGATGGGTGGACTTCAACTCCCAGAGGATGGGTGGACTTCAACTCCCAGAGGATGGGTGGACTTCAACTCCCAGAGGATGGGTGGACTTCAACTCCCAGAATTCCCCAGCCAGCAAGGCTGGCTGGGGAATTCTGGGAGCTGAAGTCCACCCATCTTAAAGTTGCCAAGGTTGAGAAACACTGGCTGGGTCACTGCAGTCTCCCCTTAAATGGACAGGTTCCTGTGTATGAAGAGTTCTTCATGAGCCATTTGGAAAACTCAATAAGGGGACTGTCTTTCTTTTGAGGGAGGACTAAAGAGAGCAGGAAACGGAAGTGGAAATATATGTTTTCCCCCACCCTGAAAAAAAGGTGCCCAATAAGCAGACGTCTTTTTCAGAATAGGCACCTCCTGCTGTAAAACGTTGCCCATCCCAAGTAGGCATGCATTGTGGTTTTTGCCCAGCTTTTTCAACCGCTGGGGGCTTTTTAGACCCTTTGCACAAAATCTTCTTGGCTGAACATGTCTTAAGGGTTGAATGCAACTTTTTCTAGGCTGGGGAAAAAATGGCACATAGCCCCATCAGATGTCAGGAGGAAGATATGTAGGAGTGGGATCTGCACCACAACATCAGTGTCCACGTGGATATTTGATGAAAACTTGGTTTGCGGTGGACGTGGCCAAGGACCACACCTGGTCCTTGAATGGCAGGCCAGGGGCTTCATCCCCCAAAGTAGGGGTGGCTCTAAATTTGATTTCATTCACATTTCTCTTTCAATTTAGTTACCTTTCAAGATAGTTAAGATACTTAGCTCTCCAGTCACACGTAGTGAAACCAGGCGGATTTAGACAAAAGTGGCATCATTTCTTATAGGTTTATTTTGCCGCCACCCCCCCCAAAACGACAAATGTAAGAGCTGTAAGACTACGGTTATTCCTCCTCTTGCCAATTCATTCCTAGTAGCCCAGAACTTTAGGCATGGTGGAGCTGAAGGCACCGCACGACCTCTCATGGATTTGGAGTTGCTTATAATGACAAAGAAGTAAAACTTTACTTTAACAATAACACTGTGTGGACAGATCGGATGGTCGTTTCTGTTTGGGAGGTCATCAGCAGGATTCCTCCGAGTGCTTAACTACAGCATGATTTGTCACTGGTAACTAGTTCTTTTTCCTTTCCTTTCTCTTTTTACCTGAATCTCTGCCAAATTTCTCCTCTCTTATCTCCCCCACATCCCCAAGTTCTCTGGCTGCCTTCCTAACAAGGCAGTGGGCTGTTAACCCTTTGCTTGTTTCCAGCAGTAGGCGAGTCGTCTACCATTTCAACACATCATCGCTTGAATAATTTCCCCTTTGGGCCACCTTGAAAATGACAGTTTGACAACCATCTTTGGAGGTCTCCAGGGCTGCATTTGAGGCTTTCCAAGGTCTCCCGGAGCCCTGAGACTGCAGGCTGGGCCCCTCTCCTGCAGGAATACCACAGCTATGCAAATAAATAATTGCAAACGAAAATGTGCTCGATTGCTCCAGGAAAAGCTTGTGGCAGAATGATGGTGCAGTGGGTCGGGATTGCTCCTGCATTTTACAAAACAAAAGAAATCTTCTTAAGGGCAGCCACCAGAAAAGGAGGGGGGGGAGGGCACAGTTTGCTGGTATTTTTCCAATTTCCTTTTCCTTTGGCTTGAAATGGAGAATGCATGGGTCCCGTCCCCCCCCCCCCCGCCCCGGATTTCAAATAACTGGCTTCAAAATGAGGTGTTCTCAGTTCCTGTAGAGGAATGGAGAGATAACCTTGACCAACGTCTGTGGGAGCCGTTAAGGGGAAATAAACAGCTCAGTCCTGGGAGGAGGGAGGGAGCACGAGAAAGAAACTCAAAATAACTCCACCTTGATTCTGTTTGGTGTCAGAGGGATCAAAGACAAAATCTGACAGGCTTTCAAGATTCTAATACCTTATATAGGTAGTCCTTGCTTAACGACCATTCGTTTAGCGATGGTTCGGACTTACAACGGCACTGAAAAAAGTGACTTACGACTGGTCCTCACACTTAAGACCATCGCCACATCCATGTGGTCACAGGATCACAATTCAGGCGCTTGGCAACTGGTCCGCATTTACAACCGTTGCAGCGTCCTACGTGATCACCATTTTCAACCTTTCCAGTCAGCTTCCAGCAAGCAAAACAATGGGGAACTGCGCAATTTGCTTAATGACCATGTGGTTTGCTTAATGACCGTGGTGATGCATTAATGACTGCCACAAAAAAGGTCATGAAGTCAGGTCAGATTTGCTTAATGACCGCATCGCTTAGCAACCAAAATTCCAGTCCCAACTGTGGCTGTTAAGCAAGGACTATCTGTAACAATAAAGGAACATTCCTGGAACCCCTGTGGTGTCTGTTTCCTGACCTGGTCTACCCTGAAGGCAGGGATGGTCAAAAAAGTCAAGATGTTAGCTGCCATAGCGCAATCGAAACTCACTTGTTTTTCATGTGCATGGCACATATAAAAAGCAGGTGGAGCTTCGATGGCACTGTCACGGCCACCATCTTGGCTTTGTTGACCACATCCTGAGGATGTCCCTGCCCGAAAGGCTGACAGTTCCAGACATATTCCGAAGTGCATCGGTCTCCTAATACCCTGGTTAAAAAGCTGCTCCAACCAGTGAGACGCTTACCTGTGTCGATGGCGCACGTGTAGTGAAAGATTTGGGTGCACCCCTTGTGACAGCAGCCAATGGTCGCCCCGACCCGCTGGCAGCCGGAACACCTCTGCAATCAGCAGGGGGGGGAAGAAAACAGAAACTCCATAAGATCTAGTGACATGGATATCAGCTCTCCCAAAAGTTGGTTTTTGAGAAGAACTTCTATTCCAACCGGACACATCCTTCTCTGTTTGGGGAAAGGTGACTTTCTGCGGGTTCAAAGTTGTGACATCTACCTGAACTAGCTATGATTCATTATTGTTGTCCTTCTCTTGTGCCAGAAAACAGAGATTTCTGAATCCTCCCAAGGTCATTGAATCCCCACCTTCGCTTTCCTGGGTTCCATGTTGCTGGCCGAACCATGCTAGGTCTAGCGGTGGTCGGTACTGACAGATTTGCAATGGAGTTCTAGCACGGCCCACTTTAGTAAAACACAGCCCTCACAGTCACTCCTGGGCACGTACAGCTCTTTTTTTTACACATCTGAGAAAGTTTTCTGACTTGGTGTCTCTGTTTGGCATTAGTGATGCAAATGCTTGCCTGTTACGGATATAGCAAAGAAACTTCAGCATTACGTGTCAGCAATGTGGTTTTTCTTACAGCTACATTGAACACCCACGTGGTGAACAAGCTGTTTTAAGCCTTGTTGGTGAATGTGTCCTACGGAGGGCCGATACCCTGAATTTCCTACAAGACCTCCTACGCCAGAGCTTTCCTAACTGTGTGTCGGGACACGTTAGTGCAGAGCTTTCCAAACTGTGTGTCGCGACACAAAAGTGTGTCGCCACACACAGTCTGGTGTGTCGCCATGCAACCCGGAAGCGCTGATCATCATCAGCGCTTCTGGGTTTTCCCGCGGCGACACACCAACGGCGCAGCGCAAAAACCGGAAAGCAGCAGCAGCGCTTCCGGGTTTTTACACGCTGCCGCAACGGCGGCACTTTGGAAAGCCCTGCGTTAGTGTGTCGGCTGCAGTGTCTGGGTGTGTCGCGGCTGCTGCTGCCTCCAAGCCCTGCCAGGATTCCACGCAGGTCCTAGTGCCTGCCTTGTGCCCTGCTGTAAGAGTGTGTCGCGAAATGATGCCCTGCTGTAAGAGTGTGTCGCGAAATGATGCATGTCTAAAAAGCGTGTCCCCAACATGAAAAGTTTGGAAAGCTCTGTCCTACGCCATAAAACCCTGCTCAGTGCAGGGAACCAAATGAAAGCATCCCAAATTGATGGCTGTCCAGATTCCGCTTGAGCACTCCCAGTGACGTGCAGCCCAACAGCTCTGGCTCTGGGTTCCGCTGCTCTCACTGTTAGTAACTTATTTCCAACACACAACCAGAATCTGCTCTTCTGCACTGCAGACACTTTGAAACAGTGACATTTGGACTTGGGGGAGACTAGGTCACCAGTACAGTATGAGTTCGTGAGGACTCATGGTTGCAGCTTGCCAAGGTTTCAGCCAGGCAGTCAACACGGACCTTTGGAGGTGCTCCGATACTGGGCTGCACTGACTCCTATAAATACTTCCTTTTCTCCAGTGTCAGCAGGAATGGTGGCCTTGGCAAGTGGGCAGAGCTTCCTCCATAGGATGCCCTCAAAGTCTGCCTCAGAGGTGCCTGATGAAGCGAGCCCTCTGCCAGCTTGCCCACAAGAAGGACAAGGCAATTAGATCCCTTAGTTTGGGCCCCGACACCCAGGTGTGTCCCAGCATTGATGGCCTCCAGCAAAATTTCAAGATTCTGCTCTTTCCTCCTCTCTTGCAGAGTTGTGGGAGTTCTTTCCAGCTTCCCCAATGAGATGCCGATTTCCAGACCACCCATGGGAAGCAGATGCTGCCATGCCCTTAACATATCTTTCCTCATTTCCCGAGGACAAGCGTCCCTTGTAAAGACTACTTCTCAACTACGAGACTCTGCAGAACCTTTGACACTTTGGAATGATAGTTTGGCAACGTGTGAGGGGATGGTGGTGTAGAAAGAAATGTGCCACAGATGAGGGAGGGGCTGCAATATAGATACCTTTACTTTGGGGGAGATGTCTACAAAAAAGATGCCACTGGCTGAAAACACCAGACAAGTGAAATCACGAGGGAGAAAGGGACCTACAAACTTGGACAGCAGCTGAGAGGGCCAGAAGGCAGGCAAGAGAGACAAAAACATCATCCACTTTCTTCACAAGATCCTGGGTTGACTTCCAAGAGATATATCGCTGCTACAACATGCCCTCTGTTGTTTCCTTACATTTCCCAGCAATGCCTTACAACATCATTACAGCCTGAGATCCCCAAATCCCTTCTCTTGCCTACATAGTGGGATCAGCTAGAAAAATGTGGATATTTTGACACAGAACTCATAATAGGCGCATCGTTTTCATTGCCGCACTTTTGGGGATCAATAAGCAGATCAACAGAATGTTGCAGTAGCTACTACTAATTCTCGCTGAAAGGAACTTCCATGAACAGGCCCAATATACCACAGCATGATAATGCTCAGGACCAATAATAGACCCACGGCCTTCATGCCCCACTGATGAACGCCCAAGGGGCAGCAACCAGAACTGTCCTTCTACCCAGCCAGAAAACCTCAAGGAAGCTATCAGCAACACAAGACAGGCAGAGATTGTTCCTTCCAAAGGGCACCATCATCCCTCCGCACATACCCATGGAGCTACATTCCTTCCTGGGATTCCCCCTTTGGCCAAACAAACTGTGTAAGAAGCAGGAAGATCCAAGCCCCCTTGGGTGATGACGCTCTCTGCAATAACCTAAGAAGAGCCTTGCTGTACCCAAGTCTTGAGTTTGTCTGAAGTTTGCAAACTCAGGACTCGGATACAACAGGGCCCTTCTTACGTTTTTACAGGGAGCAGCTGTTCTCCCAAGCCAGAAAATAAACCCGACAGAACACGAACGGAACAGCTGAAGTATGTAAAGAAACCCTACATCTTCTAGAGTTGATCCAGTGAGGACCAACCAGGTGGGGAGCATTAGGATCGGACAGACCTGACCGCATTCCTTGGGGACAGGGAAGGATTCCCCCGCGGCCTGCCGCAGATGCAGATCCGAGAATCTTCCTGTCTTGGCTGCCCCACTGCCTCTCCCTCCCACAGCAGCCTGTAGCCTCTCACTGTGCCGCCTCGCCGCCCCTGATCCGTGCTAGGTGAGCCTGCAGCTTCTGTCCCCAGGGACACCAAGTTTATGCTAAGGAGAGACTCTTACCACATCCGCGGCCATCTTTATTGCCTCCTGCAGCCCATAGAGTTTCCCTGCCACCAGGTAAACCCCAGCTGTCCATACAGCGCAGGCTTCGTGCACCCAGTGTTCCTGCGTCTCTCCGGCGGGATCCGGCAGCGGCGAGTCAGCCTTGCCGCATTCATGCCTCCGGAGCTTCTCAGCGGCGGCGACTGTCGCCCCCGCCGTAGCCTCCTCTCCCTCTGTCCTCTCATCGCAACAGTAACAGCTTTGCAGTTTCCTAAACATCCCCCTTGAGCTCGAGCGGAGAGCACTCTGTTTCGCTGAGTCAGCGCCACTGTCCAACCTTGGCGGCTTCCCACCCGGCGTGCCAGTGGCGCAATGGGTATCTGTTGCCTTGAGCAGCCTCTCTGCCAAAGAAGACGAGGGGGGCTCTTCCCCCGGCCCCTCCACCTTGACCTTCTCTTTCAGCCTCGATTTCTTTTTCGGCAGGCAGTCCTCGGGGTAGTACGGCCCGCAGAGGTCCCCCTGGTCTTTGTAATTGGCCGGGTGATGGCACAGGCAGCAGACCAAGCAGGCGGCATTGAGGGCCTTGGAGACCACCGGCCCGAGGTGCATCATGGACGACAGAGGTAGGATCGCCGGAGGCCGCAGGCAGGCGGCCCCCCAAGGCCCGGCTTGGACGGACAAAGAAGAAGGAAACGAAGAAGAGGAAGAGTGCTGCTGCTCATTATGGAGTTTAGCCTCTTCGGCCGGGAAGTTGACGACCGTGCAGGTGGTGACGAATTCATCCCACTTCTCCACCCGGACGTACGGCGAGAATGGCGGTGCCCGGCTGTCTGCCCTCAGCCGCTTACAGGAGACGTACTTGAGCCGGATCTCGGGCTCGGCGGGGCTCAGCAGGGGTGCCTGCTGCTGGTGCCGCCGCCTGGCCTTGCTCTTGCACCGCGAGGGCACGCTCGGGGCCTTCCGGCGCTTGTGGTGCTTCTTCCTTTGTCTCTTGGTGTAGCCGTTGTAGTTGGAATGGTTGGAACGCTGCTTCTGGGCCTGGGGGGACCGCCCTTCTGCACTCTCGGTGTTCCCCAGGCCTTTGTCTTCGCCTTTTGGCGCTTTCCCCTCCCTTTGTCCCTCTTCGCCTTTCCCAGCTGCCGCCACCACCGCCGCCGCCACCGATTTCTCTCGGGAGGCAAGAAACAAAGCTGGGCCCAGGTGAGGGCGCTTCTCCAAGCTATTTTTGGCCACGTGGAAGGCCGCCGCTTTCCCCTGTCTGTTCCTCTTCTTGGGCAGCAGGCCGATGCCGCTTGCAGCCATGCCGTCGCCGCCGCTGTGCTGCAGCGTCTCCGGAGATGAAAAGGCCTCACCCTTGAAGCAGTTGGAGGACAGTTTCTTGCTGTTCATTAGTTTTCCTCTGAAGGATCTGTTGTTCGGGTTTCTGCATAATTGCTCGGCTGCTGGAACGGCGGGAGCCTTTTGTGACAAAGCCTGGTTTAATGGCCTAGCTTCCCCCACCGCTGGGGTTCCACTGGCATTCTTGGAGGCCTGTTCCCTCTCTGGTAGGGAAGGGCCAAGAGGGTTACTGTGGGCGGCCACCGTGGGGACCGTGGCAGAGACGGCGGTGGCAAACTTCTTCAGGTTCGGAGAGGTGATCTTCTGCACAATAGCTTCCAGCTTCAAGCCCCTTCCTTTCCTGGGGGGGAGCACTTTGGTTTTCATAGCTCCCTGGAAGGAAGCCCGGGAGGTGATTTTTATGCAGACACCAGGGTTTTCCTTCGCCTGAGGGGACTTGAGCATTGCTTCACAGGCGTTCTTGGGAGACGGTTTCACCGCGGTCCTCCGGGAGGACGGCATCCTCTTAAACAGGCCAGAAGGAACATCTGGCTGCTCCTCCCTCCCATTGTTGCTGCTGTGATGGTTGCTTCGTAGAATCAGGTTCCGTTTCTTAGCCGGAATTGGGGGCATGAAAACAGACTTTCTTTTCAGGGCGTGGAGTGGCCTCTCGGATATCTTGCCGCCCATTTCTGGCCTGGCTTTCGGGAGCTTCATTCGCTTGCCCAGCTTGCTCTCCTTCTCAGACTGATTTGGGGGGCCGATCTTGAAAGACCCCGGCAAGTGGTTGTTTGGGAACACCTTCTTGGGCAGTTTGGCATTTTTGAACTCCACTTCCACCGTGTTTTTCTCTCTCCTTCGCTTGGTATAGAAGACCTCCTGAGTCCGGGTCCTGGAACGAAGAATCATCGATTGTTGATCTGTCATCTCGGTTTCTGCAGCGTGGGCTTCTTTGGCCTTCGGGACAGCAGAATCTTCATTCTGTGCCAAGCTGGAGATCAGGGGAGGAGATGGATTGGGGGGCTTGGGGGGCGCCTTCCCATTGGCCTTCCTAGCTTTGAAGGCAGCTCTCTCTTTCAAAACACACATTGACTTCTTGCCCAACTTCTCACGAGGAGTTGAAGCTTTGGCACCTTCCAGAGGGTCTGGCATTCTTGGTTCTGTCACTGCGGTAAAGGAACGGGTGCACATCCTAGCCGGCAAACCCTCCGTGGGAAATCTGGGAGTCTGGCCGTGGGGGTTCTTACTCGGCATTTCAATCAGATTGTTGGGAGCCGGGCACGTATTGGCCACCAGGCCAGCTGTTTGAAGGCCTGTGCATGGATTTGACATGGACTGAATAGGTTCTTCTCCATCTGACAGCCTGCACTGGAGCTTTTTACTCCGAAGACTTTTGCCTCTGGAGGTGGGTTCTGATATTATTGTCAACTTCTCTGGTAGGACTTGTTTCTTCAACAGCAAGGTAGCGGATGTCTCTGTCTTATCTGGAGGGGCATTTTTACCAGCTGCTATCTCCTCCTTGGACTTCAAGTGATGCAGAGAAGTTTCAAACCAGCTTTTCACTTTCATATCTGTGCCAACTGCTGGTCCTAAAAGGATAACAGATGGATCAGACAAATGAGAAGGAGGAGCAGTGTTCTCTTTCTCAACTGTGTTGGTGGTTTCTTCTGCGGATCCTGGAGTATCTTGGAGAGAAAGAGCAGGAGCATTCTCCGCAGGCTTAGGTGTGAATGCATCGTAAGTCAAAGTCTTTTGCTCAGAACCAGCTAGTTCACACAAGGAGGAATATTCTTCAGGCTCCAAATCAGATTCTTTCAGGTCTGGAGAAGACATCATTGGGAGTTCGCTGAAGTCTTCTCCTGAACAGGGGTTCCTGGTGGTGTCCTCCAGCCATCGTTCACTCTCCGTCCTTGTAGCCTCATCATAATTTAAACCCTCCCCTTTGTGGGCCTGCTGCTGTTGACTGAAGCCTTCCATTTCCTCTGCTTCAGCTGGCCCTGCGGGATCACAGAGGCTCGAGCAGGAGGCATTTTTTTTCTCCTCAGACGTTTCGCTCAGTTTGCCAGAGAATAAGCTCTTGGGAAGATCTGACGATTGAAGGCTTGACCCAAGCTCTTTCCAGGTGTCACTGAGGTTCTCATCTGGCCAGTCAAAGTTCTCCATGGCATTTTCGGAGCTCACCGAATTGGTGGTGGCATTGGAATAGCAGCTGAAACTTCCAGTGGTCTCAGAACTGGAAGTGGCCACTGAGATATTTGGCTTGGCGTTATAGCCCACCGAGCTGGTTGTTTTTAGGGAATTCTTTGTCTCCGTCGTTGTGAAGGGAACCCGGGAGTTGTCATAAACCTCCTCGGTGAAATTCTTCCCATTATTGCGTCCCAGTCCTTTGTCGAGCTTCAAGGGTTCAGCAAGAGCATTGGAGTCCCTCTGGTTCGACCAGGGGATTTTGACCACAGAATCAAGGCAAGTCCTGTGATTTTCTAAGTGGAAGGGGGATTTGTCTGGGTCTTTGTTTGGAGCGGGCGAATTGGCCCAGCCTTTGTCTGCTTTCTCGTTGATAGCATCTTGCAAACCAATAATTTCGGATGCCAGCTCCTCTTGAGAAAGGGCACTGAGTAGCAATCGGGGGCAATCTCTCTCGCCAGCCACAAACTTCGTAAAGCTCTCTAAGGGCAGGCTGGCACGGATGCTTTGGAAGGAATCGTCTGACTTGGTCGACATGTCGTCCGGAGAAGTCGCTGAGCAGCTGGAGACGGACTCGGGCTTGGCTTTGGCATTGCTGTTGACCCGGGCCGGACTTCGGCTTTGGCTGCAGTACAAGAAGCCCCTCTCCAGCTGGTCTTCAGAGCCACTCAGGTAATCGGCGTCTTGGGTTTCAGCATGGGCTGACTGGGGGGTGCTGAGGGGGTCCGAGTGCGGCGTCCCTGCTTGCTCTGCGGAATAATTGTTACCCTCAGGACTACAGTGCTGTCCTTGGAGCTGCTCCGGAGTCCTCGGAGAAGTTTTGATTCCTTTCTTCTGTGGCATCCCCGCGGACTTGGAAAGGAGAAGCTGCTGGACAGTGTTGGAGATGTTTTCGACTTGAGAGGTAAGGGCCGTGAGGCTTTGAAGGCTCAGATCCGATAAGAGGTTCTCGGGAATTTTCTCCTTCGACAGGTTCTTGCAGTTTGCAGGCGGCTGGGTGTCTGAGCTTGCCCCGTCGGTCGGCGAAGGGTTCAGCAAAGGCATGAAGTGGCTATGATCAGCAAGGCTGGCTGGGAACGCCCCCGTGGTCAGTGACTGCTGGCTATATTGGAAGTTCTCTAAGTTAGGCATCAACGGAGAAGGGGTTGAACTATAGGATGGGGATCTACCAACCGAACGAGCTGGAGAATGACTCGAGCTAGGGCTAAACGTTTGGTAATATTGGTCCGGTGTCCTCACTGGAGCATCTGCTTGGCAGTAACTCTGTCCGGGCTGGTTATAATGTTGGTATTTTGCTAGGTTTTGATAGTGCAGTGCCTCTTGAGCATGGTGTCTACCTTGCAGAGATGACGGTTGTTGCTGCGGCGGTGGCTGCTGCTGGTCGTAGCCGATTCTGTTCGGCTGGTAGCTGTGTAAGCCCTGGACCCGTTGTGCAGAGGGCAAGTTAGCAGCATTGCCCAGAGCCCGTTCGTGCGTCGGCGGGGCAGAGGGAGCGTTGCAACTTTTGTAGGAATGAGCTGACTGGCTGCCGCTCTGGACCGATGTGTATGTCGAGGAAGCTGGGAACGACTGGGAATGCTGGGGAAAGTGGGAACCCTGTGAGAAGGACAGAGAGGACGGCACGTCGTTCTGCATCTTCGGCCTCGGAAGCTTGGGGTACGTCAGGGGAGAGGGCTGCGGCGGTGGCTGCTGCTGGAGGTGCAGGGAGTGGGTTCGGAAGGGGAGCTGGGGGGTGGGCTCGTGGTACTGCCTGCTACTGGAAGGGGTCGCTGTCTTTTTCATCAGGTTGTCCTCGTACTTTGCCACCCCTCCAGGTAAAGGCTGCGGAGGCGGCTGCTGCTGCGGGGACCCCCACCCCTGCAGGCTCTCGTCGCCGGTGTAGCGGGAAGTGTAGGGGCTGTTTTCTTGGATGGGGTAATTGGGGAAGGATGCTGGCCTGCTGGGCAGCTGCTGGCCACGTAACGGCTTATTGCTTCCCCGGTGGTACTTCTCCACGGCGCTGTTTTCGCCAAAGCCTTGGTACGGCAATGGGGGCAGCGGAGGAGGTGGCTGCTGGGGGCTGTAATACTCTTTTGTCAGCAGCCTCTGACGTTCGCAGGCTGGGCTTTGATGCCTGTAATTCTCCAGGCGTGATGAATCTTGCGAAGAAGTCGGCTGGTAGTTCTGCTGGTTGCCATGGAAACCACACCTTTCGCGAAAGGACTGCATGGCTGGGCCTTGTTATCTGCGGAGAGAAAAGGAGAAACCGGAGGATTAAAGTCAGCGCATTTTTCTCCTCTCCGCCGCCCCGCCCAACTTTTCACCTTGAATTGTTGTGGCCTTGTCATTGGTTCTGCTTTGGAAACAAATAAACAAATGCCTGAGCTGAAGAAAGGGGGGGGGGTCCCCCTCCACTCTGGCTTTGCTTTTCCCCCCGAATACGGTTGTGCGGCTGTTAAAATCCATCTCCCCGCATTGACACAGACGCACGCTTCCCTTGCCCACAGGAGAACCAGGGAGGGATTTTAGCAAATGCAGAAGAGGGCATCAGGGCGGCGCGTGCACAGCACGCCAACCAGAAAATGAGCATGGCACCATTTGTCCCCTGGGCCACCTGCAGCTCTTAGGCAGGTCCTATTGTTTGGTCCCAACCCCAAACAGCTGCCATTTTGTCTTTATGGAAACCAGAATTCACATCCAAGCCTTGCTGGAAACTTCAATTCTGACTTCATAAACCAAACATGGCATCCCTTGCGGATGCAGAGCTGAAGACTCTGGTGAAGGAGCTACTTGTGGGCCGTGGTGATGTGAGCCTGGTGGCTAAACTTTTGGAAGGCTTAGCTCATCATGAGATTCCAGCCAAGGTGTCTCCCCGTCAAGCAAAACCTATTGCTACGGAGAGGTAGAACAGAATTTACCCCTTTGCGCAAGCAGAGGAATATCACTTTGGGATTGTCTGTAGCTTGAATCATGTCAACTGGATTTCTATTTTCTCAGTGGAAACGTTTCGCTCCTTATCCAAGGAGCTTCTTCAGTCTGAGCAACGTTAGTAAGGGAATCCTTAAATATGTTTCTAGGGTGGCTGTGTGACCTTGCACCTGGGGCTAGGTCACGGTTATTTGAGATGTTTATTTCTAAGTCCCTACAGCTACAGACTGTTCCACCTGGATGACTGAGAACCTTCATCGACATATTACTTTGGGATGTTCTCGTGAGCTTAAACGAAACCACACACACTGAATTAGAAACTCCTTTGAGCCACAGCAGAAAACCAGCGCATCAGGCCGAAAGCTGTGGGAGCGATGAAGGTATGCAAGTGGGAGGAATCTGGGTGAGGGTGACTCCCTGCTGAAAACGGCATTGTCGATTTACAGTAGCCATCTCAGCAGCTCACCCCCTATGTTGCAGACGTGGTTTGGGTTGGCGCTGCACCTTCCTTTCTTCTCCCACGTTCAGCAAATATTCCGAAGGATCCTAATTTGGCCATCAGTCCCAGCCCTGAGCTCTGAAGGCGCCCTTCTGCCTGGGAAGGAAACGGAGGAAACGTCCAGATTTTGCACACCGAAAAAACACAGAAGGTGCAGCTGGTCGTTTCCTGGTCCCTCCAGCAAAACTTTACCCTGGCAGTTGTGCCGCCTAGACGTCTGGCGTTTTGCCCTTCACCTTTGACTTGGTAAAAAGCACTCAGCAGACTAGTCTCCACGTCCAGTCTGTGCAGCAAAAGCAACAAAGGATCTTGAGGCATTTTAAAGGGTCCCCAACACAGAACCAATTGCAAATGCAGCCATTCCAGAATACAGGGTTAGTCTCCTAGAGAAAATTGGCTTCTTTGTTGTTCGAACAGGAAGAACTTTCCTCTGTGCTGAGATTCCTGGCCACCACAACTGGTTGTCCCAGTGTTTGGGGGGTGTCCCCTGGATATTTTTCAGACCTTGGCTATCCTTGCCCCCAGCCCGCCATTCCCAACTGGCACGCTTTGTAATTGGTGCAGCACATCTGGAATCTGTCTGCTCTTTACCACAGAAGACTATGAGGAGAGCAGTGATATTTTTAAGAAATCCTGGGTTTTGCCGTTTTTGTTGCATTGGAAACCCCACAGAGCACCTGCTGCGTTTTCACGCAGGATGGATGCTGCTGCGCAGGGGATAGTGAGGGAGAATTCTGGAAATCTAAAAGGGTTTACCTGGTACCTCCACAAAAGTCTTACTGTAAGTTAAGTCTGTGTTTTTTCCTACCTGGCATCCTTAAGGAATGTTGGAATTGGAACTCCCTAAATTCTCAGCCAGCTTGGAGAAGGATAGGTTTACCGTGAGCAATCTTACGCTCCACTTACTGCCTACAGATTTCCTGTTACCTTAACCTTGCTTTCCCTCTTGACCCTTGCAGTGTGTTGACTGTAGGCGGTTCCATGCACACCTTTGAGCCAGTGCAAATGCAGTTTCTTCTTCCATACCAACCTGTCTGTTCTTTATCATGTTCAGCCAACTTTACCCTTTGCAACCAGGCATTAAAATTCTTTTCCCCAACACGCTCCCCGTTCCTGAGGATGCCCGGTGTTTTTAAGGGGTGGGTGATGGGGGACAGACAAGATCAGAGGATTTGACTAGGGCATGATAAGAAGCAAATCAGCCTTTCATTGCTTCTTTTGACCTGGGTTTTTCTGTACTCCAGAGGAAGCACAGTGTGCACGCGCACACATACACACTACAGCTGACAGCACAACCAAAACAGCTGCTCACTTCCTTTGCACAGGACTGCAGCCTGGATATTAGCAAAGTCTGCCCACTGCAAAAGAAACAGGCACCTGCAGGAATGCCGCTATGCGTGCGCCATTGAGCAAACAGATACAAGCAGATGCCCGCATCGCTTGCGTGTACAGAAACCATTTACTGGCGGCGCTCTAAAGACATGTGCATAGAAATCAGGAACACTGATAGCAAACATGGGCACACCAATGATATGATTTGGGGATCGTAGGGAATGGATGTACAGGTAGTCCTCAATGACCATTTGTTTAGTGATGGTTCAGACTTACGACGGTGCTGAATAAACCGACTTACAACCAGTGCTCACACTTATGACCATCACAGCATCCCATGGTCACGTGATCGCCATTCTCAACCTTCCCGGCTGGCTTCCGGCAAGCAAAATCAATGGGGAACCGCGTGATTTGCTTAATGACCACATGGTTCGCTTAATGGCCATGGTGATTCGCTTAATGACTGCCACAAAAAAGGTCATAAAAGCAGGTCGGATTCGCTTAATGACCACTTTCCTTAGCAACCAAAGTTTCGGTCTCAATTGTGGTCGTTAAGCGAGGACTATCTGTAAAACTCTTCCCTAGCGTTCTGCCCTTTCACTCCAACAGGAAGAGTCACCTCTTATCTGTTCACATTGTTGTCCTCTCCTGCTGAACTTCCTACAGTGATCACTTCGATATCTTGCACTGATTTTTTTATATTCACTGCCAAAGAAAGGAAGGAAGGAAGGAAATGGGAATAACGAAAAAAACATACCATGGGGCCTAACTTTTCTGACAGCATGCCTCTGAACGAACAAATCTCAAGGCAGAAGCTGGAAATCGGGGATGCCTGAGATGCTCTGGGGCGACAACTCCCATTGCCTATTTGTGGTTGGGACTGATGGGAGTCTCCATCCAACAGGTTCCCCTCCCTCCGCTCTGAGGCACCAAGGAGGCTTCTGTTGCTTTCCGTTGCCCCTCTGGAAAACGTTCACAGAACCAGGAGCTGTTGGTGGTAAAAAAAGTCAAGATGGCCGCTAGGATCGCATGGCAACTTGACTTTTTCCACCCCCTCTGCGGACACCCCTGCCCAGAACAGGAGCCAGAATGGTACAGATAACCGCAGCCCCTTTCCCCGGACTACCCGTTTCCTCCAAAGATTAGCTTCTGTATTTTTACATCTCTCCCCTGCATTAATGGGGAAATTTCGCAAAATACCCCAGCAGGTAAGACATTACAACACAGCCAGGCCTTCAACTCTAGTAACTTGGCCCACGAATCGCTGCAGATGTTCTTCCTTTCTCGGTCTCTCCCTCCAGTCTGCCAATCCTGTCCCAAGCAAGCAAGCAGGAAGGAGGATAGAGAAAATTAAGGAACAAAGAGGAGGAAATCAGAGGCTGCTGAGGCAGGCGCAGGGCTGCTCAGCTGCCCCCGGAACAAGCATTGATGACAATAACGCGGCGTTTGGATTGACGGATTCCAGTCTCTTCTGTTTTGCTATTAGAGACTAAGGCTGGGTTGAGATTTACTTTGCCATTTCTCAGTTGAGATTTACTTTGCCATTTCTCAGAGGCTGGTTTCCCCTGCAATCTTCCCCCTGCTATTCTCAGGGGCTTGAGAATTTCTTTCTGATTTCTCTGGATAGGGTTTTGACCCGATTCTTTTATAGAGGGAATGCAAGGTCTTGATTCTGGTGCTCCCCTTGCTGAGTGTAGAAAGACTTACGCGGAAACCACCTGGTGAAAAGGGGTCCGTCCTGCCACCTTCTCTTGGGACTGAATGGAAACACACTCCTTGACTTACTCCTGGGACCCCAGCCAATGGTTCAGTGGACTGGTCTTCCATCGATGACCTGAAGGAGGTAGTTCCTGATGTCCCTACAGCTGTGCTCCTACCATACCCTTACCCTGGTGATTGAATTCTTCCTAAGATTGTGCACAATCCACAGAATCATAAACTAATCACAAGCTTCACTTTAAACAAAAAAGAAAAAAAACAGGCAAAGCTAAAGCCAAGTTTAAGAAGTTGTGCATATGCTGGATTTGACTGCATGTGTTCAGTGAACACAGCCCTCTCAATCTAAGCTCGCTTGCTCGGTTCATAAAAAGGGTACTGACAGGGTATTGTGTGACTCCAGAACCCAACCATGACATTAGATTCTCTTTAAATCAGGCATTAAAGCCACCAGGGTAGATCCAATCACAGTACACCGAAGGAGCTGTGGAACTGGAGAGTATCATTCAAGCAGCAATCAAGGCTCCGGGAGATCGGTGGCCGGTCTACCAGGGACACGGCCTCTGCAACCTGGAGCTGAGAAGTCGGAAGCTCCCTCAGGGGCAAAGAGGGAACTTCCTGCAGCCTGGTTGCGCTGCTTCTGAACACTGGGTGTTCTGGGGTGGGATCTGGCTATGTCTGGGCTGGCTCAAAATGCAGAGCAGACATTCCATCTTCCCGTGACTTGTCCAGAGATAACCGCAGCCCCCACGGTGGCGCCTCCGTAACAGCCGGCCTCGGTCGCCTGCTGTTGCCATAGAGATGGCCTCTGGGCACGCACGCCTGCCTGCCTGCCTGCGTGTGTGTGTGTGTGTGTGTGTCTGTACATCTGGACAATGCCCTTCCAACTCCACTAACTTCTTTCCAGCTTCGTCCGCTAAGGTGAAGAAGAGCCTTTCTGTTTTGGGAGAAAACAAAGGGCAGTTGTCTTTGGAAGGTCACCTTCCTCCATCCCATGGGTTTTCATTCAGTCTTTCATGGTATGGAACAAATTGTCAAAACCCTCCCTCCCTCCCTCCCTCCTCCTCCTCCTCCTCCTCCTCCTCCTCCTCCTCCTCTTCCCTGGAAGAGTGGCCGTGGGTTCCTTATGCCCCTTTTTCCTTCTCTGAAATCAGCCTTGGCTTCTGAAGTTCCTTTGGCAGTGAAGTCCAGAGCACACCCTCTTATTTGCCCATTAAGTGCCAGCGCCAGGAGGAGTCATGTGGAGGACACAATAGGCTCAGGCTGATTAGGGTTAATTATGGTAATTTGGGAGGGGTGGCGAGTTTAGAGTTCAGTGGACTGTGAGAACCCAGGAGATAGGTAAGTTCACGTAGCAGGGTTACAGGTATTGTGGGAATATGGTTATTTTCCCCTCCTGCAAAAAAGAAGTGAGCGGAGGCCCACACTTCCCAGCAACGGAGAACAATGCTCCATAGAAGTGAAAGGCAGAGCTGAGGAACAGGCTAGCGAATCAGTCCCCCCCAGACTGAATGCCACCCCCTTCCTATTCTGCACCTCCATTTCATGTGCAAGAATGAGCACACAATTAGGGGCGATGCTCTGATAACGAAAAGTATTTGGCTACCGAGTTTCTGTGGAGGTAGGAATCCTTCCAGCTCAAATTTGGGGAAGATGAGCGTTCTGCTCTGCTTGGTGCAGGCTCTGACCTCCATGACTTTGGTCTCCCCTCCCATAATTACGCGGACATCTTCTAGCCTATCCTCTGCTCTTGGATGGAGCCTGAAGACGGACAGACTGGATCAATAGCCGGGGGGGGGGGGGGGGAACGCAGGGGGGGGGGAGGCTGGGTGGGTGGGTTGGTTATGGCCGTGAGTCAACCGAACCGCACAAGTGGTTGAGAAGCATTCCACAGCTTGGCTGGAGAACCCGTTCAAATATCTACGGCTTCAGGAAGGAGGAAGCATTTCTGAAAACTTGACACTCCTGAGGCAGATTCCAGTAATTGGCAGAATGCCCTTTAGGATTCAAAGCCATGTTTTCTGTTCAGGAAGTAGCCAGACCCAAATCCCACAGCTGTTTGGATGCTTGGGGAAAAAAACAGAAAAGAGAAAGAAAAAGCAGTAACTCTTCAGCAGCTCCTGTCTGCTAGTTTAGGCACTAAAGCTCAAAAGCAGAATCTTTTTTTTTTTAAACCTTTTAACGAAACGCAGAAAACATATGGTTAAAAAAAATCCCTGAGGCAAGAGAAAAAAACAAAAAACTAAGAAAACCTCACAACCCTGGGCTGCTGCTGATGGTGGGGAAACTGGACCGTCTCAAAGTAAATGAATATGGATGTGATGTTGGAACAAAAATACAATCGTTGGTACTGGTAAAATTGCAAGGTTTTCAGAAGTCTGGCTGCTAGGATTGCACAATTCCATGGCTGTCTCTCCTACCACGCCCTGAGCTGGTCTCTGAATTTCAGGTCAAGATGCCATCAGTGTCTCACTTCTTGAAGAAGAAGAAGTTGCCTTAATCCAGGATGAGTTTGAAGTCAAGAGGGAGGGGAATCTAAATCCAAACGCATTTGACCCAAAACACTTCCCCCCATGTTGAGTTGGGCCCTGAAGGGGGCTAAAATGGCACTCACTTCCTGCAGGAGTCAAAAGCCCCCTCACTTTGAGAAAAGGCTTCCTGACTGGTGACAGGAGAAGCCTTGCTGCCTTCTCCTGAACTGAGCATCACACTCAGAAACCACATTTCACCAACAGAATTAAGAGGCAGAGGAAATGCAAATGGTGGGTGTCTCTCACAGCTGCTGTTTCTAGTTGGAAAGCGCAGCCCTGTACATTTTCCAGCCTGGGTCCTTTCTCAGGTTAGTTGCGGTTTCCCCTTAACACAGGCCAAGTTATAAAATGCATCTACATCCAGCCGGGTCTCTCTGCCCATCTCACTGCTTTCTGCAATCGGCCTGTTTCCCACTTCCTTTTGCACTCTGATCTTGACATTGCTTTTTTTTTTTTGGCCGTGGAGGGGGGTGGATCTTGAATTCCAGATCCTAAACTTCCCGAAACTTGTGACCCAGACTGGCAGTGCAGCCTCTCTGCCTACGTTATGATTTCATCTTTTCCCCTCTTCCCCACCCTCTTCCTAGATGAATCAAGCCACTCCATTAACTCTCAATGTTCTGGAGGCTTCGCTTGTTCCTTTGTTGAGC
Source organism: Charina bottae (assembly GCA_023362775.1). NCBI lineage: Eukaryota > Metazoa > Chordata > Lepidosauria > Squamata > Charinaidae > Charina > Charina bottae. The sequence continues at coordinate 1,689,989 of JALMGJ010000064.1, forward strand.
CGATGGAAGGATGGAAGGAGCCGAGGGGCAGGATTTGCTTTATGGATGTGTGTGTGTGTGTGTGCGCGCGCACACACACACACACAGAAGAATCCCTGCATTCTGCAAATTGGCAATCTTGCTGTCCTTTTTCCAGCTGCTTCCTGCTCTTGCAGATGGGATTTTAACGGGGTCTTGCAAACTAAAAATAATATGTGCAATTGTTGACAAAGATCTGCCTGCCGTTGGACAGTTATCACAGTCCACCCTTCTCTCTCTTTCTCTCTCTCTCTGCCACTTTGGGGTGCCAGGACTCCATTCCAGAAGGATGCGACATGCCTGCTATCCACAGGACGCTCCACTATGCCAGCTGCAAGCCTTTGTCGTGGCATCTCTTCTGTGCCAAGCCTCCAGGCTCTGCCCACTCCCCACAACCTCAACCAGGTTGTTGCTGCCTTCCCGCGTAGCTCCGGCTGTTTACACAAAGGCTCACGCCGGCTGGGAATTATGGAGGCGGAGGTAGGACACAACCAGAGGACACTGTGCTAGGGAAGGACGGGCAAGAAAGCAGACACTAGCCGTGGGTCAAGCTGAAGCCAAAATGGGGGGAGTCAAATACCGCTCTCTAATGCACCCAGACGTCCTTTCTCTCTTTTACACAAATGCACATTTCCTCCTTTCCTCTTCTTTACATGCATTTTCTCTCTTGTTGACACACATGAATTCACTCCTCTTTCAGGCACAGATTCACTCCCACCCTACCCTTTTCTTCCCTCTCCCCCATTGATCCACCCCTCCAGCCCTGCCCCTCTGCCACATGGGTTCATCTGGGGAGGGGGAAATCGAAGTCTAGGCAATCCCTCCCCATTCATTCCATTCTCGTAAAGGGTCTTTAGGGAAAAGCATGGATGCCTACGTGTGTGTGTGTGTGTGTGTGTGTGTGTGTGCGCGCGCTTCTAAAGAGCAGTAGGCCACTTTGGGCTTGATATCTTCACCTGGAGACCCATGGGACTGCCCCGGGGTAAAATCTGGAATTTTCCCAGGCTGCTTGGGTGAGGAAGATGCGCCTTCTTAGGGGCTGGGACATTACAGCTTCCATCTGCCACAGCTAGGGTAGCCATCAAGGAGGGGTGGTGGGGCCTGTCCTTCCACAACCCCCGAAGGCTGTTGTTGCTCCACATCTGCTTTGGCCAACATGCCAGCTAGCTGAACGTCAAGTCAACTCCCAACAGACCCAAACGCCTTTTGCTTTTCCACCTAAGAACGGGTAGCGTGTGGCCCATTTCGTGGCCCAGATCTGGGAGAAAAAAAAGCACCTTGATGTACAGACGTGAGCTAGCAACTGCAAGAGGCAGGGAAGAGAAAAGGGGATGGAGAGATTTCACACTCATGCCTACATTAAATTCCAAGCCACACTCAGAGGGGGGGGGCGCGGGGGAGAAGATGCAAAGTGTGGCAGAAGCCGCTCACCGATCTTCATTTCCCGATCTTCATTTCCCGCTCGGAGCCCCCACCCCCAAGAATGCAGAGTCTGTCAGCATGTCAGCCTCCACGATGCCTAATTGTGAGCTAGTGGGGTTTAAAGAAACCCTCTCTGGCCGCCTGCCACACCACAAACGGCTTCCTTCGTATAATTTTATTATTAAGAGGAGGCTGGCGTGGCAGGGGAGGCGGGGGAGGGGGGAGGAATGGCAAGGATCAGCGGGAGGCAGAGGGGGGGCCAGGAAGAGAAGGCTAGAAAATCAAAAAAACAGCTTCCAGGCCAGCCTGGAGGTGCCGAATATCCCACCCAACGTGAAAAAGCAAAGATTGCTGAATGTATTTTATTCCTCCGAAAGGCACAAAGTGACTTGGGAAACGTTAACGTTGGTTATGCTTAACCTCGCCGCCACTTGTCGCAGAAATGAAGCTGCCCCATTGGAGTGCAAATAAGCTCCCCGCAGCAAAAAATGATGCCGAGCATCCAGCAGCCTCTTCAAGAGCGGGGAACGCATGTGAAGGGGTCTCAGCTGCTTTGATTGGTTAACTTGGGGAGGGGTGAGCTCGCAGGGGGAGCCACGAGAACCAGCCATCCCACTCTCCAGCTACTGTATCTCAACCCCCACATCTCGGCCCAAACGGCTTCAAATCACACGGGGGCGTTGCTGCAAGGGGGCAAAGCGCGGAAAACAGAGATTTTTGCACTCCCCCCCCTTCAAAGTTGGTCACATCGGTTTGGAAAAAGGGAGACCCTGTTGCTTGCCCCCTCTTGCACGATTCAGTTGAAGGAGCATCCCAATGTCCGTAAACCTCGTTTGCCACTTTCCTGGGGGGACAATAAAATGCTCTGCAATAAGACGGGGGCGATAGTGTCTCCCAAGGGGAAAACGAGGAAGATGGTTAAAAAGGCAGAACTTGGAGAAATCTCACATTGAAAAAGTACTGTGGAGTCACAGCTCTGCATAAAAACACAAATCCGGAGCAATGCAGAACACTGCAGTAGTTTGGGGGGGGGGGGGGGGAGAGAGTCCTTGGAGGGGATGTGTAAAATATTAGTTCCAGGCCATAAACTTATAGCACAATCAAGGGACCCTGTTTTACCCAACAACCCTTCCCGACCCCTCCGGATGCAGGAAGTTGATGGATAGCTATTTGTGAAAATGGTGCCTTCTCTGTAAGCTAGCATGGTGGCGATATAAGGCGTTACCCGAAAGCTGGTAAAGGAGAGGAGAATGGGAAGGAGCCAGGGGTGGTCGAAAGAGTCAAGATGGCTGCCTCGATGGTGTGATTGAAGTTCCGCCTGTTTTCTATGTGAATCATGGCCACTGCAGCTGCCATCTTAACTTTTTTGACCACATCCCGGAAAGGAGCCGAAAGAATATCTTTGCAAGACACTTCGCCTCCACCTGCAGTCTGATCAATCTAACCATGTTGGGTTTGGCCTCGTGTCTGAATCTCCCAGAAATGCACGATTTCACAGGCTCTGCACCCAGTAACATTTGTATCCCACTTCTGACACCATGCTACGTTTGGGCCACACAAAAGTAGACCCCAGGGATAAGAGATTGGCCTGATGTGCAACTTTGACCCGGGCAATAACTCCACCGTTATATATCAGGGTTGAGGCAGCTGCGGCGTTTCCGCATCTTGCCGTTTGCACAACATCTTGCCATGTTGCAGACTCACAAGTCAGCCAGAGCAGGAAATGTCTCTGAATCATAAAGTTCACCAGCAAAACCACAAGGACCCGACTGGATTAGGCTGTCAGCTTGGCAAATTGGGCTCCTTTCAGTGTCTCATGAGCTTCCTTGTTCCTTCCTTCGGGCTGCTGGGGGGCTGCAGGTGGCCATGGTAGAGCCCCAGGGTTTGGAAATCATTCCTGGCTTCCCACGTACCCGTGCATCCTCTTGCCTGGCCTTTTCTCCCCGTGTGTGTGTGAATACGGGGGGGTGTCTCCTTTTAGGAACCCTCCCCAGCCCCGTGGAGGGGCTCACGGGAGACCTTCAGCCCGGCTGAACAGGGATCCCCTGCCCCCCTTTCCCACGCACCATTTTGGCATGGCTCCAGCGCCATTTATCATCATCTGTGGCCAAGTGAAGTGTGCGAGGAGCAGCTGCCGCAGTCTGCTGGTTTCCAAGGGAGTGTGCGGCAGGGGCTCGGGGAAGATGAATGAGGCGGGCCGGGGAGAAGGCGCAGCCCTGCCGGCTCCTACCTGCCTCGCTCTGGTGAGAGGTGGCGGGGAGCACTCACTAAGTGACGCGGTTGTAAAGCGCGACGTTACGTGACCGCATTGCTTAGCAATGGCATTCCCCATTGCTGTCATTAAGCGAGCATCACGGGTCGCTAAGCAAGTCCTAGGTGGCTCGCAAGCAGGCCAGCAGGCAGGTAAGGTGCGGCGCAAGCGTGGCGGGGCCAGGGCTGGCTGCTGCCGGGCGGGGAAGGGTGCGAACGACTTACTGGAGCGACTTGCGACCTTCCCTGCCGGCTTCCCCATTGACTTTGCTTGTGGGAAGCCGGCAGGGAAGGCTGCAAATGGTGATCACGTGACCGCGGGATGCTGCAACCATCATAAGTGCGAGCCGGTTGCTAAGCACCCAGATCGCGATCTTGTGACTGCGGGGGTGCTGGGGTGGCCAGAACTTTGAGGACTGGTTAAGTCCCCCTCGTTCAGCGCCGTCGTAACTTCGAACAGTCGTGGAACAAGTGGTCGTTAAATGAGGACTACCTGTAGTCTCCCAATTTTTAGCCTGGTGCCTTAACCACTGCAACAAACTGACTCCCTGTGATATAGGTTACAATAAGGTTAAAAGAGAGAGAGAGAGGGAGAGGTTTGGTTCCCAAATGCTTTGGAAGAAAGGCAGAAGAACAAAGGGAGAACAATTAAAAGTGGGACAAGGGCTACAGTTTGCAGCAGTCCTGGACTTTCTCCTGATCAAGGCCTTGACTAGGAACCTCCTCCTGGATCTCCAGATCCCCTTTCCTCTGCATCCTCGGGCTTCCACCTCTGCCTGTGCCCTCTCCTCCTCCTCCTCGGGTCCCTGCAGAACGCCTCCTGCCATTAGCCACGGTTGAGTATCGATTCCAGCTCCCTCCCGCCTGCTTAGCGGCTGGGCTGTGAGAACAGCTGTCTAGGAAGGCAGAGGGGGGCACCAAGGCCAGGCGGGGCTTTCCGAAGCTGCCTGGCGGGCTCTCTTTAGGAGGAGGGCACCAGAGGGTTCCTGCCCTGTCCTTCAGCTTGCCAAAATCTCTTTTTCTCGGCTGGGTGGGAAGAAAACCCGCTTTGGAGGGGAAGGATCAGACTACAGCCCTGGGCATTTCAGCTCTCCCTCCGAGGCTCTTCCAGGTCCCCTTGGTGCCGCCTTTCTCTCCCTCTGTCCCATCCCCATCTTTTCATTAAAGGTCAAAGAGGGGACAAAGGTCAGCCCTTTCCCTCTCCCCAGGAGTTGTAATTATCATAGCTCCCAGGAGGGGATTAAAAGGGTGGAGAACACATTAGCAAAAGCAAAAGCCCAGCTGGCCCGTGTCTCTCTCTCTCTCTCTCTCTCTCTCTCTCTCTCTCTCTCTCTCTCTCTCTCTAGAGAGAGAGAGAGACACGCTTGGAGAGATGAGATTTGCTTGGTGGCACAAATGGTCCTGCTATTGGTGGGCCATGCAGAGGCTGGCACGCATAGGGCTCAAAGAGGGGTGGCATGTAGGTTGATGATCAAGTCATTGCCTTGCACAACTGTGTCTCCTTGACAGTCTTGGAGGGTTCTTTGGGAGGTGGGGGGCAAAATGCAGCCAGGAAGGACCTAAAGTTGAAATCCTGGAGCAGAAGCCAGAAAAGGACCTCAGCTCTGAGAAGGAGGGCTTGGTTTACACTCAAAAGGTCTCAGCTAACAACCCCCCTCCCCCAGCATTTCTAGCCTGGGGAAAATGGGATTTCTCCTCCACAAAGCCTGAAGCTGCCCTGTCAATCAAAAGGACAAATGAGATGCTCTGATCTCTCACAAGGCGGCTTCTATGCACAAGGAGCTGGTTCTCACCCGTCCAACCCAAAATGGTTTAGAATTAAGGTATTGTGGACAGCCTCTTCCTACCATCATTTGCGCACATCGCTGGAACTGGCGTGTATCCTGTGAACGGGATGACTGGGCCTATCATGGAACACGCCACCCATGTTCCCGTTTCTCTCTCTCTCTCTCTCTCACGCACACGCACTGTTATAGCCGGTCTTTGGGCCATTGTGGCAATTGCGCATTGCTGAAAACCATGACTTTCAACTTGGTTTTTCTCTTGCGCCAGAGAAGCTAGCCCAGACGTTTGCTCCTGGTGTTGTAAAACTGACTAGAGTGACTATGAAGTTGACCAGACTGGGTTGTCAAGACCCCCTTGTGAAATTAACCAGAAAACAGCACCGACTTGTGAGATTCACCAGGATTCTCAGCTCCTCCTTTTCCAAGGGATTGCTGGGCAGTAAAGTATTACTTAAAAACACCAGAACACTGTACCAAATGCACAGGAACAAAGGCATCATGGCTCCGCAATGAGCAAATTTGCGAACTGAAAATCAGACTCACCACATCAACCCCTGCAGCACTGCCAGGCTGGTGGCAGCCTTAATGGGTCGGTTGTGCACCCATTCCAATTGCAGCAGACATTGCACGGAATCTGTTGCATCTCTCGAGCAACAGGTTAGGGTTTTGATAAGCTAACACCCCCACATGCCTCCTACACACCTCTTGCATGGCACCCGTTGAGGTAGGACGGGGCTTGAGACCGGGCCTGTTTGTTTGGGTAGCCCCCTTGATGGTGCCCTTCTCTCCCAAGGACAGTAAGATTGGCATCTTCCTGCACACGAGGCAGAGAGAGCAGGAATGCCCACGCTTTGAACATCCTTAGTGATAGGACACTGCCTTTAGTGGCGGATTACAGCACTGGGTGAAGGACCGTGTCTACATTTAAGCCCAGAACGTAAACCATCTTCTTCAAGGAATTCCTTGATGCCACCCCATTTCCCCTCTTCCTTGAATTGTCCCAGGGTTGGGGCAGGGCAGGGTTCAAAGAGAGAGGAGGTGAGGACGGTCAGGCTGAAAACATGACTTTACATGAAAAGAGCTCCCACAATAACAAAGGCAGACAAGCAAGGGCATTGGGTGCACGTTCTGGCCACAGAAAGTCTGTAGAGTCCTTGGTGCTCTCTGAGCTTGGTTGTTTGAAAGAGAAAGTCTCCTAGCTTCTTTGCCGAACCAGTGGACACCAGGCCTCTTGGATTATAACTTCCACCAGCCCCAGATGCGTAAAGCACATCTGGAGGACAGCAGGTTGGTGGAGGGTGTAATTCCAAAGGTGGGGGACAATCCTCTGCCCCCACCCCCCACCCTCAAGCAGTGAAAGGCTCCCATTACGCAGAGTCACTTTCCCTCTTGCCGGGGAACGCCACTCCCCCCACCTCCAGCCTCACAAAGCAACAACTTGTAGTAAAAACATCACTGACACATCAGAACAAAGCATTTAAGATTCAGGCCTTTTCTTTCCCAAAAACACCGGGTCAAGGGCATGTTTCGATAACCCGCTTCAGAAGGGTGAGGCACCCAACGGGCCTTCAAGATGGACCTCCTTGGGGAATGTCTTCTCCATCTTCTCACATTCTAGCTCAGGGTTTCTCAACCTCGGCGACTTTAAGATGGGTGGACTTCAACTCCCAGAATTCCCCAGCCAGCATGAGCCAGACATCTTAAAGTCGCCAAGGTTGAGAAACCCTGTTCTAGCAGGTTGAGGAAAAACAATAGCCATGTGTGTTTTTCGGGTTATTTTTGCCATCGTATCCTAATTAAAGAGGTAGAGAAGCCGGCTTCTTTTGCTCCTTTAAAAAGGAGAGTGCAAACTAAACTCTTTCCTAGCCTTTCTGCTTCCTACAGAGGCAAGCTCACTGCTCACTCAGCATCAAACACAGCCTGTTCTCGGCTCATCTCTGGAATGCGGGGCTGCCCCTCATTATGGGAGGGAAGATCTCCGGAAGTCGCCCCCCCCCCCCCCCCCGCCTTGCCTGTCCTTTCCCACCCCCCTGCCCTTCTCCCTCCCTTCTCCCTTCCAGCTTTCACCCAGACGTGGCCTGCTTCCTGCCCGAATCTGACCTTCCTGTTCGGAGTCAGTCCTACACATTCCACGTTTGCGGCCTCTCTGTTAATCGGTCTCCAAACTTCTACAGTCCTTGCTCTGTGACCCAGCCTCCTCCGGTGCTGCTGCCCGGTTAGGTGCCCACGGATTACCACCGTGGCAGGCTATTTTTTGGCTCCAACTCCTTAGCAAGGGGAACAAGTCTCACCTGAATATTTGGAGAAACACGCTGGAGAAGCAGCTTCTGTTTAGGGAGCTACTCCTGTTGGTGGGCATTGCTCATCGGAAGTGAATCCAAGAGGCAGCGCCCCCTTGGAATTCTACCTTGGGATGAGGTAGAAATGCAACCCCTTGAACAAACAGAAGGTTTAAAAATAATCCTTGAATATTTCAAGCAGAGCAGCCTGCAAAGGCCAGCCCTCTGGTCTAACGAATTAAAGCTCCGACCCATGATCAACATGGGACTACAGGTAGACCTTGCTTACCGACCGCCTCGTTTAGCAACTGTTTGAAGTTACGACGGCACTGTTATGACCAGTCCTCACATTTACGACCCATGCAGTGTCTCTGCAGTCACATGATCGACATTCAGGCACATCACAACTGGTGGGCATTTCCATTAGCGTCCCATGGTCACGTGACAGCCATTTGTGTGCTTCGCAACTGGCTTGCGAGAAGCAGAGTCAATGGAGAAAGTGGCAGTAAAATCGGAAGTCACAGTCAAGTGATGTCTCACTTAACAACCGCGGTGATTCACTTAACGACCTCAGTGGAAGTGAGTTCAGAAGCCCGTCACGGTCACGCAATGTTTCGCTTAGCGACTGCGGCGTTTACTGACGGAGTTGCCAGTCCCAATTGTGGTCGCTAAGCGAGGACTACTTGTACCACTGACCTGGCCGGTCGCATTGCTCTTTTAGCAAGCCTTAGCAAAATCTTCCCCTCCTGAAATGAGACGTTCCGAGCGTTCTAGATGGGGACCAGCTTGGGAACACTGCGCACACCCTCTAACGTTTCACGTGCTCTGTTTATTCCACCTTATTTAAAAAGGTAAAGGTTCCCCCCGCACATTTGTGCAGTCGTGTCTGACTCTAGGGGCCGGTGCTCATCTCCGTTTCTTAGCCGAAGAGCCAGCGTTGTCCGAAGACGCTTCCACGGTCATGTGGCCGGCATGACGCGCGTGGAACGCTGTTACCTTCCCACCGAAGTGGTACCTATTCATCTACTTGCATTGGCATGCTTTCGAATTGCTAGGTTGGCAAGAGCTGGGGCGAGTGCGGGAGCTCCCTCCGTCACGCGGGGCTAGGGATTCGAACCTCCGAACTTGCGACCTTCCGATCGACAAGCCTGGCGTCTTACCCGCTGAGCCAGGCTATAAAACGGAGGTTTTGTAATCGATGTTGAAAGAGAGGCAGTCTCAGAACCCATCTGTAGTTAAAACCTTTCTGAAATCTCTGGGCCGAGGAGGAGACGGGGGGCCAAGGATGCTTCCACAACGTGGCCTCCCTTCTCCTCCAGACAGGATCAGAGCTGGGCTGGTGAGATATGAATGGGGTTCTCTAAGCTGATATCGCAAATGCCAGAGAGACCATTTGAGGCAGGAAGCGGGTCTTCGCTCTTATGCAAATGATCAGAGCGCTTCCCTCTCCCCATCTGAGGCCGTTAAAGAGGTTTTGAAATGGCCTTTTACTGGCAGGGCTGCGATCAGGGCCCGGCGAGCCGTCTGGTCAAACCGCACAAACAAAATGCGGTTTTCTTTGGGGGAGGCGTATGGAAGTCCTGACACGGCCATGTTCGAGAACCGGCCACCCCGTCTGCAGTCGTGGGCGAGGGAGGTCTGAAAATACAGATTGGACAAAGGCTTTTTACAAGAGGGGCCCCGACGATTTTCTAGCCCCCGATTTGGGTCCTCGTTCCCCCAAGGATTCCTGCTGCTTCAGAGCAGGGGTGGTCTGCCTCGCAAGCAGTGTTGCAAAGGCTCCATCGCTGAGGGCAGGTTGGGGGTCTTGCGAGACCACATTCTGCACATCATGTAAAAAGCACCCTGTCTTGCTCCCTCCTTGGGGGGAACTCTGGAGAAATACGATGCCGAACAAGAGACGGCAGCTTTCTTGGGAAGCACCCTCAGCATTCAGAGGAAGGCAGAAAAGAACAATGCTTGTGATCCAAGGGGGTGGCGGGGGGGGGGAGATGAAATGCAGAGGCTGGGGCTTCATGTGACCTGGTGAAGGGGGTTGTGGGAATGTGGGCAGAGAGGAACCGGGGACAATCCCTGGGGAAGAGACACTGCAGCTGCCAGAGCATCCATCGCACCAGGCTCTATCAAGTGTGCAGCACCCCATTTGGAGAATTAGTCAGGAAGATCTTAGTGGTCCATCTTCTCAACTCAGTTGTCCTTCAGCTATTCGGAACTCCCAGAATTCCCCAGCCGAAGAGCCAGCGTTGTCCGAAGACGCTTCCGCGGCCACGTGGCCGGCATGACGCGCGCGGAATGCTGTTACCTACCCACCAAAGTGGTACCTATTCATCTACTTGCATTTGCATGCTTTCGAATTGCTAGGTTGGCAAGAGCTGGGGCGAGTGCGGGAGCTCGCTCCGTCACGCAGGACTAGGGATTCAAACTCGAACCTCTGAACTTGCGATCTTCTGATCGACAAGCCTGGCGTCTTACCGGCTGAGCCACTACGTCCCCTAAACGCTCCCAACCCCCCCCCCCCCCCAGAAAAAAGATTCAGGGCAGAGAGGAGGGTTAGTTCTGGGCCTGTCTGCTCTCTGGCTTCCTTTCATCACCCCCCACGCCACTCTCCTTTTCAAAGCGGGGGTGGTGGTGTATTTTTTAAATGCCCTCCTTTCCAAAGAAGAAAAATAATTATTCTATATCAGGGAGGTCTTAAAGACCGTAACTGCAAGGCCCTTTTTCCTTCCCTGTCGTTAATTTCCCCCCTGTTGATGATATCCTCGCCCCTCCCACAAGCTTTCCTGGTCTTCAGGATCATGGGAGAAGAAAAGAGGATGGGTGGGCAGGCCTGGGAACCTCTGTATTTATGTCTGAGTCCCCCCCCCTTTATCAGGGCTTCACTCTCTTAATTTCCGCCTGCCGCCTACCGGTTCCTGCCCCCCCCCCCCCCCCGTTTCAAGCCTTCCACACGCCTGTCAGACTCTTGATTACTTTTTCACTCAGGTTCGCTGGACCCTGGCTGGATTTTGCACCACCACACACACCAACCCCGGGGCTTCCTCTCCCTCCGACCCCTCGCTGTGATTTATGCCTGCCGTTCCCAACAGTGTTCTTAAGTATTACCCAAATAAACGTAGTCTTCTGCTCCCCTCCCGCCCCTGTGCTGCGCCCCACCGCCATGGATCAGTTGTCCAAGAAGACCACCCAGGAGTGCATTTGTAACTCTGTCCTCCGACTGCAACCCCTCGGAACCCTCGCCATTTCCCTCGGCCATCCTTTTTACTTTACTTCAATCAACTTCACCCGGCGCGTTGGGTCACACTTTCAGGATGGGCGCCCAGTGGAGTTCCAAAGAGCGTTGATGCTTCTCTCCAACCAATAAAAAGACTCACATCCTGGTTCTACATCAGCTGGTGGAAAGCAAGCAGGCCCTACATTTGTGTAAGCCAGCCCATTTCTGCACTGTCTCCTCCGCACCCACTCGGAGAAGACCCTAAAGCAGAGCTTTCCAAACTGTGTGTCAGGACACGTTAGTGTGTCGGCTGCAGTGTCTGGGTGTGTCAAGGCTGCTGCTGCCTCCGAGCCCTGCCAGGATTCCCCGCAGGTCCTAGTGCCTGCCTTGTGCCCTGCTGCCTCCAAACCTGCTGTGATTCCACGCAGGTCCTAGTGCCTGCCTTGTGCCCTGCTGTAAGAGTGTGTCGCGAATTGATGCATGTCTAAAAAGTGTGTCACCAACATGAAAAGTTTGGAAAGCTCTGCCCTAAAGCACTACGAACTGACCCTGCTCCCAACGGGGCCTGGTGCCACATGGTGCACAAGGACAGCCTTCAATCAGAGCCAATGGTTGGTTCTTCTAAACCAGCATATTTTCTCTTTCTCTCAGCACCACGTTACCAGACTACACTCCAGAACATAGAGGGGACCAGGATGAAGAAGTCGGTGAGGCAGAACAAAAATTATAATGGACCAATTTAACGATAATATCAGGGGGGTGTACGCAGGGGGTTAAAATGGCGAGACGGAGGTTGCAACCAAAGAAAGATCCGGCCTTTTGTTATTTGTGCTCCAATTTTTTTTCCAGTCTTCCTGCAGATGCCCCTGGTTCAAATCAAATCATTTAATGATTTAATTTTCAACTTTCAGTTCCAAAAACCAACAGGCTACCTGATCCATCAGACTAATGTAATGCAGTTCATAGGATTGCTCCCCTTGCTTTTAACAATTCGCCCTTTTATCGCATTAAACATTACAGCTTGGGGAGGTCTCTAGGGGCCACCCGAAAGTCTTTCAGAGGTACCCAGCCCAAAATCGTCTCCAAACGAATGCCTTCCAAAGAAGGTGTGCTTCAAACCCCAACAGCACTGCTAAATCCTATCTCTTTCGGCAGGACACAGGTTTCGGCGTCACTTAGCATTCCACCAACGTAAATCAGCCAAACAATCAGCAAACCCAGAAACTATCTGAAACCAGACACCCCCAAATGTGTCCGCTGCTACAAATTCTGGATGCAGTCAAAAGCGAGTCTCATTTCCAAAGCTATTAAGGCGCTGCAGAGAGGAAATGGTAGTTTTCAATGGTATAATACATTTTATTCGGCATCTGCAAAGAGAGTGGATTCTCTTCTACCGGTGTACCCTGTGAGTACCCTGTGGGAGCACTCAGCATGCCGAGAAGAGATATGGCTTAAGCACAAGGATTCCTGGCCCTTTCCTTTTATTCCACAATTTCTGCCGCAGATATATTCTATACTGCTGAATCCAGCATTAGCCTTAAGTACTTGCGCTTCCTTCCAGGAGGAATCTGATATATTCTCAGGCATTTATCCATCAGCTTAAAACAAAAATCAAATTAAAAAGAAGGGGGAAAAAAGGCTGAACTAGCTTGGGGTGGGAAGCAGGAAGATGTCTTGCTGACAGCACCGGCGCTGGCCAACTGGACCTAAGCCACAAATGAGTGAATCTTCTCGCTAAAAACCACTAGGAAAAAAGGTTGGAGAATCACTTGGAAAACTCCCTCTGGGACTGGGTGTGGAAACACGCTAGCCAACCAGTGATACACTAGCCAATCAGCAGACGTGCTAGCCAATCAGCGCTCCCTGCCGCTGGCGGTGCGCAGAACCCATTCCTCTTTTCCCTTGAAGAGGAGAAGGTAGCGTTGTTCTAAGAGCGAAGAGACCACTCCCCAAATTACTCCCCTGCTCCACAGAACTTTGCATCGGCCATCCCTTGCTTAGCCAGGTGGACTGTAAATCTACGAAGGAATCTATGGGCATGCTCTTAGCCGTTGGAAATGAATCAAAGCTGCCTTGTAGCTCTGCCCGAATGAATAAATGCGAAGCAGAGCGGGGAGGGTGTGCAAGCTCATAGCAGAGATTTTTCAAAGCCAGAAAAGGGCTTGCCTGTGGCCTCATTCCTTTCTTAATCTCCTCTCTTTGTGGGTGCTGTTTTTTTTCAGGTGGGGAGGGGGGAGAGAGGGAGCCGACCCTGTGAAACATCTGTGGGCAAGCTAGCCCACGCTGGATCTGGGAGATCCATCTGCATTCCAGGCAATTTAATCCCTTGCAAAGCTGCCTCGCACACACTTCTCGCCTCCCCAAACCATCAGGAGCCGTTCCCACCTCTTCTGCAAATGGAAGAGCAGCTGTCGGGATGGACCACCCTCTCCAACAACACAAAGAAGCATGGTTTTGTTATTATTTTTCCCTTTGCATGTAGGGTTTGAGGATAGTCTGTTTGCTTTTCCCTTTCATAAAAAGAAATCTGTTAAAATAACATTCCAAACTTTGCAAAGCTGTTCTGATGGGTGTGGTTCTTTTGCTCTGCATAATTTGTTATGCTCTCCAGGGCCCCAGCCAGGATGTGCTCAAAACCGCCTCCAACCATGAGGACCACTGATTGGAACACCTTGAGAGCTGGAAACTTGGAGTCCGGTTTTAAAGGGAAAGCTGCCCAGGAAGCTGCATTACAGGACCAATGTGGGAGGACTGTGTTTTTCTGGGACAACGCCTCTTACGTAAAAGCTCGGCATAAATAGCTTTGGATTTCTTCCCCTCCCCAAATCCCATCTTTAGAGTAAAATTAGAGCAAGTCCTGGACTTTAATTTGGGCAGAAGATCAGGGTTAAAAATCTGCATGTCCAGATAGTTTGTTTCACGTATCCCCACGTCATGTGCAGGCTTTCTTGGAAAGGGTCCAGATGGACCAAGATTGCAAGTCCCAGAACGCCTGGCCCAAGAGCGAGGACTGGGGTCTGAGAAAGTTGTCCAGGGAGGTAGCAGCATCTACCCAACCTTGGCTGATTTTGGAAAGACTAAGGTTAGTCCTTAGTGGGAGGCCACTGTGAAGCCACTTCCTTACTGCTGCCAAGAAAAGTACACAGAAGTGTCTGTGAAGACACCAAGAGTCAAGCTCATCTTGAGGGCTGATCTGTGGTGGATTCTGACGCTGACACTGGTTCCCAGGGAGGGAACGCATTCCAGGCAGATAAGAGGATTCACAGCCCGGACACTGTTGCTGGGAAAGTTAAGAGGTTCAAGGTAGCTCCGCCCTAGAGCCTTCCTAGGTTATTTACCCTTAGGTTAGTTAGAGTAGCTTTAGTCTGGCAAGATTCTGTCTATACGGCGAGAACAATAAAGAACTGGAGTTGGAATTCACTGACTCGGAGTCGTTCTTGGTCTGAGCCCGACATGATCTCACCTTACCAGGAAGGGTGTTCTAGAAACGGGAACTCTACAAGAGTCATGGGGAAGATCCTTCTGGAAAACACGCCCACCCTGAGGAATTCCTTGCCGATAAACTGTAAGCAATTTCTAGGTCTTTAGTGTTTCCTTCAACCACTTACGGAGCCTCCTTCTGGCTCCATGATCCCAAGACGTCTGCCTGTGGCAAAGGAAAGGTCCTTCCGGAGACGGTCAACCAGGAAGACACTCGGGTCTAGCGACTCAAGCCTAAGACTTTTGGGCAAGGCCGCTGCAAACGCCAGGGGGGAAAAGCAAAACAAGGCAGGTGGGGAACCCTTACGCCGCCGGATCAGCACCTTGGCCTTTCCGAGGGTTCCCCCCTGCCCAGGCTCCTGCAGAAATCCTCTTCTCGGCAGCTTGGCAGGGTTGCCTTCAACTCCACCCCTTGTAAAATGTCTCCCTGGCACGTTTAGGGGTTGAGCTCTAACGGCAGGCGGCTTCCAGACGCGCCTGCTTGCCAGAGACGGATCCAGCCACAACGCTGCCAAAGGGACTTTCGTCTCCCTGAGAGGAGCAGACAGCCCAGTAATGAAGTGTAATGCTTCGGCGCTCCCTTGAACGACGCAGCGCCACGCCAGCTGAGCCTCCCGCAGCTCCGCCGAGCCTCCTGTTCCTCCGAGGAGGCGCTCGGGAGGGGAAGGAAGAGATATTAAAACAAAGCCCCCCCCCGCCTCTTTGGGGAAGGAATTTGGTTTCTCTGATTCCAGAGTCACGCTCAATGGGGCCGGTTCCCCGGGATGGGGCCTGTGCAGGTGCCCCACTGCAGAGGAACCACTCAGAGAGTGGCAGGGAGGAAAAATGGGGTGCCGGGGGGAGAAAGGAAAAGGGCAGTGTAAAAGAGGAGGCGCATCCCGGGTGAGGAAAGGGCCGCCTTGTCCTTGGCGAATCAGCCGCACGTAAGTCATTGTACGGAGAATGGGAGTAAAGGGTTCTACTGTAGGTCCCTCTTCGACATCAGACCCATTTATTTTGTGGCCCTGGGCTTTCGGCCTCTGGGGAAGAGAGGGGACAGACAAGCAGACAGGCCTGCCTGGGAAGGTGGCCTGGGCTACCGCCCCCTCTCTCCCTCTGCCACAGCCGTGCCTCTCAGCCAGCGCCCCCAGTGGGACCGGGCAAGAGACCAGCTTCGCCAAGGAGAAAGGGTTTGGCCGTAGAGGTCAAGGAGAACAGCTGCCAAGAGCATCCAGAGCCTGGGAGCATCTGATGGTGGATGATCGCATTAGCAGGGCATTGAATGGATCGCAATTAGAACGCATGTGGTGCGTTTCATGCGTTCAGATCAGCTCCCCGTTTGCTGCCTGAGTGAGCTTCCTCCAGCCTGTTCAGGCAAGCTGGTGTTCTCACACCTGGGTGGAAGGTACAGCCACAGAGCCCGAGGCAAAAGGCCATCTTTCCTGACGGGTGGCCCCCTGGAGCTGCTGGACTACCACTGTTTTCCCAGGCTGGCTAGGGATGATGGGAGTGGATGTCCAGCCCTTTTGGCGGGCACCAGGGTGGGAAGGCTGACTTGGAAAAAAGGGCCTCAAAGCTATCAACTGGGGCTTCTCCAAGGAAACATCTGGATGTAGATGGCTGAGGATTCACTTGGAAGCTGTAATCCCAGTTGGGAAATTCTGGAGGCAGAAAATAGGTATAAAGCCCTTCCTTCCTTCCTTCCTTCCTTCCTTCCTTCCTTCCTTCCTTCCTTCCTTCCTTCCTTCCTTCCTTCCTTCCTTCCCTCCTTCCCTCCTTCCCTCCTTCCCTCCTTCCCTCCCTCCTCTTCCTTCCTTCCTTCCTTCCTTCCTTCCTTCCTTCCTTCCTTCCTTCCTTCCTTCCTTCCTTCCTTCCTGTTCTCCAGCACCGATGAAGTTGATGACAATGACTATGATGACAATGACAAAGTATTCCATATCTTCTTATCTTCTTACATGATCACCCTAGTAATTTAACCCTGCATTTTTGCAGGGCCATGCATTTTGTTTATGCCCAGATGCACTCTCTACTTCTACCCCTCCTTTACTTGCCTTTTGGTGAAGCCCTCCCACGAAAAGACAAGTCCCAGGCATAAGGAACGATATAGCTCACATCCCTGAAATGCATTTCTGAATTTATCCCACCAGATGCTGCTCCTTCTTCCAAGCTTTCAGAACCAGCTACAGCCTAAATACAACTCAGAACAGAAGATGCCAGCATAATATGAAACGGCAGCAAGCTAAAAGGTTTGGGAAACATCCCAAGTTTCTACCTAAGGTTAAAAAAGGAAACACCTGGCATGGGTGCCCTCCAGGAAGGAATCCAAAAGGCCGTGTGACCCCACTAAAAAACCCTGGTTGTTGTCAGCCCTTGGGGAGATTTTCAGCATCCCTTTGGAATTCGGCTGCCTTTGCTCCTCTGGGTCTGAATCCAAAAGAACTCCCTTTGATCCTGACTGGATCACCAACCTGGTTTGCTCAACCAGGCTATCTTGAATAATAAGCCACAGTTGACCAGGTTTCAGCCTAGGTGCTGGGTGGCACAGGCCAGGCTAAACGATTGGTTCCCCAGCTCTTTGGCTTATGTGTGAACCCAGACTAGATGGCAATGAGGTTCTTGAGAACTTGACTTCCTGGAGCACACCTACGTTTGCAGGTTGTCCCCTGACCTGTTTTCCAGTCAAATGGACCGGCACCCCTTTTGGCCTCTCTGCACCTCCATCACTCACCCCTGGCATAGGGGGGTGTCAAGCTGTTGGGAATGTCAGATGTTCAGATCGGGATGTCTTGGAAACAGTTGCTATGCAAAACACTTCAAGGTAGGGTTTGCTGTCACGCTTAATAATAGATGAAGGTTTTAAAATTTCTGATGCTCTACATTATAAGCAGTTTGACTTGTAATGTTGCCAGAAAAGGCAGGAATGGGAAGGAACAGTGTTCGGATGTGGAGTGGAGGTGAGGGTTGGAGAAAGAACAGCAGATTGGGCACTCATCATTGAGATCTTGGGATGCCGAGGTGAGCACGCCACAATTTTCTCACATTAGTTTTATGGCTGGAGGTTTTCTCTCCATGAAGACAGCCGAAGAAAGAGTTTGATTCCCACTTCTGGAACTTTGATGGGGTAAAAACCTCATTCCCAGATGCCAGAGCTGAGGAACGGGGCTCCTGAGATGACTCCCTGGTCTCTTGTACGTGTGCAAACCCACCACTATCTCCATCCTTGAGAACCGGGATACCAAGTTTGCTGAAAATGTTATGTTGAAGGCAAAGCTAAGGATGGCCCTGCACACTTCAAAAGTCCAATGAGTTTTGGGGAAATGCGCTGGAAGACAAGGAAGTCCATCTCAGTTGTTAAAGGAAGGGGTCACCGGTTCCTGTGATTGCTACTAATTTGCACACTTATAAACCTCCCCCATCAAGCACGGCACTTTGTTTCTGTTAGGAATTTACCCCTGCAGGATTGTGAGAGAGTTATCTGACTTTTCTTGAAGTAGGGGAGCACAACTCCAGAGGTTGAATTTCCATCCCCAGTGGCAACACCTCTGTCCACTGCTCCACTGGAAATTCCCCAGGAGCTTTCGCCTGAAACACCGACCACGTAACATCCCAGCTAGGGAAAGCCTATCACGCCGTTCCTGATACACCTGTGCATTGTTGGTATCATGAAGCAGAGTTCTTCTCTACGAAATTCCACCACTTTCAACAAGGGCATTCTGCCAAGATCTGTTGCTACCAGCTTATTACAGGTCAGAGGAAGCTTAGTGCAAGTGATCATCTCAAGCCAACTTGATTGTTCCGTTCAACTTTGATCCCTCGTTCAATTCAGTCTCACATGCAAACTCACTCCAGTCCCTCATTCAGTTTGTCATCGCTCTCTTTTTGGGGATATGTCTAGGATCCCAGATTGGCTGCCCTGACAGCACACTCTATCAGCAGCTGCTCCCGCCGTCAATGGATCTCCCTGCTTCCCCCTGATCAAAACTTGGTCTTCTCCCATGATGATGGCCTGACCCACGCCTACGCATCGGAAGGGCAACTCCCTAAATCATTTGCATATCCCACTTACCAACCCAGATGAATCGGATGACAATCCCCATGACCCTCAGCCAGAGAAGCACGGGAACTATGATTTGCACACGCCTAGAGGGTACACAGAGGGGTGTGGTGGCTCAGTGGGTAAGACGCCAGGCTTGTCGATCGGAAGATCGCAAGTTCGGAGGTTCGAATCCCTAGCCCTGCATGCGGAGTGTGCTCCCGCACTAGCTCCAGCTCTTGCCAACCTAGCAATCCGAAAGCATGCAAATGCAAGTAGATTAATAGGTACCACTTCGGTGGGATGGTAACAGCGTTCCGCACGTGTCATGCCAGCCACATGACCGTGGAGGCGTCTTCGGACAACGCTGCCTCTTCGGCTAACAAACAGAGATGAGCACCGGCCCCTAGAGTCGGACACGACTGCACAAATGTGTGGGGGGTACCTTTACCTTTACTAGAGGGTACAGACTGGGGGGAAAGGTTGCCGTTCCATGTTTGAAACCGCCTACAGCTTCACCGGTGCCCCATTCAAGACACACTTACGAAAACATTTATGGCTGTCAGCATTCCAGCAATACTCATCTCAACCCGAGGCTGTTATTCTAAAAGTGTGCGGATGCCCTGACCATGGGGCAGGTGGGAGTTCCCCGGCCTTCGTCCTTTCGTTTCCTTTCTGCAGGAACCAAGCTCCCGCTCAGCCAGTTAATCAGAGGATTGTGGGGTGTGTGTGTGGCAGGTAGAATGATACCCCAGGGGTGGCTCAGTGGATAGATTCCCGCAATTGCAAAAGCAGATCTTTCGAGGGAACACTCTTAGCAAAGATCCCTTCACCACGTTGGGGAAAACTCGGGCACGGACTGCGCAACCTCTCTGCCCTCTCCGCTTCGGCCTTCACCTTTTCGGGCACGGCCCTGAAGCAACGGTAGCAAAATCCTCAATATTCTTGCAGACGCTAATAGAAAAACGTAACACGAAAGGGCCAAACGAAAGGGAAACCGAAGAATGAAACGCTTTTCTCACACTTATATCCAGGTCTTCCGTGCCTGGAACTCAAGGCCCATCTGTGTTTCATCATGCGCAACAGCGCATCGGCTTTAGACTGACACGAGTCCTCTGCTTTGGACTAGAGCTTTGTAACACAGGCCGGAGGACCCTTTTTCCTTTTTGGGGTGAGAAAGATGGAGGGCTGGAGCCAACGGTGGGAAGGGGTATCCACCCAGCCTTTCGGGGCCTGCCTCTTCCTCCCTGCCTGGAGGGCGAAGGAGAAGATCAGACACCTCTTTCCAAAGGTCTGATCCTGTCTAAAAACTTGGGCTGCGCGTGGTCCTAGGACTGGGGACAGCCGGGCCATGCTTGGCCATTTGCTTAGGGTCTCTGCGGGCTGAATTCACCTGAACCTCAGAACGGCACCTGCATTTTCTAGCGTGCTGCCAAGCTTGCCCGCCAGTTCCACATTTGGCTTCTGCAGAGAAGAAGGTTCCAGAAACCAGGACCCAAAGCACCAGCCCTGGTACGGGAGGTTCCCCTTGGCGTTATCCCAGCTTATCTCGTGGGTTACCGATGAAGCAAAATGCAAGGAAGGATCAAAGCCAAAATTCTATTTCGTGCAGCTCCTTCGGCGGTCCAACAGAACTCAAGCAAACAATAGAGCAAGTGGGGACCCAGCCTGTAAAGGTACTACAGGTAGTCCTCGTTTAGCGACTGCCTCATTTGGTGACTGTTCACAGTTACAACGGGGATGAAAAAGTAACTTGATGGCCAATCCTCGCATTGACGACCTTCGCAGGTCTGTAAGGCAAAGGAAAGCTGAAGGAAGATTGTAAGCACCGCTGGGGTTTCACTTAGTGACCGCTTCACTTAATGACCAAGTTGCTGGTCCCCGTTGTGGTCGCTAAACGAGGACGACCCGTATTTCTGTCTGGGAATGAAAGAACAGAAGGGGAAGAGAGACAAGGCCAAAGATGCAATGCCTCTACCCTTCTGGGGCCCCAGCCAGGATATCCTCCTAACATCTCCATTCTGCCATCCAGGGTCACCGCACAACACTCTGGCGAAGTGTCTGGATCCTCCCTCTGTTCACCCAGAAAATGCTTGCCTTCTGCCCACCGGAAAAGCCCCCGCAAGGCTGTCTCGCTGGGCACCCTTTCGAAATGGGGAGGGGCCCTTCCGGTAGGGAAGGCTGCCTTGAAGATATGTTAGGAGGAACAGAATCTGAAGCAAAGGCCTGGCCTTTAGGGTCCCCCCTTTGCCTCGTGGGGAGAGACAAAGGGGGGTCTTGCTTCCCGGTTCAGACTTTGCCTGCATCGCCCGGCGAGGATCTGGGTCCCTCCAAGGGGGCAACTCGAGCCCCCGGTGCAAGGAAGCTAAGTGCCCACGGCGGAGCCCTGGCACAATCCAGGATCTGGGCGGGGCGGGGGAGCGAAATGGCCCCTCCTGACCCGGGAGCCTGAGGATCCCTGCCTGGAACCCCGAAGGGTCACGGCTGCAGGGCCCCGCAAATCCCTCTTACCTTGCCGGGCCGAGTCCTTCCAACCTTCAACTGCCACCGTGACCTCCGACTCCTCAGAGAGAAAGCCCCACGCTACCACCGCCGCCACCCCGGCTGGAGGGTCCTCCTACCCCGGAGTGGGGGTGTGGAGAACAAAAGGGCTCAGGGCCTCCGATTTCGGCAGGTTTTGTGTACACTCCCCCCCCCCCCTGCCTGCCCCCAAATCCAGCCCCCTGTGGTTGGCTTTCTCAAAGAAGCAAGCTGCTAAACCAGACGGGCAAGCCAAGGACCTTGTCAAAATAATAAAAGTGCAGCTTTTTTTTGAAAGAAAAATATGCAGCAATCCGACCACAGACGCTCAGGAATTTGTAATGTTACTAAATAAGGCTCGTCTTCTGAGCCCCAGGCAGCTTACAAGGACGGAGCAGCCCAGCGGGCCACCAAGGAGCGCTCTGCTGCCTGTCCGCCTCTTTTACAGCGGGCGACAATCCTGCGAGGTTGGGTGGATGGATGGAGAACGGGGCAGCCGGGGGCCCGGATGGGCCTCACTGGCTTCGACCACGTAGGTTCCCCAACTCCGCTCCGAAAATGCCCGTTTTGGTTTTGGTGGAAGAGCTGGACATCTTTGGAGATCCAACACACACACACACACACACAAAACGCAAAAAGCACAAGAAACGAGGGTCCTTACCCACAACAAGCATTTCTGCGCGTCACTAAGAAGGGGAAGGCAAACGCAACCCTCTTGGTACATGCGGAAAGTTGGACGCTGCACGCAAAGTCACCCTTCCACGAAGTAAAGCCCCAGGGCTGTTTCCACCCGCCTCCCCCACCCCATCTTGCTAGGAGCTGTAGTTCAAAGCATCTGGAGGGCATCTGGGCGAGGGAGGCTGGTCTGCACCGATTCTCCGGGGTTGCAGCCAGAGTCTCGCCCAGCCCCGCTTCAAGGCCGCACGGGGAATTCTCGCACGCATGCATGCAAAGCAAATGCCCTTTTACCGAGCTTCAACCTTCTCCTGTGTGGAGAAAGAGCAAAAATGCCATCTAAATGTTGCTTTGGGTCTCCTGGAAGAAGCACAGGATACAAACTGGGGCGGGGGGGGGAGTGGGGGAGAGACGCAGGCAGGCGGGCAGAAACAGAAAGCGTTTTAGAGGAGGACCGGTGTGAAAGCAGCTCCCTGCGCTCAGTTCAAACGTACGTTTCCATACGCCGGAGAAAACGCTGCAAAATCGAATTTTGCATATTTCCACCACAGTCTGCTTAAAGCTCCCGGGAGGACGCATTGCCCAACACTGGGTCTGTCGCTGATCTCGGAGCAGTTTGGTGCAAAACTTTTCGGCTCTGCCAGGAGGGGGGGGGGGGGAGGGTGTTATGGTAAAGATGGAGGAATGAATGAAAGCATCTGAACCGTGGAGGGGGGGAGGAGGAGGAGGAGGAGGCGGCAAACCACCAGTCCCATGGGAGGGAGCTGCAGGAAACCCCCCACCCTCTCTCCTTAGCTCCCGGACGGCCAGCCCCCTTCGGATAAACGCCCCAACGCCTCCCCCAAACATCTGCAATCTCTCTGCTGCTGATCCACAGTCCCATTCTTGCGCTCGACTTACGGGACAGACGGGGCGGGGGCTTCGTCGCTGGTCAGACCCGGAGGCTTTGCCCAATCCGAAGGTGGCGTTAAAAGGCAGGCGCCGGAGGAGACCTCGAGGTGCGCCCGCGAGGCTGTCCGGGGAAGCCCCCAGCCCCCGAACCCTTCCCGGCCCGGCCCGGCCCTCTCCGCGGCCAGTGGCGGCGGCGAATGCGCGCCCAGACCTCCCGGCTCGCTCGCTCGCTCGGCAGGCGTGTTTGCTCTGCTCTCCCCGGGCTGTGATTGATGAAAGGATCGGGGACATCGGAGGCAGAGCTGGAGCGGACTCAGCCGCGGCCGTCGCTTGTCAGTCCACTTTTAATCAACGTTTGCTTCTATCTGCAAAGGCCCTTTCCCAGAGGGAGGAAGAGGGAAGGATGGAGGCGGGCTGGGAGGGGGAGCCGGTGCATTGATATGCCAGCCGCCCTCCGACCCGCTTCGCCTTTGTTTATGAAGAGCATCCAGGCTGCTTTCAAAAGGGAGGCCGCTGAGCGATGCCAGGGCGGAAGGCGGGGGGGGGGGGGGGGGGGGCGGCAGACCCCGTTTTCTCCCTGCTGCCGGAACGGGATGGGGGCGTGTTCCCACCAGCAGTTGCGGAAGGGTGCTGGGGCGCCCAAAGCCTCAGCGGCGCGTCTAGAAAGAAAGAGGAACCACATCCCCCACCGCGGGGAGGGTGTTCTGGCTTGAGGTAGCTGGAAAGGTACCTCTGGATTGATGGATGAAGGCCGGGGAGGTTTGAACGGGAAAAGGAGGCGCAAGATCAAAGCTGGTGGGGGGGGGGGGCTGCTGTGTTTGCTGAACAAGCTCTAGGTCCTCCAAGCTTCCCTGGGGCCGCCATCTGTCCCGCACCACTTCAGACCTTTCTCAAAAGGAGCCTTGCCTATTTTTATCGTACAGATGCTCCCCCCTCGCCTTTAAACAGAAAAGAACCGGGGGGGGGAGGGGAGTCGCAAAATTCAGCTGAACCAGGAAGAAAGATGGGTGACAACACAGACGTGGGCCAATAGATGCTTTCCCCATTCAGCCTCTACCCTACCCCAGTGTTTCTCAACCTTGGCCACTTTAAGACGGGTGGACTTCAACTCCCAGAATTCCCCAGCCACGGAGTTGAAGTCCACCCATCTTCAAGTTGCCAAGGTTGATAAACCCTGCTTTGGGGACGAGAACCAGTTGTTGTTTAGGAATAACATTCTTTACTTTGTTTTTTGTACCTTTCCCCATCGCACGTAACACTGGGCGATGTTTTGACGGCACGGCCGTGGCCGCCATCTTGACTTTTTCGACCATGCCCCCGGAGCAGCCTGTGCCAAGAACATTCTTCCACTCAGAGACTGCTTGCTTTGCCCCTCTTAAGTAGATGGGCAGCAGCCGAAGAACCCACGGCACCGGAAGGGGACGAGATCACCGAGAAATGCCACGATGAGAAGGCCACGGGGGCGGGGGGGGGGGCAGATGCCGAAATCCAGCTGGGGCAGAAGAGAACTCGCAGCCGGATTTTCAGCCAGCTGGGCCCCAACCCCCGGAGGGTGGGTCGGCTTGCTAGAAGAGTCACAAGTCTAAATGCTTTTCAGCACCCGGGGGGAGGTTACCTTGGCATACGATCCCCCCCTCCCCGTCCAATATACCCCCCCCCTGTTCCAGCAAGGCACCCATTCTGGCTCTGAGGCAGACAAATCCCCCCTTCTCCCTTGGTCCAGTTGGGGACCCCTCCCCTCGCCCCTCCCTCCCTCCCTCCCTGCTCCAGCGTCTTCCCTGGCGGGCGGGCGGGGCTGGCGCATCCATCACGCCTGCTTAAGGCTGCTCACTCAGCAGCCGCCGCAGCTGCTTTCTGCCACGGCGGCTTCTCTGCCCGCCCCTCCCTCCCTCCCTCCCTCCCTCGTCAGCTGCTGTAACGACAACGGCACGGCACGCTGGCACCCCGGGGAGGCTTCAGGAAGCCAGGTAAGTGGATGAGCACGGCCCCGGAGGGGAGCTTGTTACTGGCTTCTGCCTCGGTGGGTGGAAGGTGTCAGAATCCATGATGCTCGCAGCCAGGAACCACCAAAGCTGACATCGCCGCCGCCGCCGCCGCCGCCCCCCCGCGCTCTTTCTTCTTCTGCGCAAGGCGCTGAGTGTCTGTTTACCTGCTGCTTTGGAAAGCCGCCCTCCATCCCAAGGCCGGCGCGCGCGCGCGCGCGCGCGGCCTGTGCTGCCCCAAAGAGCACGCTTCCCTGGTGGTCCACGCAGGAGAGGATCGGGCGTCGCCCCTCGCTCGGCAGCCGCACCGGACCTGAAGGGGTCCTTGAGAGGCCTCGCGGGGGGGGGGGGGAGATAGGGAACGGCCTTGAAGGACAGGAGTCAGAGCCACTGCCAAGGCAACCATCAGATAAGAGGGGCTTGAGCCGGGGCCAAGAAAGTAACAGGAGAAAGTGGCTCAGACAAGCCCCTCCCTGTCTCACGCGGAGATAAAGAGGGGGAGGGGGAAGCACATTCAGATTTGCAGGGCTGGGTTACTATAGCTTTACAATAAAAGTAGTGCTGACCTAAATGGCTTTGGGTTGGGTTTAGATTTTTTTATCCCAGCTTTTTTTTAATGTAAAAAACTCAAGGCGGGGAACAGACCTAATACTCCCTCCTCTTTTCCCCACAACAACCACCCTGTGAGGTGAGTTGGGCTGAGAGAGAGAGACTGGCCCAAGGTCCCCCAGCTGGCTTTCATACCTAAAGTGGGACTAGAACTCTCAGTCTCCTGGTTTGCCATTGGCTCCTTCCTAGGGCTGAGAGGGAGTGACTGGCCCAAGGTCACCCAGCTGGCTTTCATACCTAAAGTGGGACTAGAACTCTCAGTCTCCTGGTTTGCCATTGGCTCCTTCCTAGGGCTGAGAGGGAGTGACTGGCCCAAGGTCACCCAGCTGGCTTTCATACCTAAAGTGGGACTAGAACTCTCAGTCTCCTGGTTTGCCATTGGCTCCTTCCTAGGGCTGAGAGGGAGTGACTGGCCCAAGGTCACCCAGCTGGCTTTCATACCTAAAGTGGGACTAGAACTCTCTGTCTCCTGGTTTGCCATTGGCTCCTTCCTAGGGCTGAGAGAGAGTGACTGGCCCAAGGTCCCCCAGCCGGCTTTCATGCCTCAGGCAGGACTAGAACTCTCTGTCTCCTGGCTTGCCATTGGCTCCTTCCTAGGGCTGAGAGAGAGTGACTGGCCCAAGGTCCCCCAGCCGGCTTTCATGCCTCAGGCAGGACTAGAACTCTCTGTCTCCTGGCTTGCCACTGGCTCCTTCCTAGGGCTGAGAGAGAGTGACTGGCCCAAGGTCACCCAGCCGGCTTTCATGCCTAAGGCGGGACTAGAACTCACAGACTCCTGGTTTCTAGCACATTGCCTTCACCACTAGACCAGTGCTTCTCAACCTTGGCCACAACTCCCAGAATTCCCCGGCCACACATCTTCAAGTTGCCAAGGTTGAGAAACATTTCACTAGACCAAACGGGCTCCTGGTTTCTTAGTCCGGTCTACTTGTAGGGCTGACAGGCCTCCAGGTACACTTTCAGTTCTCTCCCACTGCATGGCACAGCCTCCCTCCATTCTTTCTCCCCCCCCCCCTTTACAGATCTTCTTTCTTTCCATTCTGTTCTGAGACCAAGAATTAGGAGGGGGCAGGACAGGATCTCTGTGTTGGGTGGACTGGGAGAGCTCTCCAAGCGGCAGGACTGCAGGCCTCTGGCTGTCTCGGTGCCAGCCAGCCGCACCATGCTACCCATTGCCTGGTTTCTCTGAGTTTTCAAGCCCCCTGCCCCTCTTTCTGGGGAAGCAGTTCCCCCCTTCTCACATTGACATGGTGGGGATAAGTCACGGGAGACCCAGAGGCCTCCGTTCAGGGAGCCAAGATCTCCAGCAAAGTCAGAGCCTGCTTCAAGCCAGGCCCCCCATTTCCTCCATGCCAAGGGCCCCGCTGCAGAATGAGCCCAGGGAAAGGAGGCGGGAGGTGTCTCCATCCAGACTCGGGCGAAGGGGTCTTTCCACCCAGGCCTCTCTCTATCGCAAGCTGAAACCCAGCAAGGCTCCTCTCCCCATTTCTCAGCAGGGACCCACATTGCTGGTGGGGGTGGGGGGCTTTTTAGCATTCATTCACTCTGCCCCACTGGGGAAACTGACGGGGAGGTCAAGCCGATGACACCTTCCTTTTCGAACCCCCGTCCCACCCCGTGTTTCCCTTCGGCATCTTTCTTCCTTGAAAAATCCAGGGGGATTTTTAAGATGGACTGGGAGCTGCATGGACTTTGTCGACTAGAAGTCACCCCATCTGGAAGGGCGTCCAGGCAAAGTTTTACCCACCGTGTGAACTGGGGGGGTGGGGGTGGGGGAACGATCTGACTCCTTCTGTGCCTAAGGAAGTCGGAAACAGCACCGGGGAGGTTCCTGGTGGATCTCCCCAAGTTTCGATCCTGACTTCAAAGCTGTTGCAAGGAGAGGCTTTCTGATTTTACTTGGGGGGGGGGGGAGGAAAGGGGAGAACCTGGCATCTGGGGCTCTGAAATCGCTGCCACAGCTTTTAAAACTCAGAGGAAGGGGTGTGTGGAATATTAGGGACCCTTTGCTCCAAAGGCTGCTGGGGAATTTCCTCACCTGCAGATCTAAAGCATGAAAGCCATCAGAGGGAACTCAGTCCTGCCTGCGTGGGAATCGCCAGAGGGGAAGATAAAATCTTCAGCAAAGGTCGAGAGACATGCAGAAATTGCAAAGTTCAAGGGTTAGTTTGGGGGTGGGCTGACCTCACATCTGGCTATTGGCAAATGCTCAAGATGTGCCTGTCTCAGCTGCCCCTGGTTTTGAAATGGGCCTGGCCAGGACTGTAAGGGGAAAGCACCCCACCCCCCTTTGTGGTCCAATCTCCACGCATGTCCTATTTCTGAAACAAGCATCAGGACACCCCCAGATGATAACTTGCTTGGGGGAGAGTAAATCCATAGGGCCTTTCCTCACCTCCTCCTTCAGGTGGGAAAGAAAGACAGAGAGACAGGGAGAGTGACTCCACGCATCGTTAGGGAATCATCCCATTAACTATATTTAGTTTTAATTAAACACCCATGGAAAGGAAATTAAAGCAGAGGCAGCGTTTGCCCCAAGACTTTGTGAAGGACAACCCTCTGCTTAGAAAACATCTGATCCTGGTTTAGGAAGCGTGCAGGAGTACAGCCAACCCTGCTTTTTCCAACCGTCCACTTAATTCCGCAAATTATCTGGTGGATCTGCTGGTCTGCAGCTCCCAACCTTCCCTTATCGTTGATAATCACACCGACTTGTCCTTGTCCGCAGGGCCCCAATTAGGAAAACTGTTTCCCTGACAAAGGCTTCAGGTCTCCGGCCTGGCGGATTTGCAGCATCCGTGCGGAAACCGCCGACTCCCTCTCGCCGATTTTTGTTCTTCGTTCTCTTGCAAGAAAGCCCTGGACGTGGGGCGAAGAGGGAGCAAGGTGGGCAAAAACACCGCCCTTCCCCCCCCCCTCATTCCTGTGAGAACCGGCTTTGATCTTTCATCAATCACGGTCTAAATGTGCAGGCATGTGCACGCACTGCAAGGTCTAAACCATGTCTCTCTCTCTCTCTCCTTTTAATTTCAAGAGGCTTCAAGCCACCTGATGTAACTTGGCTGGCTCCTGGACGGAAAAGGAATCCGTATGGCTCGCAGGGCAGCATATGGGAGAGAACGGCAAACAAAGCCCAGAATCCTGGGTTGCCCTCCCCGGGGCCGGAGGGATTGGCTGATGGCTGCCGACGGCATAGAGCAGCCTCCAGCGTCTGTCATCTTCTTTGGAGCAGCCAGCGCCGCCTGTGATGCAACCTGGGCCTCTCCTTGGGCCTGGCCTGGTTAGATTGCGGAGGGGGGCACCAATCTGTCACCAGCTGCTTTGGACCGACCTGGAGCCCTGCCCGTCAGCGAAGAGGCCAGAAACGATCAGGCTGCTCCGATTGACAGGCAAACGTTGCCCAAGACAAAACGACTGGGAATTTTGGTAGACCGCGCTGATTTGAAGAGGCAGGGCTGCCCTTGGTTCCGTGCCAAGGTTGGCTCCCTGCGTCCCGGCATGTCTCCACGCCTGCACCACCTCCATGTTGGTCAATAAACAGATCCTTAAAATCACACGGGAAAGGTGAAGTGAACGCGCCTCTCCCAAAAGCTTCAGGGGAAGTGATGACTGGTCATTAATAAACAGACCTCTAACCAGGAAAACATTGCCCATTCTGAGTTCTTTCATGGGAAGGGCACAAGGTACCCTCCAGAGCAGGGTTTCTCAACCAGGTTTCTGTGGCGCCCTCGGGTTCCGCGAGAGGTCACTAGGGGTTCTCTGGGAGATCATGATTTATGTAAAAAATTATTTCAAATTCGGGCAACTTCACATTGAAGAGGTAAGTTTCATTCTTTATTTTTAGTTTAAGAACCCTGTTAATGCATATATACAGGCCTACCCATGAAACGAATATAATTTTGTAATTTTAGCCTGTATTGGAGCCTGAATGTGCAGGGCTTCCCGGAGGCCTGGAAAATATTTCAAGGGTTCCTCCAGCGTCAAAATGTTGAGAAAGGTTGCTATAGAAGCTTGGGGCATCCCAAGGCTGGTCCTGAGGAAGAAAGACTGCCCATTTCTGAATTACTCTACGGAACTGATGCCCAGTTTTAAATCCATTGTTTCCAGCATGGCTTAATGCCAAGACTTCCTCCTGACGTATTGTAATGGTATGTGGGAAAGACCTTGGGAGACTGGCAAAGAGATGCTGCCTAGGGAACGGTCAGATAAGAGGGACCGTAGCCCACAGCTGCATAATGGGCGGAGAAAGAGGCTCAGGAGGGACCCTCCCTAGTTTCTCAGGCTGTAAAGGAGATGGGGGGAGATGTACTTTCAGACTTGCAAGATTCTTGTAAAGGTATGTGGGAAAGACCTTGAGAGATGGATGAAGAGACACTGCCTAGGGAACAGTCAGATAAGAGAGGACATAGCCTGCAGCTGGATAGCAGGTGGGGCAAGAGGCTCAGAAGGGACCCTCCCTACTTTCTCGGGCTGTAAAGGAGACGGCGGGAGATTTGTACTTTCAGACTTTGAAGATGCTCTTAATGTAGCTTTACAATAAAGTAGAATTAGCTCATCTGGTTGTGTTTCCTGTCTGGTCTGCCTGGGAAGGCTGACACGTATGACCCAGCTCATTCCCTGCTTACCAGCATCTCCGACCTATGTACAAATGCCGGTGAACTTTACAGACACAAAAACTTTACCTGCACAAAAGACAGCAAGCCACACAGGCCCTTCTTCCCAAAGAGGGAAGGTAACCATGACTACCTGGGACCTGGTTTCCAAACTGGGCCAGCCACGGGCGAGAAGACGGACCTTCCCCACCCGGTGTGCATTATTTACAGGATGGCTTGGAAAAGTCTCCACCTCGGGGAGGTCGCACAGGCTCGTGTGCCGCGTCCGTCTCGCTTGCAAGCCGCCGTCGAATTCTGCCAAAGCGGGGGAGGCTCAATTGCCCCATTTTGGAGTGGGGCGGGTGGGGGGAATGAAGCCAAATCTCGCCAGCTTCAGAAGACTGTCTCTGCTTCAGGCTGAAGTTGCTTTCCGGAGGGGGTCCTCGAGGAGCCCGAGGCGGGTGGGAGGGATGAGAAGAGACGTTTGCTCAAAACAGGCCGATGCTGGCATGGGCGGGGGGGATGGCCAGAGGGTTTTCAAGCAACGCCAGCCAAAGTATTCACAAGGGAATAAATTACTGCGCCATTTAGCCACCCCACCTTCCCCAGGATTCTAATTTCCCCCAACCCATTGGTTGGCGGAGAGTTATTTGCTAATTAGTTAGGAAAGACAGGTTTTGGGCTCCTGAGGGAGATGTTGAACAACTGATTACCCGTCCTTATTAAACGCTCCACCGTAGGTCATTATGATCAGATGCTTGGCTGGGATGGACAAAGGACACTGTGGCCAACGGTTCCCCCCCCCTTTTTTTTTTAGCCTGCAAGGCATGAACGTGGCAGATGCTTGATGTGGCACAGAAAAAATAATAATCAGAAAACAGCCCTGCTTTTCAAGGGCAATGGCTCAGTAGCCAGGCACACTCCCGATACAAAATTTGGGGATGGGGGCATGGAGCCTTAAGGCCCTGGAAAATACGACCTGGGGCACGGGAGAATTCCCTGTGCAGGTTTCCAGTCTTCCGGGCTGCTTCGTAAATACCGGGAAGTGCCGTTGGGACAAGAAATCCCATTTGGCAGGGCTCGGGTCTACGCTTGGCAGTGTCATTATGCGCCGCCTGTGAACAGATGCGCATTCTTAGCTCGGCAAGATAAAAAGCCGCCTGCAATTTGGGGCCAGACAGGCTTGGTGAGGAGGGAGGTAGAAGATCTCGCTGGCAAGGGGAGCGTGAAGGATGAGGAGTCCCAAAACAGGAGTCCTGGAGAATCCAGGCTTTGAAATGTTGGGGGCTGTCCTGTCCTCTGCTGAGTGGGGGAACCAGACTCTTATCCTAAAGCCTACTCTGATGATCCTGGGAAGAAATTCCCAGTCGCTACAGGTGCATCTTCAGCAGTACTTCAGTCACTGGCTGGTTGACAGCTTTGCGTCATGCATCATCTTGGTCAAGACGGTCCGCGTTCTTGGTCCCACTGTACACAACAGGTTGGGCAGAAAACACCAGTGGCCACAACCTGCTAATTCTCTGGAAGGAGATGGGCCCGCTCTCGTTCAAGCTCACAGAACAATGGCTGAATCCATACAGTGCACTACCCACAATCTTTTCATCATGGCCTGTGGCAGCCCCCTCTCAAACCTGGACATCCTCTTTAATGGGATTCTGGAGAAGTCTGAGAATTAAGTCCACACATCTTGGAGAGAACCCAAGGTTGGTTTTGGAACAATCTACCATGGCTAAGTCCAAAACCATGGTTTAGAAACCACAATGGCTGGGTTCAAATGTTGTGAGAAGCCAAAACCAAGTAAACGTATTATCTTCCAAGTTTAAGGGGAATGCAACTCCAAGAATTCCTGGTTGGAAGCCTGCAAGAATTGGGGCTTGCAGGTCTGGGAAGATCCCCTGCCTAAATCCTTGGAAAATCGCTGTCGATCAGAGTAGGCCAGCCTTCTCCAACTGGGTAACGCTGGGCAGTGGCACAGCTCCCGCCAGAATGGGCACATGCGCTGGGCGTATGAGCTGGCAGGAAATAAACATTAGCATACAGAAAGAATTTTTGCTCTGCTTTGGCGTGGTGGACTAGGGTTGCTTTTGTAATTGACGATTAGGTTTATAATGATTTGATTTTTTTTTATCGTTGATGTCATCCAAAGTGCACCAGTACCAGTACGGCCAGGCAGTACACAAATCTTTGTATAAATAAATAAATATGCAGAACAAATACAGATCCCCCCCCCGCCCCATTTCATATTTCCACAGAGCAGACTCTGCTCTCCAGATCTATTAGTCAAGTCGGTTAAATTGAACCTTCATGGCCAGAGGCAGTCTATCCCTGAACATTAGATGCTGGGAACAAAGAACCGTGGTGGGCTTAGGGATTTCATCACTGCAGCTTGTGATGCTCAAAGGCATCTGCTTGGATGCTGTTGGCAGCTGAGAGTAAAACCAATCTCCAGCCGGAGATGAAAAATGTCGAGAATTAAGTATGATTGGTGCAAAGATTCAGCAGCATCGCTTATCCTTAACCTTCTTGCAGGAATTGGGTTTCTGGATTAGTTAACATTTATTCCAAACTGTTCTTTGGCTGAGCCTGGCCAAGGGTGTTCTACAAACCTAGCAACTAATTTCTCCGGAATGTTGACTTTGGGTTGTGCTTGAACACAGCCTCTGCCTTACATTTCCTGTGCCTATAACTCTATTGCGGCATTGACCTACACTTGCACGACCATTTCACAGATACAAAACCGCTTGCCATACGAATGAGTTCCTTGCCCAACACCCACCGGTTACACACTGCTACACTCCTTTGCTAGCTATAGGTTGGGATAACTAGACCAGCCCTGAATTAAAAGCTGAACAACTGATCTTTTGTTCTAAAGGCATTCTGGAAACATGCAACTATCCTTATGATATGCGCCGAGCAGCGCAACAGCAGGGTGTGTGTGATCCATGAGCATACGTTTCTGGAAGATCAAGTACCTGCTTTGCACACGGAATGGTGCCACTTCAATCATGGCCATTTCCAATTAAAAGATAAAGTTGGGGAAGACTTTACCTTTATAGAAACCGACCGGGTACAAGAGTTTTACCTGATAGCCCACTTTAGCTGATCTTGAGAAGCTAAGCAGGGACAGACCTAGCTAGAACTTGGATGGGGGACCACCAGGGGATCCAGGGGGATAGCCCAGACAGAGAAGTTGAAAAACCAATCTGGGAGAAGACTGTTGCAAACCACTTCCACATCACTGCCAAGTAAACTACCTGAATATCTCTATGAAGTCACCAAGAGTCAAACGTTCCCTCTTACGGCGCTGTCTTACAATTAGACCCGCATACACACATCCTGGGGCCTGGAGGGGGAGGCTAAACCTGAAGAAGAGTAACTCATGACAACAAAACTTAGTAATTGCCCTATCCTTGGCCCCATCTGGAAACAGGGACCGTTATTAACCGGAGAACATAAAGCAGAGAACCAGGACGGTCCTGATAAATTAGAAATGAGCACGGCGCCCAACAAAATGTTGCAGTGTGAAGTGTCCCCCCAAGAGGCCAATGAGCGAGGCCCGCCCCTATTCCGCTCGCCCCCTCCTCCAAACCAGTCCAAATCAGCATGCACAGATCTCGTTGTTCACTTAAGCCACTTCACACGTGCAGACACGGGGAAGCTGCAGAAAGCGGGGATGAGTCCAGCAATGTTAAAGGCCAGCCTGTCACCACCAATATCCAGTCTCCTCCCCCCCCCAAGCCTGTTTGCTTTACAGGCCTGAAGGACGACCTCTTCCTCCCGGCCCTCAATGCCCCAGGTAAAGGCTGGCAGCCCCGCCTCCAAAACATCACTCCCTAAACCTCTGCCAGCGCCATGCAGGCAATTACAGGAAGAAAGGCAGGTATAAGGAGAGGCAATTACTGACAGAGAGAGATAGATTACCCCCCAGTCATAGCACAAAAAGAGAGTATTAAAAAACCTCCTGGGGAGCTCTTCCCCACCGAGACAGCGCTGATCCCTCCTCTCTTTTCTGCAGGAAATCGGAAACAAGGGACTCTCTTATTAGCCAGGCAATCTCCAGGGAATCTTTACATGCACAATATGAGGGGCCCTGAAGCTGGAGTCATTAGAAATTGGGTAACTAAAGGAACCCAGGAATCAAATCGCCTTCCTTCCTTCCTTCCTTCCTTCCTTCCTTCCTTCCTTCCTTCCTTCCTTCCTTCCTTCCTTCCTTCCTTCCTTCCTTCCTTCCTCTCTCTGTCCCTCCCTCTTTTTCCTTCCTTCCTTCCTTCCTTCCTTCCTTCCTTCCTTCCTTCCTTCCTTCCTTCCTTCCTTCCTTCCTTCCTTCCTTCCCCCCTCCCTCCCTCCCTCCCTTCCCATCTTTCCTCCCCCCTCCCTCTTCCTTCCTATCCTCCCTCCCTTCCCATCTTCCCCCCCCCTCCCTCGGCAGCCATCAGCCTCGGTTTCTCAGGTTTGGAAGACACATTGCAAGAGCTGGTTGTTTCCCCTGCCTTGCTTCGCCCAGCACACTGGCAAAACAAAGCCACAGACAAGTCTCCCATGTGCTGGCGGGGCGTCCCTGGCAGGGTGATGGTCCTGAGCTTTTGAGGCTCACCTGACTCTGGCAGCCTGCCCCTCCTCCTTTCCAGGGTGGGGCCAGAACAAAGGCCTGGGGGGGGTCTCCGCCAAGGCCAGCAGCAATGAGGCTGAAGGGGCTTCCTTCCTGTCCTTTGGTCTGTAAGGACCCCTCTAGATCTCAGATAACTTCTATCCTTCTCGGCCAGAATGCGGAGTGTGGGGGGAGAGACTGGGAGGATAAGAGAAGAGCCAGAGAGGGAAGGGGTGGGTCCAATCACTACAGATGCAGTCAATTAATTTATACACACATACACACACACACACACACACACACACACACACACTTTAACCTCCCTCCCCAATAGGACACTAAAAAACTGTTTATGCCTATGCTGAGACCCAACAGAACATCTCAAGGAGATCAGGCCCCTAATTACGTGCTTGCGGATGAATCTTCAGGTCCTGCCCACAAGATTCCCAGTGAGAGAGTTGATCTCTACGGATTCCCTTCCTGTCAGGATGGCCAAGCCACAAATAACTTTCTTATTTCTAGGCTGGCTGTGAAATGCCTGACGTGGCTCAAACCTCACTGATGCCAAAGAAATGGATCCATTCGACTGGCCCTTCAGTCCAGCGCCACGCTGCTGGGCTGGCCACATAAATGTCCCACAGTGCTGTGGGAAAGGTCTGCCACATCTCCGGAAGGTCACTCCCCAATGTTATGTATGAAGTATCCTTCACCCACAGAAGATCCACCAAGATGTTCTGAAACTATCCCATCCAGAAGCCAACCGTGTGTTACTCTGTCATCCCTCATACAAGATGTCTTCTAAACGTCTCGGTCGAGTCAAGTGGTGGCAAGGGTCAGGACTGGAAATCAAAGAAATTTCCCATCATCCCCCTCATTTCCCAGGACTCTTTAGGGGAAGCCATGACAGTTAAATCAACGGGCTTTGGGCCCTTGGACGGAAGTTGCAGAAAGGTGCACCTGGATCAAAAATCGCTGAATGGAGCTTTTGAGAGAAATCCTTTAAAATCACCGCTTTTGTTCACAGGGTTGGAGAAGAGAGTGCTTCACCACCTCCATCTCATCAGTCATCGTAGATTCATTGTATGAGGTTTTTAAAAACAGATTCATTGATTTCGGGCCGTAACACTAATTCAAAGGAAAACAAAAGATGCTTAGAAGACGTGCTTTCTCTTGGTGCACGGAGGCTGTTCCTCTTCCCTAATTCGCCCTTTTTCGTGTTTTCCTTTTTCTGTGAGCAGTGGCATTAAAATAATCAACTGTTTAGAGAACAAACCCAAATGATTGAGCAATTAATCCATCGTATCAACCCGCTGGGGTGGAGGGCGGGGGTTGAGGACGCCATATCCCTCTCCGTCATCCCTCTCCCTGGGGCACCCCAGTCGCGCTTCACCACTGACTTCTGCCCACTTTTAAAACAACCCGCCTTTTCTCAGAACAAGCCAGGCCAAGATGGAGGGCCGTCAACCATCGAGTTACCGGTGGCCACAACACAGGTCAAACGTGGTCAGTTGGGGGGAGCGTTGAGCCTCCCCCCCCCAGGCCTAGGACTCCCTGATTTAATTCGAGAGCCCGGCCTCGAATGTATTTATTTATTGGGGTAAACTCAAGTCCACGGAGGACGAGAGCTTCTTTATTAAAAGGGATTCGCGGCAGGAAAGCGGTCCATATGTTGGAAGACAACTAAGAGAACACGATGCGAGCCAGCAAGCGGGGTGAACAGCATGGATCCTTGCAGATTCAAAACAGAGGGGCAGCTTGGATCATTCCTCTTCTTCTCCAAGCCCCCCTTGCATAGCTTGAGGCTTCCCCCAGCCCTGGAACAGGCCTAGACAGCAAAGGCGCCCTTCCCTGTTTGATGTCCCTTGGACTCTTCCTCTCCCCCGGGTGCAGAGGAGAGGCTGTATTTTCATTTACACCAAGCCCCATTCCCCCGCTTCCCTGGCCTTGGCCTGTTTGGTCCTGCCCCCTCCCCGGCCTCCCTGCCGTGGCAGCAGTGACGCCTTCCCACTTTCACTACAGGAAGCGCCTGCCTGCCTGCCTCCCTCTCTGCTCAGCCTCGCTACAAATCAGGGTCAGCCTACACTGCTGTTAGACAGAGCCTCCCCGTACGTGTCGCTGATCTTAATGCCTTGCTGCTTAATGGGGACGCAGAGCAGAGGACGGAGCCGCCGGGGAGAGAGGCTTGTTCCAGCTGCCAATCTGGAGGGTTGCTGCCACCGGGCTCTCTCCTCGCTGCCAATGGCAGCTACAATCCCTGCTACAATCCATCTGCAGGGATTCTTTGGTAAAATAATAATCATAACAACAACCACTCTGAAAACATAAAACGGGCTGTTGCTCAAAGATACCAAGAGAGTTCCTGCCTTAAAATAACCGGAGAAGGTGGGTCTGACGGCGCTTGGGAGTTCCACATCGCCCACTCGGCTAGGTCTTGCCCATCCAACGGACGGGACAGAGCAAGATGCTGAAAAAGCATTAAAGCGGGAGGTTCGATTTGGGAACCAGGAAAAAAGCAGGAATGGGCAGCAGGAACAGTTGACTGCCTAAAGCAGGGGTCCCCATCCTGTGGGCCGCAGCCTGTTAGGAACTGGGCCACGGGGCTCCCACCCGCACACTCTGCCCCCGGTGCTTGTGATTGGCTCCCACCTGCAAACCCCACCCCCCGGTACTTGTGATTGGCTCCCGCCCGCAAACTCCACCCCCTGGTGTGCGCGATTGGCTCCCGCCCACAAACCCCGCCCCCCAGTCCGTGGAAATCCCAGAAACCCCACCCCTGGTCCGCGGAAATCCTGGAAACCCTGCCCCCCTGGTCCGCGGAAAAATAGTTTTTTGAAACCGGTCCCTGGCGCCAAAAAGGTTGGGGACCCCTGGCCTAAAGCACCCCCCGTTCTTGGCCAGGGACACAAATTCCATGGCTGGACAATGTGCCATGTGAAAAACCCACCCTGTTGTATTGAATCTCCTACAGGGCAGTGCGTGGGCCTGCTGGGTTCGAGGATTGAGCGGCTGTTACTGTAAATAACCTTTTTTCTGCTTCCTCCTTCCTTCCCTTGCCCTCCTGCTTCATTTATGGCCCCACTAACCTGTCCCTCTTTACAGCATTCCCCCCCCCCCAACTAAAAAGAACCAAATTTGCAATCTTTCTCTGCTGGGGAGACCGTCCAACCTCCTGGCAATTCAGGTTCTCCTCTTCTACCCTTTCTCAGGTTGGCTGGGAAGACGCAGCGGTCAGAACTGGACCTCATGCACCACAGACTCTTAGTGGGGCATCTGCAATGGTCCAGTTGGGTTGGCATCATCACTGACCATCTCGCCAAGTCCCGTACCCCGGGCCAGTTGTGGTCAGCTTCTTTTCCTCTTTGGCCTCGTCCTCTTTTAAAATCATCTAAGAACCTGGCGGCTTCTGGACGTGTTGCACCGCACACATAATGGCTGGGTTCACACATGGTTGCTGACTTAATCCCCCGACTGGCTAGGCAGGTTGTGAGAATGCAACCAAGATGGGAAGGACCAGACGGTCACGTCTTGGCTCTGTCTCAAATCCGTTGCCAAAACACGAGAAGAACGGGTTGCAGCGTAAACTCACGGTAGGTGCCATGAAACTGGGCCACGACCGGCAGCTGCCCGCAGCCAATCTGTATGGCTGATCCGGTGCCCCAGCTACTAAGTCCCTGTAGCGAGTCCAAGCAAATAATACGGGGGGGGGGGGGAGGGGGGACGGACTTCTGAAGCGACATGATTTTTCAAAACGTCCTACTGCAAAGTGCTGACTTGATTTCCACCGCTGCCAACACACTTATGAGTTCGCCGAGCCTATTTTTAGTGCCGCGTTCGCCACACGCAGGGCCTCTGTTGTAAGACAGGAAATGCTCAAGAAGTCTGCTCAAAAACAGGCTGGTTTGGCTTTCCCTACCCCAACCCTTTCCAACGCGGCTTGACGTGTTCGGCATGACAACGCTCTCCGCGTGGCTCCTGCGCTTTGCCCATCTCGGCGGCTTCGACAGACTGAAGCACGGGGGAAGCTTGTCTGCGTTTTAGGTAAAGGGGAGAACTGGGTGAAGACAACGGGGTAGGGGTGGGGTGGGGGTCTCAAGAGCAGCCAAAGGAAGATTATGAAACAGCCTTGGATTTTGGTGGGGGGGGGAGAGAGGTTGGGGAGTTTAACTCTTTGGGTCCTGATTACATCAGGGCCATCACTCTGCACTTGATCCTCAAAGTTCAAGCAGGGCTTCCAGTTGCTCGAGATGCCACTTTCTCAAGACCCAACCTGCTAGGGTGGCATTCTCTTGGAGCCACTTCCAATGTGCGGGGGGGGGGGGGGGTTGTTGTGCTGTATTGTGAGGCCCACTGCAGAGAAACCGTTCCCCCTCCCCACCTGCTCCCCCATGATTCAAGCGGCTCAGGTTCCTGGAGGCTGCTATTTGCATAACAAATGCCGTATGCCTCAATGACACGCATCCAATTAACCTCCCAATGAATTTGGCCCTGGGAGCCAAATCTTCACAGTTCTGGCCAAACAAGATACAGTGGAGCTGGGGAAGGTGCCGAAAAGATCGACTGTAAAGGCCGAGAGGTCAGCCGGAAGGACCGAGAGGTTAGTTCCTTCCCGGCGTCCAGGCGAACGCATTTTGTGCATTTATGCTGGGGGGGGGGATTAGCTAGGTGGAGGAGCTGACAAGCAGCACATAAAAAGGCAATTGGCACGTCTGCGCATCCGAGTTGTTAAAGGACGGGCACTAATCTGGCAAAATTGCTGTTATTAATGACAATCAGAGCGTCCCAGCAGGGCCTCTGCTAGGCCCACCACTTGATTCCCCCCAACGGGGACGGTCAGCCCCTTAATCGCTGCTGCCCTTCTTCATCTCGGGGATCTGCAGCGTTTTGGAAAAACACGCTAGCGAGGCATGATCTGGTGGCTTAAATACCAGCGCCTGGCTGATCCACCTTGATTGGACCTTATCTGTCTCTTGCGGCAGAGCCTGGCCCCCCAACGCTCGAAGGTGACGCTGTCAGTCAGCCCCCCTCCCAACGGCGGTTTTATTTAATTGGCCTCGTCCCCCAGCCTTTATGGCTCAGACAGATAGCCGTGTTTGGAGAGGGCGTGCTGGTAGTAACAGTAATAATTCTAATAAAAAGGATTGCGCGTCGAGAATCCATCAACACCGGTGGGCGAGGAAAATCCTTTTTTCTGTAGCTGCACAGCAGCAGGCGGCCCGCGCGGACAGGGCGGGAAGGGGGACCACTGCTGATGGATCCCACTGCGGCGGTGCCCTCGCTTGAGTTATGAGATCATTTGCCAACCTGTAGGATCCATAAATCCACGGTCTCGCTCTTGGCCCATTACGCAGTGCTCCGATTGTGTCACGCTCGCTCGGGTTCCAGCCCTCGCCCCTCCTCTCAAATCGCTGAGGCCGAAATTTTCAATTAAGGGAGAGGAGTAATTATCGGCAGAGCTCCGGGTTTGATGACGGAAAGGAGGGGAGAGGAGCTTTCCTCCTCCGCCGGCACCCAATCAAGAAGCCAAAGGCCGGGGGGGGGGGGGCTTGGGGATGGGAGAGATGATGGGATGCTTGCCAAGGATTGGGGCTTGCCAAGGGGGCTTGCCAAGGATTGGCGGCCAGATGTTGGCCCCCTGGTGCCCTTCAGCTCCTGGGAACCACAACCCCAGCTATCCAGGGACCAGGGACAACAAGCCTCGCGGCCCTCATCTTGAAGGCCGGCTCTAGAGGAAACGGAGGGTGCCCAGAACGAGGGGAGCCAGGTCTACGCTCAGATGATCAGATTATCTGTCCACCCAGCAGCAATTCCCCTTCCAATCCCGAGCAACCTGAAACCAAAGCCACCATTTTCTGCGCGCAAAGGACCCCGCGCTGACCCTCGGCTACGGTCACCTCTGCAGGGCTGCCCCCAAACGGGTCTGACTCCAAGCAACCTCGTGGGATCCATCCAGCCGCTTCTGCGCCTGCCCCAAAAGGGCAACGTTGGAGCACCTCCTGCGCCGCATAAGAATCAGGAGGCGTCTGGTAGCACCTTCTCCGACCCACAGATTTTATTCAAAGGCAGAAGCTTTTCGCCAGCTACCGCTCCGTGCATGCCTCCGATGAAGCGAGCTGTAGCACACGGAAGCTTACGGGTTTTAGTGAAATTTGGATGCATTTGCTGAAGTGAGCTGTAGCACACAAATGCTCCAGCCTTTGAATACAGGTAGTCCTCGCTGAACAACCATTCGTTTAGTGACAGTTCGGACAGTGCTGGAAAAAACGACTTATGGCTGGTCCTCACACTTACGACCGTCACAGCATCCCCACGGTCATGTGATCATGATTTGGGCACTTGGCAGCCAGTTCGCATTTATGACTGTCACAGCATCCTGTGGTCACGTGATCATCATTTTCGACTTTCCCAGCCAGCTCCTGGCGAGCAAAATCAATGGGGAACCGCGTAATTCGCTTAATGGCCACATGGTTCACTTAACGCCTGCGGTGATTCACTCAACAATCGCTGCGAAAAAGGTCGTAAAATCAGGTTGGATTCGCTTAATGACCGCTTCGCTTAGCAACCAAAATCCCGGTCCCAATTGTGGTAGTTAAGCAAGGGCCACCTGTAAAATCTGTAGGTCAGAAAACATGCTACCAGATGCCTCCTGAATTTTGGCCACCGGAGAATAACACAGCTCTCGCCGCCTACCCAGAAAACAGGAGCGCTTCCTTCGATTCCCTCAGGAGAAACTGAGTCATCCGGATTCTTTAGCTGGGTTTCTCAACCCTGTCGGCACCTGGCTAAGACCGGCCACATCACCGCATTAAATTCCCTTGGCTGCCCCAGACTAAATCCGTCTAATTCCTCCTATCCCGATACAGTTTAAACCCACGGGCATTGCCTTGTTTCCCCACTGACCGCCTTCCAAACAATAATTTATAACCCTCTGCCCCTCTAAATCAAGCTGATCGATAGAGGAATCCGGCAGTCTTTTTACAGGAGCAGCCTCGTCTCTTCCTTTGCAGATAATGATCCAGCTTTTCTGAGATCTGCTGTCTCACTCAGCCTGCTAGAAAGAAGAAGGGGGACGTGGCGAGAAGACAGCCTAGGAACCCAGCCTCTCCATCACGCTCCCTTCTCCATTTTGCTGCTTGCAGATCTGCACCCCTCCAGAAAACCATCCCCGAAGCCGCCCTCACCCCCCACCCCAAACGCTCTGGGCTGCTGCAAGCAGGCCCTGCAGCCTTATCTTCAGTGCCGACTGCTGCGCTCCATCTTCCTGGAAGACCTTGTTGGAAAGCTTTCCTTTGCTAATCAATCTCTCAGCCCCTTCTCCCCCCCCCCATTCCTGCCTTTTTCTTTTTCTCTTTCCTCCCTCCTGTCAAGGGCAACCCCTCTGAAGGTCTGCACAGCCGCCGTTTCTCTGCCAAAGAAGGAAAATGAAGGGGCCTCAGGATCCTAACCGTAAGGTATGGGTTACTGTCGCTGTTCACCTCGATCCTAGGATTGGCAATGGGCATGCAGGTTTTCAGCCCCTGGCAGCTAGAAGTGTGGGGCAGGAGCTGTGGTGTCTATGGGCCCAATGGACCTGTGGAGACCTTGCTTGACATCCACGCAACTGCTGCTCCCTCTGACTTTCATTGGAAGCTGCATGGCGCAAAGCAAGAAAATCTGCAACGTTATTTCAACGAACCCCTTTGCCCAGGCGTTCCTAGAAACTAAAATGGAGGGCAGAGGCAGTCCATAGCATTGTTCAAAGGGGGGGGGGCTGCCCAGGAAAACGAGACTGCGAAAGCATCCTAGAAACGAGCAGCCGCCACAAACAGTCCAGGTAAATTGGGGGCTTCTTCCTGGACTTGGCCAAGATGACAGGCATCTGGTGAACGTGCCCAGTCGGGCTCTCAAAGTTCCAAAGGAGACTCATCCTAGCATCAAACGTCGCCTGGCCCTGCTCAGAGGAAGCTCTCAACTGGGTCAAGCCATTGCTCCGTCCACGGTCTCTAATGTTGGGTGCCTGAAAGACAGGATGGTTGTTTTTCCACAAGCCCAACATCTCTTGAGTGCCCCAGGTGAGTGGAACACAACTGGGCTGACCACCCCACATTTGGGAGAAAGGAAGCCAAGCAAATCCCACTAAATGTCTCAGGGATGTCCACAGGGTGTGGTCAAAAAGGTTGAGATGGGGGCTACAACAGTGGGATGGCCAGGCAAAGCTTTGTGGCACCGTCGTGGGCGCC
Source organism: Charina bottae (assembly GCA_023362775.1). Classification (NCBI taxonomy): domain Eukaryota; kingdom Metazoa; phylum Chordata; class Lepidosauria; order Squamata; family Charinaidae; genus Charina; species Charina bottae. The sequence goes on from JALMGJ010000064.1 coordinate 1,732,518, forward strand.
ACCTTGACTTTTTTGACCACACCCTGCGGACACCCTTGAGATGGATGGAGCAACAGCAAAACCCCTTCGGTCCCTTGACCTTCCAACAACAGAGAGCCACCTAGCTTGGAAAACTCACAAGCAAGGCATGAAGTCGGTGGTTCTCCTCTCACATTACAGGTCGTCCTCGTTTAGCAACCACAATTGGGACTGGCAACTCGGTAGTTAAGCAAAGTGGTCGCTAAGTGAAACCGTGACTGTGCTTACAATCTTCCTTCAGCCTTCCTTTGCTTTGCAGACCTGCGAAGGTCATAAATGCTGTAAGGATGGAAAACCTCCTTAATAAATAATAAATAAACACATGCTGTAAGGATGGATTTAGATCATAAAGATCGTGAACCTCACAAATGCGAGGATTGGTTGCAAAGTGACTTTTTCATCACTGTCGTCACTGCGAACGGTCGCTGTACGAGGCAGTTGCTAAGTGAGGAATCCCTGTTCTTGGCAGCACTGGTGCTCAAGATATGCTGCCTTTGAAGATGGTTGATCCCCTCCTCCATATGAATCTGTCAAGCCTGTTGTTAATTCTGAAAGGCGGGGCTGTTACGCTCTCTGCACATGCTCAAGTGTACCTGCAGCCTTAGCAAACTCTGATGTGCTGAAAACAGTCTTCCTTCCAGCCCTTCCTCCAAGAGAAGAGAAGCTCCAGATACTGAGATCTGTTAATTGGGTTGCATTGTCTTCCAAAAGAACAGCAAGAGTCTCCTCCATTCTCAGGGGCCAAATTATGGTGCTCAAATGCCCCCCTCCGGAGTTTCTCGCAGGCGTCCTTTGCGCCCAATTGTCATTTTCTTGAAAGTTCACCAGAACGCCTGCAGTCTCTCTGCAGGCAAGCTAAAACCGTTTGTGAAACGGGAAGCATGGATGAACTGAACGACAGGAGGAAGAAAAGGTATGCATGCATTTAATTCATCCGGACGTTATCTACCTATCTACCTTTCACGTCATATATTTAAGTGACAAACAAAGTGACCCATAAACCACGTCACCATCTTACATTTGCAAAAAGCCCTTAATTAATCTAATGCTGGTGTCAGAGAAAACCCCAATTAACTCACTATTAAAAGCAACATCTGTTAGATGTGTCTGTCCGTGGCTCTCAAGTTCATAGAAAAATATGATACTTTCCTTGAGGTGACTGTCGATTAGACCATTCTTCTTGTAAAGAGCCAGGGGGCTGGGACTCCCCCCCCCCAACAACCCCACTGTTAATATGCTTTACCATTGATTCAGGGGCTGTTTTGTTTGATGCAGAACCCCTGGAGCTAGGAAAAAACAATGATCCAAACCAGTTGCAGGTAATACTTTTCTATTTTAGCCGTTATACTCCATTGGGGTCAACTAGGACCTTGATATCTTAGCATGGAGAGTTTCACGTCCCCGGTCCCGGTTCTTCTTTCATGGGACTTGAATCAATCACAGCGTCCTTCAATTAATAAACAAGAAGGAATGACGGAATAAGAAACATCCTTAGAAAAGGAAATAGTAGGTTCAGGGGAGAAGGAGAGAGACTGAGAAGACACTAACATTTAGTGGATCTCCCCTCACTGGCTTCAAGCACCAAGATCAGTTGACCAATAATCTCCCTGATTCTCCAGAGAAATCTTCCACTCTGTCCCTTTCGGCTGTCCTTCGATGTTGTCTGACTTAAAAGAGAGAAGGATGAATACCCCTTCGGTTTCGTCGAAGAACGACATAACCAAGGTTAAGAACACGCCAGCCAGAAACATCTTGGCACTGTGGGGTGGAACCAGGAAGGCAACCCGCTGCTGTGCTGCCCCCACTTGCTGGGGCACCCCTCAACATGGCATTCCCCAGCCAGGGGGACGACGGTCCCTCCAAATTCTCTAGCTAGGAGTTATGGATGGCATGGGCCAGCCCCTCTGCCCTTGCTCCCCGCTCCTGGGGGGTCCTGGGCTTCAGGAACCGATTTTCTTAGGGGCCAACCGACGTTTCCCTAACTTCTTTCCAGGGAAGCTGTTGCTCATGGCTAGAAAATGCGGACTGATGAATAGCCGAGAGCTGGTAGGGCGGAAGCGCCAACACGAAGGGCGTTGTGGTGTTGGGGCCACGTCCTAGAGCTGATCCACATCCAGAACCCGGAAGGCGTTGTTCCTGGCCTCTGAGAAAGCAGGCAGGAGGCAGCGGATCTCTGCCGGGGCCCCCCCAGGCTGGGCAATGCCTCCCCACCCGGCCCGTGGCTTTCTCCCGCGCTGATGCCTCCCAGGCCACCGGGCAGCTATCAGGGTGCCAAAGCAGGTGTCCTCCCCCCCACTTGACCTCCTTTTCCAAGGTGCTGGCAACGCGCGCCTGTCGCAGAGGATGCCTGAGCCCCGGACACCCAGGATTGATGAATTGTCTCGCCCAGGCCCCCTTTCCTCCCCTCCCCCCTTGCTCATTTTCCCTCTGGTGTGCAGCAGAGTGTGTCTGTCCCCCCCCCCCCCCTGTGCTTGCGCTTCCAGCTTCCGTAAGAGGCTGAGCCAGACAGAAAGCAAAATAAATCGGAGGCCCGGGGATCTTAATGATGACCATTTATAGGGGAATTGGCAGGCTGCGTGGGGAGGGGTTGCGTGCTCCCTCCAGGAGGAGAGGCGAAGCGGGCCATCAGTCACCGGCAGAGGAGGCCGCCCGGAGCCGAGAACGTGGCACGGCAGGCGGGTGCGCAGCGCAGCGCAGCGCTCAGACTTCCCTCCTGGGCATCTCCAATCTGGCTTCCCAGCCACACGGGACGATGCAACGTTGCCACCAAGGGAGCCACCCCCCCAAAGGGAGGAGCAGGCACAGAGGGTGCCACCCTTGTGTGCCCGCTGCCCTCCCTGATCCCTCTCCCAGCCCGGAATTGCACCCCTCCAGCCCACCCAGCAGCCGCCTGGCCGTCTTTCCAGCCCGCTGGAAGGAGCAGAGAGGGCTGCCCTTCCCATCCTGGCGGCCGGAGGGGTGGATGCCAGTCCAGGAGTCTGCTTCGCCCAGGGCAGGAGACGGTGGGAGACTAATAGCCTTGGGGGAGAGGCAGCCTCTTCTGAGACTGATAACACCAGCTGCTAACCCACGTATCCCGCCTGCATCTCCCACCACCTTGAGACCGGCTGCGCCACCCGCCGAGGCATCTGACCTTGGAGCCTTGGGGCTCCTTCCGGCCAGGCCTTTGGGAAGAGCCCCGGGGAAGGCCAAGCACTGTCCCTGCTCTTGGGCCGCTCGGACCGGTCGGTCCCGAGGCAGGCAGCAATTCTCCAACCGCCACCTCCAACTTAATCCGGATTCCCGTCAAACAGCGGGAGCTCAGTGGTTCCCAAAGGCCCCCAATGGTCCTCCGCTGCAGATTTCTTTTTCCAAGGGTGCCAAATCCCTTTTTTCCTGGGATTCTTGCAAAAGGGCGCTCCCCCCTCCTTTTGATTTTCCAGGCCAAAGGCGAGCAGCAGTGTTCACCCCGGGAGAAGAAAGCGGATTCCCAGCGGATCCCTTCTCCCCATCTTCTCCCCTTTTGCTCTGGAACTGATCTTCGGCGTCTCTTCGGCTCCGCTTTGGGACCCTTGGATGACCGCGCCCCAAATTCCTTCTCGGGGTGGGAGAACCAGTGCTGGTCCTGTGGCTTTTCTTCCCACAGGCTGTGGGCAGAGGCGAGAAAGCCGTAAAAGGGGAGAAAGGTCCGATCCAGCCTTTCAGCGGGTCCTGGGCTGGTTGAGACGACTTCTTTTTCTGCCGTTCAATCGTATCCGATTCTCGAAGACTGCCCGGACAAGTCCCTGCAGTTTTCTTGGCCAGGTTTTTCAGAAGTGGTTTGCCATTGCCTCCTTCCTAGGGCTGAGAGAAAGTGGCTGGCCCAAGGTCACCCAGCTGGCTTCAGGCCTAAGGCGGGACTAGAACTCACAGACTCCTGGTTTCCCATTGGCTCCTTCCTAGGGCTGAGAGACAGGGACTGGCCCAAGGTCACCCAGCCGGCTTTCCTGCCTAAGGCGGGACTAGAACTCAGGGTCTCCCGGTTTCTAGCCTGGAGCCTTAACCACGACACCAAACCAGCTCTCATAGAGAAGATGGCAAACTCTCTTCCTCCCGACCCGAAAAGAACAAGCTCTTGGATCTGATCCTTTTCCACTCCAGACCCAGGAGCAAAAGCAGAATTCCTCAAAACTTCCCAGTAGGTAAAAGGTGGAGGGGAGCCGGATACGAGTGGGTCCAGGGCCGCATCTCCCCACAGACCAGGGGTCCCCCACCTCTCCTGCAAAGGGATGGCCACTGGCTGAACTCCTTCTGGGGGTGACGTTCCAGGGTGCTTTCGCTGCTTCAGTAACAGACGGCATGCAGCTTGGCTCATTTGCAGGAGTTACCTCCGCAAAGAATTCTGGGTCGGTCCCTCAATTCCTGCCCCCCCCCCTTATCTGTACTTTCTGACCTTATTTACATAACCGCTCAGAGTCTGGAGCTCTCCCTTCCCATCGAATTTTAATTTCAGCCAGGAGAGAGGGTGGGGAGAATGGGGAAGGAGAGACGGTCTCTGCCTAGGAGGTCATGACGGGGCTCTGCAATGAACAAAAAAACATAAATGGTGTTGCTTGTTGTTGCTGTTGTTCAATAGCTGCTCCCAAAGTCATGGAGAGTTGGGCGGCATACAAGTGAAAAATAAATGAAATGAACTCTCCAAGGCCAACCCAAGGCTGCGATCGGTACCAACAATGGAAATTTGGCACGATGGCGTAATTGCTGATCGGGTACCATTCTCCCCGGCTTGGCCCACCCGTCTTCTCACCCTGCCAGGGCTACTCAGCCTCGAGAGCAAAGGCTGGAACCCCCACGTTCAGAGGCGGTCTATCTTAGGAAGCACCGCGGAAGCCCCCTCCTGGCTCCGCTTTTGACCCTTGCCAGGGGTCCTCCGGGAAATGCATGGGAAGGCTGCCTTTAGCACGGGGGTTTTGAAGCCCCTCCGCTCCCAGGTCCGCCTCGCTCTCTCCTCAACTGTGCACAAAGCCGAGGATCAGAGCATCCCTGAGCAATGCAGCCGCCAGCGAGGGCGAGAGATCCCAGGAGGCTGAAAATCTTCTATTAGAGCCTTCATTAGAAGACCCCCTTTAAGAGGAGAAAGAGAGAGGGGAGGAGGGGCCCGGCGTGGACGCTCGCTCGCATCTTTAATGCAAGAGACGGGGGCTTCTGGCTGCTTTCATCTCCAAGGGCCCTCTTGGGAATCTATTAAGCCCAATTTAAATCGTCTCTCCGCCCTCCACCCCCCCCCCCCAAATCTTCCTACCCTCCTGGATTCCACTTTGTTATGAAACAGCAACCAACAACGTCATTTAAAAAAGGGAAGCCATAAAAAACACCAGCCCGCCCTCGTAAATAGCAATTAACTCATCCGAGGGAGACCAGATAGACCCACGAGAACACGGCATGGTGGGAAGAGACGTTTCTGAAAGACTGGGGTGACTCTGATTTAATACGGAAAGGCAACACCTGAGTTTTCCTGAGTTTCACAGCCCCAGGCAACCTGCCTGTACGCCTTTGGTTTCGGGTCAACATCTACAGCAACCAACGCATATTCTCTGTTTACCTGAAAGGAAGATGGGTTTTTCCCCCCCCCTGCAAATGCTTTACCTTTAAAATGGCAAGGCCGCCCTACATTTGTTGAGAACACAGGTAGTCCTCACTTAATGACCATTCGTTTAGTGACGGTTCAGACTTATGACTTACGGTGCTGGAAAAAACAACTTACAACCGTCGCAGCGTCCCCATGGTCATGTGATCACGATTTGGGTGCTTGGCACCAGTTCGCATTTATGAGCGTCGCAGCGTCCCGTGGTCACATGATCGCCATTTTCAACCTTCCCGGCCGGCTTCTGGCAAGTGAAATCAAAGGGGAACTGCGTGATTCGCTTAACGATCACGTGGTTCGCTTAACAACCGTGGTGATTTGCTTAATGAGTGCTGCAAAAAAGGTCGTAAAATTGGGTGGGATGCGCTTAATGACCACTTTGCTTAGCAACCAAAATTCCATCTCATTTGTGGTTGTTAAACGAGGACTACCTGTAGGGTAAAGGAAGCAAACAAGGGTTTTCCACTTAATCTGTCTTAATCTGGAGGTGGGGGGACTCTGAAATCCAAGGTCATCTCCCTTTTAGGTAAACGCTGCGCAGGTATTCCAGTTTGGGTCATAGCTCATCAGCGAGCCCACACTTTGCGTGGCAAAGATACCAGGCTGAGCTCCCCTAAACTCTGGAAAGTTGGGGCCACGATGCTGAAGGAGCATCTTCCCCAACTGGGAGTCCTTTGCGCATTTGTATAGCAGCCCTTGGCCGACCTTGGCTGACCTCGGGATCTCCCTGTGCTTGGATGGGAGGCCACCCGGAGATCTTCAGCCAGAGGCAAGAAGGAGCGGTTGGAACACCAGCCCAAAGCAACGAGAACCCACTTTCACATGTTGCAAGAAAACTACACGGACGGACGTGTCCACCTAGTCCCAGGAGTTGAACCGGATTGGAGGAACCCTATCTTTACCTTCTAACCTTTGAGGTTATTTACAACATGTTGCTTTTATTGTTATTATTATTTGCTGCCATTCATCCTCATGAATACCCAATTAAATGCAATTACACAATTACTCCTTGCCCTCCCCATTGTATTACCATAAAATGTTTCCTCGCATTTGCTTTAACAAGGAAAAAGTTTTACATTTTTATACCCTTCAGAAGTTAGTTACTAACCCCATTCCCCCCCCCCCCCAAACAGCATTCATGGAAAAAGCATTAATGAGGTCTGGCTTATATTTTAAAAAGCACCATGCTGCACTTTTCCTCCAAGCTCTGGAAAAGCCATCCGTTATTACAAATCACAGGTGCCTGGATTTATACAAGCTGAACCATAAATCACGATCGAGAAACCACAATGGCTAGGTTCATACAACATGCGAAGACAACGCTCCTTTTACGGCTAAGCCTGGCGTATTACAACTCAGGGTCGATTCTCACAGCCTGGCCAAGGAGCCTAAAAGTTGCGTCCTTGGTGGAAACTGTTCTCTTTGTGCTGCATGAAGCAACTTGCTTAATTTCTCCAGGTCTAGCACATCCAGTAGCTGAATTTTGTTAACTTGAGGTGTCAGGTGTTGTGTGAACCTGGGAACCCCCCTGGATTTTATTGGTGAGGATGTGAGGTGCACCAAATGCACAAAACGGTCTTTCTCTCTCATTCGTATCCACTCCAAAGAACTTGAGTAACTCCATGTGGGATCACTATAGGGAATCATTTACGTTCTACGTACAATCGTCCTGTGAGGTTTTTGTTGTTCAGTCGTTTAGTCGTGTGTGACTCTTCGTGACCTCATGGACCATAGCACGCCAGGCCTTCCTGTCCTCCACAGTCTCCCGGAGTTTACTCAAATTCATGTTCATTACATCGGTGATGCTATCTAACCATCTCATCCTCTGACGTCCCCTTCTCCTTTTGCCCTCAGTCTTTCCCAGCATCAGGGTCTTTTCCAGTGAGTCCTCTCTTCGCATTAGGTGGCCAAAGTATTTGAGCTTCAGCTTCAGTATCTGTCCTTCCAGTGAGCAGTCAGGGTTGCTTTCCTTTAGGATTGACTGGTTTGACCTCCTTGCAGTCCAAGGGACTCTCAAGAGTCTTCTCCAGCACCACAGTTCGAAAGCATCAATTCTTCGGCGCTCAGCCTTCCTTATGGTCCAACTCTCACAGCCATACATTACTACTGGAAAAACCATAGCTTTAACTATACGGACCTTTGTCGGCAAGGTGATGTCTCTGCTTTTTAATATGCTGTCTAGGTTTGCCATAGCTTTCCTCCCAAGGAGCAAGCGTCTTTTAATTTCATGGCTGCAGTCACCGTCTGTGGTGATCTTGGAGCCCAAGAAAATAAAATCTGTCACTGCTTCCATTTCTTCCCCTTCTATTTGCCAGGAAGTGATGGGACCAGATGCCATGATCTGAGTTTTTTTAATGTTGAGTTTCAAGCCAGCTTTTGCACTCTCCTCTTTCACCCTCATCAAGAGGCTCTTTAGTTCCTCTTCACTTTCTGCCATTAGGGTGGTATCGTCTGCATATCTGAGGTTGTTGATATTTCTCCTGGCAATCTTAACTCCGGCTTGTGATTCATCCAGCCCGGCATTTCTCATGATGTACTCTGCATATAATAAGCAGGGTGATAATATACAGCCTTGTCGTACTCCTTTCCCAATTTTGAACCAGTCGGTTGTTCCATGTTCGGTTCTAACTGTTGCTTCTTGACCCGCATACAGGTTTCTCAGGAGACAGGTAAGGTGGTCTGGTACTCCCATCTCTTTAAGAATTTGCCACAGTTTGTTGTGATCCACACAATCAAAGGCTTTAGCGTAGTCAATGAAGCAGAAGTAGATGTTTTTCTGGAACTCTCTTGCTTTTTCCATGATCCAGCGAATGTTGGCAATCTGATCTCTAGTTCCTCTGCCTCTTCGAAACCCAGCTTGCACTTCTGGTAGTTCTCGGTTCACATACTGCTGAAGCCTAGCTTGTAGGATTTTGAGCATAACCTTGCTAGCATGTGAAATGAGCGCAATTGTACGGTAGTTTGAACTTTCTTTGGAATTGGAACGTAAACTGACCTTTTCCAATCCTGTGGCCACTGTTGAGTTTTCCAAATTTGTTGGCATATTGAGTGCAGCACTTTAACAGCATCATCTTTTAGGTTTTTAAATAGCTCAGCTGGGATACTGTCTTCTCCGCTAGCTTTGTTGTTAGTAATGCTTCCTAAGGCCCACTTGACTTCACTCTCTAGGATGTCCGGCTCAAGGTCAGTGACCACACCATCGTATTTATCAGGGATATTAAGATCTTTCTTGTATAGTTCTTCTGTGTATTCTTGCCACCTCTTCTTAATCTCTTCTGCTTCTGTTAGGTCCCTGCCTTTTTTGTCCTTTATCATGCCCATCTTTGCACAAAACGTTCCCTTGATATCTCCGATTTTCTTGAAGAGATCTCTAGTCTTCCCCATTCTATTGTTTTCCTCGATTTCTTTGCATTGTTCATTTAAGAAGGCCTTCTTATCTCTCCTTGCTATTCTCTGGAATTCTGCATTCAGTTGTTTATATCTTTCCCTTTCTCCCTTGCCTTTTGCTTCCCTTCTTTCCTCAGCTATTTGTAAAGCCTCATCAGTCAGCCACTTTGCTTTCTTGTATTTCTTTTTCTTTGGGATGGTTTTAGTTGCTGCCTCCTGTACAATGTTACGAACCTCCATCCATAGTTCTTCAGGCACTCTGTCTGCCAGATCTAATCCTTTAAATCTATTCCTCACCTCCACTGTATATTCATAAGGGATATGATTTAGGTCATACCTGAGTGGTCTAGTGGTTTTCCCTACGTTCTTCAATTTAAGCCTAAATTTTGTGATAAGAAGCTCATGATCTGAGCCACAGTCAGCTCCAGGTCTTGTTTTTGCTGATTGTATAGAGCTTCTCCATCTTTGGCTGCAAAGTATATAATCAATCTGATTTCAGTATTGACCATCTGTGAGGTAGGACAGACCTAATGATAATGACTTCTGTGGGAGATCTTGTAGAGTTTCCACCTTGGCAGAAATTTAAACCCAGACTTTCTGGGTCTAATTCAGAGTCCAGCCAGGAGAAAACCCAGGGTAAATTTCAAACACAGACCTCTTCTTGGACCATCGCACCATTAAATGAAACCACCACCATCACCCCCCACCCAGAAACCACAAACCACAAACTGCCTGGTATAAAACCGTATGCAGCTGTCTTTTAACTATCTCCTGGAAAAACATCTGAAATGTGGGGGGTGGGATGAAATATCACTTCTCTCCCTACCAAAACACACTGGCCTATGAACAATGCCAAAACACACTTCCTTTGAGACTTTTTCCCGCTCCATTTGGAAACCCACTTACCTCCCCTGTCTTTGACCCAAACCGTCTTTGCGAGTTGGCTGCCGTGTCCCAAAGTTTAATAGCATCCATGGAGGTGCCGGTGCCCCCAAACTTTGTGGGTTTCCCATCTCTCTACCCACAGCAAGGCAACATTGAATAGAGATACACACACACACATCTACACACCCAACTCCAGATTTACATTAGGCATTCAAATCACATCCACGTGCCCACGCCCGGACACAAACACGCCAGCAATTCACAATCCGTTCCGCTTTGTTGGGTTTAATGGGACTGTTCGGGAGGAAATGCTCCGGCGGGCCACAGCCAGCACGCCCTCCCCAGCTGGAAGGATGGAAAACAGGAAGGAATCTGGCCGATCCCTTGACAGACTGCCCTTAAAAGTCCGTTCGATGTCGGCAATTGCCTCTTTTTCACAACAACAAAAATAATCTCGGAGGTTCCCCCGTTTTTGCTTTGATTTGCTGTTTTAGAGCCCATCTCTTTATGGCAAGGAAAGAAAGAGTGGGGGGCGTGGGGCGAGGATGGGATGGGGCAGTGGAATATATTTGTCATGGGAACAGAGAACCCCCCAGGGCTTGGAGTCACGCAGGAGAGGGGGGGAAGAGGGTCCCTTACCAACACCAACCAAGATTGCTGGTCTTTGTAGCTAAAAGAGAGAGCGAGCCAATCTGGACAGAGCCAATTCTACCCTGGGAAATGAGAACCGGGGCTTTCCCCTTGCAAATTTCCAGAGGTCTGCAAGGGCCCCCAAGGATGTAACCGTTATTAAACTTCAGAAGCACCCCTTCAGGTTTTCAGAAAGAGCGGAAACAAGCACCAGCCATTCCCCCGGCGGCGACCCCAAACTTCTGCTTTGCGCAGGGCGATTCCGCCAGAGGGAAAGGCAGAGACCAAACGCCGAACGTTTCAAGCGCTCTGCTGGAATTCCGCAAGCCCTCCGGCCACGCTCGGGCCCCAGAGCCGGAGGTCGTGACGGGTAGCCGCCCTCCCCTCCTCCCCTCCCCTCCCCGGAGTTGCTCTTCTGGACGCCTCCCCTCCCCAAGCGCACTCGAGTGGCAAATGGCATCAGCCGGGCGCATAAAACCAGGGAGGGAAGAAGACAAGGGAACGGGTGAGTGAATGAATGAATGGCCGGAGAACATTTCTGCAGGCCCACCAATGAAACATCAAAGCATGCACAAGGGCTGTCTCCGTCCCCCAACTCCCCCCCCAAAAAAATTTCCACAGTACCTGCAAGATGCTCTCCCGCTTTTTCCGGCTGCGCTCTTTGGCTGCTGTTCTCTTCCCTTGGTCCAAGCAGGCGGCCGCCGATTAAATCCTTAGGAAGGAGGGAGAGGGGGTGAGTAGTAGTAGAAGAAGAATAGGAACACAGCTCGATCCTTCCTTCCTTCCTTCCTTCCTTCCTTCCTTCCTTCCTTCCTTCCTTCCTTCCGCGCTCCGTAGCCCGCTCGAGCCCCCCCCCCAGCAGCTATTATGCACAGACCGCTGGGGATACCAGGCAATTACCCACAGCCCCCGTAGCATCCAGTTTGAAAATTTAATGCCAGCGGTAGAAGTGGTGGATGTGCGTCGTGCGAGGCGGTGTGTGTGTGTGTGTGCGCGCGCGCGCGTGCGGAGGGGGATTTGATGGGTTGGCTGCAGGCGGCTAAAAGCAGAAGAGGGGTGGGGGAGAGGAGTGTTGATGGGGAAGGGGGAGAGGTAAAGTGCCGGAGGGGAAGGAACGGAGCTGGGGTGGGGGCTATTTCTCACTCGGCTATAGAGACATCAGGATCTCCAACGCGACTGGAGAGGCAGGGACGGCTCCGCGCGCGCCCCCCCCCCCCCCACTTTCTGCGAGTGGGTGGCAGCCTTGCCGATGTGCGATCCATGCTCCCCCCCGCGCTGTGTGTGTGTTTGTGCCAAGAATAGCAATCAGAAATAAAGGCAGCCCACGGTGCATCGGGCATGGGGGGGCGCGGTATGGGGGGGATTGAAAAACAGCTGCAGTGTTGTGCGAGCCCACGAAAAAGGAAAAGCGGATTCTCCCGCGTGAGAAAAGTGTGAGCCTCCCCCCCTCGCCGGTGAACCTGGAAAGGCGAATCCGAAAGATAAAATAGCCGAAAAAGAGCCAAGAGATGAGCATTTTTCGCCGCCTTTTATTGGCCTGCTCCGCCCCTCCCTCCCCCCTCCCTCCCCCTGAAACACAACCCCAGGGAGGGAGCGGGGGTGCGCTCCCCCCACAGGATGAAGGAGAATTGCGGGGAGGCCACAGAGCGGTCAGCAGGGGTCAGCAGGGCCCCGTAGCTGGGGGACAGGCCGGCTGCTGGGGGGAAAAGGGGGGTGGGCCCATCCAAGGGGGGGCGCCGCGCACCTGGAGCTTTGCATTACTCCGGCAGCTGCGGGCAGATCAAGCAGGCAGTGACTGACGCAGCTCCTTGGATCTCTGAGCGGGGGGGGGGGGGGGGAGGGGGCGGGAAGCTATGCACGCAGGGTCCTGGCAAATGAGAGTCGAGGGCATCTGATTTCCCCGGTGTGGAGTGGCGGGAGAAAGAAGGCTGGAAGGGGACGCAACAAAGGAAGCGTCCGCCCCTTTCGCGAGCGGGACAGGGTGCGGGAAGGGGCGCTGATCCCTTCCCCTCCCCAGAGGCTGTAGAAGGGGAGGGGGCATCCTCCCAAGCGGACTCCAGCCCAACGAATTTGGGCAAGGCCGGCTCCCCCCACCATCGACCTCTTGACCCGGGGGGGATTCTCCCACGGGGGGGGGGCTCGGGGGTCCGTCTCCCCAGGTAGTTCCTGCAGAGGCAGCTGGTCCCTAGTTTAGTGGCAGACTAAAGTGACTGGAGAGACGGCAGGAAAACTCCACCACCTTTTTCTTTATCACCACCACCACCACTCTCCTCTTCCCCAGGACCCTTCCCGTCCGGCCTCCAGGAAAGGCAGGAACCCCGCCCCACCCCTGGTCCTTGGAGCAACCCGGAGAGGTCGGTTGGACGGGCGGACTGGTCCCCAATCGGCCCTGGAGCCCCAGGAGGGCAGAGGAGGAAGGGGGGCTGGTCCCGCCAGGTCTAAACCCAACCCGCTCGTTTTAACCACTGCCCGCCGCTGCCTCCGCTTGCCAGGCACGCGGCGCTTTCAGAGCAGCGCAGCGCGAGTAACAAAGACCAGGGGGCGGGGGGGGGGCGGCGGGGGGGGGAGGGACAGAGATTTACAATCCTAGCCGGCCCCAAAGCTGGCATCCTCCAGATGTGCTGGAATTAAAGAAGATACGGCACAGAAGGCATCAATTTTTCAATTTGAAAGGTATTAAGAGATCGCTGACATTGAGACGCCGCAGACCTCCAAGCCTTGTGATGTATCAGAGGACACCTGAGCCCGCTAGGGATGCTGGGCGTTGGGAGCCAACCCATTCGCAGGTAAGGAGGGCTGGGTCCGAGGTCAGCCCACGTGGACGGCCGAAAACTGGGGGCACCGGGGCACATCGCCTTGAAAGCAGCGAGCTGCGTCCCAACCCAGCAAGTCCAGCTTGCTTGGGAGCAGTCGTATTCAAGAAGGAAGGAGCCAGAGAAGGGTACACCGCAAGGGGTATAGAAAGTTGGAGCCTGGCTGCCTCAAGACCCACCCTTCCAAAACTGTCCGGGGGATCAGACTGTCACCCCAACCTTGTGGCAGTGAGTGCCACCGTTTATCTACATGCTGCTTCAAGAAATCTTTCCTTTTATCTGTCGCCTATAGGTAGTCCTCAGTTACTGACCCTAATTGGGACCGGGAACATCATCGCTAAGTGATGCGGTCGTAAAGCGGAAAAACACGACATACGACAGCAGTTCCGACAGTTCTGGTTGCGGTCGTTCAGTGAATCGCACGCGGTCATTAAGCGTGATGTCGCGTGACCATGACTTCTGACTTCCCGCCAGCCTCCCCATTGACTTTGCTTGTCGGAAGCTGGCAGGGAAAGTCACAAATGGTGATCACGTGACCGCAGGACGCTGCGACAGCCGCAACTTCAAGGACCGGCCACGAGTCTCCTCGTTTAGCACCGTCGTAACTTCGGTTGCTGAATGAGTGGTCGCTAAACGACTACCTGTACTTAACTTCCTTGGATCACTCAGCTTTTTTTGGAGTGCGAAAAAAGGATCGAAATGTCGACACACTTCTTCCAGGAGGCAAAACCAGATCTAAAAGAAGAATTCAGGATGCGGAGCCAAGCCCTCTTCCCGGGGCGGCTTTCTGACCACCATTCTTGGCCAGGGCCACCCCAGGCGTTCCCTGTTCTTTGCTACCAAGAAGAAAAGGCCCTCCCCAACTCCAGCGTTGCCTGCGGGACATCCCAAATATAATCCGGGAAAAATGCATGTATTCTCCAGCAAGGCAACGACTGGGCGGGCGTCCTTGAGCGGGGCTCCGTGGGGCAGATTGTCCGGGGTCTGCCCGCAACAAGGAATCTCTCTTTCAGGCACAGGAGCACAGCAGTGTCAGTGAAGATGGAGGTTGCCCTAGGCAGTGGGTCCAAATGTGAAAAAAATAGTAATTACATAAGGTGGCCCCTTCCTGGTCCACAGAGAAATGGACAGGAGCGGTCATTATCTTCCTGCGAGCCTAATAAAGTTCACAGGGAGGAAGCAAGCTGATGTAAGGTTCGCAGGATGTGTTGCAACAAATTCTGCTCTCCCCCCAACACATGGGAAGGGTCAGGGTCAGGGTCAGGGTCCCCCAGCATCTGCTGCTTGAGGCAAACACTTCTCCCTACCCAAGAGTAGACTCATAGAGAACAGGATTCTATCTGAAGGACCATCCGGATCAGTGTTTCTCGACCTCAGCAACTTTAAGACATGTGGACTCCAACCCCCAGAATTCCCCAGCCATGGGGAATTCTGGGAGTTAAAGTCCACACATCTTAAAGTTGCTGAGGTCGAGAAACACTGATCCAGATCAACTTCTGGAGATTGGAAGCTGCCTTTAATGCTTCTGCAGGAAGAACAAGATAAATAACGGCTGGGTTCCCACAACACACTAAACCCGAAACCAGGATCAACCAAGCAAACCTGCAGAGTCCACACACCATGCTATCCCCCCACCACCACAAGCCATCTTATTGTTTAATGTAATAGCCTGGTTCATACTACGCCAATGGTTGGTTTCCCACGACACACTGAATAGCAAAGTTCCCCACCCCCGTTTAGCCGAGCAGAGCGTGTTCTGGGGACCCACCAAGGGGCTGGACTATCAACCCCAAAGATGGACAATTCCCAAAAGTGATTTAGGTTGGGGCGGGGAGAAGGTCCAATGGGATTCTTTGGGACATGCCACTATTGCTGTGGGTTTCTCGTCTGAAAAGGGCCAGACCCTGAAATTCAGAGGTGCTGCCACGGAGGCGCTGCCCGAGGACTAGGGAAACCACTGTCCCCAGGCTGCAGACGGCATCCATCTTAAGGGTGTCCGCAGGCTGCAGATTGCCTTCCCGGGCTCTCCAAACCCGGAAGGGACCTAAGAAGCTGAGAACTGGGAAGCAGTGGAACAGCTGGCCTCCCGGAGCTGTGGACGGTTGGATGGTAGGAGGATTCCTGCCTTGGGCAGGGGGCTGCCCTAGAAACCTCCAAGGGTCCCTTCCAACCCTACGGTTCTATGATGAGAGCGATGGTTAGCAGCCATGAGGAACAGGGTGGCCAGGCAACCTATCATAGATCACCCCAAGATGGGGGTCAAAGGAGCGACCGAGAAGGTCCAGAAAGATGCCTTGATCAGCTTGGGGGGGGGAAAGGGCAGACAGCAGGTCCCCGAGTCGCAAGCACGGGAGGAAGAGCCCCCCTCCTTTGTGGCTGACCAGAGGCAGGCAAGAAGTCCGGGGCAGGAGCCAAGCCACCTAACTCCGCGGCCAGCGGGCTAATGGGGTGGAACCCACCACGCGGCCGTGGCTGGTGAGCACGCAGGCGAGAAGGCTGCGTTTCGCTCTCTCCTCCCTTGCAAGACGGCCGTCCTCGAAGGAGCAAGGCCGACGCGTTCCTTGCACGCCGATCCCAAAGCTTTCTCCGCCCCCCCGCCCCCCCCCCGCCCCAAACCGCCTCCCTCTTCCTCCTGCCGCGGCCGAGGCAGGATCAAGCGGAGCCCTTGCTCGGGGTCAGCCTCTCCGGTTTCCATGGAAAGAGTGAATGGCGAACCCTTCCCAGCGGTTTATGAGAATTCCTTTTATTCCGGCGGGAGCAGAGGAGAAAGCTTTCATGTGGCCCGCGGGAGAGCCGGGGAAGGTCAAGGCGGGGCGGGGGCGGGGGGGCGTTTCAAGATTCAATTTCCCTGCAGGTCGCCCCTCTCCCGCTGCAGCGCCGGCAACGAAAGGCTTTATTTTGAACAGATGTTGCTGCAAAGAGACCGACCGCGATTCGCAAAGCCGGCCGCAACCCGAGCCTCCGGCGTTTCTCCCTCTTCCCGGCCAAGAAAATGGGGGTACTTCCACAAGGGAAGATGCAACCAGACCCCAAATGATAGGCGATCCTTGTCGCGGAGCAGAGGTCGTGGGGACAGGCCGTTGCAGGGCACAGCTGGGCAACCCTTGGGGAGCTGAAGACGCTACCGGGCAAAGGCAGCGCTCGGCGAGGGGGCGTGGCCACACAGGGGTGGGTGGTGCCAACGGAGGGAGTGGGCGGAGCGTGGATCCAAAGTCTGAAGCTATTTCACATTCCCTTCCCTCGGCTTACAATTCCTCTTCTCCCCCGCGACGGACACCACTGGCTAGGAGATGCATTTCAAGTTAGCCTGAGGAGTCACCCCCGGCCTTGTCCAAACCGCCCACTGGACCCTCTTCTTGGACCTGGCCTGCCTCCCGGAAGACCCTTGGAAGGAACCTAAGAGCTACCTGCTGTCTGGAGGACAGAGGGAAGATAGTTTGCGGTGGGGAACCATCTGTCCTACGAAACTTCTCTGGTCTCCAAATTCCTTGTAAAATTTCCCCAGGAAGTTCCTCGATGCAGCCATTGGAACGCCGACATGTCGTCTTTACAATTTTCTGTCTGCAGGGAAGCCACGTCCGCTCATCTGCCCAGGCCATGGGATGTCACGATGCTACCGTGCACAGGAAAACATTGCAGAGCGTACAAAGCTGCCCGCGCAGTCGCCACCATCTCATGGCAGCGCATCTAATACTGGTTGCATTCTTTTACTCCACCTGTGAGAATATCCTATTTTCTGGCCCGTCAGCACATAACCAGGTTCATATCGTTCCTTCACTCATTTGCTTTAGTCTTGTGGACTTTTTTTCCCTTCTCCACAAAACCTCCAAAAGAACTGGAGAACATATAGTCCTCACTTAACGACCGCAATTGGGACTGGAATTTCGGTTACTAAGCAAAGCGGTCATTAAGTGAATCTGACCAGATTTTACGACCGGTCGTAAGTCGGTTTTCCCAGCACCGCCGTAAATCTGAACCGTCACTAAACGAATGGTTGTTAAGCGAGGACAACCTGTATTTAATTGTGGCACAGGGGTGTCTGCAGTTTCTGGTAAAAAAAAAGTCAAGATAGAGGCTGCAACAGAGCACATAAAAAACGGGGGGAGCTTTGATCACACCGTTGTGCCCACCATCTTGACTCTTTTAACCATTCTCCGTGCAAAGGCCTATTCATGTGCCAAAGTATTATACAATACATGCCATGGAGCTGAATGCTTCTGAACCAGACAGCAGTCAATCAATCGATCGATCGATCGATCGATCAATCCACAATCGTTTGCAGCTTTTGCTTGGCCCTCATGAAGGCATTGTCCAGTATTGGGTTGTAGAATGTGGGTTTTTTTTTTTTATTTCCTCATGGACTCCAATGACAGTCTTTGTTTTATTAGAGATTCCCTCTGTCGGTTGCAAAACCAAGGAGGTATATTTTAGCACTTGGTAAATGGCTCCCTGTTTGCCTTCAGCACTGCTTCAGCACTCAACCGTTTTGAGCAGGCTTCCATTTAAATAAATTAACTTATGCAAACGAAATGGCGCTCCTTCTGATGACTTCGGGGAGGGGCCAAGACCCCCGCGCCCTCAGGTGCTTCCACTGGCTCATGCGCGAAATTGCCTGCTGCCCACGAATCCGAATCCGTCCCCAAAAGGGTAATAGCATTTTGGTCACGTTCTGCAGCCGTCCCGGGCCTCCGGAGTCATCCGCTAATTCTCGCCAGCCTCCTGGGAGGAGGACGCTGGGTAGCTTGGCAGGCTGAGGAGGTTCCTGCTCTTCGTCTGAAGGCCACGGAAAGTGGAAAGGGGGGAAGGTAGGACAGAAAGATCTGGCCCGGATCTGGAGCTGAGGCCTGGCCAAGAAGTTGCGCGTGGTCCCCCGACCCCAGAGCAAGCAGCTTTCCACAGGGAGGGCCCTCTTTCTTCCACGGTGGCTGGGATGCAAGAGGAGTGGCTGTCAATCGCCCCGTCTCCCGTGCATTTAGTAAAAAAGGTAAAGGTCCCCCCCGCACATTTGTGCAGTCGTGTCCGACTCTAGGGGCCGGTGCTCATCTCCGTTTGTTAGCCGAAGAGCCAGCGCTGTCCGAAGACGCTTCCGCGGTCATGTGGCCGGCATGACGCAGGCGGAACGCTGTTACCTACCCACCGAAGTGGTACCTATTAATCTACCTGCATTTGCATGCTTCCGAATTGCTAGGTTGGCAAGAGCTGGGGCGAGTGCGGGAGCTCACTCCGTCACGCGGGGCTAGGGATTCGAACCTCCGAACTTGCAATCTTCCGATCGACAAGCCTGGCGTCTTACCCGCTGAGCCACCGCGCCCCCCGTGCATTTGCCCAGTCCCTATTAAACCATCTGAACAAGAGAAGGTCAGTGCCAAATTCACAATTTAACTACATCCTGGGTAAAAAAAACCTTCCTTTTTACAATCAGCCTTCAACCTCTCTGCGTTTAGTTTCAACGGATGCCCAAGTTCGAACAGTGGGAGAGAAGAGGGAAATCTCTCTGGTCACATTTCTGTAATTCGGTTATTTCTCCCACCAACCCCAGACCAAGCGGCCATTTTTCTAGGTGACCAAAAGGGGGAAAGCTTAAATACGCAACTGGAGAATGATCCACAAGGACGCGCGAGTCCGTTCCGATCCAGTTCGACGTGCCTCCTCCAATGGGAAGAAGCAATCCAATGTGACGCTTCGAATCGCACCCATTCCAGTCCAATTCTCTGGAATCAAATCCTTTAACGCATCTGTTGAGGAGGCATTCAATTTGATTCAGCGCTTCAACCCGTGTCATTCTTCTGATTGGGAGATTGAAATCGGCTCGCCGAATTGAAGTTCCGCTCAGTCGTGTTAGTCGTACGGAGGACGTTTTGTTCAAGTCCAACAGGAACGCAAAGAGGTTCAAAGTCGGTCCTTCCTGGAGCGTGGCTCTGGCACCATCCTTACCGGCTTTGGAAGGCATTTGGCTCAGGAAAAGTTCCCCATCCCTGCACTCCGGCTACGTCCCCTTCTTTTGTTCTACCAGGACTTTTGCCACAACAATGGAGCCTTTCCTCTCTCCTCTGCTTTGCCAGCTGTTCCGGCTTGGGCATCAGGAATGGCACTAAAGGCATGGACTTCACCCTGGCCTGGACCCTCCAGCCGCCGACATGCAGGATTACAATGTCGGTGATGGTGGTGGCTTCCCATTTTCGTCCTGACCTAGCTTTCACGCTCCTCTTCCTGGCCAGTGCTGTCATGTTGGATCTTTCTCCCCACACTCTATTCCATCTTCCTTGGGGCAGCCCGAGGCATTTTGCTGCCTGAAAGAAAGGACCTGGTGGCTTCCATCCATCCTCACGCCGGACTCAGAAGCCGACTGAGATGGAAACAGTCGAATTTCAGCAATGGCGGCAGAGTTTTGCCTGTAATGGTGTGTGGGAATGACCTTGGGAGACGGGGGGAAGAGATGCTGCCTAGGGAACGGTCAGATAAGAGAGGGCTTAGCCCGCAGCTGCATAATAGGCAGAGAAAGAGGCTCAGAAGGGACCCTCCCTAGTTTCTCAGGCTGTAAAGGGGACAGCGGGAGATTTGTACTTTCAGACTTGCAAGATTCTGTTAATGTAGCCTTACAATAAAGTTGAAGTAGCTCATCTGGTTGTGTTTCCTGCCTGGTCCACCTGGGAAGGCGGACACTGCCCTCCCAGAGAACTGCCTCCCTCTCCCTACGGAAAGGGCCAGCCTGCTCTCCCTCCCTCCCATAGATGGATGCGCACACACAGTGCCACGTCTACCTCCCATTCATCCTGATGAAAAACAGGGTGACTTCCATCAATTCATCAGGCTCCAGCTCCAGGGATTGAGCCAATTTCCTAAACAGCACACGACTCCAGGTATATCTGTGCTGCACATCAAAAGTGCCCTCTTGCCAAGAAATCTGGATCTCCCGCTGCATACATACCCAGCTACAAGACCTATCACCCTTGCTCGAGCTGTAGCGCCACAACGTATAAGCCAGGTTCTCTGGTTCGATCAAATCTCAGATTTAGAGGTTTGCTCCCTGCTGCTCCTGAAGAGATGTGACATCCGCTGGGCAAATTTCTTAAAATCGGTTTCTGTGGCTGATCCCCTCACAAATGGGCAAAATATTCAGCAGGGCACTTTCGCACCCTCTTGAGAGCTCAAGGCAGCTGCTCCCTGTCGGATCTGAGTGTGCATGTTCACACACAGAAGACACTACTGAGGTCACAGATTATGACATAAGAATATGCCTTAGTGCAGCGTTTCTCAACCTTGGCCACTTTAAAATGCCTGGACTTCAACTCGCAGAATTCCCCAGCTAGCTTGCTGGCTGGGGAATTCTGGGAGTTGAAGTCCGCACATCTTAAAGTTGCCAAGGTTGAGAAACGCTGTCTTAAAATGTCAGCCTAGTAGATTCTAAGGGAGTGGACCGCATTCCTCTTTATCCCCAACCACGTGCTCTCCTCCTGAAAAAGGCACTCGTGCAGACTGAAAAGATTAGTTAGTACCCACCAAAGCAGATATACATCATCCTTTTAAGCTGTCCTGAAAAAAGCAGGTATGCCGTGCCGCACAAGATGACGGCACGGGAACCAACCAATAGGTGCTTGTGATCCCTTCGCAACAACCTTCCACAAGGTGAGGATTTGGAGAGGAGAGGGGAAGACTTTAATTGCAAAGAAGCTTGAGGCCTTAAACGGTGTAACCCCCTAGGGATCTCCTCAGAAGTAAGCCCTCCTGAGTCCAATTGGGCTTATCTCAGGAAAGCAGATGAAGGACGGCGGCCGCTTTCCGGTCATTTAGGCTCGATCCAGACGGCGCAGTGTTGCTTGTGCGCGTTTTTCAAAATGATACTTGCGATAGCAATTGCCGTGATTATTATTTTAACCGCAAGCTGCTCTGAAGCCCACAGACAGAAGCAATGGCAGGAAATCAATACGTTCCCCAATTGCACTTTGAAGGCAGGGGAAGGAAGGACATTTTGCAGCGCTGGCGATGCAAAGGGGAAACGCAGCTCGGTCGGTGGCCGCAAGAGACGAGCAAGACGCGGGGCGGCTGACCCACAACACAGACGCAAACACAACGGCTCCCGATGCGTTCCCTCAAGCCATTAAAAAAAGAGGAAACCACGCAAGACAACCGTGTGCATTAAGGCGTGTGCACGGACAGACACGCATCGCATCAGCACAAAAGCCAGATTTTGTTTCATCCTTCCTCTTTCTCTGGCACCCCCAGAGACTTAGGAAACCCGTGGCAGATTGGGCATCAATCACTGCGGAGAAAGGACGCCTATTTTCTCATCTGTTTCTGCCTCTCCCACCCCCGGCATGGCCCGCCTCCCCCCCCCCCCCCCCCCCCGCGGAGGGAGAAGCACCTCCTTTATTCCAAGCACGGCTTGGCTTCCGAGCAATTAGCAAGGAGCTGAAAATTCAGGCACACAGCAGATAGGATTGGACCCATCAAGAGAAGAAGGAAGACACATCAGGGAGTTTGGAGGGAGGGGGAGACGCTATTGGAGGGGGGGATGGGACGCAATGACAGCCATAAATGACTCCGGCAGCAGTTGTCTGCCAGCACACGCCACCTTCTGTTGAGGAGCCAAATGTCCCCCGGCCCCCCAAGCCAAGGATCAGCTCGCCCCCAGCCTCAGCAAGGAGGGAGCCCGTTTCCAAAATGTAGCTTCCGCGCTGAGCCGCCCCAGGAACCTCTTCCCTCTTCAAGGGACTGGCTTTGCCCCCAGACCTTCTCTGCATTCGCAGTGACCTTGCGGAGGGATGAGTCTTCATGCGCACGCGATGCCAGAGTTTGCCTGTTGCGTTCCTCTCGTGCTAGGAAAAGAGGGCGCAAGACGTTTTTCTCGTGGGGGACCTTCCCCCTGGTTCCCATCACTCCTTGTGAAGATGTCTTGGCACCTAATCAACCTTGGATGTTCCCCAAAAGCTAAGCAGGGTCGGATTTGGCCGGTATAGAGGTCGGAGAAGGGGAGACCACCAGGAGATCTGGGATGTAGAGTAGACTGGGAATGTTTAAAAAATCCAGAAGAAGGGAGCAGCAACCGGTTCTGTAAAACTGCCAAGAAAACCACATGGAGGTGCTGATGAAAAGCTCGACTGGAGGGTATCTTCATTCTCCTCTAGCCAAACTTTCAGGTGGGGCGCACACCACAACCCTTTGTTGCTCCTCAAAGTCTACTCTTAACTGCAGATTGCCAAAACGTAACGGTAGCATTTCCTGACATTTCGAAGCAGGAAGAGGACCAAGATGGTAGCCTAAATTCTAAAATAGGCTTAGCTCAATTTGAAAAGAAAAAAAAATACCTATTTGCCTGTTCCTTATGAAAGAAGAAAGAAAGAAAGAAAGAAAGAAAGAAAGAAAGAAAGAAAGAAAGAAAGAAAGAAAGAAAGAAAGAGGGAGGGAGGGAGGGAGGGAGGGAGGGAGGGAGGAAGGAAGGAAGGAAACAGAGGGAGGGAAGGGGAAGGAAGGAAGGAAGGAAGGAAGGAAGGAAGGAAGGAAGGAAGGAAGGAAGGAAGGAAGGAAGGAAGGAAACAGAGGGAGGGAAGGGGAATGAATGAATGAATGAATGAATGAAGGAAGGAAGGAAGGAAGGAAGGAAGGAAGGAAGGAAGGAAGGAAGGAAGGCTCAGTCCTCAGATGTGACTGCCCATTTTCCATCACTGTTCATTGTAGCTCTTATACATCCCCCCAAATATTATGCTCCATCCACCAAATTGCTCACAACTTCTCATGCAGGATCAACTTTTTTAGAGGAGCAAAATTCTGGGGCAAATGTAGAAAACTTTGGGGTAAATTTGTATTTCCCGGTTTGGGTGTCTGGGAAAACGTTTTGCCTTCTGCGTCTCCAGCTTCCCTCCTTGCATTTAAACCTGAGCCAGAACCAACCTTTCTCTACTCCCTGTACTAAATTGGCTAATGCCCTTGGTTTGTTGGAGTACAACCCAGATGCCCATAAACCTGGGTTCAGACATGCCACCATCTCCTGGCCTGGTGGTCCAGTTCATGCAAAGAGAGGACCTAGCGAGCTGCAGCAACAGCACGAGGCTTGTTCCTCTCCCAGTTTATTAAACCAAGATTCCAGGTTTATGGTTATGCGTGAACTTGGGCCCTTAGCCCCGAACAGTCTTCTCTGGCAGGCAGCAGACCCTCCTTGTAATAGAGATGGCAGGATTCAAACTTGGCACCTTTGGGGTGCAAAGCCGGCGCCTTCTGGGCGTGGCCCGCTGTCTCCCCCACGTGGCACGGGTGGAGAACCCACAACTCAAGCCTCCTTGAACACCAGCAGAAGAACCTGCACCCGTTTCTCAGGCTAAGGTGAAATGGCTCCATTGTAAAGCAAGTCTGACACCCCATCATCTGCATATTTCCCTTGTGCCAAGCCAGAGGCAGCCAGAGGCAGCCCTGTGCCAGGGGGGCGGGCCCACTTTTTCCTTCTGCATCCATCAATTCTAAAACTACACAAACTTCAGTCTGAATCAGGCCAGGGGCCAACACAGCCCGGCATTCTGCATCGTGGTTAAGTATTCGTACACCAAGGAAGTTCTCAAGCATCTTCCACAAGGAAGACCCTGTTTCTTCCACGCAAAAGCAGTGGAATGCAAAAGCAGTGGCGGCTGCTATTATTATTATTATTATTATTATTATTATTATTATTATTATTATTATTTTACAATTTAACTACATCCTGGGTAAAAAAAAAAAAACTTCTTTTTTTAAATCAGCCTTCAACCTCTGCGTTTAGTTTCAACGGATGACCAAGTTCTAACAGTGGGAGAGAAGAAGGAAATCTCTCTGGTCATATTTTCTGTAATTCGGTTATTTCTCTTTTTACCCATCTTTGCTCTCAACTACACCCCCCCCCCAGCAATGTCTGTAGTCATGCCTTGTTGGGGAAACTCCCCATCTTTCTAATTTCACTGTCCCCCCCCCCCCCCCCGGCAAATTCCCAGCTGCGCAAAAAAAAAAAGAGGATGATTTGAAAAGCTGTGTAAGAAATATGAAATATTCCTCCCGCTGCAGAACCCCTAGGAGATTCCTCACGAAGGCCGCAGGGGAGACGAAGGTTAAACTCCACGCTTCCTAGCTGTTGCAATTATTCCTCCCCTACTGTTACGGCATTTATCTTTTTTTTTAAAAAAAAACCTTAAATATTAAATGCAAAGACCCATTTCACCTGGGCATCGC
This sequence comes from Charina bottae, assembly GCA_023362775.1. Classification (NCBI taxonomy): domain Eukaryota; kingdom Metazoa; phylum Chordata; class Lepidosauria; order Squamata; family Charinaidae; genus Charina; species Charina bottae. Next base: position 1,757,040 of record JALMGJ010000064.1, read on the forward strand.
GCGAGTAAATAGATCAGATCCAGAGGAAGCAAACCAGGAAGCGTTCAGAGGGATAACAGGAAGGAAGCAATGGAGGGTGACTGGGGGGGCCCTCCACCTGATGGCCCCTCCCTCCCTGACTTGAAACCAGCACTGACTCTAAACCAGGGTTTCTCAATCAGGGTTCTGTGGCGCCCTCGGGTTCCGCGAGAGGTAATTAGGGGTTCCCTGGGAGATCACAATTTATTTAAAAAATTATTTCAAATTCGGGCAACTTCACATGAAAGAGGTAAGTTTCATCCTTTATTTTTAGTTTAAGAACACTGTTAATGCATCTATACAGGCCTACCCATGAAACAAATCGTCGTTTTTTTCAGTACCGTCGTAAGTCCGAACTGTCACTAAACAAATGGTTGTTAAGTGAGGACTACCTATATAATCATTTGGTAACTTCTGGCCTGTCTTTGAGCCTGAATGTGCAGGGCTTCCCCGAGGCCTGGAAAATATTTCAAGGGCTCCTCCAGGGTCAAAAGGTTTAGAAAGGCTGATATAGACGCTTCCCGTCCCGGAAGTGCGGCCCACTACCCACCTCTTCCCTTTTTCGCGTCTACGTTCCGTCTGGGGCGGTGCCAGTGAGACGCAAGCGGAAGGGTCAAAAGGTTGAGAAAGGCTGCCCTAAACCTACCACTCTGTTATTTGGGGAAGATGCAACACGCCGTTACCACATCTAGGATGCCTGGAAGTGAAAGTGATAGGAAGGAAGCCAAACAGGGTGGAAAGGAAGTGGCTTGAAAGAAGCCTGAACCTTTTTTCCTTCCGTTCCACCCCACTGTTGCACTCCACTTGTGCCACGTAGAAAATAATAAAAGATTCCTGTAGCAGCAGGCAGTGAAGGGGAAATGTTCTTAGCCAGGAGAGCTGAATAGAGCGTCGGCCGAATCCTGGAAGGAAAGCGGAGGAAGGGGTCTTGGAGGTCTTCTAATCACCTGCCCAGTTGGTTGTTTTCTAAAAGGCACATAACCCGAATCTCTGAAATGGTGCCTACCGACAGCGGGCGGCAATTCCTCCTTGGGCGTATGGGAACGGCTCTGCTTTTTGGCTGTGCACCTGCCAAAGGTAGAGAAGGGCAGAGAAAACTGCAGAGGGAAGACACCACATCCCTTTCTCCAAGATCCCCTTATTGCCAGTACCAAGAGAACAGAATCCTTGTAGCTCAGGGTTTATTTATTTATTTTATTTATTTATTTTATTAGATTTATATTACCACCCATCTCCCCCAACGGGGACCCTGGGCGGTGTACAATAAAATAGAATTAAAAATATATAAAATTACAACAATACATAATATGAATTCCAAGGGTGAAATGTTAAAATAAGACACTGGGAGGCTTCAAGGGACCAGCCATCCCCAAGAGGAACTGTTGGCATTTCCCTCCCAGGCAAGACGGCAGAACCAGGTCTTTAAATCTTTCCGGAAGGCTGGGAGCGGGGAAATCAGCCTCAGTTCCGGGGGTAAGATATTCCAAAGGGCAGGCGCAACTGCAGAGAAGGCCCGCTTGAACTGTGAACCGTTGAACTGCGGAGCCCCTGGTGCTCTCTGAGCTGGGTGGTTGGCTGGCAGACGTTTCGTTGCCCGACTAGGCAACATCTTCAGGGCTAGAAGGCCAACCCCACTCCCTTCTAGCCCTGAAGATGTTGCCTAGTCGGGCAACGAAATGTCTGCCAGCCAACCACCCAGCTCAGAGAGCACCAAGGACTCCACAGTTTCGCCCCAATGCCCAAAGTTGAAAAATGCCAACTCTCCGTCTTGCTCGGGGTGTGAGACTGTCTTGGAGGTGCCTCTGGTGCACAACACCATTTCTCTTTGTGCCTCCCCTGCACAAGCCTGGCTGTAGGTGGATTTCCATTTCCAGAAGCCTTCTATTGTAGCACCTCAACAGGCAACTGCCTGGATCTGTTCTCCTGGGAGAGGAAGCGGACTTCCTTGTTGCACCTTGATTGATGTGAGGACTCGGCACCTAAATAAGCTTCCATGAATGGGTTGGACCACAACTGTCAACACCCCCTCACTGGCCTGGCCCCTGGGATGATGGGAGAGGTAGTCCACCCCATCCTGAAGGGCATCTACTGGAGAAGGGTGATCTCAACAAAATGAGACTTATCAAAGAGAAGAGAAAATGAGACTTTGACGATGCCCTTTGCCTGGACATGTCCTCCTCAAAGATCTGGTCCCTAGGCCAAGATTGGATTCTGCGGTGGGCCTTCCTCCCAGCTTCGCCTTCCAAAGTTCTCCATTCTGTTTACGGGCAGCCCTGCGAGCTAGCCAAAGCGATGTTTGCAACAGGCTAAGCAAAATCAGCAGGAGAGGACCGGCCACGTCTAGCAATTGGGCGAGTCGCCATATGCTCCCTTCTGTGGCATCGCAGAGAGCAAGGAAGCGCCCCCACCTGGCCCCTCTTTCCAGAAGCCTCTGCCCCTCTCCCCTCACATTCCCCTTCTGGAAAGGAACCGCACCAGGCAACCATTTGAGCCTTTTCCTCTGGCGTATGATTAGAGGCTGATTACTAATGGTTGCTTCCCCACCCAGTGAGGAATAATGTTGGCAAGAAAATTTGGAATAATAGCTCGCCCGAATGTCTTAGCAGCTAGCAGCTGCAGAAAACACACAAAGGCCGAGGAGGGAAGGAGGTGGGGCAGAAAAGATTTCCACATTCTTTTATTATCAACACGATAGATTTGTTTCCATCCTCATTTAATGCACTACAAAGGGACTGACTCAACGTTTCCTGACAACAGCCTTGTGGAGTTGCGCAGCTGGGCAATAGTTCCGGGACCACATGGCAAAGCCTCCAGAACGGAGGGATGAAAGGAGAGTTCAGCTGGGTCAAACTGAATTTCTGCGTGAGGCCCAGTATCCTGTCTCCAGGAGTGGGCTGCCAAGTGATTCCAGGAAATGACAAGAAGATGACTAAAACAGCCTTCCTTTGCTTCTTGCGTTTGATATCTAAAACTCATCTTCTCCTAAATATTTTCCAGAAGATACTCTGTTCCAGAAGACAGGATGAGGAACTATGGGATTATAATACAAGCAAGGAGATTTGGGTTGGCCATCAGGAAAAAAAAATCCAGTGAGAGCAGTTCAACTGGGCAACAGACTGTGGTCTCCACTTTGCTGGAAGTGTTTAAACCAGTGTTTCTCAACCTTGGCAGCTTTAAGATGGGTGGACTTCAACTCCCAGAATTCCCCAGCCAGCAAGGCTGGCTGGGGAATTCTGGGAGTTGAAGTCCACCCATCTTAAAGCTGCCAAGGTTGAGAAACACTGGTTTAAAGAGATGCTGGATGGGATCTGTCAGGACTGTTGCAATGGTAGATCCCTGCACTGGGCAGGTGATTAGATCAGAAGATCTCCAAGACCCCTTCCACCACTTACCTTCTAGGATTCAGTGGAGGCTCTATTCCGCTCTCCTGGCTAAGAACATTTCCCCTTTGGCATCTTAGGTCTTTTGGGGTAAGAGAACCACTTAGGTTTCACTGCTTGCTGCTAAATCTTTTATTATATGTTGTACACTCTGCATGTAACTAAGTGTCAACCATGTTGTCGTTGGAACATCCAATCTGGACAATGGACTCCCAAGTCCATGACGCCAATGAGTGACACAGATGATTTCTTTTGAAAAGAAACAAGTAAAAACATGACAAATATTAAAATTAAGTGTGCTTAGATAATACTCTTTATTTCCCCTTACATGTAATACATCGATTATAAATCTGAATCGGATGTGTGAGCTTTGATAGGATGGCATATTGCATCAAAGTCTGGAGTGAGATTTGTTCAAGGAAGTCTTAGGAGTTGGCGTAACCCTCATCTGTTTCAATATTTGGTCTTGGTTGGAGCAAATACCGAAAATCCACTTTCAGAAAGGATACGTTAAAGGAAGAAGTAGTAAAAGTTTCCACCCCTCTTCATTTAAAAGCTCCTATTTTCCGTGAACATTCATCTCAAAAGTCTAGTGATGGTTTTGTTCCTCCAATTGTTCAACATGATGCCTGAGAGAGTCCTCCCAACATCTCGCTATTCATGGTCTCCAGGGTTTTCATGTTAGAGTCTCTCTCTCTCTCATTTCTCTGAGGATCATGCCCCAGAATTAAAGGGGGGACTTGCCCAGAAGATGTGAACCCATTCAAACTGCTTGGAGAACATTGGTATTCCATGGAACATAGTTGAAGAACTACTGATCTAGAAGGAAGGAAGGAAGGAAGGAAGGAAGGAAGGAAGGAAGGAAGGAAGGAAGGAAGGAAGGAAGGAAGGAAGGAAGGAAGGAGAGATGGATGGATGGGAGGGAGGGAGGGAGGAAGGAAGGAAGGAAGGAAGGAAGGAAAGATGAAGGAAGGAAGGAGAGACGGAAGGAAGGGAGGGAGGGAGGGAGGGAGGGAGGGAGGGAGGGGAGAGAAAGAAAGAAAGAAAGAGAGAGAGAGAGAAAGAAAGAAGGAAGGAAGGAAGGAAGGAAGGAAGGAAGGAAGGAAGGAAGGAAGGAAGGAAGGAAGGAAGGAGAGACGGACGGAAGGAAGGAAGGAAGGAGAGATGAAGGAAGGAAGGAGAGACGGAAGGAGAGACAGAAGGAAGGAAGGAAGGAAGGAAGGAAGGAAGGAAGGAAGGGAGGGAGGGAGGGAGGGAGGGAGGGAGGGAGGGAGGGAGGGGGGGGAGAAGAAAGAAAGAAAGAAAGAAAGAAAGAAAGAAAGAAAGAAAGAAAGGAAGGAAGGAAGGAAGGAAGGAAGGAAGGAAGGAAGGAAGGAAGGAAGGAAGGAAGGAAGGAAGGAAGATCTAGAAGTATGAGAGGAGGAGAAGAGGACTACATGCCCAGAAGCTGCCAGGGAACTTATAACTGAAGTTTAATTAATTTATTAATTAGAAACCACCTCTGCTTTCAGCCTAAACTATTGGTCCTTAGCATGAAGAACATCAGTGGTTCCCTTACATATGACCACTTTAACATTTATTCAGAGCAGTGCAGTCGATACTCATTGGCTTTCAGACAAGTCTTTCAACTTGCTTCCCCATCAGATTTATCTCAAAATGCCACCACATATTTTTGTTCCAGGTGAGGCTACGTGAACTTTTCAGCTGTTCAATGTAACCAGGTCTCCTGGCAGGAAGAAAGCCAGACCATCCAGCAATGAAAATCTGAGCTGCATTAGAAGACAGTTGCCAGCGAAGCAAGAACGGAGTTTCAAAGGAAGACAAAATGAAAATATTGTTCTACATCGGTGACCACCTACCTACTTTTTGCAACTCCATGTGGGATTCAGAGATACGGTGCTTCCTTACGTCGCTAATACCAGTGAACGTAGGGTGGGTTTCTAATTCTGGGTGATAAAAGACCACACCATCCCCACAAACCTAAAGGGAATCTCACCAACCTATCAAATAATAATCAACACCTTTGGGAAAGCAGACCTTTCCATGTTCTCCAAACTCCAAGCCACCAAGTCATGCGTATGTATGACGAAGAACCAGCTTTCAGAGTTTATTTTTATTTTACAAGCCTAAATAACGAACTTAATAGCTTGTGTTGAAATCTCTAGGAACATAGGCCAGCCTGTCTCCCAAGTTCCACCTGCCCAAGATCGCCTGCTCTGAGTCTCAGCTGTTCTTGTTGAGTCTTTGGACAAAGAAAACCGTTTCCCTTCACCAACTCCCTAATCTTTTCAACTGGAGATAAGTTGGGTTGAGTTGAAGGGGGGCGGGTGGTGGTGGATCCCTTGCAACCAAAATTGCCCTTTATCCTACAGCCAACTATGTTTCAGACCAGATTACTCCTTCTCCAGAGACACCATGGTGGAGTAAAATCCCAAAACCGAGGACTTCAAGTGAATTGCTTCTTCCTTTTTGATTGCTCATGTTCCTGGCACCCTTCATTTGGGTCAAATCTGGGGTCTTACACAGGAACACTGGCTATTTAGGAGGCCTCTCTTATGTTCCATGGATTTGGGGGGGGGGCAAATAAGGAGGGGGCTTTGCTTCTGGCAGCTAACTGGTTCTAGTAGCTTAACAGTTGGTAAAAGGGGTTGAGAATGAGTACAACAGTGAGGGCCCTGCACCTTTTCCTAGCTAGGAATTACACTTGGCTTGGAGGGGTGCACCGAGGATAAGTTTAATTTCATTATCTTTACATTTGACAAAAATTAGGGTTCCTCTCCAGGCATACCTCGAGGGTCCTCCCCTTTGGCCTGTCAAACATTACAAGCTGGCCAACATTTCTGGAAGTCCCCCCCAGAGCTTCACGGAGGGGGCCCAGCCCTGTTGCTTCAAGGTAGACGGCCCAACCCCACCCCGGACCAGGCTGACAGCAGTCCTGGCATCGAGATCTGCTGTGCCAGGTGGTTCCTGTTTCTACCAGGTACGCTGCCTACATGTGCCGATGATTACTCAGGCCGCCAGGCAACGCTGCAGCGAGGGGGGGATGCACCACTGGGCCTCTGTGTTCAACCACCTCCTGGCTGAGAACCGTGGATCGGAGCTGCAGCGGAGCAGGTAACAACCAGCCCAGAAGAAAAGGACCGACCTCAGCAGGGCTTTAATGAATGCGCGCCCCATTAGCACACCTCTCAAGGAGTCGCAGGAGGCTCACCTGGGAGGGAAGGTTTCTATAGGGATCCGTGAGCCGTCTGGCCAATTTATGTACCAGCATGTAATGCGCGCCGTTAGAGGCTGCCCGTGTGGAAATGTCAGAGTGCTTAGGAGTCATTAGCTGGGGACACGGGGAGAGAGAGAGAGGACGAAGATGGAGGGAAGAGAGTGGATGGAAGGAGGAGGGAGGGGTGGGGAAGGGGGAAAAAATTAATTTAATTTTAAAAAGTCTTTAGAGCCAGCCTCTCCCTCCGTGTGGTTTGGGGATTTGGCAACGCTGCAGAGAACAGCACGCAAAGAAAATGAAGGTTATTGGCGGCGTTTTCTCTTGAAGCCAACAAACAAGGAAAGGACGGAAGACTTTTCATGTATGAGCAGATATTTCCCCTCCTCCCCCCCCCCGTTTCCTGACTTTTAAAGCAATCCAGCTACGTATTTACTGACAGCTCCACGGTAATTCTGTGTAAGGGTTCCAAGCTTCTTCAAATCCTCCGAATTCTGAATTAGCCGGTGTTTTGGCTAATACGCTGAACACCTTTAGACAGAGGAAGAAAAGAGCCTTGGGTCCACTGGGCATCTTTACTAGGAGTAAACATGGAGGGTTTGGCACGGGGAAGGAAGGTTGGAGTGCCCCCGTGGGTTTAAGGGGTTAAGGTTGTAAAGGTCTGGCTGGGGGGCGGGGGGGGGCTTCTCAAGCCAGCAGCCTCCTGCCACTTTGGCAACCCACCCTCATTTCGCTTTGGAAATGAGTCCACCAATTTCCTTCTCTCTCTCTCTCTCTCTCTCTCTCTTTTAAAGGGAATTCTCTGGACACGCACAAAGAGTTACTTTCTACTCTGAGTTTCGGGAGGGCCACTGAAGCCCACCACACCCTTTCTTATCTCAATCTGGAATTTGCCAATTCTTGAATTTCTCAATTGGGTGGCCTGCACTGCTTCAGAGCTCCCTCTGGAGGCACTGGCTTTTTCCTTACCCAAGCAGATTACAACACACACACACACACACACAGCTTTCAAACATGAAATATGAACCCTGCCGTTTCAAGAATGGGGAGCGTACGTTTCTGATTAAAAGAAGGATAAAAACAACATCTTCTGCTCTCGGTGGACATTCTGGCCTCAAGTGACGCCCTTGCCCCAAAAGAGTTCCTTTGCTCAGTCTGTCAAAATCAGTATCGTCCTTATAGTACTCCTAGCAAAAGAGGGAACAACCCCCCCTTTGGATTCCATAACTATATGATGATTTATTCAATTTACGTCCCGTGTTTCCATCAAAGCAAAACGCAGCTTGAAGCAGCGAACAAGGAAGAACAAACAAAATACAGAAAGGACGGAGGAAAAATGCAATTTACTACATCACCCCAACCAAGATTCTCATTCTTGATTGTGCTAAAATGTGGCAGAGCATTTAGAATTAGCTTTGATGTGTACTAGAAAAATACCCATTGTTATTAGGGGGGAGAAGGCTAACGTGGTTCACACATTGTATTAAGGATGGGTGTAGTATTAAGATTGGATGATCACATATCCCCTTAGGTTATAAATCAGGTTTGGTTTATAAAAATGAACTCAGGGGCTGAGTCCACATGCCACGCACCAAGCCAAGAACAAGCAAGCTTAATTTTGTTTCAGGGTGTTATGTACATCTGGCACGACACACTTCACGAGGTCAAGATGGGCAAATACGTTGTGTGAACACCCTAACCAAGTGAATTAGCCCCCATCCTTAACCCAGATGGAATCAGTAAACCCAGAGGATTAGTTTTAGGCTAACTGAGTCGCTGTTGCCTTGATAATACTTGGGAATGAGCAATTGTCCAGGGAAAGGATGACTTCGGCCAGTCGTGTTGTCCAAAGACTGCCATCACGTGTTGCAAACACTTTGAGAAGCTCAACTACATTACAGACCTCAAGACTGTGCTCAGGGAGTGTCAAGCCATCCAATAGCCATAGTTCAACTATGATTCATTGAACAAACCATAGTGGCTTGGTTCACACGTATCAGTCAGCTGCAAAACACGAGTCACAAACCACAATCCGGGGGACCACACAGCGTAATAAGCCAAAAGTGAATCCATGATACTGGAGCTGTCATCAGCCAATGTCAGGATTCGGCTTTGTGATTGGCATGCCCCATGAGCAACATCCAATTCGACGAATTATTTTTAAGACATTACAGTGGACTGGAGGCCTGTTCGGCCACTGGAATCCCCAACTCTGGAGAACGACCCAGACCTCTGGGACATCCCCCCTTTTCCTGCAGTAACTCTGTCCTGGCTTCTGCCCCTCGGACACCTTGGGGTGTGGTGGGATCTTGAGGGTTAGCGTGGAGAAAGAACCTCGATTCGAGAGTCACTCCTACTTTATAGGTTGGATTTCTGGGGAATCCCCCCCTTTTGTTTGAAGCAAAGTCCTAGCCACAAATGGTTCGGGATCCTACGTGGGTGGCCAGCCGGCGCTGTGTCCAACAGCAACAGATGCTGCCTCTCAAACTTTCCTTGAAGCATCCCAGATGCTGCCTCAGGAAGGCCTACAGAACCGTGCTGGCAGGAGACAGAGGCTATTTTTGTGGCTGCACCCCTCCTTGCCCGCCCCGGGGGGGGGGGGGGGGAGAACGCGTTAAGGTCACCCCCCCCCCCAAGCCTAGGCAAACACAACTATAACCAAGCCGCTTCGCCTTGGCTCCACCTCGAAAGATTTCAAGCGGGTTGTCAGCCCTCTGGCTGTTAACCTTGACAGCTGATCAATACATATGTAATTGATTGTTATTGGCTGTGTTATTGCACAGCTTGGGCATCCAGATTGACTGCTGCAGACCTTGATTAGCCGGTACCGCAAATACCCAGTGGTAGAGCCTTTCCCACCGCGATCACATTTTAGGCACCCGGGGGAAAGAAGCTGGCTGCGTTGGGAGCCGAGCCGAGCGAGCAGCTCAGAAAAGGGGCAGATCAGCAGGAAGGAAGATGCCAGGCCCTGTAGCCATGGGCAAAGGACACGCAAGGCGGCCTCTCCAGGTGGCAAGGCAAATCCAGCCCTTCCGGTCAGCAGCTGGGTACCCCCAAAGCAATCTTCTGCCACCCTGTTCGCGCCAAGTCAGTGCTGTTTAAACACTTCGGGAGGAACCGTCAAGTTTGATCCTGCAAACATGGCCTTTGACTGCTTCGGTGGCCCTGGGGAATCAGCGCCCCGGGAACAAGGGGTCCTTGGCCCATTTCTGCGCTGGAGGAGTGGAGTTGCATCGCTCGGCTGGGCAAGTGGGGGCCTTCAGTCTTGCGGGGGAGAATTTCAGCACCCCATTTCCCACCAAGAGAACTACGGGGCTCCCTGCTCTCCAAGGGTGGAATTGAGGTGTTCAAGGCCAGACCGGCAGGGTCATCCTATCAGCTGGTCCCAGCCTTCCTGACCGTATAAAGCAGTGTTTCTCAACCTTGGCAACTTTAAGGTGTGTGGACTTCAACTCCCAGAGCTTTGCTGGCTGGGGAGTTCTGGGAGTTGAAGTCCACACACCTTAAAGTTGCCAAGGTTGAGAAACACTGGTATAAAACCTCAGCATCAGAGTTTGCACCTTAGTTGGAAACCCCATTTCCCCTCCTCTTCTCTTCCCTGGATCCTGCCTCTCACAACGCCCATCCTTACACGCTTGCTTCTCCGGAGGGATAATCAAGTCTGGAGCGCAAGGCCTGGGTACAAGACTAACGCGGGAATCGGAATCCAGCAGCCGTCTTATCTTGCTGTAATCCAGGAAAGTGATGCCTTTCCCTTTCCCTTGCATTTGCTCTGCATTTTTTTTTGGTCCCTATGATTCCAAATGTGGTAGCAATTAGGTACCGGGATGGATCAATTCCACGCACAAAAATGGCCCTCTCTCTTTCTGACCGGGCAGCGATATTCCCTTCCCAGCCCCGCCAGACCGAGACGTAATTGCAAGCGAGCAAGCGTCATTAATTAGCAGCAGATGGTGGGCCAGGACAGGTAGCTCACTAACCCCGTGACAAACCAGCTTCCTTCTGGAGCTTCCACCAGAAGAACAGCCACGGCATCTGAACCACATTCCCCTCGGCCACTGGGGGCGGGGGCACATGCAGAGCTGTTAAGGGAGAAGAGGAAGGCTTTTCTACCTTCCTCTTTACGAAGGAGCAGGGGGTGGGAAGGAAAAACCCTTTGTAACTCAGACACGGTGAGCTGTGTTCAAGGCCCTGGTGAGATAACACCGCAGCAACTGGGGGAGCCTCGTGTCTCGCTTCTTCCTGCGTTAAGATTTACTGGCAGTGTATTAATGGGCCCTGCTCAGTATTCCGCTCCAGACGGCAGATAATGCCTTTGCCAAACTGACTGCAATAAATTAATTAAATTAATTTGCTGAGCAGGGCCGTCCCACCCGGTGCAAAAGCCGCGGATAAGTGGGGCTCGCCACGTTCTCCTCTCGGGTGGCGAGCTGGGGAATCTGGTCCCCTCCCCCTGCCCCTCCCCCTGCCCCTCCAGCCCCCCACCCCCTCCCCCGCCCTCCAGTTAGCTCCTGAGTTTTCGGCACTTTCGGCACCGCGCACCACCTGCCTCTCTCAGCTAATCGCTGTCCTGGCGGTTTAGATCACATTCGTTTTCCGTGTAATTAAGACTGTCCGGGAGGGCACGCAGCTGTTTCGCGTGGTCGTTCCCTCTTACACGTCAACGTGCCTCCTGCACAGATAGGTGCAATTAAACAGCCCTGTTCGCAGTCATTAAGCATTAATGCACCTCATTAGCATAAGAACTGGGAAGACACTTCATGCAGGATGCAGGGGAAACCCGTAGGAGAGAGGGAGAGGCGCAGGCAAGGCAGCCAGGCGCAGAGTCCAACTGACCCCTGACCCCTGACCCTTCCAGTGGGTCTTGAGCATCCATCCTGCAACCCCCCCCCCCCCCCCCCCAGAACGACCAATGCAACCTTTGCCTTCCCCTACCCAGATCTGAGGACTGGGGTTTCTAGACGATTCTGTGGTTAAGGTAACTAGGATAACTGATCTGATGCTTAACCAATCAAATATGCCCGACATCTGTGTCCATTCCACCACAGGATGTTCTGAGCTATGACAGTCAAGAGACGAAAGGGAACGGCTGACGCTCACAGCATCTTCTCTGTGGCGGCCATATTGTGAAGCGGCCATATCCCTCTGCCCAACACTCTCTCCAAACGGCCTGGGTCTGATGTGGGTCAATGACAATGAAGGACAGTCAGAGCAAAGCACGGGTGCGGAGTGGCGCCCGAGTCTTGGAAGATTCAAAAGCAAAGTCCCCGTGTTGGCCACTGCAGACGACCAAGATGAGCGTTCAGTTCTTCAGTCCATCAACCAAGGGTGGTGGTAGAGGAAGACGCGGGTTTATTTCATTCCAATTGTCCCAGTTCTTTCCGTTGAGCTGGCGTCATCTCACGGCAAAGGCGTCCCAGGTCCGGAACACGTACATTCGGACAGAGAGAGGCCCTTGACTGAAAAAACTGAGGCGTAAATTTTTCCAGAGGGTTCTCCTCAAGATAGCATCTCCCATCACTGTTCCGGTCAAGAGAGGAGCACGGATCTGCACGGAGCGTGAACTCTTATCGTCCGCCACGATCAGCTCAACGCGGGCCCGGGGGAGCCATCCTCACCCTCACGTTTCTTTCACCACAGGAAACCAGCCTCGGCAGCCATCATAACAGCCAGACCCCTCCGGGTGCAATTGAGAACCACACTTGGGCAAGAGTTCACACGAAAGGGCCAGGGAAGCCAACGTGTGAAGTAGGAGACCCAGCCTGAGGTCGTTCGTTTCCCCACAGAGGACGTCTGAACGGAAGAGGCACGGCGCTTGAAATGAGCAGGAGTCCTTGGGGAGCGTCGACAAAATGGCAGCAATTTCTTCCAATTCCAACACCTGGATTGTTTCTTTCTCTCGGGGAGAGAAAAAAGGGGATTTTTTTTAAAAAACAGCAGCACTGCAGGAGCGCGGCCAGCCCCTTCTCACCCTCGTGCTCAGAAAATGACAGAGGCGAAGCACCACTGCCTCGCGCCAGCCCGCGCTTCTCAATTTGGCTTTTTTTTTTTTTTGCAATTCTAATTAGCCAGGACAGCAGCAGGGGTGAGCAAAAAAGGAAAAGCTCAGGGAGAAAGGGACGGCTTTTTTTTTTGCCATACTTTTTTTTTTTTTTGCATTATTATTTATTTTTCCAAAGGCCGCGGAGAGCTGCTTGTAGCATTTTTGCAAGTCTCTGCCTATTGTACTGCGGAGAACATCTGAGCAGACACGTTCAGGCACTCGGGTTTTATTGTAAGCCGTTTCAATGGCAAACGAAGGGGGAAGGACGGCAGCGGAGGAGAGGGAGGAAGGCGGGCGGGGGGGGGGATGAGATACAGCCTTGGGAAAAAGAAATTGCTTGCGAAAGAAGGAACGAGAGGTAGAGAGCAGGCTACGGAGGCAATCAATGACTCCTTGTTGCTATTACTTGGGTTCCTGGAAGGCAGCATTTCCTCCGTGGCATCGCTACCCCCAGAACGGCGACTTTGCTGTGGCGCTTGCGGGGAGGGGGCGCTCGGCTCTTTTCCTCCCCCTATCGCTGGCAGCAGCTGGGGTTCTTTGTCATTTCTGGCTGTGATTAAAGAGGAAGCCGCCAGCTTTCTTGGTGCCTGCTGAAATGAACGCTTTCTCTTTCTCTTTCGGCTGACTCGCTTTGCTGAAGAGGAGGAGAGCGCGGGGCGGTTGGATGCACCTTGCTCGGGCCGGAGAAGGCCCGGCGTTTGCAGGACGGGCACGAACGCTTGGCAGGGTCTGTTCTAGGGGGAATCCAAGGCCGGTCAGGGAGAGCTGCACCTGAAAATGGAGGGCGCCTGGGGGGACACGTTCAGTCTGTTGCTGATGTCCCACCGTTGGCCCACGAAGGCTCGGGCTGCCAGGGCGGATGCCAACCCAGCGCCCGCCAAGCGTGCACCTTGCTATTTGAGGACGGGCTCAGACCGAGCCACACAGCTGGAGTTGGCGGCGTGGCGCAGAGCACCCGCGGCAGCCCCGAGTGCCACACGAGGCGTGCAGCTGGCCAAGAGAGAAACACCGAATATTGATAGTGCGCCTGGCCAATCGCGAGGTTGCCAGCGCTCCACATCACAGCTTGCTTCGGTCCCGCTCGAGTGCCGCGAGTCGAGACCCCGGAGACGCATAAACAACGGGGAATGGAATGCACAGCCAGAGAACGTCAAGGACACCGAGAGGAGGAGGAGATCTCAGAAGGGAATCTGGAACTTTGGGCAAGGCGGCCGAGCTGCCCGGGGATGAGCCATTGTCCAGCCTGTCAGCAGCTGTCTGTCTTTCTACGGGGGCTGGAAAAGCAGCCCGGCTCCCTCCAGATCCAGACACGTTTGGGTGGAGCGAAGGACGGATTTGTGCTCCAAAGGCCTTCAAGGCACACCAGCCTTGACTTGCCAAGAGAGGCCTACGGTGTGATGCAGAACCAGTGGCACCCGGGGCTTTCTCCTGCATTAGGGATACAAAACAAGGCTTAACCAAAGAAGCTGTTGTTTTGTTCCCCCCACCCCCAACCCTTAGCTTGCACTGTATTTCTGGAACGGATTCAGAACTTTGCAGGCCCCAAATTCGGTTTAGAAAGCAGAACACGCCCTTTTTATTCTTCCACCCACGGCAGGGGCACCTTTATGGAAAACAAGGCTCCTGGGGACTCCAGGGTCATCCGAGGCCTGGTTCTTCCAAAGCACAGGTCCGTCCGGGGGGGGGGGGGGCTCCGCATTGTCCTCATACCCTCAGAGGGCAAAGAAGGGGGAACAAACCTTCTCTGTCTTTTGTAAGTAAGGATCCTTTCACAGTGGAATCCTCTTTCATGCGAGAGTTGGATATCAGGTATTCTCACATGCTACAAGAAGTTGCTGTTGTTCCTGAAAGACGACGCCATAATCTGCTACCACCTTATGGTACGCAGCTCCTGTTCTGCTGGTCAGCACTGGTTGGCTACAATTGGAAATAAAATCCTGGCTGGACAAGGGCCAAGTTCCTCCAGGATCACTATGTTGGGGGATGATGAAGGGAGGCTTCAGAGCAAGTAGTGGTTAGGGCCAGAGCAAAAAGGGGAAAGAAGCATCCCCTTTTTCTCTGCTAGCCCACTTTCCCTCCTTCTGGCCCTTCCTCTGTTTCCAGCAAGGACCGCCAGCCTTTCTCAAAGGTCTGGAGGGATGTTTTGCCCCGATTCGGCCAAATCCAGCTTCGGAGCCCTTCCAACGTTCTTCCCGTCTCGCCCGCCATTAGAAAGAACCGACCCCAAGGCTTGGCCCATCAAGAAGCCCAGTCTGGCAGCTTCAGCAGGACTCAAATGCCACCCGTCCGCAGGGAGCAGGTTGGGGGCTCGCCTGGTGCCCAGCTGGAACTCTGCCGCTGGCTGGTTGGAACGAGAGAGGCCGGCTTTTAGATCCAAGCTGCAGGCTGCGGCTCGCTCTTCTTGCCGGGCTCTGGCAGGCCAGTAACAAGAAGCTTGTCTTGCCCAGAGACCTTGTCTTGCCCACCTGCAGCCTGCGGGGGGGGGGGCAGCTTCCTCACACCTGCAGGAAGAGGAGCTGTTTGGAAACAGGAGGGCGGCAGGTGCTCGCCAATCCTACTAGCCAGATGAAGGCTTTGAACATGCCGCTTCCTTGACCTGGCGGGTTGCTGGGCCCGACTGAAGCAGGCCAGTTTGCAGGGAAGTCAAAACCAAGGCAGCCAGAACACCCACCCCCTCCCATGGCGAGCCACATCAATCTTTGCACCAGGACCTCCCTGCAATTGATAAAGCGAAACAAGTCTTAAATGTTTAACGAGCAAATAAACCTGTTAAGGGAGATGATTAACCGCCTGCCGCAGCTCGGCATTTAAGGCGCCCTTGCCGCACCTTTCCGATGGTGGGGGAGGTCAGCTTGCTTGGGGGGGCGAAGAAGGGGGCACGATGCGCACCTGTGCGGCACCTTAGCAGGAATGCTAATGTGGCCCATTGCCTGCTGCCAAGGGGCCTCTCTGAGTTTATGTTATGGAGTGGGGGAGATGGGGGGCGCAGAACCGGGGCAGGGAGGGCCTTTTTGAAGGGGCTATCTCAAGAAAATGGGAGTGAACGAGGGCAAGCCGGGAGCTGAGGAAAGCGCATCGCCCTAACAGGAGGTGCCAGCTGTTGAAGCGAGGCGCTGATGGGTGCCAGGATGCCCACATGTGCCTTCCTGCTCCGCAGCCTCCCCACTGCCGCCAGAAGAGAAGGGAAACATCAAGCAGGCTTTGC
This sequence comes from Charina bottae, assembly GCA_023362775.1. Taxonomy (NCBI): domain Eukaryota; kingdom Metazoa; phylum Chordata; class Lepidosauria; order Squamata; family Charinaidae; genus Charina; species Charina bottae. Next base: position 1,772,900 of record JALMGJ010000064.1, read on the forward strand.
CAGCGGCCAGGTGCAAACCTGGCTGGCCGTCCACGTTGCGGGTCAGCCGACCAGATGCCCCACTGGCTTGGCCAGGACGCCCGCTGCTTCCCTGCCCTCTGCGCCCCCTCCTTTCCTAGCCCGCCCGATTGCCAGGGTCTGTGCCAAGGCCTCAGCAGAAGCTGCCTGCACGGGCCTATCTGGAGGCGCCTGAGCCGCAGCCAAGAACGCTGGCAGCGGATCAGCTCCAGGAAGGAACCGGGCAAACAAGACGCATCAAGCTGTTGATGGGAGGCTGAAACGTTCGGCCCAATCGCTCGCTCGCCATGGAAAAGCTTTGTTTACACGCTCATGCGTGACTCATTTTCAGCACCACCGGCTTTTGAGCTTCTGCTGGGGGTGGGGGAGAGGCAGGGAGGGCTTTGGAAAAAAAATAAAGGACTTGCAGCCTCAGCTGTGAATCAGGAGGCTGGTGGGGAGGTGTGGCTTTAAGAAGGGGGAGGAGCCTGCCAGGAAATTTTTTTTTAAATCTTGTTTCGTCAGTGACATCTCTGAGAGGCTCTTAGGAACTCCCTAAAATGAAATTGGGGACAAGACCCATATGCCTGTTTAAATATATGCATTGCAAACAACAACTGTGTGGATTTGTCATCTTTTGTCGGGTCAGATCAAGGGGACCCTCCAGTCCAGCCCAAAACCTGTTTTCCAAAAATGGTTAGCTAGGTGGTTAGCTTCCCACAAACAAGGGTAGGAACACTTCTTCTGCCAGCTGCAGTTCAGAACTCTGCCACATCTCCCCTCCAAAACATGACGGATTTCCCTTGAAGCCACCACGGTTCACAGCCTCCAAAATACTATATGCTATGAGCAAAGGGAGAAGCCATGTCAATCATCATCATCATCATCATCATCATAATGATAATAATAATAATAAATGATGATGATGATAAATAATGATGATAGGTGATGCTAGGATTGAGGAAAAACAATTGGAGATTGTTCAACTTGCAGATTGAAGTTGAACACTTATGGAAAACGAAATCCATTGTTATACCAGTCATGATTGGAGCCCTTGGAGTAATACCTAAAGGATTCTCTTAATATCTGGAAATACTGAATTTATCGGACCTGAACACCCTAATTTTACAAACAACCACCCTGCTTGGAACTGCCTATATTCTTAGTTGCTACCTTAATAATTCTTAGGTCCTTGGTTAGGACTTGAATTATTATCAAGTTTCCACCAGTCTTAGACTGTGAATCTAACTGTAGATTAAAAAGGTAAAGGTTCCCCCCGCACATTTGTGCAGTCGTGTCTGACTCTAGGGGCCGGTGCTCATCTCTGTTTCTTAGCCGAAGAGCCAGCGTTGTCCAAAGACGCTTCCGTGGTCATGTGGCCGGCATGATGCATGCGGAACGCTGTTACCTACCCACCGAAGTGGTACCTATTTATCTACTTGTATTTGCATGCTTTCGAATTGCTAGGTTGGCAAGAGCTGGGGCAAGTGCGGGAGCTCACTCCGTCACGCGGGGCTAGGGATTCGAACCTCCGAACTTGCGACCTTCCGATCAACAAGCCTGGCGTCTTACCCGCTGAGCCACCACGCTCCTTCAACTGTAGATTACCCACACGTAATAAATAATAATAGCAACAGGGATTGAGCAAATGTGGAAAAAGAAAGCTGTAGTGGTACCAATAGTGACTGGTGCACGTGGTGCCATCTCAGAAGATCTGGAAAAGCCCTCGGACACAACAGGAACGGATGGAGTCTCAATTCATCACTTACAAAAAGTTGCATTGCTTGGAACAGCACGTATATTACAACGGCACCTTTACCATTCCAGATCCAATAGTCAAAAGCACCAAATCCGCCAGAGCAATCGGGTAGACTGTGCGTAAACAACAACAACAACAACAACAACACTAGACGAACGTATTTCCAGGTTGCGCTCAGCGTCGGTGGCTTTTTACACATCTTTACACATCGGCACCAGCTTGAAAAAAACAAAAAAACAGAAGGACTTCCAATGGACATCTCCAGCATTCGGATCTCTGGCCAGTTTAAACAGGAACGGCTCAGTTTCACTCCTCTTGTAAAAGACCAACCCTACACGACGCACGGCTTGTTCTCGTTTAAGCTGCTTTGCCTCTGAATCTCCCAAGATGGAACGAACTGCCCCAGCCAGGCCCTGCTTCAAACCACCAAGCGGAGCGGTTGCTGGCACGGCATTCCTCGGAGGGTCCAATCCTGCAAGAAGGGTGGGGTGAAGCCCCCACCTTGGGGAGGTCAAGGCCAACTCTCTCCGAGAGACCGAATCGTGGCTGCTCCAAACTGGCGGGGCTCGCCCGTTCTGGGCAAGGTAGCCTTGAACGTGCCCCCCTTATGCCACCCGCAGCAAGCATCTCCGCTGGGTGGGAACCCCCACCGCTGTGCCCCACAAAGGATGAAAGGCTGAGCCATGGCCCTCTGTGGTCGGCTTCGCTAAGCCCCACCACGCAACATGCCAACTCCAGGGAGGGGAGAACGGCCAAAGGTCAGCCAACCGCAGGGATTCTGTTCGAGCCTTCCTCTCCGTGGGCTTTGATCACGGAATTAAAACTCTGGGGAAGGAAAGGGAAGACGCCATCTTGGAAAATCCCGCCAGATCCAAACACAGGATGCTTAGCCGAAAGCTACGCGCTGCGATCCCGGCCTTGTCGTTTCCCTTGCGAGGAGGCTTCCGAGTGCCCTTCCCGAAGGTGATGCCTTTCATCTGAAAGTCTTCTTTTCCCACCGCTCTCCGCCCCATTTTATTTCATCACCCTCTTGGGCTATTTTCTGGCCTTTTTTGTTATTTGGTTCGGAGATAACATATTGGCTCTGTTCACCCAATTTGTTTAACTGGCCCTGGCTAAACATGATAAGCCTGGCAGGCGTGAGCAGGGAGGTGTGTGCAGGTGCGGGGTGTGTGTGGGTGTGAGTGTAGATTAGCATGTTTTGTGAACCTAGCTTACGGTCCCTTGGGGCATGTACAGGTAGTTCTCAACTTACGATGGTTCGTTTAACGATGGTCCGAAGTTGAGACCGCCTCGAAATGGGTGCTTTACAGCCTATAAAGCACTTCCAAGCGTAGCAAAATGTCATGCCACCCCCCCCTCACATGATCGCATTTCAGGCGGTTGGCAACCGGCTCGTATTTACAACCAGTTGCAGCATCCCGCGGTCACGTGATCACATTTTGCAACGTGTTTTGCTGTTTCCAGCAAAAAACACCCCTTGGGGAAGCTGGATTCGCTTAAGGACCGCTGCAAAAATGGTTGTAAAATCGGGTCCGGTCACGTGGTGACTCGACTTATGACTGCAACGACTTACAATGGAAATTCTGGTCCCAATTGTGGTCGTAAGTCGAGGACTACCTGTATAGGCTAGATTCTATAGGAACAGTGGTAGTAGGTGCCAAGAAGAGTGCCCGGCGTCCAAAACTGCAAGCTAGGACTAGACGTTCTGAGCTGGCAAAATCCAGCTGTCTTAGGATGTTATGCCCCCCCTCTGAGCATTAAGGCATCACGTTATTACTCATTTGTTACTAGTTTATACGCCGCTTCCTACAGCCTGAAAAGCATCTTGCATTTGCAAGTTAAAAACTATGATCTCAGTCAGCTTGCCAAAATTTGGTAGGCAGGTCCGTGCTACAATCCAAATGGATGTCAAACGGAAAGTGCATGAAAAGGGTGAGGTTGGAATGTGGAAAGAAATTCAGCGCGCTTCGGCCAGGGCGTGATGCTGGCTCCTCCTGATCGGTAAGAAGGACGGGGGCTTCTCGGAAGAAAAAGGAGGGCGGGCTTGTGGGGACTGTAATCCAGCAGCTTGGGGTGAAGCGAAATAAAGGCCTTCTTCCCCCTTGGGCTGCCCGCCGACCGAGCTTTTATTTGGACTGTGCAAGGGAACCGGCAGGGCACGGCCAGCCACGGTGCGCATCCTCCTCCAATCTGCCAAATCAGTGCACCGTCTGAATCGGAAAGGAAGGATGGAACACACCCAGAGCATCCACGGGGACCGGAAGGGAGAGAAAGAGGGTCTCTGCCCTCAAAACTCATCTGAAATGCGGTGTTTCTCGTCCGAGGGCTTTGAAGGGTGACTTGGGGCTCGCTGCAGAGCCGAGGAAGCAGGTTCGTCACCAGCATTTTCTGCCCTCCAAACTTCTCACTGGCAGCAGGAGCGGAGGCACGCCAGAGACGCCACCGGCAAAGGGGAGGGAGGCGTCAACGGGAAAGTGCCAGCCAGCTGCTGCCTTCTAATTTATTTTATTCTTTTTGTGCACACACAGGGGAAAGAAAAATGCAGGGGTGATTTTTTGTTTGTTTGTTTGTCAATCAAAGAGATGGCTTCCCCCTCCCCTCCCCTCCGATTCCTACTGCAGGCCAGTTGGTTCTGTGCCTGCAAGATAACGGCTTGGGGCTGGTGAGAGGTGGACGGCTTACACGGATCTTGGGCTGTGCGTTGGTGGCGTCCAACTTCTCCTCCCTATCATTTTTCCCTCCCTCCCTTCTTTCCCCCTTCTTCTCTCCTTCTCTCTGTCCTGATCTTTGCCTGGAGTGAGCTCGCAGCCTAGCACTCTTGCTATTTAATCTCCATCTCTGAACCCAGGAGGGCTTCTTCCCCTCCTCCTCTTCCCACCAGCTACTTAGAGGATGCAGTGCTTCTGGCACCACCCACCCCTCTAAATACCTCCCCTCTTCGCTTCTGATCGGCTGTTCACTGTCAAAAGAAACACTTGATGCTGGAATCCCAGGCAGGCGTTAAAGGCAGACCCCCTTTCTAAGCTCCAGAAAGCCCCCCCCCACTCACATTTCTCCCCCTCGTCCACGGCTGGGGAAGGAGCTACGGCTCAGAGATCGAACCCGTGGCTTTGCAGAGGAAGGATCAGAGGTGGAGTCCGTTCAATCCTTGAGGTCTCCAGCTTGGAAAAACTCAAATAACAGAACACACCAAAAAAGGCCCCTATAGCCAGATGAGAGGTGAGCAATCTGGGGAGGCCCGCAGGGTATGGCCAGGAAAAGCCAGGATGGTGTCCACAATGGTACAATTGAAGCTCTGGCGTCCTTGGGGTTAAACGTCTGCAAGCAAACCAGCAAGCTCAGAGAAGATCAAGGACTCCACAGTTCAATCCTGAGCTACAGATATTCGCTTCTAATTGACGCTCTGCCTGTGATGCACATAAAGATGGTTGACTATACTGAGAAGACGACAGTGGACAAACCACTTCTGACCAAGGAAATGACTGGCCTGTGTCCATGAAGTCGCCAGGAGTTGATCTGGACTCAAAGCAGACTCTTCTACTGATTTGCAACTACCATAAAACACATCACTGTTTCTCTGGATTGCCTTCCTTTCGCCCACGTTGAGGGGACAGGAACAGCTGACATTTACAGTTTTTAAGACCTCCAAATACCAGTGAGGACAGGGGCATGGCAAGGCACCTCTGATCCCTTGAGAAGCTTTCAGACAGTTCCATCGCCAGCGAGAACAGCGTGAAGGAACTGGGGGTTGAGAAGGGGACAACGGCTCCCAGATTTGGGGGGATGTTTCCACGGCAGCTGAGGAAGCAAGTCACTCTCCTGTTTTCACTTGGTACTGAAAATTAGATCACCCCTTCAGCACAAAGAAATTAAAACGGTGGCAGATCCATGACGTGCCTCTCCGGCCTGGTTATGCGCCGAATGGGCTGGACTTCAAGGGGATCTCAGAAAACCAGTTGGGCAAAATGTTCGGCTGTGATTCCAAGCCACCAGCCCACCTTACCACCCACCCACTCTGCTCCAGGTGCTTCAGGCCTAACCCTTCCCTACAACTGAATCTGACCAGAGCCCTGGACTTGTCTTTAGCTGAAAGACCCCCGAGAAAGCAGCTCACTCCTGTCTCTGGAGAACAATGGATGGCCCACTCTTCTCCTGCCCCTCGGGCCCCTCCAGATGTCTGGCATAAAAGACAAAAAATAATTCAATTAATTTTGCTGGGGGGGGGGGAAGAAAGGAAAAGAAGTCTTTCTTCATCGCCATTTCATGGCGTTGGTTTCAGACTTTCTTTGCTCATCTCAAAGGGATAATAACATAAAAGGGGCGTGGTGGCTCAGCGGGTAAGACGCCAGACTTGTTGATCGGAAGATGGCAAGTTCGGAGGTTCGAATCCCTAGCCCCGCGTGCGGAGTGAGCTCCCGCACTAGCTCCAGCTCTTGCCAACCTAGCAATTCGAAAGCATGCAAATGCAAGTAGATGAATAGGTACCACTTCGGTGGGTAGGTAACAGCATTCCGCGCACGTCATGCGGCCACATGACCGTGGAAGCGTCTTTGGACAACGCTGGCTCTTCAGCTAACAAACGGAGATGAGCACCGGCCCCTGGAGTCGGACACGACTGCACCAATGTGCGGGGGAACCTTTACCTCCTTTTAATTATTAAAAGAAGAGAGAAAGCCTCTCTGCTCCTGCAGTCTCATTGTGGAGCTTTCCCAACTGTGGTTTGCTGCGCAGAGATGTGAATTGCAGAAGAGACAGAAGCAGAGCATGACTCTTTCTCAAGAGCACTCTCCGATCTCCAAATCTTTGGAGAGCATCTTCTGAGCTTGTGGATCTCACCTTGCAAATGGTGCAGAAGGCCACCATTTAGTAAAGCAGGCAGGGCCAGAGGGACCTCTGCTTCTGGCAGAGTGGCTTCCAACACCCCCAGAAAGTATCTTTTAGCTCCTTCTCAGCTCAGAACTACCCAGAGACCCTCACGACCTTCACGGGGAGGCCCCAGATGGTGAAGACGACTAGTCTCAGGAGGCACCAGATCATTCTGGACTCAAGACCACACACTGCCTGCTGGGACTTGTTGTCTTCACCATTCAGGCCTCTCCACCTTCACTCGTGGTAGGTGGCTATCTGGATTCTGAAAGGAGTCTCCGTCTGAGGAACCTCTACAGAAGTAACTAAAGAAAAGGAAGAGAGAGGAGGGTCACCCATTTTGCAAGTTACAGTTGAATTTCAGCAGGAGAGAATGATTCATCCCTTTGTTGGAGGATGCCAATTTTTGTTTTTTAAAAAATCACTCTACCCAATCTTTGAAAAAAGGAAGCAAACACAAGGACAATGGCCGTGAGATCTGGAGGTCACAGCCGGCAGATATGGTGGAAACTTGCCCTGTTGCCAATCTAGGACAAAAGTTTAGCTGCTATTACTCAAAATTGGAGAAAAGGTACCATTTGCCCTTCCCTCGGGTAATCAAGTATCTTGGGCCAGTCCAGGACTTTTCAGGCTAATCCTTTTAAAACTTCTGTCTCAGGGCTTTGAAATGTCTCGAAAACTGATCCTCACCAAGAAGAGCAACAGCAGACAAGATTTCCACCACAATCGGCTGGACGATCACAACCAATTTCCTGCCTCTATGCCAGAGGAAAATCTGATTTTTGCAAAGCTGTTTAAAGTAATTAGACCAGACCAAGAGATTTTCACCAGTGTGGCACAAACATCAACATGGAACAGGCATTCTCATGTTTTCATTTTTTTGTTTTGCAGCATTTCGGGATCAAACTTCCTGCCGTATCACAGTATTTTAACTATCTCCTACCAAGCCAACCACCACAACTTTACCTAATCGTAGAAAAGAAAACCTTCCACGATAAAAATGCATGCATGTCTAAGATTAAGCCAGTTTTACTACCATCAAAACCATGATGCACGGAGACCGCCACTGAACATTTTGCTTAATCAGGCTGCAAATCCTTCAATGCATTGGCCTGGAAGCATGAACCATCCAGGGTTCTATAATAAAACAAAACACAATTGCAACATAGGGACAACTGAAACACGAATAATTCAAGTTGGCTAAATGAATTTCTGTAATAATTCCACCAAGGAAGTGTGGCTACTGGTCTGAAGGCCACTAACCCAGAAATTCATTTGGTTTTACTGGCCCCCAAACAGTCTTTATCATATACATCTTTTTGCCTTGGTGCAAACTGTTCTCGGTGCCTTGCCTGCGTAAAACTTTATGGATAAAGTTAGGAAAGATGCTTCCCTCGCTACAGGCTGGGACACGAAGGCAGATTAATTCCAGAAACCAACAAATGTTAGCACTGTAAGATGGCAACACTGGAAAACGAAGATTTTAGAGAGGGTCTAAGCCCTGGTTATTCTGTGATAGAAGTTTAGCTCTACAAAGCACTATAGGAGACTGTAGAAGACACATCAACATACATGCATCTAACACGGAAAGGTACACCTTTTTTCAAACCAAGGAACTCATTTCATCTCTGTGTGGGGTGGGGGCAAAGTATTGCCACAAACAGGTAGACCAGGAGGGCAAAGAAGTGGACAGGACAAGAAACGGGCAGGGCCATGACAAAAATATGAGTGAATTGAATCGAAGTGGACCAATAAAATAAATGCAGTTGTCGTTGTTGTTGTTGTTGTTGTTAAACAAATTTATACAGCCGCCCAACTCACACATGGTGACTCCGGGCGGCTTACAGAATTAAAATCCATAAAACAAAACACAGACCTGTTAAACACACACATCAGTTAACCTGATTCCTTCCCATGCGGATAAGAATTTCCCCTTCCACTTTGAAAGGGCCACACACCCATCTTTGGGGGGCATTTGAAGTCCTGGGCTCCAGTTGAACCACCTGGTCTACGATCTCAAATGGAACGTCTCTGCATCACGGATGCCTCCCACAATGTCTCCCTTTACCACTCTCCTCTCACCATCTTTATCCTAAATCAAATCATTGGACCATCTAACCCAGAAAGGTCTACTCCACATAAGAGCAGCGTTCCAGGATTGGCATTCTGAGCTCTCACTTAACACCATCATCTTTCTCCGTGCAAAGTGTACCCATAAGTCTCTTCTGGAAGCAAGAACACGCTCCCTGCTCTGAGAACAGACCTCCTGCTGTTTGCATCCGGGGTGCTCTGCCCAGGACTGCAGAGGATCCAAGCCTTGGTTTAGGAGGCTGATGTTGCAAAACCCACCTATGTTGGAGGTCTTTGAGGTCAGATGAATCTGGAGCCAGGAACCGTACCATCAGTGGGTGCTCAGAGGAATCCCACAACGGTCCCACTACTTTCTCTCACCATGGGACAAGATGGGGCAGAACATCCTTTTGGTGGCCAGGGACCTCACTGACCCTTTTTGAAGGGAAGAGCACTGCAGTGGTGGGGGAGTGATGTAAGATGACACCAGATGACTGGGAATCAGGAGTTTTCCTAGGCTTTGTCTGTTCAGTGTTTGCCTCCCCCCGCCCCCCACTTCTTCCTTGTCAAATCTACGTTGAGTAATTTAGGATTTAGACTTAATTTAGGTGGGGTTTTGGCTTCAAACAGCATGGAATGGTGCCCTCACGTTTTGCAACTCTGGTTGCCAGGGGAAAGGAGAGACTCTTTACATCATTGGTCCATCGGATTCAAAGAATTTCCCGCCATCTGATCCCTTTAACAAGAGATGCTGAGGACCTTCTGGGTGCAAAGAAGGCCCTCCATCCCGAAGCTTCAAGCACATGAAGAAAATACACCATGAACCCCCCATGACCACCCTTCTCCCTTCCCAGGTGTCTTTTGGTTGTCCAAATGGCCCTGAGGAGTCATTTGATCCCATTGGTGCTCATGGATGGGACACCCCTTCACTTGGCAGCCCCCAAACGGTGTTCTTGGCAGTGTGTTGTGGGAGGGAGCAGAGCCCCCCTTGAGGCACACCCCTTCTTGGATTCATTTCTCCAGGTCTTCCTTTTCCACACCCGAGAAGGCCGTACTTCCTCAGCCAACTGATGGATTGGCTGAGGCTACCAGAGTTCTTCCACATCTCCACCGATTTAGAAGCCACGGAGGATGGGTGCTTCCAGGTCTTTCCAACCCTGGGATGGCCCTTCTGAGTTTCCCAGAAGAGTTCAGATCTCTTCGGGGGAATGCAGAAGGGGACCCCCCCCCCCTCCGCCCCACAGGCTTGGACAGCCCATTTCATTGCTGGAATGTTCTGGGATGGAACGTCCTGCACATCTACGTCCCCATCCTGGAACTTGCAATCTGCTTATTTCGGGGGGGCCATTTTGGGGAAGGAGACCCAGAAGGGGATACTCTTGACAAGTCATGCTGATGGCAAGCTGCAGCAGCATCCACGCTCAGGACGCTGCACAGCTCCTCCCCCCAAAGGGCACCCCCCGAGCCCTCCAAACATTCCCACTGAATTGTAGCTTTTAATGTAATTGGAGGGGAAATTATGACATACATAATCAGACTACATGTATTTTATTCATCAATTGTTGTTGTTGTTATTATTATTATTTCCGTTCAATTGTGCCTGATTCTCGGAGACTGCCTGCACAAGTCCTGCAGTTTTCTTGGCAAGGTTTTTCAGAGGTGGTTGGCCATTGCCTCCTTCCTAGGTCTGAGAGGGAGTGACTGGCCCAAGGTTACCCAGCTGGCTTCGTGCCCAAGGCGGAACTAGAACTCACGGTCTTCCGGTTTCTAGCCTGGTGCCTTAACCGCCACACCAAACTGGCTCTCATATGTTAATTAACTGCATTCTAATTAAATAAAAGACAATGCTTCTCCCCACATTTGGCTCTGCATTTTGGAGAGTCCTAGCTGGCTAGGGGTGGCCCTTGGCCCCCCCAAAAGCCTGCACCTCCTTAATACAAGCACCCCCACCAGGCAACACACATTCCCTAAGAGGTAGGGTCAGCAAAACTGTAGCTTCCAGACAATAATCTTTACTGTTTCTCCAAGAGGTCCCTTCAGGCCTCTTAGGTACTTCATCTCCTCCCTGTTTGACTTGGAAAAGATCACCAGTCAGTGAAGAACTGCAAGGACAGAAATATACCCCCCATACCTGACTAGGAAGCCCCGCCCCCACTGGCTCTCAATTGGCGCACAGGTTCCGAACCGACAAAAGGAATAATGTTTTATTCTTTGCATAAGACATTAGCTTGTGGAACTCACTGCCACAAGGAATTAGAGCTCTGCACAAGGATTGGTCAGTTACACAGACAAGATGAAGACCCCAAGCAGCTGATACAGGTAGTCCTCACTTAACAACCATTCATTTATTGACAGTTCAGACTCACGACGGTGCTGAAAAAACCGACATGCGACCGGTCCTCACATTTACAACTGTTGCAGCATCCCTGCAGTCACATGATTAAAATTTGGGCACTTGGCAACTGGTTCACATTTATGACCGTTGCAGAGTCCCGTGGTCACACGATCGCCATTTTCGACCTTCCCGGCCGGCTTCTGGCAAGCAAAATCAATGGGGGACTGCGTGATTCGCTTAATGACCATGTGGTTCACTTAACGCCTGTGGGGATTCGCCTAACAGCAAAACAGGTCATAAAATCGGGTTGGATTCACTTAATGACTGCTTTGCTTAGCAACCGAAATTCCAGTCCCAATTGTTGTCGTTAAACGAGGACTACCTGTAATCAAGAAGGCCTGTCTCGATTTAGAGGCAGTAATAATAAAGGGGGGGGGGGTCGCCTTCCCCAATTTGCCCGCTCCCGTAAGATCCAGAGTGACAGTTGTTTGAAATGAAATTGCTTTCCATGGCTGTGAACTAAACCAGCAAAGCAATCCGAGCGGATACAAGCCACCTTCCTTTGGTTTTGTGGCTTGTAAAATATTCTGTGCCCAGAAACACTGCCAATGGAAGAAGCAGCAGATGAGTAAATGGAGATACTGTATGGATCGCTGTGTGTCATCGGTGCCTGTGGCACAAATACATGCCAGTAAATCTCAGCCAATGGTTTTGAACATATACGGACGTGCAGAGGCATCAGTTTTTGACGCTACTTATATCCTGGAAGATGTAGGTTGTGTGCGAAACCCACAAAGGAGGGAGTTTTAAGATGCTCAGGAGCCTGGATAACAAACCACGCATGATGACCCTGATGACACCGGACTTTTGGTGCGTTGGCCCTGCAGGCTGGAGTTCTTCCAGGGTCTCAACTGACTTATGATCTAATCTATCTTAATCAAAGCGATGCATTTCTGGCCCAAACTCCCCATCTGCAGCATGGGAATTAATAACTGGCCTGCACTGCAGGACTGTGGTGAGGGGGTTTGGGTAAAGCAAGGGCCGTAGAGAGGTTCCTAGGCTCCGGCCAAATTACACACCTGGCTGTGGGGTCTCTCCCCACCCCCACCCCATTCCTTCGACCTCAAGGTTGGAAGGAGGCCCATTTAAAAAGAAGCGGACCCCCTCCTGGGCGGAGAGCTTCTCCATTCCCGGCCCAGACCGCTGCGGAACTCGAACGCCCCCCACCCACCCATGGAGGCGAGACCCTCCCTGCCTCCCCCTCCTGGCCCCGCTGCTCCCCGCCCTGCAGGGCCCCCTCCTGCCCCTCGCACCGCCCGGTGGCCCGGGAGGATCCAAAGCAGGTTTAGTGCCCGGGCAGCGGGGCCAGCCCCGGTTTCGCCGGCCTCCGGATCCCGGGGTTGCTCTGGAGCGGAGCGGGGGCGGTTCCCCAGCGGAAGAGCCTTTGATCCGACCGCGCTCGGCGGAGCAGCCACCCTGCCCGAAGGAAGCCGCGCCTTCCCGGTCCCGCACAGCCCGCGGCCCGCCGATCCGCGGGCTTGCTCGCTGCCTGCCGTCGGGGAGGGGGGCAAGAGTGGGAAGAGCAAGTAAGGCTGCGGGAGCCCCCCTCCCCCAAGGCCGCCGGGGCTGCCCGGCTCAACCCGCCCGCCCGACTGGCATCCGACGGCCGAGTTCGCCCAGCAGGCAGAGCCAGACAGGGGAGACCCGGCCGAGGCGCGAAGAGCTGGCGTTGGGGCGTCGGGGCTCTTGCCCACTAGCACAACCCAGGCCGCGGGAGCAGGTCGGGGCTGCTGGGCGAAGGGGCCAGGAGGGACTGCCCGTCCACACGACCCGGGCCGTGCTCTGGCGCGTCTCGGAGCCCTCCCTAAAGGAATCTCGGCTTGGCTTGGCTTGGCTTGGCCGGGGATGATGGGCGTCGAGTCCTTCCCCAGGCCCGCCCCTCCGCGCCCCTCGCTCAGTCCGGAAAAGGCACAGCTCGCCCCCCCGCCCCGATTCGGACCGCCGCCCCCGGGCGCCCAGCCTCCTTTGTTCTCCGGCCGCCCCACTCCCACCGACCCGCCTCGGCCGCGTGCAGACCAGCGCGCCCGCACGCCCGGGCAAGGGCGCCGGCAGAGCCCGCGAGACCCTCCCCGCGCGCCCCTTACCTGGGCTGGCCGTCGCCTTCCGCGCCTCGCCGACGCGCGCCTCACCGAGGGCAGGGAGCGGGGCGCCGCCGCCGCCGACATCCGCCGCCGGAGCCTCCCGCCCGCCGTCCCGCCGTGCCCATCCAGCAGGCGCGCGCTCGGCTCGGGGCGGCCCCTGGCGCTGGCCGGCGGCCGCGGGATGCGGGAAGGCGGGGGAAGAGCGGAGGAGGCGCGGCAGCGGCGGCAACAGCAGCTGGAGAGCGAGGCGGCGGCGGCGGGTTAGCGGCGGCGCCCCCGCCCTGCGCCCTGCGCCCCCGCGGCTCGGCCTCCGACTCGGCCCTGCCTGCCCATCGTCTGCCCGGCGGCGGGATGCCCCCCGCGCGCCAGCGAAGCCACCCGGAGCGAGCGCGGGAGGAACGGCCGGCGCGCGCGGGCGGGGAGGGGGCCGGCGGAAAAGTTCGGGGGCATCGCGGGAGGCGGCGGTCGGAAGCGCGCTCGGGCTTCCCCCGGGAGCGGCAGCGCTCCTGCCAAGCCCAACAGCGCCCCCTGCTGGAGCGCGCGCGCCACACGGGCCGGGGTGGGCTGCTCCCCGCCCCGACGGGGAGGTGGGGACTGGGCGCCCCGCCGCCGCCGCCAGAGCCCGCCTCGGAGCCGCTCTTACCCCCGGGGGCCCCCTTGCTGCCCCGCGGATCATGCCACCCCGTCCCATTGCACAAGTGGGGAGAAATATCCCTAGAAGTACTAGAACAAGGATCCAGTTTTCATCTTGTAGTATTTGTGAGATAGACTTGACAGGCTTCTCTAGAGCATCCCCTCTGGATCTGCCTTGAGGGCGATCTGGAACCTTTCGATCACAGTTGGGTCCAAGACTGATTCCTAAGAATTTTGTCCCATTTATATTATGCTTTTCTGTTCGGGCTGGGCAAAAACTCAATCCAGAGATTTGATCTGAAGGCAATTCACTCAAATCTTCAAAACCAGCTTAGCTTTCCCAGTCAAACCGGAAAGGCGAATCGAATCGTTGCAGCTGTGATGGGCGGAAATGGCTTTCTCTGAATTGATTCATAAATCCAAACTGAATTGCTCTAGTTTGATTATTTGCTGGAGACACTGTAACCAAGTTGATTTTCTGAATGAATGCAAGATCTAGGGCAGCCTGCAGTAGGTTCCTCCTTGATTATTTTATATAAGAGCCTTGAAATCATTCCAGTGGATATTTTTAGGATATTGGCTTTTCTTCTTCTTCCTACCACATTAAAAAGGATTGTAACCTTGTTTTGCTTCCATTACTGACTAAGATTTATTAGAGGTTGGATAAAGCTGTTTCTCTGGTGTACCTGATGTTCTACCTGAAGATGCCTTCTGACTCCTGCAAAGCCATGAAAGCCGCATCTGTGCAAACTCACACTTCATCTGACGGTGGGACTATGGTGGGGCTTGCAAACTCCCCCCACTTTCCAAGTCTCTCCCCTTCTCTGGTCAGAAGGAAATGAAAAAATGCCTTCAGCTGCCTAACTTTTATTTTATTTCTATTATATCCCCAGCTCTTTGACTTTTCTGTTGTAATGCGTTGAATGCAGCAATTGCGGTGCCAAGACGAATCATATATCAGTATCGATACCCTGTCCTGCTGGCCTTTTTAAAGGCCAAGCATATATTTATTGGCTGATTCAGAGAGGTCATCCTGATTCTCAGAGCCAGATGCTCCTGGGAGGAGAAGGATTTACGACAGGCTGGCTGGCCCACATTCTGCAACTTTAGCAGCTTTTGTGAGAATTTGATAAGCTGCCAAATTCTGCAGAGATGTTAATGTCCCGGCTTCTCCGTGAGAGGTTGGCGGGGGAAGGCAAAAAAACTTCCTTGGCCAGATTTTAACCCCAGAAAAAGAGGTACGTGGCGTGAAGAAGGGTTTGCTCATCAGCCATTTTGCAAACTTTTTTTTTTAGCTGTCCTAGTTTCACTTCCCGTAACATTCCGTGATGTCACAATCCCTCAGCCAATAGAAAACTGCCTCAAGAGAGTTTTCTACATGTTATGCTTTATACTGTTTAAAAAACTGTGGGCCACCAGGGTCATTAACTCAAGAGGACGGTAAGTTGAAATAATAAATGCCAACATACAAGTTCACACAATAAATAAATAATAAACAAATTTCAACATGTAAGTTGAATGAATGAATGAATGAATGAATGAATGAATAAGATTTTGACATAGAAATTGAACTGATAAATAAAAAGCAAGCCCCTGAGTTTGAATGCAAGAGTGGTCTTCTGTTGCACCTTCCGTGGTGGATGTTTGCAGGTGAGAACAGACCAAGAATTTGAATTGGACGCCAAAGTAATTCCCATGTGGCATGTGCTCATCCTTTCTTGACTGCAAAATAAAAACATGTTGCATTGGTAGTCCCTCATTTGTAGTACTGTAAAGTATTTTTCCTGTTTCCGACAATAGTTGGAAACTTCACTTTCTTGGAAATGAAGAGGCCGGACAACGGGGATTTGTCAGAAGAAATGCAGGGCTTGGTTCATGTTGCCGGCACCCGGTGCATTTTCAGGCTGCAAAATGCAAATGTTGACTATAGGGTCCCCACCTAATACCTGGGGGTACCAGCATGCCCCCCTGCTCCCCCTTAACCCCGCTCCCTTCAAATACATGTTCTTGCCATCTCCCACAATGAGATCAAAATCTCTCAAGTTTGCAGCCTTTTCTTTTTTAATTAGCTTGCTTGCTAAGTCATCCAGGCCCTTGCCTTGCTTGCGGGATAATGCTTGGGCTGGCTCCATTGTTCTTCGTTTGCACTTTAATTTTATGCATCTGAGCCCCTTTTTGCTTTCTTCAACCAGATAAGCTGCACTGAGGATTGAAGGGTGGGAAAGTAAACAGCCAAAGGTTTCAAGGGAGGGCTTCTGGACGTGGAGTATCTGTTAGCACCGCCTCTCCTAATCTACCCCCCCCCCCCCAGATGTTGGGCTTCCACTCTCCTCGACCCACTGCCCACCATCCTTGGAGGACAGCAGACAAGCTGCGTTGCAAGACCATTTAAATTGTCTGGAATCCAGGAAAAGATCTGCAACGATCCGATGCTACAAAGCTTGGGGGGTTCCCCCACCCCCAGCACCCGTTGTTCTTATTTTGGGGGCCGGGTACCATTCTGGAATCTGGGGGACCCTTAACAGGCGTCCTTGGGGACCCATGCCCTAAGCAGGGCTTTGTGGAAAAGCTGGGGTGGGGGTGGATTTCTTTCTCCACTAACCACGGGGAGTTGGTCCCTCCCACGTTCATTTTGCTCAGCACTTAAACAACTACAAATTCAGCCCTGATAAACCCAGCCGTGTCACCATAGTAACAGCAAATCAGAACCGCTTTAGGGATGCTGTTGCTTGGCCAAGGAGATAAAGCATTTCCATCCCATGCTGTCGGGTAAGCCATGGCTGATAAGTGAAGCAAGGAAGTGGGGGGTGGGCTTGTCTCGCTCCAAACAGCGGAGAAGAGGAAACAGCTCAAGGTCTCTTCCTGATCTCCTCTCATAGCTCTGCAAGGGGGGGGGACCTCAAAGCCAGCGGTGGGGCCGAGAAAGGGGCTCTGCATGGACGGTGATCAGAACCGTACATGCATGTGCCTAGACCCATCTCTCAGGGGTGTTGTGCTCCTGGTTCCCGTTCGTGCTTCTTGTGGTGAAGCAGGCCCAGGGCGTTTGACAAGCACAGCTGGCTGGGGAATTCTGGGAGTTGAAGTCCAGACTTCTTAAAGTTGCTAAGGTTGAGAAACACAGCATTAGAGCCACCACAACTTGCAGAAGCGAATGTGGCTAATTATGAGGGATCCTGGGCAACGTGGATCTGCTGCACCTGGAGGCCCACCGGTTCCTCGCTGATTCCTGCACTGGGGGGATCTTAGGAGCTACGGACTGCAGCTCTCCAGCGGTGAACCTTCTGGACTGACCAACTGCAGTCGGACAGGATGCAGGGCTGTGTCCCAGAACTGCTCAGCATGCTCCATGCAGGAGAAGGCGGGGTTAAACCGAATCACCCTGCAGATGCCTGGCAGACCTTTCAGGCAAGGAAAGGCTCTGTGCCAGGGGTGAGTCACAGGCAAGTGTCAGCATGAAGCTGGAGAGAAAGGTTGCACCAGCGGCATCGAAGCTGGGCGGGTTAAGGCTCATGCCGGCAGCCAAAGAATTTGCCTCCCTCCAAAGCTGCTCGCTGAAGCTGCCTCCCTCCAACTCTCCTGCTTCTTTCCTGGCTTCCGGCTCTACCTTGGCAGCCGCGTGGAGAGTCACCCCAGACAAGCAGGACCAAGTCATACCTGTCAGCCTTCCCAGGCAGACCAGACAGGAAACAAGACCAGATGAGCTCATCTGCTTTACTGTAAGGCTACATTAACAGAATCCTGCATGTCTGGAAGTACAAATCTCCTGCTGTCTCCTTTACAGCCTGAGAAAGTAGGGAGGGTCCCTTCTGAGCCTCTTTCTCCTCCCATTATGCAGCTGCGGGCTAAGCCCTCTCTTATCTGACTGTTCCCTAGGCAGCATCTCTTCCCTCCACCCCGTCTCCCACGGTCTTTCCCACATACCATTACAATACCTTGGACTTCTGCTCCTCTAGAGAAGGCAGGAGCTATGAAGATTCAGCCCAACTGTCCATGTCCCTTTGGATCCAGGTACATCAGCCATAGGCTCTGAGCATGACTGGCATGGAGGGGCAGGTATGCTCAAGGTGTCTCAGAGGTCTCCAGGTGGAGGGCTCTCTTGGGCCTGTGTCTGACTGGAGTGCCTTTGGCCACCTGCTCCACATGAGTGAGAGGTTGGGGGTGGCAAAGCTGCTATTTAGAAGCCTAACTTACCGGCTTAAGAGTGCTCAGGACATAGCCACACCCAGGCTCAGGAAGACCCTTTGATGCTGCTTCACAGCCTCAGGGCCATGTGGCTGCCGGTGTTGGCACGGCTGCCGTGTGATTTGCTCCACAGAAGGCAGTTGATCAGATCTGCTGAACAAAAATGAGAAGAGGAGGTAGTTACTCTGAACAGGAGTAGTCACGAAGCTTGAAATTCATGCCACATACAAAGCCATTTGCTTTCTGGCTTCGTAGATAGCCCAGCCAGCTGGTGAGATCTTTTGCCAATAAACCGTGTCAAACAAACCGTGGATTAGGTTGCTATATGAGCCCAACCACAGCCTGCCTTTAGGTGACGAGAGTCTGGAAGACGACAGCAGGTGAATACCCAGTATTCATCTTTCATAACCAGATCCAGGAAAGAAACAATAGGTGTTTGGCATGCAAACTGAAAATGGGTCAAGGAACTGGGAAGCCAGAGTTTGTGCGTAGAAGCCCTGGAGATGAAACACTGAACCATCGTACGTTGAAGAATCTGCCAAGGTCAGCCTCATCCGACCTGGTGGGCTCCAAAGGGGTTAGAACTGCAAGTCCAGCCAGCATCAGCCTTCCCAGGTGGACCAGACAGGAAACACAACCAGATAGACTAATTCTACTTTACTGTAAAACTGCATTAACAGAATCTTGCAAGTCTGAAAGTACAAATCTCTCCCCGCCTTTACAGCCCAAGAAACTAGGGAGGGTCCCTTCTGAGCCTCTTTCTCTGCCCATTATGCAGCTGTGGGCTCAGCTGCCTCTTATCTGACCATTCCCTAGGCAGCATCTCTTCGCCCTGTTTCTCATGGTCTTACATACCATTACAAGAATCTTGCAAGTCTGAAAGAACTATCCTTTACAGCCCGATAACTTAGGGAGGGTCCCTTCTGAGCCTCTTGCCCCACCCACTATCCAGCTGTGGGCTAAGCCCTCTCTTATCTGACTGTTCCCTTGGCAGCATCTCTTCACCCCATCTCCCAAGGTCTTTCCCACATACCATTACAGTCAGCCCCCATCTTGCTCCTGGTTTTAACCTCATCACAGGTAACCACCCAACATGACGAACATGACAGAAATAGGGAGGGCCATTCATAAAAGCTAAAGACCTCATTCCTCGATTCCTCGTCCTTATTTTCAAAACAATTCATCTTCTGCCCTCATAGATTCATTTAAGAACCGTAGCTAAGGGGGCCATTAGAAAGGGGAAGGTCCTTTCCCCCTCTCCCCCTCCCAATAATTTGGAAATAATAGTGGGAGCAATCCAAACAGAGAGTCGTCCACTCGCCTTAAGTCGATTTGCACACATGAAAGCCAAAGTTGCTGCAGCTTAATTGGGATAAATTAGTGTAATGTATTGAATTATTTTAAAACACAATTACATTTTATTAGCCGTCACTTAAGAGCGTTAATTGATTAGAGAGGGTGGGGGAGAAGACAAGCAGGCTGCAGGGTTAACTGTTAATGGGTCAGCAGATCTTTTGCCTCGCTTTCCCAGCCTGGTGCCCTCGCTGTCTGGGAATGCTGGGAGTTGTAGTCCTATCCGTCTGAAAGACGCCAGGTCAGTCAGGTGCCAGGCCAGGTCAATTCTGGGAGTTGAAGTCCAGACATCTTTAAGTTGCTACGGTTGAGAGACAGCATTAGAGCCACCAGAACTCGCAGAAGCTAATGTGGCTAATTGTGACGGATTCTGGCCAACGTAGATCCGCAGCACCTGGAGGCCCACAGGTTCCTCACCGATTCCTGCACTGGGGGGATCTTAGGAGCTACAGATTGAAGCTCTCCAGCGGTGAACCTTCTGGACTGACCATCTGGAGTCTTCTGCAGTCGTACAGGATGCAGGGCTGTGTCCCAGAATTGCTGGGTTAATCACTTGGCTGGCCCTCCTCACATTTCCCTGGTTTAATCTGGGTTGAGTGCCCACATCCCCCATTCCTTGCTGCACAGTCCAGAAGCCTTTAGGCCCAGCTGTTTGGTCCTAGGCAACATGTCTCAATGGGGCTGTTTTTTACACACACACACACACCATTGGCTAGCTTACTCAACCCCACACAGCTGAGAAGGCAATTTCCTTCCTTGTTTTGACAAGGGCGGAGGCTACATCTGATCTGTCCTCCGGTTCCTGAGTCCAATTCAACTTCTTCCTGACTCAGCAGAGGGAGTTCTTCTGGAATTGTTTGCAGAGCAACCTGTTTAGAACGTAGAGTCTTCATCCCAAAGCCATCAAACTCCACCAGGACAAAAAGTGGACCCAATAGTCAGAACCCAGAACAAGATCATGGCGTTCCAGCCATACCTGCTCTGGGTTAGCCTCTCCTGACAAAATTTAGCCTGGAAACCCTCCCACATCATTGACTTTCATCTCCCAGGCCAACACATTGAGAGGGCACCAGGTTGAGGAAGGCAAGTCTCCCACTCCCTCCCCAACAAGACTGATTTGTAAATCACTGCCTGGACCTTTCCAACTTGGTGATGCCGTAGACAACGTCCTGAGCAGAGGCTTGGTGCCTCCATATCTGCAGGACCATCTACTTCAGGTGGAACCCATCCGGTTTGTTCATCCCGAGTGGGGATGCTGGGAGTGCCTTTCTCATGTGCTATCCGGAGAGAAGAGAGTACGGTGTTTCTCTGGGCACCCTCACATGTTGTGGGCCAGCTTACTGCCAGGGAGACCCAAGCGTCCCTCCCTGGCAGCCTTTTGGAGGGCAGCGAAGATCAAGCTCTTCTACAGAGCTTTGAACAAATGAAAAAAAGCAAAGAAGTTACTTTGTCGGGTGCCAGGGTTTTGCCGTTTGGGGGTTTTATGCAGCTTTGTAAACCACCGGACCTTTGTTTGGAGCTGGCAATATAAAAATGCGGTAAATAAAACCCAGACTGGACCATGACTTGGCCATAAACCCTTCTTGGTTTCTCGTTGATTAACTTTGGTTCTCCAACCTGTGACATGATCCCAGCAAGAGCTGACCTCAAGTTTGCAAAGGGAAAGGAAACCGCGCCCCACGGTTTTGTCTGTATAACACATAGCTTTCCAAACTGTGTGTCGGGACACCTTAGTGTGTTGGCTGCAGTGTCTGGGTGTGACGCCGAGCCCTGCTAGGATTCCACGCAGGTCCTAGTGCCTGCCTTCTGCCCTGCTGTAAGAGTGTGTCGCGAAATGATGCATGTCTAAAAAGTGTGTCACCAACATGAAAAGTTTTGAAAGCTCTGGTATAACGTGCTTACACAATTCACCGCACCAAGTTTATTCAGTGCATCCAGGCTTAAGGGTTCGAACCACATACGACACCATCAACTAGCCACACGGAACGGAGTTTGCCCAACCACTAGGCTAAAATGCGGCTGGCTGGTTTGTGGCGCAGTGGGCCACAAAGGCCCTTCGCGTCCTGTCCCGGGCCAAAACCAGCCCTGCCATTTGCAGAATGTGATTTGCAGTTGAGCACGTTGTGGAAACTCGCCATTTGTGGTTGATTCCATAAGCGAACCACATCTTACCGCCCTGAGTGAATCAGTCAGGGCGCTCGATGCTCTGGACCGGAATATATCTTAGGAGCACTAGAGGGCAGCAGAGGTTAGGCTCTGGAGGAAAATCTGAGATGGGAGAAGAGGACGTGCTGCATCTGGACTTGTCTGAGTCTTTAGCTTCAAAACATAAAAAACCGAGGGCGGAGGCGGGGGCGGGGGGAAGGGGCCACAGACAGAGGTAGAAAGCATGGATGTTTTCCATCCAGAGCTGTCCAGAGGATGCAGTGCAAGCTCATTTTCATGGATCGAAGTAATTTCCTAACCAATTAAGGCAAAGAAGCAGAGACAGGCCCTCATGGGCACGCATGTGTGTGGGTGCACATATACAACCCAGAGGGCAGTTAGGTGGCAGCAGAGCGTTTTCGTGGTTATCCTCGAGATGGCTGGATTTTTGCAGCTGCCCCTTAAGACAGCCCTTGTGGGGAGCGATTGGAGAACCCAGAATGGCCTGCAGCCTCCCCTTTTCTCTCACCCCCCCCCCCAGCTCCCTCTGACTACAAAACCACAGCAGTGTGGTTTCCTCTTCTTTCGAGGTGGGGAACATACAAACAGACACTTGCACCAATCTAAGTCCTGAAATGGCCTTCCCCTGATTTATAAAACCAAGAAACCGTGAACAAATGGGAATAGCGTGGCTGAGCCCATTTTCCACCACCTCCCCGCCTCCCGTGGCCCCCAGCCACCGACCTACAAATGCTTCACCCACCTGGGATTTGCCGAATGGGCCAGAATTGGCTGCGTTCACAGATAATGTTGAGCCACAAAGGACAGCTTACTACCACAAGAGGTGGGGTCACGCAGCGTATCGACCCTGGATGGTTATAACTATGGTTTGTTGTTTAGCCTCAAATTAGCTGGGTTCACACCTTTTCTCCAGGCCATAAATCATGGCCTGCCAGTCCCGGTGGCTGGGCTGACACGGCATGCCGAAGTAAAACCAGACTAAACACATTTTGCATGACGTCTCCTCCGCCCGCCTCCCTCCACCTTGGCCAGGATAGCAAGGCTGAAAAATCACGTCTGCCTCCCCCCTTCCCAATGCCACTGCTGGCATTTGCAAATGGATGCCTCCATTTTGCCTGATTCAGCGGCGGCCGTTCTGTCCAAAGCTGATTTATGGCGCATAAATTAAACCGGCGCCCGAAGGCACCGTGCGCTGTCTGGAGACCGGCGCCGCCGCTTCCTGCCTCTATCAATGAGGCTATTTTTAGAAGAGCGTCTGTCTATATAGAGGAACAGGTGCAGGCTAAAAATAAGGCCAATCAGCCTCTCTCAGCACCCAGACTCGCAGCGCTACCCTCACGCACACCCATCGACTCGAGAGGCTGTTGCTGCTGTAGAAGGAGAACGCGACTGTTCACAGGCTGGGCACATCCAGACCCCAACCATGGTTAACTGAACCGTGGTGCCCCAAAGCAACCCAATTTTCTGGATCTGCATCACCCGCCAGACCATAAACTGACCAGTGGATGCCCGTGATTGGAGCTTGTAAAGCACGTTTTATGGCTTGCTCTGCCTTAGTTAATATTAAGGTAAAGGTTCCCCCTGCACATTTGTGCAGTCGTGTCCGACTCTAGGGGCCGGTGCTCATCTCTGTTTGTTAGCTGAAGAGCCAGCGTTGTCCGAAGACGCTTCCACGGTCATGTGGCCGCATGACACACGTGGAACGCTGTTACCTACCCACCGAAGTGGTACCTATTCATCTACTTGCATTTGCATGCTTTCGGATTGCTAGGTTGGCAAGAGCTGGAGCTAGTGCGGGAGCTCACTCCGCACGCAGGGCTAGGGATTCGAACCTCCAAACTTGCGATCTTCCGATTGACAAGCCTGGCGTCTTATGATTATTTATCTTCAAGATTTACAAGGCCGCCCAACTCAAACAATGTGACTCTGGGCGGCAGGCGGTGGAAACAACAAACAATAAAATAAAAAAGAAGGAAAATAATAATACTGCAATAAACCCACAATAACAAGAAACCAAAACAAGATATCAATACAAAATAGAAAATGGTGCCCAGCATGTAACTGAACTACCGTAAAGGGGATTCTCTCTCTCTCTCTTTCTTTTTTATATTTAATTTTTATTGAAAAAATTTCACAGAAATAAAAGATAAACATGAAATAATATAGGGTAAGATTAAAGAAAAGAAAAGAAAAGAAAAGAAAAGAAAAGAAAAGAAAAGAAAAGAAAAGAAAAGAAAAGTGTGAAGTAAGACAATCAAGTTTAGAAATAAAATGGAAAAAGAAAAGATATATAAAGAAGCAACTTTTGATCTTCTTTACAGCAGTTACAAACAATTTAGCCTCATCCCTCCCTCAGTAAAATTATATCCTAATTCTCTTCTCCCCATATTCAACCCTCTTCAATCAGCAAATCCATAAATCACCAATTCCATTTTCAGCAAAAAGTCCATTAAGACAGGGGTCCCCAACCTGTGGGCCATGGCCTGTTAGGAACTGGGCCGCGGGGCTCCCACCCTCAAACCCTGCCCCCGGTGCTTGTGATTGGCTCCCGCCTGCAAACCCCGCCCCCGGTGCGCGCAATTGGCTCCCACCCACAAACCCCGCCCCCGTTCCGCGGAAACCCTGGAAACCCCGCCCCCCAGTCCACGGAAATCCTGGAAACCCTGCCCCCCCGGTCCGTGGAAAAATTGTCTTTTGAAACTGGTCCCTGGCGCCAAAAAGGTTGGGGACCCCTGCTTGGTCTTGGATAAAAGGTCTTCTCATCCAAAGGAGACTTTCTCTCAATTGGCCCCTAATGCCTGGGGGAATTATGCCAACAGATCTATGGCATACTTCCCCCAGGCATTATGAAATATGCCACATCGAAAGCTTACCACTCTGTGCCAACCTGTTCTGAGAGATAAATCAAAGGGGGGTGGGAATTCAACGGAAACAAACACAGGTTCAGCAAGGGGACAGCAAAACCAAAACAGCTTTAGCCCACGACTCGCAAACTGCAAGATGGGTTGAACAATAAAGGAGATACGTTTAGTGGCCAGGATGTATCAGGGGAGGCCCACCTCTCGGTCTTTGAGAGGGCGGACCTCTCCTTGTGCTTCAGACCTCCATCTCTGATGATAAATTAGTGCTCTTTTGGCGATACAATTATCTGGTCCTTCAGACCCCGGCAGGGGTGGTTCCCGGGATGGAGATCGACCTGCCTTCTGGAGTCAAGAGGTCTCAAGGCAGGGTGGAGAATTGTCTTCTACCGAAAGTGAGTCCAGCATCCTCCATTTCAGCACATCCTCTCCCTGGAACATCTTGACCATCTCAGGCCTCTTATGAGCTACTGAGCGAACGGTTCTGGGCTCCCAGGAATGCAGCTGACTCTCCCAAGGCCGGAGGACCTTGAGCAGAGAAGTCGGCTGCCCTCGAAGAGGGAGCACGGAGCGCGCCTGACGCAGCTGGCCTGTTTCAGTACATCCTCGGTACAACAGGGAGGGGGGCTTCCAGCACTGACCTGGAAATGGCCTTGGAGTTCTCCTGCCACAATAGCAGATCATTATTGCTATTACATTGGAGTAATAGCATAAATAAATCAATCAACTGCAATGTCGATTTCCCAAGAGACCAAGGAAAGGGAAGAGGGGAGAAGATGGTACCATGGAGATTGAATTTCTGCTCTGTCTTCTCCAGAGCAGATGCTCCCAGCTTTGGGCCGGCTGAGTAAGAATTGGACCACCTTAGAACTTGGCTTTGTAAAAACAGCCCAAGGCGGTTTCTTCTTCCCCTTCAGAAATGTGCAAAATTGTTATTGCTCTTCAGCATTTTCCTGGTTTTAGAGGAGGGGTCCCCAACCTGTGGGCCACAGCCCGCTAGTGGGCCGTAGCCTGTTAGGAAGTGGGCCGCGGGGCTCCCTCCTGCAAACCCCCACCCCCCGGTGCGTGCAATTGGCTCCTGCCTGCAAACCCTCCCCCCGGTCCATGGAAAAAATCGTCCTCCACGACCAGTCCCTGGTGCCAAAAAGGTTGGGGACCTCTGTTTTAGAGGACTACCCAGAAGAGGTGATGTTCCCCAAAGTTGTGCCTGTGAGTGAGCTGTGAGCACTGGGCCCTGGTGCTTAGCAAACCGCAGCAGCTTTGATGGCCGTCTTCACCCCTCGCCCTGTAGCAGTTTTGGAGAGTCCACCGATGGCGAGCTGGTTGCCTTTCTCGCCAGCGCATGGGCCACAGCAAGAAGCCCGCTTCTGCACCATCCTGCTCTCAGGAAGGCCCATTGTTCCCCAGTCAATTTTTTAAAACGCTGGGCTTACAAAACGGCACCTCTTTTCTTTGCTTCCTCCTAGCTTGGAGTTTCCAGGAATGCCGCTCTAGGCTCCCTCTGCGCTTTGCTACTTGCCCAGAGTGGGGGATAATGGGGCTCAGATGTCCCTCGGAGCCAGGGTCTAATTAGAAAAAGGGTCAAGCTTTTCCAGCGGTCCTTGCTGATAAATCATCACTGCCTTGGAGTGGAAGGAGGACAATGCATTTCCTGAGACTCAGCGGCTGAGTAGCTACAGCTGGAGGTGCTCCTGAAAAGAGGAAGGGGTTGAGGTCACCCTGACAGAACGGAAGGGCTTCTCTCTATGTCTGCCCAGTGGCTTTTTCAGAGTTTTATCCAGGCAGGCTTCGAAGAGGACCAAGGCTCTCAGCCCACAAGGCAAAGAAGGGGAAATGAGTTCCTTTGCTTTATCGGGAACAATGGATTCCAGGGCAGCCTGGAGGACTCCAATGGTCTACGGCAGCCTTTCTCAACCTTTTGACCCTGGAGGAACCCTTGAAATATTTTTCAGACCTCGAGGAACCCCTGAACATTCAGGCTCAAATACACATAGTCCTCGCTTAATGACCATCCGTTTAGTGATGGTTCGGACGTACAACGGTGCTGAAAAAACCGACTTGCGACCAGTCCTCACACTTATGACCATTGCAGCGTCCTTGCGGTCACATGATCATGATTTGAGCGCTTGGCAACTGGTTTGCATTTATGACTGTCGCATCCTGTGGTCACGTGATCACCATTTTTGATCTCAGCCGGCTTCCGGCAAGCAAAATCAATGGGGGACTGCATGATTTGATTAACGACCATGTGGTTCGCTTAATGCCCATGGTGATTCGCTTAACGTCCACCACAAAAAAGGTTGTAAAATCAGGTCAGATTTGCTTAATGACTGCTTCACTTAGCAACCAAAATGCCAGTCCCAATTGTGGTCATTAAGCGAGGACTATCTGTATTGCAAATATTGGGGGGAAAATGTTTTTGCTGGGAGTCGGGTGGCCTATACATTTAATAAATTATTATTATTAAATTCAAGTAAACTGGGGAGAGCTTTCCTCTATACCCTGAGTTGGTCCTTTGCTTTTGGATGTTTTGATTTCCAATTGTGGTGTGATTTATGGTTTTTCATTTTGATTTGGATTACACTGCTGATATCGTCAATTTTTAAAATCCGTTTTTATCACAAGTTATGGATTTGGGTCTTTTTCCCCCTCTTTTTACTATACCATTTTTTTTCTATGCACTTTTAATGTTTTTTCTTTTTACTCTTTTATATTTTTCTTAGCTTGTATTAGTTTTTTTTTATCTTTGTAAGTGTAAACTTTAATAAAATTATTGTATTTAAAAAAAACAAGTTACAGATTTGGGGAATTGTACGCTGCCCAGAATTGGTTTGACTGGAGCAGCCTATAAGGCCTGGAAATGAAAATAAAAGTTAAAAGTTTGTGGCAAAAGGGGGGGGGGTTTTCTTACATCGTTCCAGAGCCCAAGATGCCTGCATTTTTCTGGCTTTTATTTCAATCCCATAAAACCAGCAAACTGACACTGTGAGTGATCAGAAAGGCTGCAGAATTTGCCCCTTGCACGTTAAGTGTGCCTCTGTTCACCCCGTCAAGTTCACAGTATGCATAAAAACATTTTTAAAAGCGTGGTCGTGGGGAAAGCGATGCTTATGTAACCTTTTTCCTTTTAAAATGCAAAGCACACACAGTGAATTTTAGGACAAGGTCTTTCAGCGAGGCTGGAGGAGATCGCAGGAAATAAGTATGTTTACACCCATCTGGACCAATCTTGAAAGGAACTGTGGTTCCCCACATGGGTCAGCCACCTTCCATTTACATCAAAGAGAAACCAGCTTGGTAGAAACATTACTGATTGGGCATCCTTTATTTCCTTTCTTAACACCACCTGTGAACTCAACCCCAGGGGTTTATGGCATAGCCTTACGGGTAAGCCTGGCTAAGTAAGATTATTCAAGAAACCATCCTCCTTCCCTTCCTTGCCCCATGATAAGTGCATAACCCAGAAAGGATAAAATAATTAAAATAAAATAAAATAAAATTATAAAATAAAATTATAAAATAAAATTATAAAATAAAATAAATAAAATAATAAAATAAAATAAAATAAAATAGAAACAATGAAATCAAATCAAATCAAATCAAATCCCCATTTTAGCAGCCATGTGAAAGCCTGCTATGCTGCTTCATTGTGGCATTACAATCCTTGGTAATTAATTAATTAATTATTCATTCATTCAATTTATATCACCGCTCCATCTCCCCCTAGGGGGACTCCGGGCGGTTTACAAAAAATCAAACAATTAAAATAACATATACTACAATCATAGAATAAATATAAAATCCAAGAGGCGACTAACTTGTGTTTAAAAGGGCTCTATGGCACCAGCCATCCCCAGGAGGAACTGTTTCCCGCCCCCCCATCCCAAGCAAGGCCGCAGAACCAGGTCTTTGTTCTTTCTGAAACCCTAATTCCTTGATTAGGGCATTGTTTTCTGCTTGATTGTTTGTCTGGTGCTGATCCCTGCTTATCTGAGTGTTGGCTGCTGGAGGGGGTGTGTTCTAGTGTCTTGATTCCTTCCTAGGTTTTTCATGGTCTCTTTTGAATGGTGTGCAAATGTGGTTTATCTCTACGTGTCTATTGGTGGCTGATTTGGGATGATGTTCCCTAGTTGAGTAATGAAATGTCTGCAAGCAAGACACCAAGCTCAGACAGCACCAAGGACGACACAGTAATGACAGCATTCAGCACATGAAATCAAACCCAAGATGAATGCAGCCAGAAGATTGTGTGTGTGTGTGTGTGTGTGTGTGTATGTGTCCATTAGAAACATTTGTAGAAGGAGAAGTTGCTCAGTGGTCATTAATTACACAAGCTGGGCAGAACTCCCACATGCAGACCCAGTCTACCTCACTTCTTGGGTGACCACACAACAGGCACGGGAGGGTAGAATGTTAACTCTCCAACTAAACTCTGGGTTTGGCCAGCAGGAACAAGACGCTGAGCGTAATGGCTTCTGGGTCCGATCTACCCAGGTTTGGGACCGATTTCTGATGGACCACCTGTAAATAGATCCATCCAGGGTGTAGAAACCACGGAGAGCATGGGTTCTGTAGTGGCTGATGTAGAATACTTTCCTCAAGGCAATAAACTGGTATTTAAGCGGGGCCTCGGGCATTTTCCTTGGCACCTCTGGGTTCCAAAAGGGAAGTACAATTACCAAATCTGTCCGTTACTGTTTCTATGTCTATGAAGGTTCTCAGTCATCCAGGTGGAATTGTCTGTAGCTTGAATCATGTCAACTGGATTTCTATTTTCTCAGTGGAAACGTTTCACTCCTTATCCAAGGAGCTTCTTCAGTCTGAGCAAAGTTGGTAAGGGAATCCTAAATATGTTTCTAGGTAGCTGTGCTTACACCTGGGGCTAGGTCATGGTTATATTGAGATGTTATATTGAGATGTTATTTTTTTAAGTCCTTTTATCATCTAAAGGAGGATCGTTAAGATCACCATGCTGCTGCTGAGCTTGTGAAATGGTCTTAATCTTCCTAGGCACAGAAGACAAAGCAGGGAGGAAGATGGGGGAGAGGTTGTGCCTGAGGCCCCCACCTCTATTCAAGGAAGGATTCTCCAAGTTGGCATAAATGGATTCCTTGACCCCTCTCTCAAACCACCTATCTTCTCTGTCTAAAATGTGAACATTAATTTTTCCTTTAGATGAAGATAAACTGCTGACTCTGGTCCTGTGGTGTTACTTCTCCTGTGTTGGGCCATCCTCCTGTACAAAAGCTGTTTGGTTTCTCCAATGTAGAGTTCAGAGCACTCCTCACTGCACTGGATTGCATAAACTACATTGCTTTTCTTGTGTTTTGGAGTTCCTTGGATAAGGAGCGAAACGTATCCACTGAGAAAATAGAAATCCAGTTGACATGATTCAAGCTACAGTCTGTCCGTTACTGTTTCTTCACCCTTTTTCATCTTGTGCCACCAAGTCGGTGTCGACTCTAAGCAGCCACAGGGATAGATTTTCTCCATGACAATTTTTCTCCCTTGCCTTCCTATTATTACAGTACTGTAAGAGGAGTTGGGATGTTTAAAATGCAACAGAATCTTCTCTGTGTTTAAGTATAAAAGCCCTTTGCGTTTAAAAGCAAAATGCAATTGTGGTTTGTTTTTAAATGCATTTGCAACACGTCCACTTCCCCGCCTGCAGGGATCAAAAGCCAGGGACGTTCTCCCAAGTCCCCATTTTATATTTGCAACTGTCCGGTGAGATAAGCTTGGCCAAGAGAGAGCAACTGATCTAGGGACTTCCATCCAGCGGTAAGCTGACATGTCCGTCCAGCTCCCTTTTTAGCAACTGCAAAGCTCTCAAGAGAAGCCCCCTCTCATTCTTCCCCAGACCGTCAGTTGGCACAGACCCTCCAGTGCCCGCTAAGGAAGAAACGTCGCTCTGCTCTGCAAACGTGCCAGGCACCAGCCTGTTTCCCCGCCTTTGGGGACCTGCGGGGCAAAGTCCAACCCTGCCTTTGAAGCAGCTGGACTGGATGCCCGGTCTCCCTCCCAAGAACTGCCACATCCCCACAACGGAATAATCCTCCAAAGGTCAGTGCCAGAAATGAGATTTCCTTTGCCTCCCTCCTTGCTTTTCTTTTGCTGCTGTTTGTTTTCCTTCACACACTTTTCTAGGGGTTAACTTCTCCAGCTACTTTCCTATCAACTCTGTTTTCTGGTCTTCAGCAATGTGCAAACGGACGTTGCCAGTTTTTAATGGTCTCCCCTCTATAAAGTCCCAAACCCCCCTTGAAGGCTAATCTTAGTTAATTTTAACTTTGGTGTTTTGGGGGGGGGGAGAGAGAAGTGGCTTAGTTGGGGGAACCAACTAATTTGGTTGGTTCCCCCAACTAAGAATTGGGGGCAAATGCACAAAAAATAGGTGTATCCAGTAACGGAGTTGTACAGACTCCAGTTCACACATTTTACGAAGAAACCCGTGTGGCTCTTTGGTTTCGGTTTCCCACGTTTCATGAGCTCAGCCATTGCGGTTTGCAAACCAGGGTTGGTGGCTGAGTGTTTTGCACCAGCCAATTAAAACGAATGCTGGTTTAACAGACCCCTTGCAGGCCAGCCTGTTTTCCGACTGTAACCGAGTGGGTGCAGAAAACGGTACCTGCGCTTCATCAGATACACGTGTCAGGGAGGTGACCTTGCGAAACGGCACCTGTTGAGCGTCCCTGCAGGGCAAAACGTGGAAGGGACCGTGGCACCCTGTCTAGATAAAATATATACCCAACGCTCCGGAGAAATGCGGATTGCAAGCGTTTCCCGCAACTGCTTCAGCTTATACAGGCAAACCGGGCTGGGGCATTTGTGCTTCACGCTTCGGACCCAGAGCAACGTGTGAAGCCACCTTAACGCGTGCGCGGGGCCAGAACGGAAGCAAAGCCGCTCCGCGCTTAGGGAAAGCCTCACCCCCCTCGGCTCGGCCAGCCTGCCTCGCTCGGCCTTCTGGGGGCTGTAGTTCGCGGCTGGACTCCGCGCCGAGCGCAGCGCTCCAATCCGGAGAGAGGCGGACTCCATTTCCCAGCCTCCTCTGGGGGACATTTTTGCAGCCGAGTAATCCGGAAGTCTGAGCAGCTTTTGGTCGATGGGCATTGCTTCCATGGGGTGGAGGGAGGGGGGTGTTGCCATGCTGGGTGGGGGGAGGGACCCGAGGACGGGGCATTGCTAAACCCGGTCCTATATACCTGAGCGTTGCATGCCTTCTTCCTTAGACTGCTGCGGGGGACTGAATAATGTGGATTATAGCAAGGTACAGAGACGCTTGCGGTCCTTGGAAGGGGGGGGGCTTCCCTAAAGAGGAGAGGCCTGGGGGGTCCCAGCCTTGCAAGCCCAGGGGGCGGGGCCTAGCCAAGCAGAGCCTTAAAGAAGGCCCGCCTCGCGCTCCCCCAGGATGAAAAACGGGCCTGCGGAGCAGAAACGAGGTGGGGGGGGGGCTTTTCATGGGGGTGTTGAGGGGTGAACGCAAAACAACGCAAAAAACGAGGCGGAGGTATCTACTGTCTTGCCCGACCCTTGTTTATCCGGTTTGCTGGAAGGGATGTTATTATTTCGTTGCAACAGTGTTGTAAAGCTCTCCCTGGGCTCGTCGCCCCCTTCGGTTTCTTTCCCCCGTCGGTTCGTGCCTCTTTCGGCTAGATGACTTGCAAAGTTCCTTTGACCCAAAGAAACCCCCCCCCCCCCCCCCAAGAAAACCCTGTGGCCTCCCCAACTTGCCTGTTTTCTCTCCCCTGCAAGAGTGTCCAGGGGTTGTGGGGAGCAGATCGCTTGCCAAGCCAACCATTCTCAGCTGCCACGGGAAGAGAAAGGCTGGGATTGTTCTTTTCTCACTTACAGGCAGTCCTCGTTTAGTGACTGCCTCGTACCGCACCTGTTTGCAGCTACGACAGTGACAAAAAAGTCATTCTGTGACCAAACCTCACATTTACGACCTTCGCAGGTTTGCAAAGCAAAGGAAAGCTGAAGGAAGATCTGTAAGCGCAGTCGTGGTTTCACTTAGTGACCGCTCCGCTTAAAGACTGAGTTGCCACTCCCAATTGTGGTCGCTAAACGAGGATGACCCGTATTTCTCCAATGCTGCATTTTGCAGTGCAGATATAGGAGGGCCGACTTTTTGATTTATATCGGGGCAGATGAGTCCACCTCTTTCCAGTTCCACACCATTGGAGGGCAGAAAGATGATGGGTGACGTGTGTGTGTGTGTGTGTGTGTGTGTGTGTGTGTGTGTGATTTACAAGTTCTGGAGTGGATCCTGGCCAGCACTACTCCATGTCCCACATCTCTCTGTGTGCTTTCTCTCTGGGAACAAAGACCCTGTGGCATAAGAGGAACGGCTGCGAACACTTTGCCATTAACCTCAGGACCAGGTGGAGCAAGAGGCCAGATGAATGGCCAGGCTCACGGAAGGGCACCCAACGGGGCTGAAGCCAAACTGGGCTGGGAAAGGGTGGGTCGGTCTCGGAAAACCCATCGCCCCCAGCCAGCTTTACTTCGGACTCCAGCAGCAGGTTCACAATTTGATCCAGAGGCTCACGGATGAAGATGGATGCAGCCATTTCGGCTTCATCTGACCCGGCATCTGGTGTTCCATCATTCCCCGCCTCCTTTGTGGGGTTTCTGATTGGTGTCCCCCCCCCAAAAAAAGTGGAGCTCTAGATTTTGAGTTTAGTTTTGCTTTTTTTTTAAAAGAAAAGCTGTCAGGGTGTCTGAAGAAATACAGGTGAGAAAATGTAGTTTGTAAAACAGGCCTAGTGGGGTTTTATACCGGAGTTGTAACGCTGCCTGAGGTTCTTTTGGTAAGAGAAATCTTTTCCACCCTACCTATCCCACTTAATTTTTTTCTCTATTTGCTTATAGCAGCAAGAATCTTCTGACTGCAGCAGCATGTCACAATTTGATTTCTGCTGGATCTGCAACTGTTCACAATTCTTATTAAAAGCTTTATTAGAATATGCCAGCCACCTTAAGTGATGCCTTTGGCATTCTGATCCTGAGGCCCTCTCTTTCTTTACTCTTTTCTCAAAGCTTCAAACCAGCCTTTCTCAACCTTTTGACCCTAGAGGAACCCTTGAAATATTTTCCAGGCCTCGGGGAACCCCTGCCCGGCTCAAAGATAGGCCAGAAGTTACAAAATGATTATATTCATTTCATGGGTAGGGCTGTATATGTGCATGAACAGTGTTCTTAAACTAAAAGAATGAAACTTACCTCTTTAATGGGAAGTTGCCCAAATTGGAAATAATTTTTTAAATAAATCGTGATCTCCCAGGGAACCCCTAGTGACCTCTTGTGGAACCCGAGGGCTCCACGGAATCCTGGTTGAGAAACCCTGCTTTAAACTGTACCAAGAATTGGCAAAAAAACCTGCCTGAATAGGTTAGAGCAGTGTTTCTCAACCATGGCCGCTTTAAGATCCGTGGACTTCAACTCCCAGAATTCCCCAGCCAGCCAGCATTGAAGTCCACTCATCTTAAAGCACGCTGGCTGGGGAATTCTGGGAGTTGAAGTGCACACAACTGAAGGGCGGCCAAGGTTGAGAAACGCTGGGTTAGAGGCATGGCACAAAAGGAAAGTAAACCGAGAAGTTGCCACATCAAGAAATATGGCAAACATTCGATAACATGACACAATCTCTACCGAGGTCAAACGACCATGAGGTTTTTGTTTTGTTTTTTTGTTAAGACAGACAATTTGGATCAGTCTGGAAATGGCAGAGTAAAGAGAGGGGAAGCACGTAATACGCTTAATTATTGGTATGAGCTGGACAATCCAAAACAATCTTGCAGAAGGATGTGCGATACAGAATCGGCCTGGAGCTACTAACCCAGGGAGGGTCTGAAGCCCCCGTTTTTGCCATTTCATTTTCATTGACCATTAATTGCTTGAAACCTTGATGTTTGGTACAGTATACAGTAGTCCTCGCTTAACAACCATTTGTTTAGCGATGGTTCGGACTTATGGCGGTGCTGAAAAAAACAACTTGTGACCGGTCCTCACACTTAACGACCATCGCCACGTCCGCACAGTCATGTGACAACGATTTGGGTGCTTGGCAACTGGTTCGCATTTACGACTGTCACAGTGTCCCACGGTCATGTGATCGCCATTTTCAACCACCTGGGCCAGCTTCCGGCAAGCAAAATCAGTGGGGAACTGTGTGATTCGCTTAACGACCACGTGGTTTGCTTAATGACTGGTGATTTGCTTAACGATTGCTGCAAAAAAGGTCGTAAAATCGGGTCGGATTCGCTTAATGACCGCTTTGCTTAGCAACCAAAATTCCGGTCCCAATTGTGGTCGTTAGGCAAGGACTACCTGTAAGTTGTTAGGGAAAGAAGGAACTGCATAAACCACGAATGTCTGGAATGCAGATCATGATGTAGAATGTAAAGTACTATTAATGAAAACCATGGTTTGGAATCTCATTTGAACCAGCTCGGTTTAGAGCAGGGCTTTCCAAAGTTTTCCCGCGACGACACACCAACGGCGGTGCATGAGAAAACCCGGAAGCGCTGCCGCTGCAGCGGCACCCAAAAACCTGGAAGCACCGCTGCCGCTTTCAGTTTTTGCACGCCGCCACTTGTGTGGCGCTTTTGGATTTTTGTGCGCCACAGTGGTGGCGGTGTCCTTGTGTGCGGTGCAAAAACCCAGAAGCGCTGATGGCCCGCCGCCGCCGTGCGTGCAGCCATGTGCGGCGGTGGCGCGCCATCAGCAATTCCGGGTCTTGACATGACACACCTGGGCCCCGCAGGTGACACACTTTTGTGTTGCGACACACAGTTTGGAAAGCTGTGGTTTAGAGGCTTCTGCTGGGGGAGAGCCAGCTCACATTCAATGTCTCTCGCAGGTCGATCTCTCGGCTATGAGTCTACTTTCCAATTACGTGAATGTGACTGATCCCAACTTTGTCGTGGCTGTCCTCTGCATCGCTTTCAACCCATTGTTCTGGAATCTGGTACGTACCTTTTTGCCAGCTCATTGGTTGGGTAACACTTATTTTTAGGCTTTATGGCCATTGGGAACAATTTGCGTTGGCTTAACTTAGTTCTCAAGTAGACCCTCAGCACTTTCATCCAGTAGGTGATGAAAGCTTTGCTTTGCTTTTTCTTCCAAATCTCTCTTTTTACTTCCTTTCCTGATCAGCTGCGGTTGATTGCTGTGATTCTCTGGAGTTCATTCCAAAAACGCTAAGGATTAAAAAGTGAGGTGGTATCCACACAGTTAATGAACCTGCTGTTGATGAAACACTAGGTAATCAAGCAAGGTTCTGGAGATGAGTACACTGTTGGGAGACTTGAAAGATCAGGCTGGGATAGATCATAATGGAGAAAATCTATCTATGTGGTCACTAGGAGTCAAAAACAACTTGATGGAACCTACAAATGTTAAGACCGCCTGTTCTCTACTTTGGATCTGATCTCTTGAACAAGGCTTTATTTATTTATCTTCCAAAACTCTAGAGCAGTGTTCCTCAACCTTAGCAACTTGAAGACATGTGGACTTCAACTCCCAGAACTCCCTACCCAGCATTGAAGTCCACACCTCTTAAAGTTGCCAAGGTTGAGGAACACTGCTCTAGAACAACCTTAATAGTGCCTTCCAGGTGGTTTCTACTTGTACCTTCCATAGTTTCCAGCCTACCAAATCCAAATGCTACTTCAGAATGACCTTCCTATGGAAACATGGGTCCTATGTCTTCTTAAGGTCTTCTTCCAGTTTGGGTCTACTTATACCCTCTCAGAGGTTGGTCAGATGGTGGCAATTCTGACCCATCTGGAGGGCAGCAAGTTGGGAAATGCCTCAGAGCAGATGCTGTCCAGGTGTTAAGGCCTTTTTTTCAGGACCAAGGAGAGCTCCTCATGGAGCCAGACATTCTCAGAAACCAAAAAAGTTTGCAATTGCTTGGCAAGACTTCAGGTAGCCTAAACATGTATTGCCTTCAATCCTTGGTACTCAGCATACAAAACTCTGTAGCAGAAGGGTGGGCTAAAACAACAACATTGTTTCTGTCCCCTAGCCCAGGGGTCCCCAACCTGTTGGCCTGTTAGGAAGTGGGCCGCGGGGCTCCCGCCTGCAAACCCCGCCCCCCAGTGCACGCAATTGGCTCCCGCCTGCAAACCTTGCCCCCCGGTGCGCGCAATTGGCTCCCGCCTGCAAACCCCGCCCCCCGGTACATGCGATTAGCTCCCGCCTGCAAACCCCGCCCCCCGGTACATGCGATTGTCTCCCGCCTGCAAACCCCGCCCCCCCGGTCTGTGGAAAAATTTTCTTCCACGACCGGTCCCTGGTGCCGAAAAGGTTGGGGACCCTTGCCCTAGCCAACTATGACCTTGTCTCTGGTTGAGTGCCTGCAAAGGGTTGAAGTCAAAAATTCCAGTTCCCTAGCCTGTTGGCAGACCCCAAATTTCTGGAAATACCTAGAATTGGCCCTGAATCTTCAGTATCCAAGGTGAACTAATACTAGTCCCCATGAGACAGAATTGGCAAAAATAATTTTAAAAAACCCCCAAGGGAGATGATAATCGTCCCCCATTTTTACATCTTTTTTGAGAAAGGCAAGGGGGAAAAAAGTGGGGGCAGGTCCATGAGATTCTCTGTTGACCTTCTCCTGGTTTTGGTTATTTGTTAGACCCAGGATTCCTTGGATGTTTTAGCCAAGGAAGAGCTAAGGTGACTTTTTCAATTAGCGCTGGTTTCTGCAGAAATGACTGGGATGCAGGCTGTAGGGGGCCGTGGATTCAGTCTGATGAAGGAGCCCCACGCCCAGCAGAAGAACCAGGTTTATTGGAATGGCCGATCTTTGGGCGCCTGCTTTGCAAGAAAGAGGGACCTTGAGCAATGGGAAAGCAAAGAGTTTTACGGAAGTTGAGGGCTACAAGGCTGGGAATCCTAGATTGGCTGGGCAGTTTGGGGAAGCTGGGGAGTGAGTTCTATTGTTGGGCAAAATGGGCCTTTCAGGAGGGCGGCAGAGCTGGGGAAGTTCACCGTGAAGGAGATGGAAGCTTGAGGTTCCCTGCTGATGGAGGGCGGGAGGTTGGGGTTCCTCTAGGTTGCAATTCCCTTGTCAGGGTGGCCCTGGGGCTGTGCTGTGAGCTGGTGAGGCTTCTATTCTTTGGTTTAGGGGGCTTTGTCTGGGACAGGGAGGGTCGCTTGGAGTCTGATGGAATTAGGCAAAGAGATGAACTGGATTTCGACCCTGGTCATATCTAAAAGATGGGGGAAAGGGTGCAGTCCCATTTTGTTTCTTAGATTTGTTTCCAAGGATGCCCTCTCCAGAGTTAAAAGAAAGGGGGGTGCTGCAGCTAGAACCTGGTGTCTTTGTTCCTCCTGGCTTTAATCTGAGTTTGGGGCGGGGCACTTCTTTCTTCTCCTTCCTCCTATAGGGCTATTGTTCCCTCCTTCTGTTCCTGCGTGCAGAGAGATCGTTTATGATGGTCCCTTGTTCAGAGAGAATACCTTCCTCTGTTCTTTGCACTGTTCCACCACGCTGAGCCTGGCTTGTTGGTTGGGTTTTGTTGTTTTTTTTTAAATGTTGTTTTTAATGACCGTCTACTAAGGAGAACCGAGTGTTGAAGCCGGGCGAGAGGAACGGTGGTCATGGAGATTTTCTTTCTAGACCAGAAGGCATTGATTGGCCATGCTGTGTCATCTTGTCAGCTGCCAAGTGACAAAGGGGTGAGTAGGCTAACACCAAAGTCTTAACACCTGAGAATGCAGGACCAAAACGGCAGGAATAGCTAAATTTAGGTACCCAATGGCTCCCCAGGGTTGTGTTACACAAAGGTGCCAAGAACTGGGTCAGAGAACCTGAGGGAGGTTGTGTGTTGCTGGACCAGGAGCGATGCGTCATGTTTAGGGCTAAGCGGAAACACCGCCTCCCAAGTTCGGTGTCCAATTTGCAAGGAGCGAATTGGGGTGGGGGCACGTTGGAATTCATCGTTGGATTTCAACGGGGACAAAGTATTTGGAAACTTATTCAGGGAGGGGCTTTCTGCTTCTGCTCTGTGCAGCCCCCCCCCCCACTTTTAAAGCTCTTCCTCTCTTGCCCCTAACCCAATTCCCAGAACACCACGGATAGATATCTCCTTGTTTGCAGAGCATTTTGGAGAGAAATAATGACAGTTGCAAAAGATTATGCAACCTTGAAGACTTGTAAACCCAACTGAAAAACGGGCCACCAGTGCCCTGACCTCGTTGAAACTATGCATTTAACCCATAGGATTTTTCTTACTTTTTTAGTCTTCCTCCAGCTGTCCCTGTATTTCTGAATACCGGGAGAACATGTAAGAGGCGTTGCTGGTAGACTCCTCGGAGGCATACGACTGGTGGCCCTCCCGGGAGGAAAGATGCTAAGCTAGGTGGACCTTTGGGCTGATCCATCAAGAATTGCCTGCTCGCCTTTCCTTCCCGTCTGATCACCAGGGCTGGTCTTTGTCTCCTTTCTAAAAACCAGCAGCAGGGGGCACTGAAGGAGCAACGTAATTCTCCTGCGTGGCTTCTGCAGGGCGGCGTGGCCTCTAGCCTGGGTACATTCATCCTTCTCAGGCAGCACCCCCGATGACCACGCAGGGGATGATGGTAGCAGGAGTCCAATCATAAAGCCCAGGACTGGCATCTCTGTGGATCTGTGTGAACCCAGAGGAAGGAGATGTGCAATTGAGAGGTTGATGAGAAACAAAACACCTCGTCTTTCCTTGCTTGGCTTCCTCCTCTGGCCTAACATCTCAGAAAGAAGATTTAGAACTTAGTTCCGCCAGGAATCTGCCACATTCCTGGTGAGATTCTCCCAGAAAGTGGTGAGTTGATGGTGGGACGTGTTT
Organism: Charina bottae; assembly: GCA_023362775.1. NCBI lineage: Eukaryota > Metazoa > Chordata > Lepidosauria > Squamata > Charinaidae > Charina > Charina bottae. The sequence goes on from JALMGJ010000064.1 coordinate 1,812,100, forward strand.
GCAAAGGATTTTGAAGAGAAAAGGCCCTTTGTTCTTGGGAAGAACCCAGAACTTGCAACAATACGGGTTCCTTGAGAACCTTCTCCCAGGAAGGGAACCCAAGAGGTGGTAACCTCAATTCCTGGTTAACCATCCAGAGGACATTTCATGGTCATCAGTTTCAGCAGTCACATGCTTGCAGAATTGGGACATTTGCATGCTAGGATGGAAGATTTGCCTGGATCCGAGGGCCACCTGATGGCACATGACACCATGGTATGCTTTGCTTGATTTTTAGATGAGTGTGTTGCAAAAATGCAGCCATTGTGGCTTCAAACCCAGGCTTTACAGGGCAGCATGTGGTGCAAAGGGGGCGTGATGGCTCAGCGGGTAAGACACCAGGCTTGTCGATCAGAAGGTCGCAAGTTTGGAGGTTCGAATCCCTAGCCCCGCGTGACGGAGTGAGCTCCCGCACCAGCCCCAGCTCTTGCCAACCTAGCAATTCAAAAGCATGCAAATGCAAGTAGATGAATAGGTACCACTTCGGTGGGATGGTAACAGCGTTCCGCGCGCGTCATTGCCGGCCACATGACCATGGAAGCGTCTTCGGACAACGCTGGCTCTTCGGCTAAGAAACGGAGATGAGCACCGCCCCCTAGAGTCGGACACGACTGTGCACGGGAAACCCTTTAACCGTGTGGTGCAAATGCATCCCTTTGTGGCTTATGAACAAGCCACTGTTAATGGCGTGTTAAACCATAGCTTAGTACCATGTGTGAAGCCAGCCATGGTCTTTATAGCAACCGTGAGATCTGGCTGAGATGAGCTGGGAAGCTGTTGACCTGGCCAGGCACCAGGACCAGAGGAGAAGACAGTCCCAAACGATGCTTCACTTGAATGACGCTAAACTCAGCTGAGACAGGAAGGAGACCCGGTGGCCAGCTTGGGTGGCCTCAAATTAAGGGCCAAACCAGCTTTCCCTTCCCCATTTTCCCCAGAACCTGAGAAGGTTTATATGGACCTCTCTTTAACAAGAGCAACATCCAGGCAAAGCAATGGATATTAACCTTACAACTTGCTGTGTTTTCCCTACCGATGATGGGGTCGTATTCATAGTCCATGCCTTCTGTTCTGGCCTGCAATTCATGTTTGTTTTTTAAGTGCTATCGATTTTGGTGCACTCACCGAATTGGCGGGCGAGGGGGCTGTCCTGGAGCGGCTGGGCACTCTGCCGGTCAAAGCTGCTCTTTCTTAGCGATTGGGGGGGAGGGGGGTGCTCTGGACACCTTTACTTGGATAGGATTGTCCTGTTAGTGGAATGGAAATGGAGGGAATGCCCAGCTGGTGGGCCGCAACAGACATCCTGGTCGTGGAAAGTACATTTCTTTTTTCTTTTGCTTTTTGAAGCTCTCAAGCTGAAAGAGAAATGTCCCTCCCACCACCTTCCTTAGGAGGAAAGGACCCATGTCAGCTCCAGGCTTAATTTAAAATCTAGTTTAAGGTCTGGGGATTGGGAAGGTTTTGAACCCCAGTGACCCCAACAGACCCCTTCCCTCCCTCCCCCCCATGAGGCAGACCTCTGCAAAGCACAGTGCCCATTTTATTAAAGTTCTCCGCCTTTTTAGCCCCGTCTGCTCTACTCTAAAACAAGGCTTGAGGAGAGCACTGCTCTCTCCCATTCTGCTCCTCTTAAAAGCTTTGTTTGCAGTGTGAGTGCCAGTTGGAGTAAAGGGAAACGGGGGCCCAGCATAGAGGAGCCCGCCAGATTGATTCTTCATTTAGCACATCACTTGCTGCCCCAGATAATATCCTCCGTGATTTACTCATTGAGCCAGGATATGGCAGGACTTAATTAAGGGACCGAGGATTAGATGGGGAACAATGTCAGCTTTATAGAGATGGACCGCACTGGGTGGATTTGTGTCTGCAGGGCTGATGCAACGGTGGAATGAGTTAGCTGAGTACTTGGCCAATTGGTGCAATTAAGAAAAGTGGCTGCGGATGAATCTAAGCCATGCAATTAAGAGGGGAAAACGGGGAGGCAAACGGATTGGGGGGGGGGAGGTATTGCATTCTTCCTCAGCCACTGCTGCAGTGATTTGAAGCCACATCATCATCATTATTTATTAAATTTATATGCTGCCCGACTCCCAGTGACTCTGGGTGTTTTACGATGGTTAAAAACATTTAAAAACGAAGAACAGTGCAAAAAGACAAAACCAGCACAGAACAAGAGAACAAAGATGGCCCAGGACACCGGCTTCTATTAAACGAGCCTTTCTCCAGGTTCAAGGCCTTCCAGTGTCCCAGCCCTGTTGATACGGATGGCATCAGCTCCTACGCCATCCTCAGCTCTGCCAGGAGATGCCCAGGATTTGAGGTGGGGCTTTCTGAGTGCAAATCAGAGATACTTGTCCTGGAGTAACTGGAGGATCAGGACGTTGGAGCTGTTTTTCTACACGGAGAGATGAGATGAACATCCGGACTTTGGGTTTGCAAGCGCTGGGTTCTAATCACGGTGAACAGCAGCAAAGCAGGCGGAATCCAACTCGAGCCTCGGATCGATGCATTTCATAACCAGATCCCCGGCTTGTTTAACCATCGTGCGTCGAATAATCCGCCGTTGGTGGAGTTGGCACAACTTGGGTGACGTTTCAAAGCTTTCCCTGGCAGGGTGGGTGGAATTTGGGGGCATTCACACGACCTTGCTGCTGTTTGGGTGACCAGTTGGGCATCCCTGCTGGCAGGTTTTTGCTCCGGGCCATAGCTGCCAGCTTTGGGGACGGGGGGCGTGTTGGGGGAGAGCGAGGTGATCCTGGTGAGGTCACCTGGGGCCACCACTGCCTTGCTGAAAGACAGCAGGGCAGCTTGCCCGCTGTGAATGGGTTTTGTTTTGCAGCCGAGAGGCTTTCCTTATCAGCTTCCAAATTAATACACCGTCTTCTGCCAGAGGAAATCAATTAGGTAGAATGGCTTCCTTATCCTCAGGACCAGGGGCTCGGATGAAGGGAAAGGAGAGATTTTAAAAAATGCAGCAAATAAATAGTCGTGGGTTCCATGAGGTTTCTTGCTTTCTTTTGCCCTTCCACCTGTCTGAAGATTATGTCTCCAGGAGCCCTCCCGTTTAAAGCCTGGCGTGATCAAAGCTCTTGATAAGGAATTCATCTCTCTAATAGTGTTTACCTGAATTGGCAGAAAGCCCATCTCGCTACCCAGTTTTTGTTTATTTTCTTTTTTTTTAAATCTAAGAAGGGCTTTGGGAGTCTAACCTCCTCTGAACATCAGAAATTACAGGTCGTCCTCATTTAGCGACCACAATTGGGACCGGCAATGTGGTCGCTAAGTGAAACCATGACTGTGCTTATGATCTGGCTTCAGCTTTCCTTTGCTTCGCAGGCCTGTGAAGGTCGTAAATGCGAGGACTGGTCGCAAAGTGACTTTTTCATCCCCATCATCCCTGCGAACGGTCGCTAAACGAGGCAGTCGCTAAACAAGGACTACCTGTAATAAAAGCTCACTGAGGTGTTGAAGGAGGACTTACAGTCCTTTTCTGCTCAAGTGATGGAAACCTCATTTGGAGGGGCAGATTCCCTTCTTCATCCCCTGATGCTCACACAGGAAATCTAGCAATGTAGGAAATGCAGCCATTGGTAGTTTATTCTGCAAACCATGATAAAATAAGCCATGGCATATCAACCAAATCCCCCCCCCCCCCCGCCGGCTGAGAACCATTTTATTATATTTCTCAAACCAGGCACGATTTAAGGAATGGATTTTAAGAGAAAACCAGGCACGATTTTCATCAGTTACAACATTGGTTCAATACAACACAACAGACCTGGAATTACACACTTTAAGAGAAAACCGGGCACGATTTTCATCCATTACAACATTGGTTCAATAATTTTTTTTTTATTTTAAAAATTGATTCATTGTTGTCAAATGTATTTCATTCCTGCTGCCTTGAGAAAGGACAGAGAACCCTGCGGGTGTTAGCGGCTCACCCTGAGCCCATGGATAAGCTGTTCCTGTAAGTTTCCAGCAGTTGTGCCAAGTTCAAGAACCCTCGAGTATCAATCCATACCGAGAGGAACAAGAATTTTCTTTTTTTAAGTTAAAAAAACAACAACCCTAACGCTCTTGGAAAGCAGAATCTTGCATCCGTGTTACATTTGGGGACTCGGCTGCTCTTTCGGGAAGTGTCGCATTTACACGACAAACCTCCGATTCCTCAGCATCCTTTTTGGATAATTCCAGCAGAAAGAGGAGATCGTGCGCTGGGGGAAATTCCTGCAGCTGCACTTTCTCCCGGCGTGCTTGCAAGAAGTAAGGGCACAAACTTAGCTAATGGTTAGCAGCGAGTTGAATACTGTTTAAGCAGCCTAATTAATGTGGGCTAATTGGTGGCGGGGTTTATTGACAATAGCGCAGCGTTCCCTCACTGTGGAGACACCTTGAATGTTCTGGCGTGATCCAGCCACACGTAGGGCAGCTCCTCAAGACACTCATTAGAGTTTGCATGCAAATAGCGGCTTCTCTTAATTGCTGGCTTGTACAAAGTAATTAGCAGGGTGTTCCTTTTTTCTCCCCACTGTTTGTTCTGTTCTGCCGTCCTCTTCTACCCTTCCTTGCTGTTTCCGCTAGCGATTAAAATCACGCCCCCCTCTTCCTCTTCTCCCGCTGGCCATGGAGGGGGGCTGCAGGGAGGGGGGGATGAATCCAGCTGAGGGTTTCCCCAACTTTGGGGCATGTTGGAATCGTCCTTGCCTTCTGCATCGTTCCTCAGATGGGGCCAGATGGTTCTTCTCTAACCAGGAAAGTGTCATTGCCAAGGGTTGGGGTAGAAGTCAGGAGGGGGTCAAAAACATCAAGATGGAGGCTATGGCCCGTGATTGGAGTTCTGTCCTTCTTTGACATGTGTAGAAGCCTGAATAAAACGCTAGCATCCCATCAGGGCCCAGAACGGTTTCAAAACCCATCCTTTACATCTTACACCTTCCCAAACGTGAGCCCTGGGCAGAGCAATAGAAGTGGAAAGGTTTAAAATACAATCCAAAGGATTATTACAAACAAACAAACAAACAAATTGAAAAACAACCATTGAAGTAAGATCAGCAGGCTTGGAAATTAAAATACACCATCAGAGGAGCTGGTTTAAACTGATTGTGCCATAGCAAGCAAGAGGGGACCCCTGGGGAGATGGATTATAGATGGGGAGACCATGAAACAGGCTGGATTCCCATATTATCATGGGATAATATGTGGCTAACTCCTTAATTTTATAATGTCCTTCGTTTTAATTCCATCGTCCATCTGGATTTATAATTATTTATTATTTTTACATATATTGTATACTGATGTTTTATATTTTATTTTAACTATTTTATTGTAAACCGCCCAGAGTTCCCCATTGGGGGAGATGGGCGGTTATATAAATTAAATAAATAAATAAATATTGTGCTACGCCATCCTGTTGAAAGGCCCTCGGCGGTGGGTCTGCTGGAACCTGGCCACTATCATTCCTGTTTTCCAGAGACCCTTTTGATTAAAAAAAAAAAAACCCTAGAAGATGGAATCTGTGGGTTAGCCCCTTCCAGTGACTTTGAAAGAATAAATGGTGGGACCTCCAAGATTTCTCCCTTTGGTCCCTCTTTTCCATTCTAATCTCCTCCCCCAAAGCTTTGCACACAATATCGGGGTACAATATGGGCATGGATGCTTTTCTTTAAATGGCTTTTGTGCCTCTGCAGGACCAGATTTTCCAGGGCAGATTTGATTCTCATTTCTCCCTAGACCATGACGTGGATCTCTTCCGCTGAACCCACCAAGGGCATTACTGACGCTGGTCTGTGGGTTAATCTGAGGTGGGATTTGGATCTGAAGGCTTTGTGCTTGTGCATGGGGTATGTGAATTAGTGCATACTTTTAAAGAACAAGGGGGGGAAATCACATGGACCCAGTTGGGTTGATGGAGATGATCCAAAATGAAGATGCCACATCAGTGGGATTTCTCCCCTGTGGGGAAGGTAAATTGATCTGGAGTCTTTTGGGAAGCAGTGACACAAATTCCCCTCTTTACCGTAATGGATTCCTTTTTTTTTAAAAGGCTATCAGCATTCCTGTTTCTGCATAGGGTCTGAAGGTGGCCTGTGGATTTCTTTTCTGCTCTAAGTGGCTTTAAAAACCCTGCCTTTTTCCATGTTTCTTGTAGGCTGAGCAGCATAAAATCATCATATTTGTGATTAAAAGCTGCCTCCTCCTCTCCTTCCTTCCTTCCTTCCTTCCTTCCTTCCTTCCTTCCTTCCTTCCTTCCTTCTCCCCCTCCCTTCTCCTTTCTCCCTTCTCCCCCTCCCTCTCCTTCTCTTCCTTCTCCCTCTCCCCCTCCCTCTCCCCCTCCCTCTCCCCCTCCCTCTCCCTCTCCCTCTCCCTCCCTCTCCCTCTCCCTCTCCCTCTCCCTCTCCCTCTCCCTCTCCCTCTCCCTCTCCCTCTCCCTCTCCTTCTCCTTCTCTAGGGGCGCGCCAGGGCCGGTTGTAGGAGGGTTTTAAACAATAAAAAATTGTGTCGTCTCCTTCTCCTTCCCCTTCCCCTTCTCCTCCTCCTCCTCCTTCTCCTCCTCCCTCTCCTCCTCCTCCTCCTCCTCCTCCTCCTCCTTCCCCCCATGTCCTCCTCCTCCTCCTTCAGATTTATCCTGCATCTTCTCCAGGAGCTCAGGTAGAGCTTAGGAGGAGGCTGAGAGAGTAATGGAAGGAGTGCTAGACATAAACAACCAAGAGGCAGGAGGGGAGCGTGTTGGTTGTTTATCTCACCAATGGCATCTCGGTCCAGGTGAGAAGAGGCTGGGGACAGAACAATTCAAAATACTCCAAGAGACTCCTCATTAATGAGCAAACTAAGACCCGAAGCTTGGAAACGGCCTTATTTAAACTTAGATGTGAAGGTAGCTCTGTTGGCTTAGCCCTTCTTTTTCAGTCAAGAGCATTGGGGAGAAGGTTCCCAACGAAACAGAGCCCAGAAAAGTGGGGTGCTGATTGCCCACAGAGATTGTGGTGGTAAATGTCATTCCAAGCCAATTTCTCCTGCCCCCTTCCCACCTTCCCAGTTTGGGAATGTCTTTGGCAGCAGATGGATAAGTGAGGCCGAAGGAGAGGCATCCTCACACACAGGTGCTGTCTACACCCTGTGATCTTTCCTTGACTCCTTTGAATGACAGGTTTTGCTCACGGTGCTTGCTGGGGCATGATTTTAGGAGTTTGTAAGATTGGGAACTATTTGCTCTGCACCATTCATACAGGTAGTCCTCAACTTATGACCACAATAGGGACCGGAAAATTTGTCGTTAAGTGGTGCAATTGTTAAGCGAGGCAACACGTGACTGCACCAGATTTCACGACATTTTTCGCAGCGGCTGTTAAGTGAATCACGGTCGTTAAGTGAATCATGCGGTTCCCCATTGATTTTACTTGTGGAAGTCGGCTGAGAAGGTCACAAATGGTCATAAATACATGCTGGTTGCTGAGTGCCCGAATTTTGATCACATGACCGCAGGGACACTGATGGTTGTAAGTGTGAGGACTGGTCATAAAGTCACTTTTTTTCAGCACCGTCGTAACTCTGAACGGTTGCTAAACAAATGGTCGTAAGTCAAGGACTACCTGTATATCTCTGGGTGTTCCTGGCAGTGGATCAGCCATGATTTTTGACTCTTGATTGCTTAACAAATGGACTACTTCTCAACGATATCGTTCCACCTCAGGGTTCCGTAGGATTTTTACCCTGCGGGATGTGGTTCTCCAGTCTACAAGGGTAGACCTAATGCCCAGTCAGTGGCCTGCCCCCCTCACCCACACACACACGCACCGTATCCTGATCTCCAGCCTCTTCCTCCCAGCAGAGTCAATCTAAGAATGCAGAATTCTGATTTCAGCCTGCTTTGTTATTTTCCACTCCAGTCGATGCTGACGCCAAGCGCGCCTTCCCAGTTCCTCAGTCCATTTTCTCAGGAGGGATGGCTGGCTGAGTAATGGAACATGAACCAGAATAGATTTTCTAGCCAGCGTCCCAGTAATTGATGCCCTTTTTCATCCTTGAAGGACTTTCAGCTCCTTTGCTCTTCCCATCAATCTGTGTCATCTTTGCTCTGCTACCACGGAGGACCAGGCCTTTAGTCCAGATCATGACCCATTGCTTTCTCTCCGTCCTTCCCGTTGCCTGTCCCTGAAATGTGCCTGTTTGTGTGAAAGCTCCTGTCTTCCAGCTGGAGGCTCGGTGTCTTTGCAAAAACAAAAAATGTTGCTTTGACATTTTGGCGTCTGATTTCGGCTAAGTTGCTTTTCACTTTCCAAGAGTGAAATTGGAATCTGCTGGAAATTGTGATACTGTGATGTGTAACTGTGTGGGAGAACTTGCTCATAACTTCGGGATGTTCTGGAGTTCCATGCCCAAACTCACTCCGTTTTCCACCTCTGGTGCTTACTTCAGAAAGTATCTCTAGAATGGTGAGATGCCTTTCATGAGGACCTGCTGCCCTTCGAGATGGGGTCTACAAATGATTTACTTGCTATGAAGGCCAGGAAGAATTTCTCCACGTTGAGCAGAAGAATGCAGCTGAGAAGAACCAGTTTCTAGAAGACCCAACTATAGCAGAAGCTGGTTGTTCTCAAGTCCTGTTCATGAACCTCTTGAAAGTCCCGGGTTGGCCATTGTGCCAAGTAATGTTGAATGACATGCGCCGTTTGGTTTGATCCAGAAAAAGGACGTTGCTATATGTTTTGGGACATGTTCATAGGCTTATATTTCATGCAGAACAATGGCCAGACATTTCGGTTGCTAAGTGAAGCAGTCATTAAGTGAATTTGACCTGATTTTAATACCGTTTTTGCGGTGGTCATTAAGCAAATCACCGCGGGCGTTAAGCAAACTACATGGGCGTTAAGTGAATCACACAGTTCCCCATTGATTTTGCTTGCCAGAAGCCGGCCAGGAAGGTTGAAAATGGCGATCACGTGACCATGGGATGTTGTGATGGTCATAAATGTGAACCAGTTGCCAAGCGTCCAAATCATGATCACGTGATTGCTGGGATGCTGCGACGGTCGTATGTGTGAGGACCGGTCGTAAGTCGTTTTTTTCAGCACCGTCATAAGTCCAAACTGTCACTAAATGAATGGTTGTTAAGCGAGGACTTTCTGTATATCACATTCAAGCGAAATAGGTGTTCCAGAGCTGCTGTTAGAGCTGGCTGCATTCTTGTTCAGGAAAAACGGCTTCCTCAAATGGAAGGAATGGATCTAGCCAGCAGCAGCAAAGGACCAGGATGAAGAGAGAGAATTGGAGTAGCCCGAGAACAAGTTTTTAGTCTTTGCAGGTGAACAGTTCCACCTCCTCCTCACAGCATGGGGAATAACTTGTCCGTGTTCCAATTGGCATCCAGTTAGCTTTTTTGGGCTATTGAAAAATGCAGAGTTTTCTGTGCCCAAATCATGGTGGCTGTTTTGCATTGGTTCCCTCTTCCCTCGTGGCACGGACCACAGGAAGAAGCCACACGCGGATTTCCTTCGGCGTGGAAGGAGGACAAATCAACTTTCTAGGAAGGGGTTACATGGAAACGGAAATTAATTACATCATCTCATCTAGGTTGACCACGTGTTTTTGAGCTTTTCATCTCCTGCTGTTATCTAAGGTAGACAATCACCAGATGAGATGTTGGTAACAGATATGGGTCTTCACCAGTCTGAGTCCTGTGTCTCTCCTGGTGAAGGTGACGATGATGGCGATGGTGCAGATTTGGAGTTCCAGCTCTTGATCTTTGCCCAGTTCTAGTCTGAGGAGGTTCAAAAGGGTGCCTCGTCTGCTGATCAACTTGAGGCAACGTTTGCATGACTCATTTTTATGGGGCAAAGGCGCTTTAATTAAGCTGTGTTTGAACCTAATTCCCCAATTAATTCAGCTACAGCTGCAGTTTCAAGCAAGTGCCATTAAATAAGGCAAGGCTGAAGTTGCAAGCATTCACACACAGGATTTGCTGTGGACCGTAGGAAGGAGGCACTGGCTAACCACTTCTGCAAAACCTGGCCAAGAAAACTGCAGGGACTTGTCCAGGCAGTCTCCGAGAATCGGACACGATTGAACGGATTTTATTTAAAAATGTGTGTATGCATGCATCTTTATTTATTTCTAGGAGAATAAAATATCTGTCTGGTCCTGCACTCATCCGTCAGGAAATAATATACAAGCATATATAGAAACATCACAGTTGTTAGGATCTAGTTGTTCCCAATAGAAGTGGCACCTGGGGGCACATAAGGACTCTTATCAGAAATAAATGCCCAGGTCCCGACTCGGCTGCTGTATATTTGCGGTAAGCTGGAGATAAAAATGGAACGGCACAAAATAGAACTGGAGCCAGGTTTCAGAGCTGAGATTGGCCTCCATTAAAATGCAACACCTTTGAAAAGTCAGCCCAGCTGGAGGAGGAGGAATCGTATATTGGAGGCCCTGGAACGAACACTCCATATGAATGAACGGCCAGGCCAGAGGGGCATGTGCAAAAAAACTCTGGGTGCGTTTCCAGCCTGTTCAGCTGACACCGGCAGGCGGCTTGGCCTGGAAAGGAGGAGGGCGTCGCTATGGGGCTGAGCAGAAAAACCCTGGAGACTTAGCACTGCTTAAAATGCCAAAGGCTGATGAGAGGCTAAAGGGAGAATGCTTCCAACACACCCTTCTGTTCAAAATCCCTTCCTTCCTTCCTTCCTTCCTTCCTTCCTTCCTTCCTTCCTTCCTTCCTTCCTTCCTTCCTTCCTTCCTTTTCATCCAATTTATATAGCTGCCCATCTCATAAGCAAGCAACTCCGGGTGGCATACAACCAAGCTAAAAAGTCAGTAAATGCATTAAAGGCTATAAAAACCAAGCTCAAACAAAAAACTGAAAAAACTGATGACCGGTCCTCATACTTACGGCCATCGCAGCGTCCCCACGATCACATGATCACGATTTGGGCGCTTGGCAACCGGTTCGCATTTATGACCGTTGCAGCATCCTGTAGTCATGTGATCGCCATTTTCGACCTTCCCGGATGGCTTCTGGCAAGCAAAATCAATGGGGAGCCGCGTGATTTGCCTAACAACCACATGGTTCACTTAATGCCCACAGTGATTTGCTTAATGACTGCCACAAAAAGGTCGTAAAATTGGGTCAGATTTGCTTAACGATCGCTTTGCTTAGCAACCGAAATTCCAGTCCCAATTGTCATTAAGCGAGGACTGCCTGTACAGCCCTGAATTGGAAGGCTGAGATAAGAAGCTGGCTTTGCCCTCACGCTGGCTCACATCCGGCTCTCCACACTCCAGCACCAGGACGTGAATGTGCACCAGTTTATTTTCCCTCTGCTCAGTCAACCCCGTAGCACCTTTTCTGACGAACACGTCTTATTCAGAGCCAGGAGCTTTCACAAGCTGCATCCGCTTATGCCTTTCATGGCTCTGAATAACGTGTGTTCGTCGGAAGAGATGCTACGCAGCTCCTCCTGGGCTTTGGCTATCGCAGAGCAACCCAGCCGCCCTCCCGCCATCGCTGTCCAGCATGGCTCTGCTTCTCCTTGTGACTCAGCAGCTGTGTGGATTGTGTCCTGTGGCTTGCACCCTCGTCCCTTCACCCCCACCCCCGGCCCAGAGCTCCAGTTATAGCAGCCTGGTGACGCAGGCGCTCTGTCCCCCCCCCCTTAATTGAATTTACAACTGCGGACTATTTATACCAGCAGAAGTGCAGCATCACACATCTGCACTTGCTCATGTTATAGAAAGGTGGCCCTGCCGGGAGCAATCAATCTGGTTCTCCAGTTCTCCGGCCTGTGTGGCAGACAAAATCTGTGACCAGGGCAGGGAGATGACGGAGTGGGCCAAACCGCCTTTCCTTTTATTCCAGAGTATTAAGTAGGGTAGGATGATGATGGGAATAACGAGAGGCATAGAATGAGGGCGGAGAGGGGGCCTCGGCCCATGGTCCGAAGCAGACAATGTGGTGAAGCTATGGAGATCAGCTGGGAGGGGGGAGACGTATTGAAGTCCCACCTGCCCTGAGTTCCATCAGGAAAGAAAGGTGGGGCATCCTGTTGTGAACTGCCAGGGGATGCCTGAACAGCCCAGAAAAGCTAGGAGTCTTTCGGAAGACCTTAGCTACAGGTAGTCCTCGACTTACGACCGTTCGTTTAGCAACCGGTCGAAGTTACAACAGCACTGGAAAAAGTGACTTACGACCGGTCCTTGCACTTACGACCGTCACAGCGTCCCCGCGGTCACGTGATCAAAATTCAGGTGCTTGGCAACCAACATTTATTTATTTGTTTGTTTGTTTGTTCGTTCATTCAATTTATATAGCTGCCCATCTCAAACCAGTGGCTCTGGGCGGCTAACAATAATAAAAAAACAATCAACAATAAAAACAATACCAAAAGATTAAATATAAATATAAATACAGCTGAGAGATTTTAAAAGCCATTGGTGTTAGCACAGCCATGAAACGGGGCCCTTCACACACTCGGGGCCCCAGGCCCGGGCACAAAGCCAGGTCTTCAAGGTCTTCCGAAAGGCCAGCAGGGTCGGGGCCATCCTAATTTCAGGAGAGAGGATGTTCCAGAGGGCAGGCGCCACAGCAGAGAAGGCACGTCTCCTGGTCCCCGCCAGCCGACATTCCTTGGCTGACGGGACCCGGAGCATGCCCATCCTGCTGGACTGGATTGGACGGGTAGAAACAACTGGGAAAAGACGGTCCCTGAGGTAACCCGGTCCCAACCAGCACCTTGAATTGCACCCGGAAAGATACCGGCAACGGATGCAGCTCCCGAAGCAGTGGTGTCACATGTGCCGAGCAGCCGACACGATTTACAACCCGGGCAGCTGCATTCTGCACCAGCTGAAGCTTCCGAATGCTCCTCAAGGGCAGCCCCATGTAGAGCGTGTTGCAGTAGTCCAAACGGGAGGTCACGAGGGCATGAGCGACAGTGAGTAGTGCCTCCCGGTCCAGGAATGGGCGCAACTGGCACACAACCCGAAGGTGTGCAAAGGCCCTCCTAGCCACGGCTGCCACCTGCTCTTCCAGCAGGAGCCGTGAGTCCAGGAGGACCCCCAAATTGCACACCGGGTCCGTCTGGGGCAGTGCCACCCCGTCCAGGACCAAAGATGGAAAAACCTTGGTACCGCGAGGCCCAAACGCCCAAAGCCACTCAGTCTTGCTTGGGTTGAGCCGGAGCTCATTGCGCCCCACCCGGGCCCCTCCAGCCTCCAGCACTGAGACAGGACGTCCACGGCATCCCTCAGACAGCCCGGGGAGGAGATATAAAGCTGGGTGTCGTCAGCATATTGGTGATCCCTCACCCCAAACCGTCGGATCACCTCACTCAGCGGCCTCATGGAGATGTTAAATTAGAGGGGCGAGAAGACAGCCCTGTGGCACCCCACACAGTAGGGGCCGTGGACTGGACCTCCCCCTTCCCACCAACACCGACTGGAACCGACCCCGGAGGAAGGAAGAGAACCAGTGCAGCGTAGTGCCGCCCACCCCCAACTCCCGAAGCCGGGAGACATGTATTTACGACAGTTGCAGCGTCCCGGGGTCACGTGATTGCCATTGGCGACCTTCCCAGCTGGCTCCCGACAAGCAAAGCCAATGGGGGAAGCCGGATTCGCTTAACGACCGCAGCAAAAAAGGTCATAAAATTGAGTGTGAATTCTGGGAGTTGAAGTTCACGTATCTTAAAGCTGCCAAGGCTGAGAAACACTGGTCTAGTGGATATGTCTATACAACACGCTTCAGTTGATTAGTTTTATGCTTGGTTTCTTCTTTACGGTTGCATGTGTTGTGTGATCCCAGCCTTTTGGTTACTCCATTGTGTGAACCCAGAAAGTAAATGAACTGGGTAAGCAGGTTAAGGCGGTTGTATGAACACTGCCTGTTTTAAGATCCATTTCAGTCTGGTTTGGGATAGAAATAGTGTGGTTGTCTTAGTAGATCATCCATGATGGGGGTAATGTGTCTTCAGTGGGGAGGTATCTCTGCTTGGCCCCTTGGCAGCTTTCTGCAGTATTTATTATTTCTAACTTATATCACCTATCACTTATATCAACTTATATCACTTATATCACATTATTATTTCTAACTTATATCAGTATATCAGTGGTTACAGTCTCGTTCCACCTTCCTGGACTGGGGTGGGGGGACATTTTGCAGTTTCAAATCTTTTTTTTCTGATAATTGCAGATGGTATGGGGACGGGAGGGGGAGATCCTCTGGCCAGGATCCCACTGGGCTTGGTTTTATCATCTCTGTTTTTCAACGTCTTTATGAAACTAGCGGGAGAAACTTATCCACAGATGTTTCTCATCTAACAATTTCAGTTCTCTTACCTCTTTTCGGCATCTTCTGGGAAGGCTGTGGAAATTCTGAATCAGAGTTTAGAATCAATGAAGGACTGCAGGGGGGCGGTGTCTATAAATTGAAATTAAATCCAGACCAAAGAGATACTATTGATTAGCAGAATTACTAGTCCACCGATGAGGTTGCATTTCCTGTCGAAAGACGAAATGAGCCATTTGGGATCCTTCCCCGCCTCTTCTCTTGCAGAGACGTTGGATGCTGCAAAAGTGCTTCATTAAGCGGCCATTTGTCCAGCTGGCTCTTTGATCCTTTCGATTTTGTTTGTCTGTTCAGGTGGCAAGATGGGAGCACAAGACCCGGGTACTCACACGCCTCTTCCGTTCCCCCTACACAGCCTGTTACTTCCTTGGAGCTGTCATCATCTTGCTCAACTTCCTGCGGAGTCATTGGTGAGTCTCCCATTTGGGGGTATTGGATAGGCCTTTGCCAAAAGTTGGAGGAAACCTCCTCCCTGAGCCTGCTGGGCTAAGCTGTGGGTCCCCCTCTCTTCTAAGAGCAAAAAAGAAGCCCCCCTTTGCATTGTTTGCAGCCTCCCCAAAACTTGCAAAGATTGAAGGAGAAATCCATGCATTATCTTGCAAATGAAGCAGCGTTCTTCTCTGCAGCCTCTTCCTAGCATCCTCACAGAAGCCTTTTCTGGCTTTGGAAAGGGACAGAGAAAGTGAGAGATAACAGGAGGCGTGGTGGCTCAGCGGGTAAGACGCCAGGCTTGTAGATCGCAAGTTTGGAGGTTCGAATCCCTAGTCCTGCGTGCGGAGTGAGCTCCCGCACTCGCCCCAGCTCTTGCCAATCTAGCAATTCGAAAGCATGCAAATGCAAGTAGATGAATAGGTACCACTTCCATGGGAAGGTAACAGCGTTCCACGTGCGTCATGCCGGCCACATGACCGTGGAAGCGTCTTCGGACAACGCTGGCTCTTCGGCTAACAAACGGAGATGAGCACCGGCCCCTAGAGTCGGACACGACTGCACAAATGTGCGGGGGGAACCTTTACCTTTACCTTTTTGCAAGCTAATGCAGAGTGTTTCTTCAAGGCAATTGCATTGCCTCTCCACCTGAGAAAAAGAATCACCTTTCCTGGGCAGTATGGAGCTCCGTGTGAAGGTGAAGGTGAGATGTCTTGCACAAGAGCTTGTATATGGGTCTTAAAGGGAAAACTAGTGTCCAACCCTTGGAAGAGAAGTTCATGTAAGGAAGAAACCCCAAATAACGCGAGTAAAAAGTTCAAAATCCATGTCAAAGTCAAGGCAAATGTCAGCAGGACCTTGGACAGTTCCAAGCAAATCTCCTGTCCAAGACGGACTCTTACCCTTTAGTTTTTGCTAGATTTATATCATGCTTTTCGTCCTGGGGCTCAAGATGCCTGCAAAGCATCCACCCTCCAGCTTGTCCCAACAACAGCCCTGTGAGGAAGGATGGGCTGAGTGTGGCCTGCCCCAAGCTTCTGTGACTGAGGGTGGGCTTGAACCTGGGTCCCTCCTAGTCCAACACCAACATACGGTCATGCTATCTCTGTAGGAACTGAAGCCCATTGTTCAGCTTTGAGTTGGGTTGGTGCCCTTCCACCAGAGGACATGAGTAGACTGGCCCTCACTTGACCTTACAGCCCTTGATGACCACAAAGTTGGGGAGACAGATTGTGCTGGAAGTCCTCCTCTTGAAGAATCGATCAGAAACCATCTCCAGCTAAAAGTTATCATTCCAGTCAAACTTCCTCTGCTGGAGGTCTCCGAATATAAGTAGAACCGAGACTGGCTTGGTGAACCAAGCGTCTGACCTCATTTAAGGCAGCATCCTCAAGCAGATGCCCTCCAAATGGCCATGGGGTTGTAATCGGACACAACTGGGAGGCACCAGGTTGGGGCAAATTACCCAATATTATTCCTATCCATTGTGCGTTATCACTAGGTGCTGCAAGGAAGTATCTCAGCCCAGCATCTTTTTCCCCCCTTTTAAGAAGGAAATGAAAAAAACTTTGGCTGCCCAGTTCCCTTCTCAGGGTTAGCGAACTCTCATGTTTACAGAAGCTTTGAGGATTATCTGTGCATTTAACTCACAGGTCATTTCAACTCTCTTATCTCAGATAATGCTCTCCCTCCCCACTTTGATCAGCTTGTAATCCAGTATGAATGATGTACTGTACATTATGGTAATGTGTCCTTAGGTGTTCTTGTTGCCATGAAGGTAACCTAAGCAGGGGGGTTGGCTTTCCGAAAGGTTTCTCGGCATCCACAGCAGCTCCAAAGCTTTGATTGCTCTGCACTGGATTCAGGGGGGGCCAGTATAGAATTAAATCCAGAGTGTAGGACCAGCTTAGTCTAAACCCTCCCCAAGGGCCATGAATATTTCATGGGAGCAAGAAAAAGGGCATCAAATCCAGCTTCGTGACGGCAGAGGGAACCTTGGAATTAAACTTGCTTTGCCTGTTTGTGGGTTTTACTATCTTCCTCGTACATCACCCATGAATCAGAATAAATGATGTGAGAGAAGACAAAAGTCTTTTCAACTTGTATAAAATGTATAGGTTGCAGCCTTTGTTTCCCCCCCCAAATGATGGCTTTGGATTGCTTGGATATAGAAAATAACTGTCAATAGCTCAATGATCCAGTAAATTTGTCTTCCATAGAATCATAAAGAGCTGGCTTTGTGTGAGGGTTGACTTTACAAATCTCATAAAGAAATAAGCAAATCAATAAACATCATCTGTAGTAGGACTGGGTAAATATGTGATGCTCCAAATCAGTTGAGACTAATTTGGAAGCCTTCCTGCATGGACATATTGGTTTTAATCATCCAAATCGCTCTGAATAAACTGGGCCGGAATTTGAATGTCTAAATTCAAATCAGCTTGATTTTCCAGAGCAATTCAAACATTCAAGCTGTATTGGACCCAGTCTGTTCATGCTTAACATGGATTAAAGATGCCTACACTCTGTACCTAGGTAGATTTCATGTCTGTTAATTAAATGCATTCTATTTAAGGCCAGAACGCTTTCCCCGAACTTCATAAAGTGGAGCATTTTGTAGTGGAAACTCAAGCGCACGACCCAGACCGCTTAGAGAATCAGTCAGTCTATTTAGCCTCTTTAGCTGGAGTTCCTTGAAGTGAATGCGGTGTGTCTTCCAGCAAAAGCTCTTCAGCTTCTCAGCTGAGCTCCCAAATACAATTATTTGCACCAAAGGGTCACTCAAAGATCTGCCGGTTTACAAGGTAATTTCTAGGAAGAAGAGTGATCTAGAGAACGAGACTTGCACTGGCCAGTGGCAATGACTTTCTGGAACAATTGGATCGTAACTGATTCCAAGCGAATGGGGAGGTCACGCCCTGCTCGGCTTATGCAGTCGGGAGAGGAGTGAGTTTTAGTTCTGCAATGCAAGCTCCTTCCTGGCCGGTTTCCTCCGGCCGTCGGGAGGTTCACCTGGAGAAGCAGGCCAGGACTTCTGAGGGCCAGATGTGCAGGAGAAATGAAAGAGATGGAGGAAATGTAGCCCTCCCTCCCCACCTCCTTTTATCCACCCAGCCAATGAAAGGGCTTCCTCCGGTCCCAGTTTACACCTAGGCGCCCAGGCCATCCTGCAGATTGCTGGTTTCCTGTTCACACTGTAATCAGCAATTTCAGCACCACCAGCTGTTGGGCCAGCTGGAAAAAGATGAGTTGTGATGATTAGGTTCTGAGGATGTTCTGAATTGGGGTTATGTACGTTCAGGAGCTTAAAAAACTAGTGCAACATGGCGGTGGGATCTGTCTCCCCAGTCAGGAGAGACGGTGTGCGTAGGCTTATGAAAAGTTTTATCTGGGCCATGTGCTGAGCTGGCGGCTATATAAATTCATATCTGGAGAGCTGTAGGCTGGAGGTTGGTCTGTCTGCCTGTCTGCCAGCCTCTCCATCCATCCGTCTTTCCAGAGAAATAAATTAGTTCTTCTTGTTTCTTTAAAGAGATGAATGAGACCCAAATGAAAAGACAAGATGGTAGGGGCGAACAACAAGTGGAGGTGCCCCCTTCTCTTCTACAGTTCTGGGCTACTGAAGTTGCATGTTCGTTCAAGCAAGGAAGAGGGATGAAGATTCCTTGTAGCTGCTGCTTCTTGGGTTCTCTCCCTGGCCACAATATCTATCTGGGGACCCTTGGGTTCAATGTAGCCCACTGGGGAAGTCTCCTGTCTTATTTGCCCATCATATCAACAGTCCCTGATTTGATCCTCACTTCCCCATCTAGAAAGACCTCGGCCTCAGGGGTGCAAGGTGGGAGGCAGGTAACAGTGGAGCATAGTTTCCGTACTCTTCTTAAATGCAGGGAATGCTGTCAAATGTATTGGGTCTCCTAGCTACATTCCCCATAGACCAGAGCTTTCCAAACTGTGTGTCGGGACACGTTAGTGTGTCGGCTGCAGTGTCCGGGTGTGTCGCGGCTGCTGCTGCCTCCGAGCCCTGCCAGGATTCCGCGCAGGTCGTAGTGCCTGCCTTGTGCCTTGCTGCCTCCAAACCAGCTGTGATTCCACGCAGGTCCTAGTGCCCTGCTGTAAGAGTGTGTCGTGAAATTTCCAAATTGTCCTAATGCCTGCCTTGTGCCCTGCTGTAAGAGTGTGTCGCGAAATGATGCCATGCTGTAAGAGTGTGTCGCGAAATGATGCATGTCTAAAAAGTGTGTCACCAACATGAAAAGTTTGGAAAGCTCTGCCATAGACCATTCTCCCCCTTACCTTATGGGGCAGGCAAGTTTTTCGGGGCAAGAGGAGGAGCTCCCTTGAGGGCATAGGACTGAAACAATATAGGACTGTGAACGGACTTTTGAGCTGTGTCTAAGAACACTGGAGTTTGTCCCAGGTGTAGATTCTGAACAGTATTCAAGGGCAGCCCCGCAGGTTGCACAATACAGTAGTCTAACTTGAATTTTATAAGGATGTAGATAACAGGAACGTTCATATCTCTACTCAGCAGAAGCTTGGTTGACTTGAGCAGCAAATGAGACTCGAGGAACGTAACTTACAAGATTTTAAGTGTGGTTGCTTGGCTGGGGTTTCCTTAGCCACTTACGAAAATGGGCACGCTTAAAATTGGACACGTTTCTGCTAATGCTAGGCACATGTGTTGCTTCAAATCAGCCCTCCCTCCCTCTGATTTTACGATGCATGAAGTCAGCAGAGGGAGACAGCCGTATGTAAACCAGGGTTTATATTAACTGCAAACCAAGGTTGATCGATCCGTTGCTCTGAGCGGGTTTTTAACATGACATGAGCCTCGTTGACTACAGATGCCAAACAGATTACATTAACTTAAGAAGTCAGCGTTGGTCAGAGATGTGAATGCTTGAAAGGTTTATTTATCGGTAGGGAGGGCGACAAGGCAACAACACAGACCACCCCAGTTCACATGTTATGCAAACAAAACTCTGTTTAGGAAACCATAAATCTTTACTGCAGGAGAAGATGGTCCATTACCATGAGCAAACACTTTTGTCTGGAATGAAAACACAGGGAGCTCAGCTGGAGTGGCTAATGGAAGCAGCGCCTCTGTTTGCGCAAGGATTGAACCATGGGCAGGATGGGCATGAGAGTGAAAGGAAGGTGGTGGTGCCCAGCCCACCTCAGCACGCCGTCCCAAAACCCTGCTGCTGTTTTCAGCAGAGCTGCAAGTTTTAAAATGGCGATTTAATCAACTCTGTCCTAGTTGATTAATCAGCCGAGGGGCCAGTTCTAAAGCATGGGAAGAAAAGGAAAAATAGCTCATGTCTCTTGAAGCTGGTGTGTTGGCAGAATTGGGGCAATAGAGAAGGTTTCCTTTTCTTCAAACACTGAGTTGTAGCTTTTCTAATAGAAAGGCAAGCAATCTCGTATCATTTCCCCCCTTTCTCTTTTACTATACATTTGTCAGGCGAAATAGGCTGGAGTCCAAGAAAAATTAAGCCACAATCTGTCTGTAGCTTGCCATGCCCATATTGAGTTTTGAAAATGATATCCGTTTACGTTTTTTTTTTTTGGGGGGGGGGATCCATCGGTTATCACAGCCAGACAGTTTCCAAGCAAGGCATAGCATCTAAACCAGCACCTCACGCACGGCCACATGGGAGCAAACGTCATCACACAAACATCACCCATTTGAGAAAATGGATGCAGGGTTGCCCTGTACGACAGTGTGCTATATTATTCCTGTTTCTTATCGATGTGATTGGTTGAAACAATGCAGGATGGGGGTGGGGGGTAGTCAAGAAACTCTCCATATTGGAATATAAGGAGAATTTTTTTTTCTCAGGACAGGAACAGGAAGGGTCAGAGACATATCAGGCTTCCCTTGGTTGATTAGAAATCCTGCACACAGCAATTCAGAGATGCAGAGCTCTGATAAATAAGTTGAATGCATGAAGTAGGAAGGCCATTAGGAATGAATTCTGGTGACTGCTGGGTATTAAAGGCAAGCCCTATTTATAGTGAAATCAGGGTTCAATTCTGCACCTTTCCCTCCTGGGCTGGAAGTTTTCCACCTTGGGAATCAGCAGTACTTGACAGAAAGCTTTGAAAATGCTCCCAGGATTTCCCTTCTTGCGATCTGTATAATAATCTTTTTCAAATAATTAATTTATCATTAAAGATCATAATGAAACAGAGGAAAACTAACAGAAACTACAAAGAAGAAAAGAACAAAAAGAAAAAATGGAAAGTGCAGAAAAAGAAAAAATATATACAGTATGGATAGAAAAAGAAAAAAGAAAGAAAAAGTAAAAACATAGCAAAGAAAAAGAAAAGACATGGATAAAGAAGGAACTTCCCCCTTCGTCACAACAGCTATGAACAATTTTAACTTATCACCTTCTCTTAAAATGCAACAAAAAAATCTCTTCATCCCATATCTCATATCTATAAACAGGTGATCTGTATAATAATCTAGGACAGTGTTTCTCAACCTTGGCGACTTTAAGAGATGTGGACTTCAACTCCCAGAATTCCCCAGCCAGCCATGCTGGCTGGGGAATTCTGGGAGTTGAAGTCCACATCTCTTAAAGTCGCCAAGGTTGAGAAACACTGTTCTCGGATAATAGGATCAGATGAATGCACCCATTCTGCAGACAGGCAACCGAGGTGGATGGCAAGTATCACCAGAGTCCAGCTAGCCCTTTTTCAAGAGGGGTTAAAAATGAATGCAGCGTTTCTGGGTCTGTAAATTGTCTCCAGGCCCTTCGGCGAGCGGTGAGTTCCAGGCACGCGAGGGAATTTGGAACTAACGGAGCCTGCGGTGCCCTCGGAAGGCTTCCGTTGGGTCAGTGACCTTTCCTTTCTCTCTCTCGCAGCTTCAGAGAAGCGATGAAGAGCCAGCCCAAGCTGCAGCTGCTGGATTGTGTTTTGGGGTACTATGCCAGCCTGGCTCTCCTGGCCGTGGGCACCCTCTTGGTGACCTCCAGCTTCCTGGCGCTGGGGTTTATCGGGACATATTTGGGTAAGGTCAGAATTGTCATGGCTCGGTACCACTGTTCCCCAGCCAGGTGCCCCCAGATCAGTGTTGAGAAACACTGCCCTAGATAGGTATGCGCAGGCCGACACGTGCTCCGAGATGCCCCAAGACAAAAGGCGGTTCCCAACGGCGGGCCTCCACACGGGCGGTCCAGGAAGTCCAGATGATGGCTCCTTTGTCCTGGACAGCTGCGCATCCATAGTTCGATGGGCCCCATTTCTCCCTTTCCCTTGTTCCTCTTTCCACCATACAGGTAGTCCTCGACTTACAACCATTCATTTAGCGACCGTTTGAAGTTACGACAGCGCTGAAAAAAGTGACTTATGACCGGTCCTTGCACTTATGACCGTTGCCGTTCCTCAGCGGTCACGTGATCAAACTTTAGGCGCTTGGCAACCGGCATGTATTTACGATGGTTGCAACCTCCCAGGGTCACATGATTGAAATTTGCCACCTTCCCAGCCGGCTTCCAACAAGCGAAATCAGTGGGGAACCGCATGATTCGCTTGACAACCGCGTGGTTCGCTTAACGACCATGGTGATTCACTTAATGACTGCGGTGATTTGCTTAACGCCCACCGCAAAAAATGTTGTAAAATCGGGTGCGGTCACATGATGCCTCGCTTAACAACCACACTACTTAACGACAAATTCTCTGGTCGCTGTTGTGGTCGTAAGTCAAGGACTACCTGTATATTTTACAGTCAGAAATTCTGGGAAGTAGGTCCAGGTCCATGGAGGGGGCGCGGCTCTCGATGAGTTCGTGGATGTGTTTGCGTTGTTTTCTTGACAATATGGAGGTAGCCTTAGAAACAGAGTTGTAGAACGGAAGGGGACCCCAAGGGTCCTCTAGTCCATCCCTCTGCGGTGTGCATAAAAAACAATGGATGAAACCATCCGCGAGAGGGGACCCTTCAGCCTCTTGCCACTGCTTTCTGGCTGGATTGATTTTCACTTTCCCCGTCGCGCCTACGTTAATGCAGTCTCCTTGTGGTGTCTCAGCTAATCAAGTTGGTCCTGCGTAGCTTTTCAGGATCAACCCAAGTCAGCCTGGCGCTCTGCCTCGCCGGCTGGGAGGAGGGAGCACACCCCCGGCCACAAAAATGCCACTCCCCCCCCCCCCGTCTTTTTGGCCATTGCTAGAGCCAAGAGTTGGCTTTGCCTAATTCTGCAATTTGGGATGGCCGTTCTCTGTGTGCTTAAATAATCAGATTGTTGTTTTCCTGGTGCCTTCAATGTAGGCTACGGGGCTAGATTGGCACAAAGTGATTCACTCCTGCTGAACAACGGCTTGGTGCCCTTCCCATTTCCTTCACAGTAGGGGCGGCTTCTCAGCAGTCGAGGACTCATCCTTTGAGCAACTGTTGGCCCATTTTCTTCCTTTGTGTGTGTACGTGGGAGCTTGTAGGCAGCCCGGAGACCGCTTGACCGAGATTTTAATCCAAAATCCGGGCCGCGGTGGTGAGGGGGGCACAGCTGTCCCCAGAATCCTAATTTTCTGCACCTCATTTTCGGAGAGACGGGTGCCTTTTTGATTTCCCATCCGGTCCTGCTCTTTCCCGTGGTGGGAAAGGAAGATATATCTGGTGAATCTGTTCCTTTCCGGGCTCTGTTGTTGTTCTTCATCCCCAGTGAATTCAGTCCTGTAAGGTTTATGTCACAGCGACTTGACCAGCTTCCTGTTTTAGTTAGAGAGAGAATAGAAAACTCGTCTCTCGGAGGTAACCTAACGGAGAATGAGAATGCTTTGCATGGTGCCCCACATTTCCCCTTGGGGGACCAGAAGGGCTGTCTCAGACTATGGCCTAGTTCAGTGTTTTTCAAACTTGGCAACTTTAAGATGGGTGGACTTCAACTCCCAGAATTCCCCAGCCAGCAAGAAAAACACTGGCCTAGTTAATCCACTGTTCTGGCCCCATAAGCAGCAAGACTTGGGACCAGAACAGAACTTGTAGGAGGCCTTGACCTGGAAGGCCTGTCTTGTCTCCAGGAGTGTCTGTTAAGGGCCAACTCCTCCTGATTTGCCTTGTCTTCTGCTAATGCGTCCCAGTGGTGCCCACCATGGCATCCTGTGGCAGGGAGTTCCACAGTGTGGCAGTGTTCAGAGGAGGCATTCTAGGAACACTTGCTCACTGGAGATCATTTAACCATGTGCCTCATAGTTAACAACCCTGAACGTTTATTGGTGCATTCTGGACCAGGACCTCACCACCCATTATTTGGCATGGATTTACCGTCAACCCCAAGGCCCAAAGTGATTAATTGCTCTGTACAGAAATCCTGAGGGGGCGTGGTGGCTCAGCGGGTAAGACGCCAGGCTTGTCGATCGGAAGGTCGCAAGTTCGGAGGTTCGAATCCCAGCCCCGCGTGACGGAGTGAGCTCCCGCACTAGCCCCAGCTCTTGCCAACCTAGCAATTCGAAAGCATGCAAATGCAAGTAGATGAATAGGTACCACTTTGGTGGGTAGGTAACAGCGTTCCGCGCACGTCATGCCGGCCACATGACTGCGGAAGCGTCTTTGGACAGCGCTGGCTCTTCGGCTAACAAACGGAGATGAGCATCGGCCCCTAGAGTCGGACACGACTGCACAAATGTGCGGGGGGAACCTTTACCTTTACAGGCATCCTGGCAGGAAGGGGGGGTGGGAATAAAGATACTTCCTTCAGCAGAAATGATTCCTCCCTTGATTCTTCTTTCTCTGCCATGTCCTCTCTCTTGGCCCGAAGATTGCTACCGATTGAGAGGATCTCCTTTTTTTAAATCCTATCCAGGCCCCTCACGTTTCTCTGTCCCTGCCCAGTTTTATCTTGTTTGTTTGCGGTGAACAAATTTCGATAAATTCACAAGCTTCCTCTGCAGCTTTTTAATTTGCCCTCAAATAAAGGGGGGGGGGAGCCATTTTCCATCTGTGTCTTCCTCCAGATGGACCGACACAGCTGTGTACAATTTGGGGGAGGGGGAGCCGAGCTGCAAAAGTGCAACCCCAGCTCGCACACTCACTCACTCACTCGCACACTCACAGAGCCTTTATTTTCTTGGCTTTTTGTATTCCTCAATACAGCTTCGAAAGAACCATATATTGTTAGGTTTTATGTTCTGGAATTCAGAGGGGGAAAGAAGAGAGGCAAGATTTACAATTCACCGGGGTGGAGAAGCCGTCCCGAAACATACGTCTGTGTAGAAGGATGTAACATTGTGGGGAAGGTAGAGCAATTTTCTCACGATAAACGGGAATGATGATACCTCCCTTGAGAGCAAAATGCCTTTGGCTCAGTTGATTGCAACGCTCGCAGGAACTAGAAAGGTCTTTCTGGGTTTGTTTGTTTTTTAAAAAAATATCCCTCGCTCTTTCGTCTCCCACCATTCAAACCAGATGATCCTCCCACATTCCTTAGGACCAGTTTGAAATGGCTGGAGACTGCAATCAATTCCATTTAGGGAAGGAAAAAAAATTCTGCAGCCGTTGTACAGCATGACCTCTTGCTTTCGGAAGTTGGGTCCAGCTGAGAAGGGGTTTTGTCTTCTGCAATCGGTCCATTGTCTCAACTCTTCCCTCCAGAAGGATCTTGATTTTGGAGGAAGAGGACTTGAAGACGTCTCCTCAATTGGATATGATGCTAAAAATAGAAGGACGTAAGCCGAGCCCGGCTGGATCAGACCTCTGGCCCATCTCGTCCAGCGGTCCATTCTCCCAGTGGCCCACCAACTGCCCAAGGAAGCCCACCAGTCTCTCAGCAGATGGTCTTCAGAGGCGGTCATGTTTCCATCAAGGCTAGAAGCTGTTGACCCCCAGGACTTCCATGAATTGGTCCAACCCTTTTTGGAAGCCAACCAAGCTGGTAGCCAGCACCACTGAGAACCACTAGTCCAGCAGTCCATTCTCCCAATAGCCCACCAACTGCCCAAGGAAGCCCACCAGTCTCTCAGCAGATGGCCTTCAGAGGCAGCTCCACTGCCGTCGATCCCCAGGACTTCCATGAATTGGTCCAACCCTTTTTGAAGCCAGCCAATCTAGCATCACTAAAGCAGCTGTTGATTGGGAACATAGTTCATGGATCCTCTGTTGTCCAAGGAGGAGACAGAGGACATACAGGTCCCGTGTCCCCCAGCTGTGATTTATTTCTAGCAAGCATCGGATCATCGTTTTGCTTCCTCCCCCTTTGATTCAGGAGGTGAAGAAGCTGCTAATCTCCTGACCCTCATTTAATCTGGCTTTTCCAAAAAGTTGGGGCGCTGAAAAAAACGCCTCACCTTTCTAACGAAATAAGAATATAGGAATGCGACTGAATTACTTTCCAAGAGCTGGTGTACAGGACAAAGTGAGCTTTACAGCTTCTGAATTGCCTTTTTTTTTGGGGGGGGGGATGCTTTTTAAAGTTATTGCTCTTAGCATGAGTCATGTCAAATACAACCCAATTCATTTCTCTTCCCCCCTCCCCCCCAAGTGCAGTTGACACTTCTTTATAAAGCCGGGGCCTTAATTGGCATTAACGTGTTTCAAGCACCAGTGAACAGAGGGCAATAATTTATTAGTAATCGTACCTGGGTCAGATCTGCAATTTCCTCAGCTTCGTACCATGTCAAAAAGCCATTCTGGAGCACCCGAGAATGAATAGCTTTCACCCCACCTGGTATTTCTCCCCCCCCCCCCCCCCCAGATAATTGCCACAGGCAGCTTAGTGAGATAATGAGACAGCAGAAAAAGTTTCATCCACCGGTATGATTGTTTGCAGTTGCCTGGCAATTTCTGCAGCTGGCTGAGTCACACTCGGGTTGCGTTGGGTTTTTGTGTGTTGCCGTTGGAATGCCGGAGAGCGCCATGCGTTTCGATAATGTCAGGGCAGATGGCTCGGGGGCTTCATTTGCAGGATCCCACCCACCTCTGTGAAGAACCATCTGTGGGTCTTGACCTAGCCAGAGAATCACAAACTCCTTTGCTTGTTTGCTGCTTAAGCTGCCAAATTCATCAAAGCTGACATCTGGGTCCCCCTTTCTTCTGAGTTTCTCTCCTGTGCATGTCAGCTCTTCCAAATTCTGGTTCTGCCCTTTGGAGGGAAGAGATTTTTTTTTTTAAGGACACATAAATATCTCCTAATCTGTCACTTCTTCTTTGCAGCAACTGCTCAAATTCCTAGTAAACTTTTTTACCTCCCGCAGCCTGGAGACCGCTGACTTCCTTTCTGAAATTGACTTGCTGTGATAGTCAATTTCCTTATGGCTGAGTTTCCTGCTAGTCAATTTCCTCGTGGCTGACTTTCCTTACAGGCAACAGGTGTTCTGAAAAGCTATGTCCAATGAAATAAACCAGGGCGGAGGGTTGTTTGTGAGACGCAAGGGCTACAGTTGGAGAATTCTGGCCTGGGGGGCGGGAAATCCCCCTGTAAGCTTTGCTGAAAAGAAAGCCGGTCGGATTGGCTTTAAAGGAGAAGCCATTCCACCATCTTAACAACCCAGAGCTCACCTATCTGCACACAAATTAAACACACCCACACAAATAAGGGTACAAGACGTTTTTGCAACTCCCTCAACGATCTGAGCCTTGAGCAAGAGAAAGACAGCAGGAAAAGAAAAATACGATGTCAGGCGCTAAAGACTGAATCCGTGGGTTTAATGTTTTTGCAATCTCTTTCATCCTTTCTGTATACAGTATGTGAATGTAAATGGGAGGATCTTTGCCATCCAGCCGTATATCTTTTACATAAAACGGCCAAGTCCCTAGGTAGAGTTCTACAGGCTAGGGGGCTTGAACAAGTAGCTTAGTTAGCTTATTCATTTATTTATTTTATTTATTTATCAAATTTATATGGCCACCCATCTCACACAAAGTGACTCTGGGGGGCATACAATACAACCACCAATTAAAACATTCTACAAAGACTACTGAAAACAATTAAACACAAATAAAAACCAGGTAGCGAGGGAATGCATCAAAATGTTACACATGATGTAGCCAGTGTGTGGGCTCCCTGTTGCCACTGCCTCCCGTTAAGTTATGTGGGACAAACAGGTATGTTTTGATCTGGAATGGGATAGAGAGGGTACTGCAGGTAGTCCTCGCTTAACGACCACAATTGAGATGGGAATTTTGGTTGCTAAGCAAAGCGGTCATTAAGCGAATCCAACCTGATTTTATGACCTTTTTTGCGGCGGTCATTAAGCAAATCAGTAGTTAAGCAAACCACATGGTCGTTAAGCGAATCACGTGGTTTCCCATTGATTTTGCTTGCCAGAAGCCGGCCAGAAAGGTCAAAAATGGCGATCACATGACCACGGAATGCTGCAATGGTCATAAATGCGAACCGGTTGCCAAGCGCCCAAATCGTGATCACGTGATTGCAGGGTCGTAAGTGTGAGCACCGGTTGTAAGTTGGTTTCTTCAGCACCTGTCATAAGTCTAAACCGTCACTATACGAATGGTCGTTAAGTGAGGACTACCTGTAGTTCTTTCATTTTCTGTTTGGCAAGCCAACAGCATCTGTAAAGCTCATCAAGATTAGGCCATGAACAATTGACATGAATGGCTTTCGAATTGGGGAAAACACATGGTTCTCGGCTGTGAGGGTGAAACCTGGCCATATTTGTAAATTGTGAATAAGCTACAAATGGCCCAAACAGCAGTGATGGGAAAGGACTTTTGCAGTTGCACGGCATCAGTGGACTTCCCTGGACAGCCTTCTCCATCTCTCTGGGTATGTTGGGATCCGAATTACCAACCAAACTGGCTGCTGCAGGAAGAGGGAACTGGGTTTAAAGAGGGCCCCTGATCCGTTCCAGCAAAGCGACTCTTTGATTGACTCAGACGCTCACCGTCTTTCCTTTCTAGGTGACTATTTTGGCATCCTTATGGAGGCAAAGGTGACTTGCTTCCCGTTCAACGTCTTGGACAATCCTATGTACTGGGGTAGCACCTCCATCTATTTCGGATGGTCCCTCATGTAAGTTCCGTCTTCTTTTTCTCCTTCTTCACTGCACCAAGATTCTTCAGCTTGGAAAGGAGTCATTTTTCATTTCATTTATTTACGGCCCCAGAGCAATAAAGGGAAGGAGTCATTGGCAGCTCCCTGCAGTGACGTAAAATACTTGGCAGCTGTGGCTTTGATGAGATGATGGCTTTCCCCATAAAACACCCCAAAGCACAACACGGGTAATCATCTTCCCTAACACCCAAGTTCTGCTCCCTGGATGGAAGTTGCCCACTTGAAAGGCAGAGCAGAAATGGGAATAAGGCCACCCATCCTTTGAAGGAATAACCTGGCTGTTTGTGAATGTTGGAATCTGTGAAAGGATAGAATGTGGTTTCAGCTTCTGTAGGACAGGAAATCAAATATTAGTCTTAGTGGTTGGGAAAAATTCCAAGACAATACATTATCTGCAAGCGAGAGAATGCCTGGATAGGAAACGCAGTAGCATAGCACAGCATTTTCCCCCCCTCAGTATAAATTATATAAAACACTCTGGAATAATTATACAGGCAGAATTGTGAGCGCAGACACTTGCAGAGAGAACAGTTTTATGAGGGAGAGGATGGAGCTAACTAAGGTACCACTGACCAATTATTTCTTAACAATATACAAATAGTCCTCGACTTATGACCACAATTGGGACCGGAATTTCCATCGTAAGTTGTTGCAGTTGTAAGTTGAGTCATCACGTGACCGGACCTGATTTTACAACCATTTTTACAGTGGTTGTTAAGTGAATCATGGGTAATTAAGTGAATCAGCATGGTCGTTAAGCAAATCCAGCTTTCCCAATGGGTGTTTTTTGCCAGAAAATGGCAAAAAACATCACAAAACGTGATCATGTGTCCATGGGATGCTGCAACTGGTCATAAATGCGAGCCGGTTGCCAAGCACCCGAAATGTGATCATGTTTCCGCAGAGGAGTGGTGTGATGTTTTGTGATGCTCGGAAGTGCTTTACAGGCCGTAAAGCACCCATTCCGAGGCCGTCGTAACTTTGGGCCATCGTTAAACAAACGGTCGTAAGTCGAGGACTACCTGTACAGCAAAATTACCATGCGGTGATTAGTGGTGGTTCTCTAAATTTTCAGGTGGTTTTTTTAAATTTTCAGTTTCTTGTTTTTGTTTTTCTAAATGGAGAGATACCAGATCTGGATCTTTTCTATGTCTCTGCTCTTCTACATCTCACCAATCCTCTTCTTTGGCTTTGTGGACTTTCATCCTTTAGCTTCCCCACCCCAAAAGTGTGCAGGTATACATTGCCATGTTTCACAGCTGCAATCGCCATTGAACAAGATGTCAAAGTGGGTAAAAGGCTGAGTGGGATCTTGGAGATGGTCAAACGCAGATTCGCACCTTGGTTTCTCTGAAAGCTTGGTGGACTTCTCCAGAGCTTTCTAAAAGTTGCTGCTGAATTTTAATTTTCAGAGTGACCGGAGGGGGAAAACATTAAGATCTGGGAAATAATTAATCTTAACAAAGCTAGGTGAATAAGTACAGATATTTCAGCTGGGGGGAGGGTTGCCTTCCCACATGCAAAAACTTTTGCAGAACAGCCCAATTCTTGCACCACTTGGGCATTTCAGAGGGAAGTATCCTCCCTACTATACGACACCATATTCCCACTTGGGTTTTATATTTATATTTATATTATTTATATTTATATTTATATGTATTTATAATAGTTGATTTTATATTTGTATCTTTTTTAATTTTATTGTAAACCTCCCAGAGTCCCCCGTTGGGGGAGATGGGTGGTAATAGAGCCCTTTAAGAGAGTTTGTCTTGAAGGCCTCTTGCCTCTGAAATGCCCAAGAGGCGCAAAAGTTTGGCTTCCGTTTACAGAGGGACTTCTTGATGTCTCTTAGCTATTTCCATCCTGTCACTTCTCCTGTTTTCCCCCTCTCGAATGGCCATTCTCGGTTTTTTGCAGCATAGATATTAGCCTGGTTTGCATGGAGTGCGTGTCACACCCCTTGTCAGGCCAGGCTCCGGGAGTAAATCAGGGCGATGCTGACGCACTAACTCTCCCTCACACACATCTCTGCCGTTTTAATTGGCCGCTAAATGAGTTCTGTGATGAGCTGGCAATGCTGCTAAATGGCTCTCCATAAAGTGGGGAGAAAAAACAATCCCGGAGCCAAGGAAAGCATCGCAGAGGAAGAGGGAGAGATCTTTCAGTTCCTCAAGGAGAGGCATTTATACGATGATGCAGAACGCGCTCTTAACAGCCACTTCAGAAGTTGAACCACGGCCAGAAATTGCCTGGGAGGACCACAGCTAGATCTGCAAGGATGCTTGCCTTCTATGCAGCTGGTGTGGCCTCTTGTGGTTTCCTGTACTTAAGGCTCATCTTTTTTTTTTTTCCTTGTCTGACACTTGTTTTGCGGGAGTGGCCCTCCTCCACCTGTTCTTTCGTGGCCCTTTGGAGGACTATCATACCGGTCACAAGTTCCTTCTTCCAATTAAAAAAGCCATCATGGGCTTGCATGAGGCCGCTAGGCTGCTAGGTATGCAAATTCTGTCCCCTCAAGGTCCCCATCAGCTTTGCAAGGCTGGAGGAGTAGAAAAGTGGGCACGTCACAACCCAGTTTTGGGAGGGCTTTTCAGGGTTTGGGGAGATGAAATGGTCTTGTGGAGGAATTGCAAGAGTGAAGGTTCCCTTAATTTCCCCAACCCTCCTGCAGATACAAATATGGCCAATGGTTCCCCCCCTCTCTCTCACACACACAAACATTCTAGGGCAGACTTGAAGGGGCGTCAGAAGAGATGTTAATGTGGAGTCCTTGGTGCTCTTTGAGCTTGGATGTTGGCTTGCAGACGTTTCATTACCCAACTAGGGAACATCATCAGTGCTGGTGAGTGTGGAGTTTGCTCCCTGTTTATATACAGCAGCTTGCCCTGCCAGTGTTGGTGGGGTGCAGTTTTCTCCTTGGCAGTTCCTTGATTAAGGTATTGTTTGTCTGCTTGATTGTTTGTCTGCTTGATTGTTTGCTTGATTGATTGTCTCCTTGGTAGTTCCTTGATTAGGGTATTGTTAATGTGTTGCCCATTATTCCAGCACCATTGGAAGAGGTCTCTGTGGCATTCCAGCATTGCCAACTTTCAACCAAGTCTACAGCACCATATCTTGGTCCGAATCCAGACCTAGAAAGGGAAAAATATATTTGTAGAAGCAAATTGTCCCTCTTGCTCCAGAAGGTCTCACCCTTGTGCCACAATGGACACGTGGGTTGACACCCTTGCCCAACCCTTTTCAAGATTAGAACACCCCCCCCTCCAAGCTACCACTCTCAACTATATCACGCCTCTCCATCCGTCTTTGCAAACCCTTTTCCACAGCCTGTTGCATTTCTGCTCATTCTTTTCACAGTGCTGTGCACTTTTGATCAGGCTTATTGTAATGCGCTGCTTTTTCCAATGAAAAAGAACTGCACTGTCACGTTTGGAGAACTTGTGGGGTTTGCAAAGCATAGCTAAGGCTGGCCCGTGCATTGGTTTGCAAAAATGAAATTCGACGAGTTCACATTCTGATGCCAACTAAACAGATTGCGCTCCAACCCCAACCCTAACCCTCTGCTGATTTAGAGCAAGTGAAACCCTGTGATTCTGTTATAAAACAGGGCAGTCGAGCAGCACTCTTCTCTCAGTGGCTACGGACCTCACTGCTGTCTCCATGACATCCGAACACCAAGGCTATTTATTTCCTTCCACTTCATGAGAACATGTTTGGTATGACCTCATGAAGGGCTGAAAGAACAGATCAGATTTCCTGGCCTTAAACTAAACACACTCAGGCTAATATTAAAAAGCACAATAATAAGCATTTTCTCCCTGCCTAAATGTTGCAAAGTTAGGACCGAACAGAACTGACAAAGGCATTATTTGCATCAGCTGTTACCCGGTTTGAGAGAGTTATTCTAGCACGTCAAAAAAGAAATATATTTAAGAAACACAACATTTTTTAATGGCTAGTGGTTGTGTGCCATTTTAGGGGCTGATATACGAAGCAATGCATAAGACCAGCAAGAAATTAAGACTTAGAAAATAGCAGTTTTTAAAATCCACCCACATTTTTTGGAAAATCTTGTCAACGAAATATCCATTTAAAATGTGTTTATTCCTGGTCAAGCATTCCTGAATAAAGCAGGGTTCTGTCTGTTGAAAATTAGGACTAGATCCTGGAAATTGCGGGGAGGGTGCATAGATTGATTTGGCTGACGTTCTAATTTCTACTTGCAAAATAAATCTGCAAGTCCAAATGTAATTCTGTAAAATTTCTAGTTCTGCAGTGAGGTTTTCCAAGTGCAAAGTCTGCAAAAAAAATTTTTTTGAAAAATTGCATACAAAAGAAGTGCATACAAGAAAAGTGCAAAAAGAAGTGAATATAGGAAATGTGGGTACAAAATGCTCAAATTTCTGTATGGATTTGAACAGATGAAGAAATGGAAATACAAGTAGTCCTCACTTAACAACCACAATTGG
Source organism: Charina bottae (assembly GCA_023362775.1). Lineage (NCBI taxonomy): Eukaryota > Metazoa > Chordata > Lepidosauria > Squamata > Charinaidae > Charina > Charina bottae. The sequence continues at coordinate 1,845,401 of JALMGJ010000064.1, forward strand.
GACCAGAATTTTGGTTGCTAAGCGAAGTGGTCATTAAGCAAATCTGACCCAATTTTACGACCTTTTTGCAGCGGCCTTTAAGTGAATTGCTGCAGTCATTAAGCGAACTACATGGTTAAGTGAATCATGCAGTTCCCCATTGATTTTGCTTGCCAGAAGCTGGCCGGGAAGGTAGGAAATGGTGATCATGTGACCACAGGGACACTGTGATGGTCATAAGTGTGAGGACCGGTCATATGTTGGTTTTTTCAGCACTGCCATAAGTCCGAACCATCACTAAACGAATGGTCATTAAGTGAGGACAACCTGTATTATATGCAGATATTGTATTAAATGAGCTTTAGATTGGAACAATGAAAAACTTAAGAGGAACTGGACTTTTGTAAGTTCATCCCTCCAAAGAAGAGCCGGGCATACTCTTAAGATGGATGGTAGGCCTGCTCCCCCAGGCTGTGAACCCCCAGATGGGTTGGGAGGACGAGAGCTCCCCAAATGCTCATTGTACAATGGGCAGAAATGTTGATGTGATACAGAAAAATAATAAAGGCGGGATAAAAATTAAATAAATAAATATCTGGAGGACCTCGGGATGGGGAAGGCAGAGCCAAGGACTTCCAAAATGTGGGGTGGTCCCCAGTCTTAGAGCCACTTTGCCAATTATTTGGAAGAGGCAACCCATAGGTCACGTTCGATCCCATCCTGCATCTCGCTTAATTGCTTGTTTGCTGCAGGAGGGGGAGAAAATTAGAACAAGAAAAATGGAGAAGCATTGAGTGCTTCCTTTCTCATCTTAACCCCGTGGGAAAATCCGAGCGTTATCTTTTACGCTGCCTTCCTGTTGACAGCTAATATTTCCCCCTTGAAGCAGAAAATCCATGTTTAAGAAGGTGGTCTGAAAATGAGGGAGAAGCGTGATCAAGGACTAATTACTCCAATCTGTGCTGGAGCCGTATTTCAGAATAGCAACAGAAGCTATTTTAATCTCCCTTCCTCTTGGTTCTCCTTCAATCCTCCCCCCTCAGGACGTAGCCACATAAGGTCCCCCCCCCCCCCAATCGGTTTAGGCTGCACTCCAAAAGCATATGTTTGAAGTGAGAGAAGAGTGTCTGTTTTAAGTCCTTAAACCGTCTCCCTGGAGTATAACTCAGTAACTCCACCAGGAGATCTAGATGACTTCAACTCCATGCAGAGATGAGGTCAGTTTGAGTTAGCAACTAGCTGGCCAGAAGCTTTTTTGTTGTATACAAGTGTGTGTGTGAGAGAGAGGCAGAAGGTGTGTTGGGGGGACCGAAACAGGCTGTGTCAGCTCCATCTCCACTTTCAGGGAACCGTGTCCCTTAGGAAGTAGCACATTTAGAACCCACGGGCATGTTCTCTCCACAGTCCTGGGTAGTGAGTGAGTCACAACAAGGACTTAGAGAAGTGATTTTAAATATAGCGTCACCCGTTGCCCCTGAAGGCAGAAGGGGTTTCAGTGGCTAGAGCCAAGCGACACACCTTAACCATGGATTCATCTATTTTCTAGGTTCACACAATACTTTAAGCCAGAGCTTTCCAAACTGTGTGTCGCGACACCTTGGTGTGTCGGCTTCAGTGTCTGGGTGTGTTGCGGCTGCTGCTGCCTCCAAACCTGCTGTGATTCCGCGCAGGTCCCAGTGCCTGCCTTGTGCCTGGCTGCCTCCAAACCTGCTGTGATTCCGCGCAGGTCCCAGTGCCTGCCTTGTGCCTTGCTGCCTCCAAACCTGCCCTGCCAGGATTCCGCACAGGTCCTAGTGCTTGCCTTGTGCCTTGCTGCCTCCAAACCAGCTGTGATTCTGCACAGGTCCTAGTGCCTGCCTTCTGCGCTGCTGTAAGAGCGTGTCGCGAAATGATGCATGTCTAAAAAGTGTGTCACCAACATGAAAAGTTTGGAAAGCTCTGCTTTAAGCTCTCAATGTGGTTTAGATCCATAGGAGACATGAAGCTGCAAAAAAAAAAAAAGTTGGAAGGTTAAAGCTTGCATATTGTGTGAATGTACCAGACTTGGTGAACACAGCCAGTCTGTATGTACAGTAGCTTTTTCAGACTAGATTTTTTTTGCTGTAGTAGTGAAAGTTCAAGCCAGCACACCCTGCCTTTGCCTTCATTTTCAGTCAAATGGCAACTGATCCCAGCCAATGCGTATGCATGCACACATACATACTGTATATCAGCGGTTTCCCATCTGCTCTGTATTTTCAGCCATTTGACTCAAATTGTTTGTTTGTTTGTTTGTTTGTTTGTTTTCTATCCCGCACAAATGTCATCAAGGTGAGCTTCGGGCTAGTGTATGTCCTCATGTCCGTTATCCCACAAAAAAATCTGAACAGGGCATTGAAGTCCAAAATAGCTGGAGGTTATCCATCAGCCACTGCCAGCATGTTTGGAGAGTTGTAATCTGAAGCCTCTAAAGGGGACCATAACCCATCTAAAAAGAGTGAGATATCCTATGAAACGATGCCAGGTGTCTGTTGAAAGGTAACTGGATGAAGGCTGTCCAGTTCATTATTCAAAGCCAGCCTATCCTTTCCAACAGTTAAGGAATGAACATAGCATTTTTTTAAAATGTGAATTGTATACCATACCTTTGGCAGAACTCATGTGATACATTTACCAGCATTTCTTGAATGAAACGGTAGCCCTGAATTTGCGAAACTTCTCCAAAGGTGCTCCAGCAAGGCCTGGGCAGGTTTCAGAGTCCAACATAAAGACTCTGTTTTAAGTCTCAGACTTCTTCAAAAGCTTAAACCTGTAGGCACGACTGCAGTGAATGAGGCAAACTCAAAACTCCAAGAAATTCTGATCTGCCATATTTATTGAAGAGCATTAATAAGCCATAATAAAAGAATGCCAAGGACTGCCGGATGTTTCAGGAGCAAGTCCTCCTTATGGAATCCATATTCAAACTGCTTTGCGTTCTTTCTCTTTCCCTGCCCTACCTAAAGGACTTCCTGCCCCCCCCCCTTTTAGGAAGGACACCTGGTTTCCACCAGTCCCTTGTTTTTTGCAGTACTCAGATTTACTCTCACACTCTTCATCTCGGATGGTGCAAGAATTAGCTCCCAAGTCTCACAACTGGAGCATCTTCTCCATTACAGGTTCTTCAGCAGATGTTTGGCGACCCCTTTTCTTTGGGGCTGTTTTCATAAATTGGCAGTTGAATGAGGCCATCTTTGAGGTCCCTTTTCATTTTGTGGCTCAGCAACTTTTGAAAAACTCAGTCAGAATGAATCTTTAATCCTCATTATATTGAACCAGACTTTGTTTAGGTGGGCTATTGACTGACTCTGTTTTTGCTTAATACGGTTAGGCCATCTGATCATCATTTCCTGGTGTTTAAATGTTCCACTACCTTTTCTTTCTCTCTGCGTTTCCCAGCGCAGCATCTCTGAGATTGGACATAGTCGCCCACTTTACAACAGCAGTTTTGCCAATCACTGAGCCTTTCTTAGCTTCTCTTTAGTCATCATAATTCATTTGTCCTTTGGTCAGTGACCCACTTCTTCTGTAGCTAAGTCAGCTCAAGCTAGAGGGAGCCAATTGATGAAGTTTTCCTCCCAACAAATCTCTAAGGGGGATTAAGACAGAAACAACATCATGAGCTAGTCTTGGCCGAAGAAAGAGGCAGATTAGGTGGAGATGAAATCAAAGCTCGTTGCCAAAATTGTCAAAAATTGTCTTGGGAAACCGATTGATGCTTAGTTTGACTGTCTAGTCTGGGGGGGGGTCCAGACTGGGTAAGAGCACATCATAATTTTGCACCAAGATCTTTCCCACAAGGTTCTACAGATCCTATGAAGTAGCAACTCTGGGAATTAAAGCTGGGATTCTTGAGATTAGTTGGGTTGAATGTATTTACTTTTGAACCCCTCTAAGTCATCCATTGGCCATTCTCAATAGAATTGGTTTGAAAACGTCCACTTGAGATTTAGACTTTGCTTGGACAACAGGAGCCTAACTTAAGATATTTCGGTGCCAACTGTCTGAAAACCACCAAGGCAGCATAGAAGAGTTCCAAAACAGCAATGCAGTCCCTTAAGCATAAATAATTAAATCAACGCTACCCATTAAACACAAGATGAAAATCACTGCTGGGCATTTAAAAGGCCAAATTGAAGAGATGTGTCTACTCCTGTTCCAAATTGCTGAGTGAGCGGAGACTAGTTGGAGCTTGGAAAGGAGAACATTCCACAGACGGGGGGAGGGAGGTAGGCCAAGCCCCTGCCAGCTCATAATGTGGCAAGGATCGTCTCTTTGGAGAGCCAGACCTGAGACATTTACAGGCTTAAAGTTGGACTGAAGGAAGTGGTGGCCGTCCAGAAGACCACCAAGTTCTCTCTTAGGGAGGACACCCTTTGACTCCCATCCTGGAGGGATTGTGATAGTCAGGGACCACAAGGGCTGGCCGTCTCCATTGCTGTCCCTCTTCTTTGGAATAGGTCTTCCCCAAAGTCAGGTCAGCACCAGATCTATTGGTGTTCAGGAAAACCTTCTGAAAGACTTTGGGGATTAATAGTACGATGCAGTAACTGATGGTGTGATTTATGATTGTATTTCCTCTGTGCCTTACTGGTTTCAATGAATTGTTCTGCTTTCCTTGTTATTCTTTCTATTTATTTTTTGTCCTGGTTGTAAGCTACCCAGAACCCTTCTGGAATTGAGAGGCCTATGCATTGTCGGGATAAATAAAATAAAAATTGCAATAATAAATAAATATTTGGTGCACCAGCCACACCCTTTCCCTATGGTTACGTATGCCCTGGTCCCCTCATGTGTGGATTACTGCAATGCGCTCCACATGGGGTTGCCCTTGAAGACCACTCAGAAGTTATAGCTGGTCCAGAACGCAGCAATGTGAATGTTATGGATGCTCCTTAGTATGCCTGTGTAATAGCTCAATTGTGCAAGGTGCACTGGATACCAGCGAGCCTCTGGATACCACCTGTAAGTGCCCCACTCCCATTATTTTAAAGGGACACGGTAGCTCAGCAGGTTAAACTGCTGAAGCTGTAGACTGCAGATCAGAAGGTCGGCAGTTCGAACCCCGCGTGACGAGGTGAGCTCTCGTTGTTCTCCCAGCTCCTGTCAACCCAACAGTTCGAAAGCTTTGCAAGTAGATAAATGGGTACCACCTTAAGTGGGAGAATTTGCTGGCGTCCTGTCGGGAGCCGGTTCCACCGGAGGAAAGATCGGAGGAAAGATTGAATGGTGACGGTGTGGACAGACCCGGAAGTGACATCAACAGGACGTCAGCTGCCGGCTCAAGGCATCCTGGGAATTGTAGTCCAGAGCCTTAGAAGAGCCGGTTCCCTTACCCCCTCTCCTGGTGCGCGGGTTAATTACACTCTATAGTTGGTGACATTGTATAATGGTAAAAACGTATATGTATATGTATGTAAGCCGCCTAGAGTCCTCCGTTAGGGAGGGGATAGGCGGGGTATAAATAGCACAATAAATAAAATAAAATTATTTCTGCCCATCCCATAAGATCCAACAGGGTGGTCATGCTTTGAGTCCCATCTGTTAAGCAATGATGGGACTTAGGAAGTGCACCTTTTCTGCTCTCTGGAATAGCATTAACCCAGAGATTCAGACACCCCAAACCCTGGAAACCTTTTGATGCTCTTTAAAAACTTGGCTTTTATCCCAAGCATAGCGTGGTGTTGTGCTCACTGGATATGTATTCTTGGTTTAAGTTGTGGCCAGTGTTTCCCCCTATTAACCGCCCAGAGTCCCCTGTGGGGGAGTGGGCGGTCATATAAATTTAAATAATAAATAAATAAATTACGTGATATCCTCATCCAGAGTCTGTGTTGAGTTGGGATGGTTAGACATTGAAATTATTTTGGTCAACAACCATAAATAAATAAACTTTGATAGTTTGGTTATACATAAATAAATATGCTGTACTATATTATGTCATATCAATATACACACATTTGCTTTTTTTAATTAAACAAGCCGAACATTGACAGAAAGTAAAAGTAAATTCTTAATAAGACAGAAATAAGACAGAAAGTGAAAATAAAAAACTAAACAATAATTTGAAAGGCAGAAAACAGAAATACAAAGGGAAGGGAGGAAAAAGAAATCAGGAAATATGTCCTGGGGAGGGGGTTCTCCACATTGTATAAATGGTTTGCTTTTATAGCTCTTGTAGCATTGATGTGATATCCCTGCGGGATTGTCTCACCAACCTGATATCCCACCGATTTTTCCTCTGTTGGCCAAACTTGGCTGATCAGCAGGCCTGTGTGCTAGCAACTAAATAATCAGTCAATCAGTCACTCCACACAGATTATCTGCTTTTCATAGTCTTCCTATTTTACCTTTCCCCATTTTTAAAAGGGCTGCATGAGTCTCTATTAATTAGTAATCAATCGTCATTACAGCCATGAAATAGGAAGAAGAAGGAATGTCTCTCCATCATCCTAACTCACCACCTTTTTGGCTACCTTTCCTTTTTGCCTATCAATCTGACCCCGCCCCCCTTGCAATCCGAAGGAAGGAAGGAAGGAAGGAAGGAAGGAAGGAAGGAAGGAAGGAAGGAAGGAAGGAGGGAAGGGAAGGGAAGGGAAGGGAAGGGAAGGGAAGGGAAGGGAAGGGAAGGGAAGGGAAGGGAAGGGAAGGGAGGAAGGATCAGTTGGGAACAGAAATCCTTCAACTGGCTTTATGATCCAAACCAAATATGCATTTGGATAGGAGAGCCACTTGGGACTAGTGATAAAGGTGCTGGACTAGAAACGGGGAGACCAGGAGTTCCCGTCCTGCCTTCTGCTTTGAGGGACTTTGGGCCAGTCCTTCCCTCAGCCCAACCCACCTCACAGGGTTGTTGTTATTGGGGGGAAATGGAGGTGGGAGTTTTCTGTATGCTTCCTTGAGGTGCATAAAATAGAGCTGGGATACAAATCTAGAAAACAAATAAATAGAGGTATATAAAGCTTCAGAAGTTTGATTATAAGCCAGGCTTGGTGAAGCTTTGCTGGTATGGCTAATTATCATTGAAAAATCTTCTTTGGGTCCTGGTTTAGACTCATTCCATGGGGCTGCAGTCTTTGTTTGGGGATGCATTTCAGCCTGTTGAGCTTTTGGTACTTTCTCATGCCTTTTCTGACCTCGGCCTACATTTTTGCCCTGGATCCGGGGAGATTTCTGCCTCAGCTCTAGCAACATTCTGCCCCGGTCTTGTATAACCAGCTTCTTTAGCATTTAAGGAGCTGATGTAATATCCAGCTTTATCCTTGTAGCTCCATCTTCAGTGAGCCGAATCACATTATTTGAATATAGCAAAAACAGCCCACCCCACCCCCCAAGACTTGATTAAGCAATGACTCAATTAGGTCAGGGTTTTTTTTTTTTACACTATTCTCTTTGTGCAAATTAGCCCGTAACTTATGGCCAGGTGACCTGGTTCGGCTGCGGACAGGCAAGTTCCCAGCTCAGGTATAAAGGTAGAGTTCTGGGGGGGGGAGACCCTTGGTTTCTCTCTTGCTGACTCAGTGTTCTCTTTTCTTCTCTACTTTTGTTCTCTTCTGCCTTTTCAAATCAGGAATGCCAGCCCAGTGGGACTTGTCCTGACCGTGGCAGTGGCTTTGTGCTACACAATTGCTTTGCTCTACGAAGGGTGAGTTGCCTCAATGCGGGATAGAAAAAAATAATTAGACATGATTTCATTTCAGGGAATTGTATTGAGAAAGGAGATTGTGTCTGTCCCCCCCACCCCCCCCAGTTAACCTACCCTCTGTGTTTTCCCAGCAGATGTAATATAAAGATGGGCTGTGATTCAGACCAGTGGTTCAACATTGCCCTGGGAGAGTCTCAAAGCAGGGATAGTCAACCCAGGATTGTTCTCCAGATGTTTTCACCAGTGTTTCCCATCATATTTCATAATTAAGAGTGCTGGTTGGGGTTGATACAAGTTGTAGTGGGAGACATCTTAGTTAGGAAAGAGATTGCCATCTCCTGCTCTCAGAACTTAGGTGAGAAGAGGGGTCCTTCTTAATTTGCCACGTGAGGCCCTCCAGCTCAGTAGATTCAGGTCCATCTTTGGATTTTCTCCCTTGAAATGATAAGCTTCTTCCAGGTGAATGTGGGTGAGGAATTCTAGAGGGTTGGAGAATCAAGGCCATTCCAATGTCTGCAACTGAGGTTGTTTTTCAGAGTTTGACCAAGAGGCAGAAACCTGGAGCTGATGTTTCATTTGGTCAATTGACTGGTGAACTCCTGATGGTAACGATCCACCACTGAGAACGTCAATATACTGTAAATATTATAGCTGTCCAACAAAATGAATGAATAATGAGAGAGCTGGTTATCTCTCAGAAGATTGGAAAGGTGATGGTGATTTAGGGTTCCCCCTCCCCGTAGCAAATGCAGGAGTCATGATGGTATTCTTGTTTCTGGCAGCTCATTGGTGCCTGCAGTTGCAGATCTCCCCTCTTCATTTTCCAGTCTAGAGATATTTGCAATTACACTACATAGCTGGACTCTGTGACTTAACCAGGAGCTCCTTGCTCTGTGGGGCCTGTTCCATATCACAAAGGGATTGCATGAGCAACCCTGATTTTTGCATTTCCGGACAGCCAGGAGCCTCCACATTGACCATTGCTGTCAGAAGACCACATGATGGCCACCAGAAAGAAACCTAGACCATGCTAAGCAAGGCCATGTTGTTGAAAACATTTTGGCCAGGTTTCTGCTGAGAGTATTCTACCTCATGTGTGTCCCAACTCATCCAAGAAACATTGTGTTCTGCAAGTTTCATTGACGTCTTGATTTTCCAGTACCCACACATATCTGGAATAAGCTTCCCCAGCTGTGTTAGTTATATGCTAGCAGTTATAGCTATTTCCAGTTCATTCATTCAAATGTGACTTGTAAAAGGAAGGGAAGGCTTAGCTTGGGCACATGGCAGGACCCGGAGATGGCCACAGTGTGGGTTTCCTTGCATGCTGGCTAAATGCCGATCCCTCTGAAGAATGGTACAAACATCTTCAAAGGCTGTATCTACTGTATCATTTACTGTTTCTGTTCTAAGATGCTGTAGATGCTGTCCAACCCTGAACGTGCTCTTCTGGGTTTAGCTCAGTCCTGGGTCTAGTTCCATTCTGGGTCCTGTCTTTTGATCAAGCTCAATTGGGATGCATGGAAATGACATCTATCTCACTGGGCAAAGGCCAAGGAGATCTAGTAGCGATTGCTCAATAGCAGAACGCTGGTTTGGTATGCAACAACAATCCGCCAGCTACCTTCTCCAGCTGATAGTCCCTCTCCCACCCCAGGTACTTCTAGTCCATCAAAAGAGAGAGTTTTATTTATTTATTTATTTATTTATTATTCATATTTATACCCCGCCTATCCCCTCCCTATCGGAGGACTCTAGGCGGCTTACAATATCACAAATCCAATTACTAACAATTCATATTTATTTTAACAATGTTACAACCGCGCGCTTAGGAAAGGGGTAAGGGAACCAACTCTTGAAGTATTGGACTACATGTCCCAGCATACCTTGCTTCAGAGTCGGCTGCTGACGTCCTGGATGTTGCTATTTCGGGATCTGTCGTCTCCGCTGTCCGTTTCCGCCGCCATTCGCGAGCTTTTCTTCACTCCGGAGGCGACCCCCGCCAGGACGCCAGCAAATTGACCCACGTTTATCTACTTGCAATTAGCTTTCGAACTGCTGGGTTGGCAGAAGCTGGGGCAAGTGACGAGAGCTCACTTCGCCACGCGGAGATTCGAACTGCCGACCTACTGATCGGCAGTCTTCACAGCATCAGCGGTTGAACCCGCTGAGCTACCGCGCCCCTTTTTTTTTTTTGAGTTTTGGGTAGAAAGCAGGTTCTGCTAGAGAGCAGGTGCTTAAAGGATGAACAGTGACTTTCTGTGACTTGCATGGAAGAAGGTTCCAAATGCTCACTCAACAGGATCTCCATGGAGAATGGAGAACGACGTCTACTTTACTCCCGGAGATCCACCACCCTCTCAGCATGTATAAAATGGGGTTAGATGTTCCAGTGAGTTGCTAGCTTTGAGTTCCCCCCACTGACATACTGACCCTACCTTTCTTCCTTACATACTACTGTTTCTCTTGCCTAGTTTTCTCATAGGACATTAAGGAATCTGAAGAAGGAAAGAGGTGGGGATCTCCCCACCTTGCCAGTTGTTTTCTCAGTTATGACTAACTCTTTGCCCATGGAGAAAGGCAGGATCTAGGTGGAATTAGAAAGACACGGTGATGGCAGTGGGACCTCTGAATATTCACCGCTCTTTTCTTGTTTCCCTTCCCACCGAAACCTGGTGCCCATTCCCTCCCCGCTTCTCCCAACTCCCTCCTAGGCCTTTCACGGAAGAAATCTATTGCCAGAAGTCACCAAAGCGTAAATAAGGCCACAGCATCAGTTGCGAAGACCCCCCCAAAGTTGGGATTGTTTGGACACAGAGAGCTGGCCTGCTTGTGGCCGCGAGATGGGACAATTGGATGGGAAGAGAGAAGTTCAGCCCGACTTCCGTTGCATTCCTCAAACTCTTCCATGAATCACAACCCCCCCCTTTTTTTTTTTTTGCAATGGAAATCACTGGAACAGGCAATTCGGAGAGAGAAGACTTCCCACCTTCACAAAGACTCAGGCCAAGGCCAGGCGCAGCAAGGATGCTTTTGTTGACAATTTTTGCTCCACCCCAGCTTTCAGCAGTTTCCACTGGCTACATAATTCTGAATGTTTTGATTATAGGCTGGAGAGCATCAGAAAGGTGGAACAGGCAGGCGACCTGAGGAGTTTATATAACTGGAACCATGCACAGAACACGAACAAAGAGAGAGGGAGAGAGAGAAATTTTAAAAATTTAAAAGCACAGAGCATATACATTCCTTGACAGGAGAACGAAGCCATAAGAGTGCCTTTGTGCTAATGCTACTGCCAGCATTTGTGGGAAAGGGGGATCGGATGCCTCAGTTTGGAGGCATGGACTACATACGAACGTGCGGCATCTACATTCACACAACATACATAACCTGGGAACTGAATTCATCCACTTTCTGGATTTGCCCCATGCATTCAATCTTAAACTCGCCAAAGGGCTGGGATCATTCAACGTGCAAAGCCGTAAACAAATCCCAACCAAGGTGAGCCCAGATCAAGGTTAGCATGTTTTTATGAGGGTATCTCCTTAGTCTTTACCTGACCTGCTAGCGTGCGAACACAGCCAATGGTTCAGCCTTTTTTGTATTGCCTCATATGAACGTGGAGGATCCAAGATGACCACCTCTCTGTTGATTCTGCCAAAGGATGCAGTGCGTACCAGCTGGACGTCTCACAAGCTGTACTGTAGTTTAGCATTTTCCACAGCTTAAACCCCAAACACATCATCAGAACAGTCATGTGATGTCGCTTGTGTTGGGCGGTGCCGTTCATACGATTGCTAAGCCGCTGGCACATTTTGAACAGGACGGCTCTTTAAACAAAAGAGCCAGTTAGGTCAGGAAGAAGACCAGACCCGAAGTTCTCCAGAACGTGCTAGAAAACTCTGTGTTTGCTTTATATCTCCCCCCATCCCTAAACTGAAATAGTACACCCCTTTGAAAGCTGCATCAAATGACTTTTCAGTTTTGGGGTTTCCATTCTGGGCCACACCCCATTTATTTGCTATCATCGCCTCTTCTCTTTGTGCTATGATGTCTTGACCTCTGAAGGCATCTTCTTAGCCTCACCCCAAATGGTCTGGTTTTCTCAACAATGTTGGTGGACTTTTGCAGGAGAAGTGGCTGCAACTGGTTTAGTGGCTATGATGTCGCAGAGAATATTGGACTTTGAAAGTTCAGGTAGACATGGGTAACCATAAGCAGCAAAGTATTGTTTGAGCGGCCATGAGCGTTACTCATATATGTAGGAATAGACCAGACTTGGTGGCATGATTGATTAATCCTGAGTAATCATCTCTGGAAAAGGACAAGAACAGCAGTATTTCTCCACCACTTGAATAGCATGACGGTTTTGTCACCCTCACCCATGTTTTTCATCTACCCGAACTTCTCCTGAGTCTCCAAAGTCAGTTCTTTGGATGAAATGGACATCTTCTGAGTGGATTCTGAGAATTGTTGTAGGTCACACCTGTGAGGGCATGGTTTCTCGAACAGGGCCTTCCTGAAGAGGTGCATCATTTGTGTCTGTCTAAATACCTGGCACATACTTTTCAGAAAAGGTGACCTTTGAAGTCCTTTGAAACTCAAAGAATGGAAAGTCGAACTGAGCATTTTCACAGGGTTTCTTTATGTGCTATGGGGCTATAAATTCCTTTCTCTTTTTTCTCCCTGTTTGTTCTTTGTTACTGTTCTATCACTTTTTGCTCCCCCACCCACCCACTATGAAAACATTGTAAATTCCTCCCCCCTCCCATTGTTTTCAAATTCTTCCAAACAATCTCTGATACCAACTTCTGAGAACTATATGAATCCCTTCCATATCAACCCCCCACCCAACCTTATGCCCTGTCCTTTGTAAGTTTGAATTATCTGAACCAGCGGGAGCTAAAATAAAGATGGCTTAACCATTATGTTGAACCCACTATGGGACAAGGTATGTTTGAGCTATCTCTTGTAGGGAATTTATGTCCTTATTTTTCAGTGTGTCCATAATAGTTGCAACTGAAGCGCCTGCATACGAAATGCCATTTTAAAATAAATTTAAAAAGAGACGCTCAAAAGTCTTGAAGAACGTTTATTTGTATGCATTCCCTGTTTCAGCTGGTTACATGAGCATCTCATGTTGTCTGCTGCCTTGTCTTACTTTCTGATTCCTATTATTCGTAATGATTTTTCTTGCAAAGCAATATTTATATTTAGATACCTTTTCTGTAGCCACGTCTCCTGTGTGCTAAGTTGGCTGCTGTACCCATAACAACCGAACAAGCAAAAATACACCGCATTATTCAAGCAACAGTTATCGGAGTGTGCCAGTCTGAGTTATAGTAACAGGTTTAAATGTGTTCCTTTTTGCCATTAAGAGAAACAGGACTTTTCTGGAAGAAAAAGGAATCTGCTGTATCTCTTGAACTGTCTACAAAGGCACCCCCAGTTTTCTAAGTTTTATCTCTATTTTTTGTTTGTTTTATCCCTTCCCCCCCCTTCCCCCCCCCCTGCTTTAAAAGAAGCAAGATTCATATTTTGTTTGCAAGAATTGCTGCTCCATTTTTAAGCATTTTGTCACTCTGTGGCACCTAACTGTACAATTTAACCTATTTCTTCTGTCTGCTGCTTGTAAACTGGCAGTGTGCAATTTGGCATCGGAAAGCTTTGAGAGTGGACCTTGAAGCTCTCCAAACGTTGATACCAAATTGTAATGTACTGTAGACATGGCTGGAGAGGAACTGCATCATTTTTGTTCAATTTAAATGTGATTAACATCCCTTTTCATTTTTCTCCCACCACCAGTAAACCATCTACAGGCGAAGTGCAGCCTACTTTGTCAATTTTTGATATAAATGGCAACCAGTTAGTGCTGCAGCATGGGGAAGCTTTATTGATGTGTTTTATAAAATGGAAGTGTTCCCTAATCTGATGCAATTCAGCTGCTTGGGAGGGATAAAGGTAAAGGTAAAGGTACCCCCCGCACATTTGCTGCTTGGGAGGGATAGCAATTCTTAAAAAGGTAAAGGTTCCCCCTGCACAGTTGTGCAGTCGTGTCCAACTCTAGGGGCCGGTGCTCATCTCCGTTTGTTAGCCGAAGAGCCAGCGTTGTCCGAAGGCGCTTCCACGGTCATGTGGCCGGCATGATGCGCGCGGAACGCTGTTACCTACCCACCGAAGTGGCGCCTATTCATCTACTTGCATTTGCATGCTTTCGAATTGCTAGGTTGGCAAGAGCTGGGGCTAGTGCGGGAACTCACTCCGTCACGCAGGGCTAGGGATTCGAACCTCCGAACTTGCAATCTTCCGATCGACAAGCCTGGCGTCTTACCCGCTGAGCCACCACGCCCCTACATTCAATATACAATACCATACAATGCAATGCAATACAATACAATAAAATACAATACAATAGCAATTCTTAGTCCTAGCTTAATACACTGGCAGTGTTCACGCTCAACGCTACACCAGAAATAAATGACATTTTGGCTCCACAGGGGAGAACCCAGGGTCTACCTTGCTAACATCTGCCTCCTCTGCTCTGCCTCTTGTGTCCATCAAAATATGGGACAAATGCCAGCAGCCCAGAGATCAACCCCGATGCCTAAAGTTGGTTCCGCCTCTTCTTGCTCCATTTTACAAACTCAAGGCAGGTAAAGTCACCTTCATTAGGGTCACCTGGAGCTCTAGTCAGCTGACCTGCGCTAGCCAATCACATCCTACCTGAAAACATAAAACTTCCCCCGTGGAGCACCAACTGTTTTGATCAGGGAATTGTTCTTTGGATGGAGGGAGGATGCAGAAGAATTGCCAGAAGCAAAGGGGACAGGTTTATTTTCTTTTTCTAGGAAAAACACATAGCAGCAGCTGTTCTAATTAGTTTTGAAGAGGATGGTTTCAAAACAATATAATCCCATCTTCTAAACATGGATGTTGGTATTTTTCTGGGTAGATCACCCCATTGCGCTGTCGGCTGTACCAGTTTTAGTGCGCCCTGAAGCCTAAAATCTAAAGAATTACGTTTATAATATAATATAACGTATTAACATGATGGAATTGCAGCTGCTGTTACTTCTGTACGGACCAAAATCTGTTTCTAAGAACTAGAGATGCCAACAGGCATTTGAAAGACGCAGGATAAAATGCTTTATAGTAGATTAGTAGACAAACGTTCTCTACTAACGTTTGGTTAGCTGATTGTATTGTGTAAACTCGGGAAATGGGTTAATTCGGTGATCGGGTGCTTTGTGTGAACCCAGAAAATTGGGTTACTTGAGTCAACTTGGTTAAGTTATCCATGGAGAAGTATAATGTGTGAACAGCACTACTCAGTTAATAGTTTTACATACAGTAGCTATGACCCCACACTGGCACCACTCAGGGTCCCTTGGAGGGTAGGATAAACATTGTTAGGTTGTAGAGATAAGCCATAAAGGTGGGGGGGGGGGTTGGAAAAAAAGGGGGTAGAAGATTCCAATTAACATCAACTTCAAGCTGTTCATGATGATCTGCATAACCAGAAGAAAGGCTAGAATTTTGTCCAAAGTTTGCCAAGGGTTGCTTGTGTGCTGGGGAAAAAAATAATTGGTTGATGACAATTGCTCTACCAACAGGAGTAGACAAAACTAGTTTGAACCGCATCACTGTTGGCCAAACCTGATCTTTGCTGAAAATTATCATTCAGCCTTCCCTTGAGGGCTTTAGCATCTTATGTTGTGCTCCTTGAACAGAAGACAACATTTTGAACAGAGGAAATGTTAGTGTCTGCTGGTTGTCATGCCCCAAAGGAAGGTTGATCTAAGTATAGCTTGAAAATTCAAATAATACTTTCTCCATGCAACTCTTCGTTCCTCTTTCTTTTTGTGGGGTTTCCAACAGGAAGAGCTTCCTGGTGGACTATGTCCCTGCTGGTCTTCTACTGGACCATTCTTGGTGGAACTCAACATCCACGGTCTTCCCCTCCTAGGAACTCCACTCAGATTCAGTGCTAACAGTGGCTCAAGAATACAGACCTTCAAGCCGGCTAAGTTGGGTTTGCAAATGAAAGAGGGTCTCGATTCATTTCATGTCTAATCACCAGATTCAGCCCAGTTAGACAACTTTGATTCTGCCGGTGTTATTTCCTTCCAAGTGACAGTGTTGGGCATTATTTCCAGTAGTAGTAGAGATCTGTTTCTTCCTCCAAAGATCCAACATTTAGCTTGTTCATGGCATTTCTTAAGATGACATAGCTTGCACTTTTCCTCCCCTCCCCTCCATTTCTAAAAAAATATTCTTGGGGAACCTAATTAATTTGACACTGCAGAAGATTCGGGTCAAACTCGGGAAGTATTTCCTTACACAAACCGTAATAAAACCGATGAGATTGGCTGCTGTAAAGTCTAATTATTGTCTTATGCGTGTATTTAAAGCAGGAGGTGAGCAAGCTGGCCATAGAGGATTCCCCAGATCCCATTTTTTAATGGCTTCCACAGTACCCCAAGATGGCATTGCCAACATTTGCAGCATATAATGCCACTGTAAATTTCTGCCTGTTTTTAGTGGGAAAATAAATGGTAAAGGTAAAGGTTTCCCCCGCACATTTGTGCAGTCGTGTCCGACTCTAGGGGCCGGTGCTCATCTCCGTTTGTTAGCTGAAGAGCCAGCGTTGTCCGAAGACACTTCCACGGTCATGTGGCCGGCATGACGCATGCGGAACGCTGTTACCTACCCACTGAAGTGGTACCTATTCATCTACTTGCATTTGCATGCTTTCGAATTGCTAGGTTGGCAAGAGCTGGGGCTAGTGCGGGAGCTCACTCCGCACGCAGGGCTAGGGATTCGAACCTCCGAACTTGCGATCTTCTGATCGACAAGCCTAGTGTCTTACCCGCTGAGCCACCACGCCCCTGGGAAAATAAAAGAGGTGCATTAAATAGTCTTAATGCACCTACAGGTAGTCCTTGACTTACGGAACTTCCATTGCTAAGTGAGGTGGTCGTTAAGTGAGTCACCTGATTTTACAACCTCTTTGCCATGGTCATTAAGTGAATCATGTGGTTGTTAGGTGAATCCAGCTTCCCCCATTGACTTTGCTTGTTGGAAGCCAGCTGGGAAGGTCGCAAATGACGATCACGTGACCCCGGGATGCTGCAACTGTCATAAATACATGCCGGTTGCCAAGCACCTGGATTTTGATCACCTGACCGCAGGGATACTGGGGCAGAAATAAGTGGAAGGACCGGCCGCAAGTCACTTTTTTCAGTGCTGTCATAACTTTGAACAGTTGCTAAACAAATGGTTGTAAGTTGAGGACTACCTGTACAGTATTTTCGTTTTTTTAACACTCCCCCCCCAAAAAAAAAAAAAAAAAACCAAGAGGGAAGGCTGATAACCATTGCAACCCCAATGAATTTGGAAACACATGGAGATGTTCTAGGATACTAAGTACTGTACTGGAAACCAATTTTCTGGCCCTGCTTGTGAAGCATCGGTTGCAATCTGCTGGCTGGCTGACCTGAATCTTCGCGGTCTGAGCCCCACCCGATGCAGGTGTGCCCTCTTTCTGCTGAAATGCCTTGCCATTTGGGCTTTACAGGTGTTTCTGCCTCTCCCCCCCAACTCGTAGTCCCCAGCTGCCGTTTCTATGATTTCTACGATGCATTTCTGTTTCAAGAGCGAGTCCCCTGCAAATATTCCTTTCCAGAGAGAGAGACAGAGAGCGCAGCAACCTAAAATTCTCCAGGGACTTAATTAAGCATCTCGGTGACATTTATGAATGAAGCCTTGGAGGGAGGGAAGATTGGCAGGATAAAGCCTGGGGCAAAACTGTGTTGAGCTCTGTTGCTGTTGATTTAAGAGATCATTATATTTGAACTTCTGCCTGGTGGGAGGGAGATTAATTGGGTCCCAGGTAGCTGGTGTCAGATCGTGCCTGCTTTGGCTAATCTGCAGACAGATGGAGCGGCCGGCTCCTCCCTGATCCATTCCCGGGGGCAGTAAGTGAGCAAGGATGCGGGAAAGGCTTTGCGGGTTTGGGGGAATGTGAGAGAATTCGCTGGTGGCACCTGGAAGATGGCATCTTATGCTGAAAGGAAGGCCTTACCACACTGTTTTTACGTGGCATGGGGAGAAGGCTCCCCATGCCATCTTGTGCTCAAAAGCATCTGAAGAACAGCAGTTCCAGACCCTTTGGAAGAAAAGCGAGGTTGTGCGGGCTGCCACCTTCTCTGAATCAGGCCAAAATGTGCATCCCACATTCCAGAAAGCAATTGACATTCTGCGTGACGGGCATCCAAGGCCGACCTTGTTTGATGGGTGAAGCAGGGCTTCGCCTGACCGTTCCCTGTGCCAAGTTATGCCAGGCCCCACCTATTTTGTCAGGCCACACCCAGGCTCCTCCCTGACTTTTCAGGAGTGATTGACACAGAAGCCCCCCCCCCCTTCTCTCTCGTACAGGATTCTGCGCTGCCAGGCTTGGAAAGACCCCTGCCCAGGACTTTGGAGGGCAGGGGGGCACCCTTGCAGGTCAGAGAAGACAACACCAGACATAAGAGGTCAGCGAAAAGGTGTTCCGTCTGTCCGAAACACCCATTGCCAAATTCTAAGGCTTTGGTGCTGATCATTCCACAAATGTTTTTTCTACTTCCTTTAGGGAAAGGCTGTAGCTCAGCAACGGAGCCTCTGTTTGTGTGCAGAAGATCTCACGTTTAATGCCTAGCCTTTGGAGAAAGATCTAGAAAAGTCCTCAGTCTCTCCCAGTGTCGACAGTAGTATACTCTTTGATCAACCGTTCGGCGTGGTTGAAGAACTCGGCTGTCTTCCAATGCAACACGAGTCAGCACCTTGAGGACCAGAATCTTTTTTTATTCCTAAAGCAAAGGGCTACAGTTCAGTAGCAGGCCACCAACTTCGGACGTCAAAGGTCTCCAATTCCATCCTTGTTTTCTTGGGAAGGCAAACATTTCTAGAATTTGATGTTAAGCCTGTTTGCTTTGACCGAATGGACAGGCTCCACCCTGCTCTTGTGGCTTGCAAAGCATGGTTCAGCACAGCGATGTACTAAAGGAACTCAGCCATTGTGGCTTATTCCACAAATTTGTTTGAAGAAGCCACAGCTTAGCGTGGCGCGAGAACCCAATAAGCAGAGGAAGATGGTTGGCTAAGGCACCCTCCCATGTTCTTTTCCACATCCAAGGATTGAAAGTTTGGTCCTGAAGATCAGTTCTCCCCTTCATCATGGCCTGTTAAAATCACACCTGGCAAACATGAACATCTGTTAAAATTTGCTCTGCTCAACGGAGGCCATGCCTGGCGTTGGCTTCAGCCGCCACCGCCTTTTTGGCGGGCCAGGGCAGATGGGGCCGTCACATGCTGGCGTCCACTCACATCTGCATTGCTTTGTGGGATGAAAAACAAGGGGAAAAATAAACAGCCTCTCCTGGTCGCAGCCAAACGAGGAAAAAGGATGCAGCGCTGCAAACCACAGGCCTCTGGCTTAGAGCAGCTGCTGGGATACACTCAAATGCCAGGCCCCCCCCCCCCCAAATACATATCTATCCTGCCTGAAGTGGCAGAAGGATGTTTAGCAGCTTCAAGGCCGTCTCCTGCATTAACAACCTAACACTGAGCATAATTCTTTCCAAAGTCAATTCTGGGGTCTGAGCCCAGCCCTTTACTTAATCCATAAATTCACTCCTATGGGGAAGTCTAAATTCCCCTTTCTGAGAAGAGTTGGGGATGGGACGTACCCTGCTCGTCTTCAGATCCTGTTGATGATTGCTGACAAGGTTTAAGCAAGTTTGCAAATATTGCTAACAGAGACCCAATTGCATCATTTGTTTGCAGAGTATAACCCCTTCCGCTATACACATCCTGCCTGTGATATAGATTAGCGTTTTGCTAGTAGCATCTATCAATACATGTTTTCCTTGTGTGTTTCCTTCCTGTTTTGCAGACATTACAGAACAGCTACCCCATCTGCAGAAAGACCTGGGGTTACCTGCTTTTTTCCCCTCCATCTGGTCCAATCCAGCACTGATATTTGCCTGACCCTTTTTGAACTGTGCCTGTGTTTGCTTTTCCACATAAACTAAGAGTTACCTGGAAATGCTCGCCCTTCTGAGTTCCCCCACCCCCGTGCCACAACATGTTCATGTCAAGCAAACACACATTTCTCAGGCAAAGCAAATAAACTAGACCACGTGGGGAGAGATTGTCAGATCCATCTAGTGGGAACCACAGAAAATAAATAAATAGCTAAATGCCTGGAAAGATGGGGAAACTTGGGTTCCAATCTTAATCTGTTAACCTCTCGACGCTGGATTCACTCCTCCTGCTAAATCATACTTGGTTTGGGTAGATGTCACATTGAAGGATACAGGAACCCGACTTGGTGCTTTATAAAATGTAGCAAATGGTTTGGCTTAGCTGTGATGCTAAATGAAGTACCATGTAGTAAAAAGGTAAAGGTTCCCCCCGCACATTTGTGCTGTCGTGTCCGACTCTAGGGGCCGGTGCTCATCTCCGTCTGTTAGCCGAAGAGCCAGCGTTGTCCGAAGACGCTTCCACGGTCATGTGGCCGGCATGACGCACGCGGAACCCTGCTACCTACCCACCGAAGTGGCACCTATTCATCTACTTGCATTTGCATGCTTTCGAATTGCTAGGTTGGGAAGAGCTGGGGCGAGTGCGGGAGCTCACTCCGTCACGCGGGGCTAGGGATTCGAACCTCCGAACATGCGACCTTCCGATCGACAAGCCTGGCGTCTTACCCGCTGAGCATGTAGTACCGAATGTGAATTCCTTCTCTTATGCTAAGAATGGCTTGAAGGAACGGCTTTTTGTATTTAAAAACAGAATAAAAAGCTTATTCCCAAATAGAGTTCTGTCAGAGTTTATAATCCCTCTTGTGTGGAGTCAAACTCATCTGCATTCCCAAGATCTGGACGTTTGGGGTAACCTTTTATGCCTGGATTCAGGTATCAGTCATAACAGCCTTTCTCAACCTTTTGACCCTGGAGGAACCCTTGAAATATTTTTCAGGCCTCGGGGAAGGAACCCCTGCCCATTCAGACTCAAAGATAGGCTAGAAGTTACAAAATTATTATATTCGTCTCATGGGTAGGCCTGTATATATGGAGGGAGATGGGTGGTGGCAAAATTTGATGAATAAATAAATATAAATAAATATGCATTAACAGTGTTCTTAAACTGAAAATAAAGAATGAAACTTAACTCTTGAATCTGAAGTTGCCCAAATTTGAAACAATTTTTAAAGTAAATCATGATCTCCCAGGGAACCCCTAGGGACCTCTCGCACAACCCAAGGGTGCCACAGAATGCTGGTTGAGAAACCCTGAGCCATAATTTGGTTTGTTTGGCCTTGTCTTAGGATGGTAGTTTATAAACACTGTTTGTGTCTTGGTCCAGTGGGTGACCAGCCCGTTGGCTTAAGCAGACCATGGCTGACTGCGGAGTGTGAAACAGGCTGGATAATTTTCAGCCAAGCCACCATATGATCTCAGCCTGCCCCAGAAGGAACGACTCTCCAGATACATTCACAAACCAGAGTCTTCTGAGCAGTGGCTCCTTCTAGGAGGTTGAACGGTGGAAGAAAAGCGGCTCGTAAAATGAAAGCAAGGAGCTCTGGCTTGGAAGCCTGCGAGAACATTTCCTGAAAGGGCATTGAGGAGGAGGAAGGTGACCGAGAAGACAACCTGCTTTAGTGTTTTGGAGCTCAACAGCTGGCATTGCTTCTCTCCTGCTGCTCTCGTGGCCTACATTTCACAGTGATGTGCGCAGAGTTCAGACTGTCTCTGGTTACCACTGACATTTCCTTCCTAATCCCGGCCTCTTTTAAAGCCAGCCAGAGGTGTTAGAATGGCACTCTCTCTCTGGGTACAACTCCACAACATGTTAATGCTTCGGGCTCCGCCGCCAGAGAAAAACCAGGCCGTCCTTTCTCCCCCCAGGATTTTGAAACACAGCAGGGTCCTGTTTCTAAACACGGTGTTCTGAAGCGCCGGTGTCCCTGCCAGCTAGCCGGGGGGTGATAATTCGAACCGAGGATCAGCTTGGAACATTGAGTGCGTCGCCTGTGTAACCAAGAAGGGGAAAGAAGCTGAGCCATGGCAGATGGCACGGGGGGTTACAAACACAGCCGAAGGGGGGGGGGACTCGTCCGAACCCGTGCCCCGCAGAACCCACAGGGCACCCATTGCTTTGCAACCTGGAGTGCTTCACGTGCACTGGGGTATCTTAGTTTCTTAACAAGTCTAGCCTTTTTTTCTCCTTCCACGTGAAAAAAACAGACGACTGGTCCTCACACTTACAACCATTGCAGCGTCCCCACGGTCATGTGATCACGATTTGGGCGCATGGCAACCGGTTCGCATTTATGACCGTCACAGCGTCACATGGTCACGTGATTGCCATTTTCGACCTTCCCGGCCGATTTCTGGAAAGCAAAATCAATGGGGAACTGCGTGATTCACTTAATGACCACTGCAAAAAAGGTCGTAAAATCGGGTTGGATTCGGTTAATGACCACTTCGCTTAGCAACCAAACTTTTGGTCTCAATTGTGGTCGTTAAGCGAGGACTACCTGTATTCATCCAACTCTCTCACTGTTCGGTTTCCTTGGCTGGGCCGTTACCTGGTTGGCTTGGTTTCAGCTTGCCGTATTGCACGCGCCCAGCCTTTGTGGTGTGTAAACCATGATTTATGCCTTCGTGTGTTGTGCCCCCCCAGCCAAAAGTGCTTTGATAGTCAAACCATGGCTAAGCGGGGTGGGTGAACTTGGCCACTGGTTCAGATCTCATGGCAGGTCTCCTGCCTTGCTAAAAACGCATTTCTATGGCTGGAGATTCTTAGATAGTCAGCCCATGTTGTTGTTTCACCCTGTTCCTATTATGAGCGCTAACTTGGAAACTAAGCGCCCATCACGTTATCTCTAAACACCGTGTACTGCTCAAGGACAGTGTGGGATGTTTCCCACTAGCAGATCAACAGCCAATGTTTATCAACACCGCTCGCTTTGACTTCTGAAGCTCGCCTCGGGTAAAGGAGCCGGAGCAGGAAATGTGGGCGGAGATGATGCTCCCTCTGGCCCCGCTGGGACGGCCTGATTAGAGCACGGTGCTCCAAACGACGTGTGCTGCTGCGCCGAAGTGAGCATCAAAGCTCTTTGACACGGTGGGTTCCCACCCGTTGCCCTGACCGGCAGGCTCTCCCTGGCTTTTCCCCAAGGCCTTGCCTGTTGGCCTTTGGCGGGTCAAAAACAATGAGTCACTCCCCACAAATGCACACGCATGGGGAGGGGGCAGCCACTCTTGAGCCAAGGAGGCGCCATCGGCTGACTCGCAAGGCAAGCCGTTGGCAGGAACAGAAAGCGGTGCTTCCAAGGGCCCCAGAAGAGTCACTTCCCCAGCAGGGAAGTTTTTAAACAGAGCGTAACATCAAGACGCATGCAAAGTTAGCGCACCTTAATTGCTTTGGGGGATGCAAACTTAAATGTAAACGTCTCTTGCAACAAATAGGGAAGTTCACTGCGGTGGGGATGGCTCTGATCAGCAATTGGTGCAGCGGCTCTAAAACGGCTCCTTCCTATGTAAAAATGAGCAACTTCACACAAAAAAAGTTGCAATTGTGGTGGCAGATCAGTTCCCCTGGGGAGATTCTTGGGTGTGGAAGGGATTGTTAGAAAAGGCACTGGTTTGGCCACGCTGCCTCTTCCTTGGCCATTTATTAACAGGTCGTCCTCGTTTAGCAACCACAATTGGGACCAGCAACTTGGTCATTAAACAAAGCATCACTAAGTGAAACCGCGACGGTGCCTTCGATCTTCCTTCAGCTTTGCTTTGCAGACGTGTGAAGGTCGTAAACGCAAGGACTGGTCGCACAGTGACTTTTTCATCCCCGTTGTAACTCTGAACGGTTGCTAAACAAGGCAGTCACTAAATGAGGTGTATTAATACAGGTGTACCTGTATTAATTATGGTGGGCAGATCAGTTCCTCTGGGAGATTCTCAGGCATGGAAGGGATTTTTAGAAAAGGCACCGGTTTGGCCTTCTACAAATACAGCCACTTTCCCTCTTCCTCGGCCGTTTATTTATTTAAAACATTCCTGTGGCCACCCAACTCGACAGAACAAGGTGGTTCTGGTCAGCTGACAAGAAAACGCAACCAACCCTAACAGAAAGAATACAAAACCACAATGCCGACATCAACAGTGAAGCAACACACCAACCAAATGGCTTATCCAAACAGCAGTAACACCCGTTTTGAGAGCCTTTGAATCGCAACAGTGCTGTGACACGGCTGGTTAATTTTAGATTCCAGATGCAATGGGCTAAAAGGATGCGCCATGCAGGATTTGATAACTGTCTGGAGTGCAAAGCTGACCATTTTGGGTGCTTGGAAATGTGGCTGGGTGTATTTTGCAAGCCCCTTGGTCCAGAATCCTGCTCTGGTGGTCTCGCTCAGTGTTTGTCAACCTCGGGCACGTGAAGATGTGTGGATTTCAACTCCCAGCATTCTCCAGCCAGCCATACTGGGGAACTGTAAGATGTGTGGACTTCAACTCCTAGAATTACCCAGATGACATTCCCAAACTTTGCAGATCCAGCCAGCGGTTACGGGTGAGTTTAACGGGTTGGCTAATGAGAAAAGAATTGCACGAATTTCATAGGGCAGTTAAAAGACAAAAAACAAACAGCAGCATTGGGGACGATCAGCATCTCTCCCAGCGTGCCGCTCCTGCCTTTTGAAATGTTTTGTTGCTGATTTCACTGGCAAAAAGCGAACTCCTCCCTTTCTGAGATGCTTCCAAATGTATTTCCAGACTTCTGCTCGGTGGGTATTTGTAAGGGGAAAAAAGTAGTTGAAGAGAAGGTGTGGGTAAACCCCAGGAGAGGGAGAGAAAACGATCCGGATTCTGGAACCTTGTCAAATTCTGTACAGGTAGTCCTCGCTTAAC